>JALAZF010000383.1:4342398-4962740 GCA_022829125.1 Lathyrus tuberosus | reverse complement strand
TTGACACAAAAGCTATGCTCTTCTTATTTTCAGACTTTTCACTGATCCCTAATTCAAATGTTTGAAGAGATCCCACAAGTTCATCCACTTCCATCTTGTCTATATCCTGAGCTTCCTCTATAGCAGTCACTTTCATGTCAAATCTCTTAGGTAGAGATATGAGGATTTTTCTGACCAGTTTGCTGTTAGACATCTTTTCACCTAGGGCACTTGAGGCATTAGCTATCTCAATAATGTTCATGTGAAAATCATGAATGCTCTCATCCTCCTTCATCTTCAAACTCTCAAACTTGCTAGTGAGAAGCTGAAGTTTTGACATCTTCACCTTTGAAGTCCCTTCATGAGCAACCTTCAAGACCTCCCATGCCTCTTTTGCAATGGTGCAATGTTCAATCAACCTGAAGATATTCTTATTGACACCATTAAACAATGCATTCATGGCTTTGGAATTTCCCACGGACCCTTTGTAGTCTGCATCATCCCAGTCTTCCTCTTCCTTCACCACATCAGTAGGGGTACCTTTTCCATCTTTAACCTTTGGGGGTTCCCATCCTTTTATAACAGCTTTCCATGCTTGATCATACATGGATTTTATGAATGCTATCATCCTTGGTTTCCAATAGTCATAGTTGGAACCATCAAGCAGAGGTGGTTTGTTCAAAAATCCTCCATCCTTGTCCATTGTACCAGAAAGTACCTTCCATGAATCTCACCCAGAACCAAACAAGGGTGCAAGCTCTTGATGCCAATTGAAATTCTGGCACAGATATCAGATGTCCTACACAGATGTTGAGACACTGATATCCAACACAATGAACAAGATAACAATAATAACAGTGCAGAAAGTAAAGAACACAGTGATATGTTTACCCAGTTCGGATCAACAATCCTACTCTGGGGGCTACCAAGCTAGGGACGAAACCAATATATGATAGTATCAATTCACTGATCATACAATAACCAAACCCTGTTATAATCTGCTCACTTAATCACTACCCTTCCTATGACCTCTACCTAAGACTCACCTAGGTATGAGGCCCTCCTCAAATCCCTCTACAACCACAACCCGTGATTGGTTCCTTTCAACACAAGTAACAAACCGAAAGTCACACTTTCAAAACACACAATTCTCAATACTTCAAAGCTTATGAGAGTTGACACACAAGAAACTCAATGCTTAAAAGTTTATGAGTAACTGACAGAACTTACAACACAAAAAACCAGTCCTTATACTGTTATCAGAATGATACCAGTTAGGCTCACAAAATACACTCGAAAACCCTAACAAAAACACACGTAAGTTCCACACCTAAACTAGGTTTACACCAGTCAATATATAGCATTAAATCTGGACAGGATTGGGCTTCAAAAACGCAGCAAAGAGACTGCTCACAAATCTGCAAAATAAACTCCAACAAAATAGGTCTTCAATTTAAAGTTTCCTAATATGTCTCCATAATTAGAAAGCACTGAAAATCCGAAAACCAACACACAAACACAATCCAAAAATACTTTGGATGCCACATAGGATAACCAAATTTCACCGAATATTCAGTAACAATTATCAGCAACATAATCTTCTTTTAAACTGAATTCAGACGCGATGTCCTATGAGCCAGTATGGGACATCTTCATTCGACATGTTGAATGCAGCAAATTAGGACATCTTGCTGCTAGAATAGTTTTAGCAAAATAAATACCAACCACAAAATCAACGAAATAACACTCTTGATCCTTTATAGGTGTTTGAGAGGTTAGACAAGTTGAAGATCATGTCATTCCTTGATTGATCCTTTGTCTAAAGCTCAGAGAGGGCTTGAAACCCTAATTATTGTTTGTGGTGAATGCTCACCCATCTTTGGGGAGACTGATGAGGCATGATGATACATCCATATTGTGGTGATGATTTGCACAATGATGGGAAATCTTAGTGGTCAAAATTTGGGGTATGACAGATGCCCCTATTTAATCTTCTTGGACCCGAAGGTGTGAATGGCGAAAGTATTCAGGCATTCGGGGTGCAAGATGATTAAATATCGGAATGTGCAAAATTTTGATGGTGGTTATGAATGGCAGCTTGCCTATCCATCTTCTTTTGCTAAGCAATGATGCTTAGAAAAGGTAAAACTTCCCCTCGATCCTGGTCTTCAGCCAAGGAACTGGTCTTAATTTCTGAAATAAACTTCCCCTCGATCCTGGTTTCCTACTAAGGAACTGGTCTAAGTTTCTGAAATAAGCTTCCCCTCGATCTTGGTTTCCTACCAAGGTACTGGTCTCAGTTTTCTGAAATAATATTCCCCTCGATCTTGGTTTCCTACCGAGGAACTGGTCTCAGTTTTCTGAAATAATGTTCCCTTCGATCTTGGTTTCCTACCAAGGAACTGGTCTCAATTTTCTGAAATAAACTTCCCCTCGATCTTGGTTTCCTACCAAGGAACTGGTCTCAGTTTCTGAAATAAACTTCCCCTGGATCTTGGTTTCCTACCAAGGAACTGGTCTCAGTTTCTTTTGTCAATAAACTTTCTTGACAAGGGACGCTATTCGTAGCGGTTTTCCTCAAACTTCTCGCCGAATTTTTCTGGGGAGATGCCATTTGATGGGAAAAAGTTTTGATGTCAGACTTGCTGGGGAAACCCATCTGTCTGAGTTGTAGAGGTGCACAAACTTCTCTGTTTGTAGACACCATTTGTCGACTCTATTGGGGAAAACGAGTCTCTTGAGAGACTGCTTCCGGCTTGGGGATATTACATCATACTTTTCTTCGAGATCTTCTCGGAGAATTGCCATACAATGTACCCCAATTTTGAGGTACTGATGACTTCATTAACATTGACTCTATTGGAGAGAAAAATCAATGTGTTGCTGAGAGTCTTTAGTTGTGAGGCTTTCTCTAGGGATTTTCCTTAATCCGGGAAAGCGAAGATATCATCTTCGATGGCGAAGAGTGACATTTGTCGAACGTTTTCTGGTTTCTCAGAGGTTCAAGTTATCAAAGTGGTCAAGGACCAACTACAATCCAGAACTAAACTAGAGGAGAGAGATTGTTCAGAAGTAACATATCCTAACGAGGAAAGAACTGACAATTCGATTAAGAGGACTTTTATCACTAGGGGACAAGACCGACTAGAGTGATAGTGATGCAATATGAATATGAATGCAAATCAATAATGCATGATGTATGTATGTTTATGCTGACAAAACTGACGCGACATACAAACTAGTAGATGAACACGACTGGATACTCGGCCACTGAACGGGACGAAGACATATCTTTGGTTCAAAATAGAAATTCTGCCTTGCTTAGGAGAAAGTAGTTCCTGCGGGGAACACGTTGGTTGGGCTTAGGAGTTAAGAACTCTGCCGGGGATATCAGATGGGAAAATCACATCTGATACAGTTGATCCTTCGTTCAGGCGTACTGGTTAAGAAGGAGCACCTTGTGTAGCGCGGTTTTTGTGGTTTCGAATCACTATCACTTGGGTACTACAATTCGATTCATTTTTTATCCTATTGAGCCGATTAAGGAAGGTAAATAGATGTCTCCAATTAACCCTGCTTGCAAACTGAGATTAAACAGTCAAAACTGTTGGTTTGTAGATGCTATCAAGAGAGGGTTCTTCTTTAGGGTTATTCGGTTGAGAACACGGTGTCTAGGCTATTGGTAGGATGTTAAGTCTGATGCTTTTCGATTGATGTGTGAAGGTACGGGATTTTGGGTTTTTGATTAGTGTGCTCGCTAAGATTTTTCAATCTTATGCCTACGTATTCCCGTTTAACGAAACAGGGAAATCAGAGCGATCATAGTTCCTCCTATTCTATGGGAGGAAAAATGTCGTTTTGGTGTCTTGTTCAAAGCCCAAGACGTGAAGCTAAAGGTGATTTATATCTTGTTCAAAGCCCAAGATGTGAAGCTGAAGGGTCTATTTGTATCTTGTTCGAAGCCCAAGTTGTGAAGCAAAAGGGTTTATGGATAAGAGAGAATTTGTCATCTCTAAAGAGGATTTTTATCACAATTGTTGGGTGACTGATTATAAAGGAGAATTACTTTAACTGGGATATGAGAATCCAACAATGGCATAATTTCCTTTATAGAGGATTTTTAACCTGAAGGAGAAGACTTTTAACTCAGTGTAGAGCAATGCTATCTTTCCTTAGGAATTTCTCATGCTAAAAGAGGGACAGTAGCGTGGATGTATGTAATCCAGAGGCTTGCCGCTTACAGCAATTAGATGAAGTGGAAAAGGAGTTATTGATGTTTGTATATTGTGAGCAAGGCACAGATTGATGCTAAAAGGTTGATTAACTCAGTGAGATTCCCTTATACAAAGCCTAAGAGGAGGCTATTGATCCAACAAGAGGGTGCTTTTTATCTGTCTTGTACGAAGCCTGAGATAGAGGCTAAAAGGGTTGACTCAACAAGATAGTGTTTTTATATGTTTCTTGTACGAAGCCCAAGACGGAGGCTAAAAAAAGTTTGACTCAACAAGAGAGTCTTTTATACTCAACAAGAGAGTGATTTGGTATCTCGTACGAAGCCCAAGATGGAGGCTAAAAGTGTTTGTGACCTAACAAGAGGATCTTTTATACTCAACAAGAGAGTGTTTTAGTATCTCGTACGAAGCCCGAGATGGAGGCTAAAAGTGATTGTGACCCAACAAGAGGATCTTTTATACTCAACAAGAGAGTATTTTCTATCTCGTACGAAGCCCGAGATGGAGGCTAAAATTGGTGGTGACCCAACAAGAGGGTCTTTTATACTCAACAAGAGAGTGTGGGGAGAATCATTGTACAAAGCCCACGAGGAGGCTGTCTGTCGGTGATTGTTTCAGTTTAGTGACAGGTCCAGTATGTTGGATAAAAAAGAAAATCAGTTCTTATAAAGGGAACGATTAACGGTAAGGCTGTGCTTTGGTACTGATCAGAGGATCAGGGTTAATTCCTGTTCTTTAAGGAAATGGTAAATCCAAAGGGTATTGAGACTGTCCAAGTCTACTGGTGTTTTGAGAAATCGATTCTCAGATAGTGAATGATCTTTGTATGATGCCCAAGAAAAGGCTGATATGTTAAGGGATGAAGGTCAACCCATTAACTGGTCTGAAACTTGACTCAGAAAGACAGCTCTAGCAAATTGATGATTAGGTTCTGTTCCTATACCTGTAGAGGTCTCTGGGTCCTTGTACTAAGCCCAAGAGAAGGCATGAGAGCTTTTAAGAAGCCGAAGGGTCCTTGTACAACGCCCAAGAGGAGGCGGGGATACTTTTAGGAAGCCTGTGGGCCCCAAAACCAAGAGAAATTCAAGACATGCTATTCACAGAGAATAGATCAAGCCAGGAAAGTTCTTGAATTTGGAAGAAACTCAAGAGATGCTATTCACGGAGAATAGATCAACTCCGGGGAGTAGAGTTTCTTTGACAATGTCTAAGAGTGACAGTCTGAGAAAGGGTTCACCGAGAATGCTGCCTTTCTCTTTGTTCCATATTATTTAACCCCAAGAGAAGGGAAGACTGTGTCTGGTAATCCTATGGGGGATCTAGTTTTGACAGTATTTAAGAGTGACCAACAAGGCTTTATCTAGTTCTAGACGTTGTTGCCGGGGAAAACTCTAAAATAACTATACTAGTATTACACAGTTGATATTTGACAAGTATATAAAAGGATGTGAAAGAAGACTTACAATGAGCAGCCCCACAATACAGTTATATGTATGAAAGCAGTAAAGAAAGCAAGTAAACACTTACTTGGTTGTAGAGCTTCCATGCTATTTTTTTAGTTGTTCAACAAAGAATGCTTTGATAACAATATTATATTCAAAATCAAAGGAGAAAGTACTTTGAAAAGATTGTTGGGGCTTACAGCTCAAGGAGAGGCCCGGGATTTTATCAGTGATTGCACTGTTGTTTTGAAATTGTACAGGGACTTATACAAGTGACTGAGGCCCAAAAAGGTTTTCTGTACAAAGGGATGGGTCTTACACTCTCTCAAGAGGCCCAATGATTTATTTTAAGAAAAGGAATGAGTCTTATAACACGAGGGTAGGCCCAAGGTTTGATTTAAACTGGTGATCGCGCCGAGATTTTTCTTTTAACGTAGAGGGGCTTATACAATATCTGAGGCCCAAAATGGTTTTGGTTAAAAGGGGATTGGGTCTTACACTCTATTAGAGGCCCAAATGTTATTTTTTAAAAGAAAAATGGGATTTACAACACATGGTAGGCCCAGATGAAATGTTTTGAAAACGACGATCGCGCCGTGGTTTTAGAAAACACTGTGGGACTTATACAATGCATTGAGGCCCAAAAATGGTTTTTGTACAACAAGGGTTGGGTCTTACACTCTATTAGAGGCCCAAGTGTTTGAAAATGATTAGTAAGGGTGAAAATCAAAGAAACCTTAATTTTGTTTTTCTTTAAAAGTAAATATTTAAAGAAAATCAAATAAAATGATAAAAATACCAAATAAGTTTGAATAAACCACTTGTGATTTTTGTTTAAGGTTTGAAAAATGAGGTTTTAATCACAAGGTGAATTAAAACTCATTTGATTTTGATTTTCAAGATAAATATTCACTTTTAAATGTTTAAAAACAATTAAAAATGAATTTATTCACAAAAATACTAATTATATTAAATAAATAATATAAACTTGATTTTTTTTGTGGAATAAAATATTTCAACATTTTTGTGATTTTTTGCAAAAAGAACTAATAAAAAATAATTAAAATTGAGGGAGTTATTAATTTTTCAAATCATTAAAAATAATATGAAAAATAGTAAAATATGAGAAAATACGAAAAAAGTGGTAAAAAAGAGGATCTGGGGCCAGGGGAATTCGAACCCCAGACCTCTTGTGTATAGGCCGCGCGCCTTACCACTGGGGTGGTGATACATTCGTTGATTGAAACACAACCACAAATATACAAGACTTGCCTTGTATTTTGGCCTGGCCCAAGGCAAGGCAAGGCAAGATTTTGGTGAAAAACGTGAAGGCCATAACTTTTTTCATTTCTCCATGGATTGAGACAAAATTTAGGTCTATCCTGCCTAGAATTTCACAAGGAATCCAATGGTGGTGGTGTTTTTTTTCCAGATCATGCTTCTATTGAAAAATCCGATAGTGGTTTTGAAATAGGCCATGATTTGCATTTTTTGTCCCGTCTCTTGGTACAAGCATGAGTAACATGATAAATTGGTGCAAACACAACACATATAACATGTATAAGAGATGCATGATCAGTGGACATCAAAAGATAGCATGATTCAAAGAATCCAAGTTGTGATGCTTACCTCTTTTTTGAGCTTTTGTGCAATCTGCCAAGTACCTTGTTCCAAAAATGATTTGATGCTTTGGACACCCTCAAATGATCTCTTAGAAGCTTTTAGGATGGTTGGAAATAGCTGGAAACCTCCGAAACAAGTTTGAGCTCTTTCTTGCAAAAGGGGCAAAAGTGGCCAAAATGGCAACTCCCTCAAATGATGTTCTAGATGTGTGGAACCATTTGGGATAGTTCAAGGATGATATTTGGAGCGTGTTTGAGGTTTTATCTGGTTTAGAAAGTGACTGAATCAAGACATGGCTTGAAAAATGTACAAAAGTCATATTTTGAGGTTTTTAGAGGTGACTTTGTGATTTTGGTGTTACAGGTCACTTGTGAGAGTTTGGACAGCTTAGATATGACATATTGGATGTGTTTGGATCATGAGCTGTTATGGAATTGCTCTCTAACTCAAAAACTCAGAGTTACCTTGTTAAAGAAGGTATTTTTGCCTAGAGAAAGAGATTTTGAGGAAAGCAAGTGTTGTAGTGCTTTGGTGTACTCAAACTGAACACAATTGAGCTCTATTTATAGTAGAGCAAGTTTGTTTTATCTTCAATAGTGAATGGCAACTTCAGCAGAGTATTCCTTAACAAGTATTCCTTAATACTGTCGAAGGCGGTTTGGCAGTCATCTGTCCAAACGCAGTCCTGGTTCTTTTTAAGTAGTTTGAAAATTAGCGCACAGGTCGCGGTCATGAGGAATATGAATCTGGAAATGTAGTTCAAACGTCTCAGGAATCCTCTGACTTGTTTTTCAGTTTTTGGAGAAGGCATTTCTTGAATGGCCTTGACCTTGTCAGGATCAACCTCAATTCCTTTCTGGCTGACGATGAACCCTAAAAGTTTCCCTGAACGGACATCGAAGGTGCATTTGTTGGGATTCAAGCGGAGTTTGTACTTTCTCAACCACTCGAATAGTTTTGACAGGTGGGTCACATGCTCCTCTTCTGTCTTAGATTTTGCAATCATATCATCGACATATACCTCGATCTCTTTGTGTATCATGTCATGAAAAAGAGTAGTCATGGCCCTTTGATAGGTTGCATCGACGTTCTTTAAACCGAACGACATTAACTTGTAACAAAAGGTACCCCATGGGGTGATGAACGAGGTTTTCTCCATGTCTTTTGTCGCCATCTTGATTTGATTATAGCCCGAAAATCCATCCATGAAGGAAAAAACTTTGAATTTGGCTGTACTGTCTACCAGCATGTCAATGTGTGGTAAAGGAAAGTCGTCCTTTGGACTAGCCTTGTTTAGATCTCTGTAATCTACACACATTCAGACCTTTATGTCCTTTTTGGGGACGGCTACGATGTTGGCTAACCATTGAGGATATTCAGATGTGGCGAGGAAACCCGCGTCAATCTGTTTCTGTACTTCCTCTTTGATTTTGATGGCCATGTCCGGGTGAGTTCGTCTCAACCTTTGTTTAACTGGCGGACATTCTGACCTTAACGGTAGATGATGTTCCACGATGCTGGTATCCAACCCTGGCATATCCTGATAGGACCAAGCGAATACATCGGGGAATTCTTTGAGAAGCTTTGTCAAACTCTCTTTGGCAGTTGGACTGAGCAGTGCCCCAATCCTGACTTCTTTTCTCTCTTTTTCTGAACCCAAGTTTACCGTTTCCAACGGCTCTTTGTGAGGTTCAATGAACATTTCCTCCTGTCTGAGTAATCGGGAGATCTCTTCTGGAATTTCGTTGTCAACTTCTTCTTCTGCCCCAAATACCGGGAACTCAAAGTTGGGAGAAGGCATCAGATCGTATGTTTCAACGGGGTTTAAACCAAGCTATCTGCATGACGTGATGATTTGTGTTTAGAAGAGATAGAGAGAATGCAAGAGTGTGTGTAGTGTATATTTTTTTGGAAAACTGCTTGTTTTTATTATTGAGTTGTTTTTAAGGATTACCATTTTCTGAAAAAGAAAAAAGAGAAAACATCAATTAATGTGGAAATTACAGAACGACGTTATTTTATTAATGAACAAGTCGATTCTTGAAACTACAGCCCTATAAAACAAAACTCTGTCGGTTTGGGCAAAGTGAAGAGGGAAATTTACAGAAAGTGAGCCCTATTACTTTGACTTATGAACAATCTTCGGAACATCAACATGAACCCATTGGCGACGAACTCCTCGGTGAATCACAAAGTCTGGCACCTTCTTTCTTAACTTGTCTTCAGAAATGAAGCTGATTTCTGGTGGAGCAGGATCATTGGAATTTGTCTCCCAGGCAGAGTTGTTGTAGGAGGATTCCTCTGTTGTATTTTGCACAGTATTCGTGCTCTCAGGCATATCTCCCCATCCAGCAGGCTGGATGTCTTCGAACCTGATACGAGAGCTCTCAGGAGCAGTGTACTTGACCATATAGTCGTATTTCCACTTGGTTGTCCTAAGGTGTCCCACACGGTGGAACTGGAGGAGTCATCTCTCTCGATGATGTTGACCTCGGGAAAAGCATAGTTGATGAATTCTAGTCCGGCAAGCTTTGCCAATTCATCGTCGTACTGGATATTTTCAGAATGACCCGGGTGTTGTGGGGACGCAAGTATTCTGTTCAATGATGCTCAACTGATTTTCATTGTTCGGCTGATTCTCTTGCCCCAAGTCTCCTGGATACGGCTGCCAGATAGGCAGGCCATCCATTGGTCCATAATACGCGTGGTCAAAGTTGTCTTTCATCAGAGTGTCCTCCTCTAATGAGTTTGGTGTAGCACGACATCCTTCCGGATCACAATCTCCATATATCATTCTAACATCTGACCTGGGTATAAATCTCGGACTCTGTGCGAGATAGCAAAATGGCGTAGGCACCTCTTCCTGAGACATATAACCGTCCTCATTGAGATAGGACTTCCACTCTTCCTACGCATCGGAGGAACTCCCTTGTTGATGGTGTGCACTTCCTGATGCACTGGGTGGAGGAAACCTCCACTGTGGAAGAAATCCTGAATGGGATGGAGATTTTCATCGTTAGTAGCAGTCTGGGTACAGGTTGAAGAAAAACCAAGACCCTTATTTGTTTTATTATCTGTAGGAATGACAAGTTGTCCCCACCCTTTTGCATTGTTACTTTTGATTACTTTGAGAGCATCTCTGTATGGGGAAATCGAGGTTCCATTCTCTGATTGATTCTCATTGCTCAACGAAACTGCTTGGAACTGAGTCCCAACAACCTCCTCTGGTTCTACACAAGTAGACGATGATAAGTTACTCACGAGCAAGGCTTGCTCTCCACAGACCGTGACGAGTTAGTCGTTCTTGAAGAAATTCAGTTTTTGGTGCAGCGTCGAAGTGACTGCCCCAACCTGGTGTATCCAAGGTCTTCCTAATAAACAGCTGTACGCTGCCCGGACGTCCATGACCTGGAAAGTGATTAGGAAAGTGTGAGGACCGATAGTTATGGTAAGGTCAACTTCGCCGATAACTACTTTCCGAGATCCGTCAAAGGCTTTGACGACGACCTCACTGCCCCTCATCGGGGATCCTTTGAATGATAGTCACATTAAAGTGGACTTCGGCATAACGTTGATGACCGATCCTGTATCTACCAGTACGCTGGCTAAAGCATCATCCTGGCAGTTGACTGTAATATTGAGAGCCAAGTTGTGGCTTTTGCCCTCCTCTGGCAAATCCTCATCACTGAATCCTAAGTTGTTGTAGGAAGTGATGTTAGAGATGATGCTATCAAACTGTCATATTGACACATCCTGTTCCACAAAGGCCTGCTCTAAGACTTTCTGTAGAGCCTCCTTGTAGGCTTCGGAACTGAGTAAAAGTGATAACACAGAGATCTTTGAAGGAGTTTGTAATAGCTGATCAACAATGTTGTACTCACTCCTTTAGATGAGCTTCAGCATCTCATAGTTGTTTTTTGAAAGGTCGGGATTACTGGATTGACCGACTGGTGGATCAGGAGCTTCTGTCTCAAGTTCCTTTTCTTTGTTAGGTTCTCCAACTCCTCGGTTGAAGATTCGACCACTTCGTGTTACTCGACTGATGTCTGCAATATTCACGATGGAGGGTAATGGAATTTCCTTTCCATTCTCAATTATTATTGCACCATATTTGTAAGGGATCGCCTTAGCTAATTCATACGGTAATGGTCTCGGTAGATAGATAACTACATGAGCCTTCTGATTTTTCTGACTGTCGTAGGTAACTTCAATCAGTTCCTAGCTAGGAACCTTTGATTCGTCTAGTAGAGGGATGATGGTACAAACATCCTTGTTTTGTTAATGATCAGAGATATGACAACGTCTCTAATTTGATCAACGAAGTAGTCCGGCGTCCAGTTGATTAGCTCGGAACTCGAACATGGGTGAATCTATTTACGATCCAACTGACCTTGAAGAGCTACCCACACGAGGTAGTATCCTTGGTTATTCTCCGAGCAGACTCTACAATGTTTATAGTTGTGTGGTGGCACTTGGCCACACCCGCTTTGAATGTAGTGCAACCTTACCAGGTTAGTTTCCATAGATCGGACATCCTGACTTTGACGCCGAGTAGGGTTTCCATTAAGCACACTGATTTGTTGCGCGTCTTCGTCTAGATAGATCGGAAGCCACCAGTGGTTTAACAAGTGTTGTAAAGTTCTTTGAACGAGAGTGCACCCTTGGTTACTCTCATTGCATGCTTTACAGTTTGGATAATCGTGAGAAGTGAGAAAACCGAGTATCAAAGATTTGAATCATGTTGATCTAATAGAGATTTCTATCATGGTAGTCCTGGATCCACCCAAGATCCATCTGACGCTGGAGGGCCTCTTGTATGAAAGAGCATCCCTGTTTGTTTACCGAGCAAGTCAGACAGGAATTGTAATCATGTCGCGGTAGATTATGATACTGGCTTTGCCTGGAGTGCATTGCCACCAAGTTGACATTCATTGCACGGATGTCGTGGTTGTGAATGATGTTGGAATTCGTATAGGTCATGTTGACTCCACAAACTCGATGCTCTTGGATCCACCCGACATCCAATTGTTCCTGTAGAGCTGACTGCACCACAGAACACCCTTGATTATTTTTAGAGCAGATATCACACTGGTGATAATTATGAGGTGGCACATGGCCATATCCACTCTGTCTACAATGCATCTTAACCAGATTGGTCCTCAATAAGAGTACATAATGAATTTAATAGCTGTCGTTAGACTCTCCCTCTATCAAACTTACTGTAGCTTTCTCGTGTTGAGGCAACGGGTTTGTGAGAACATTTAGATTCGTATCTTTGAAAGATAAGACCCCGCTCCTAACACGCTTTTGCACATCAGATTTGAAACTGAGACAATTTTCTATGTTATGCCCTAATCCTCCTTGATGGTAAGGCCAAGTCTGATCTGTTTTGAACCAAAAAGGCGGATTTTCCGGTACTGTGAGAGGATACTTGGTTTGGACGTGCCCCTTGACCAGTAGTAACGGAAACAAATCTGCGTACAACATTGGTATAGGATCGAACCCTGGTGCTCGCGTTGTACGGTTGTTGTACTGAGGACGAGCCTGCTGAAGAGGTTGTTGCGTCCTTTGCTGAGATTGCTGTTGATTAGGTTGGCTCTGTGCAACCTGAGGTTGATACGTAGAAACAGGCGCAGGGTTAATAGCAGGAGTTACAGCTGCTACTGGTTGGTATCGTCGCCTTTGCTTTCTGAGAGAGATATTCCCAATATCTTGCTCTTTTTTCTTAGGGAGAGCACTACCGTATCGTTTTATACTACCTGGTGATCCAGCGTCTTTAACTAAACATCCTTCTAGGGCAGTTTCCTCAAGACGAAATCCCATGCCCACCATCTCGGTGAAGTCACTGGGCGCACTGGCAACCATTCTATTGTAGTAAAATGAGCTCAAGGTTTTCAAAAAACATCTTTGTCATCTCCTTTTCCTCCAGAGGTGGAGAAATCTGAGCGGCAATTTCACGCCATCTCTGAGCGTATTCTTTAAAGGTTTCCTTGTCCTTTTGTGACATTGATCTGAGCTGATCTCTGTCCGGTGCCATGTCCAAATTTTATTTATATTGTTGAACGAAGGCAGCGCCGAGATCTATGAATGTGCCGATCGTGGCACGGTTTAAACCCATGTACCATTTTAATGCGGCACTGGTTAAACTATCCTGAAAGTAGTGAATTAGTAGCTCATGGTTCTTTGTCTGAGCTGACATTTGCCGAGCGTACATCACCAAATGGCTCTGAGGGCAAGAGTTACCCTTGTATTTTTCAAAGTCGGGTACCTGGAACTTGTGCGGAACTTTCACATTGGGGACCAAGCAAAGGTCTGCGGCATCCTTTCCAAATAGATCCTGACTGCGAATGGCTTGCAGTTCTTTCTACAACTCCATGAATTGTTCCTGGAATTCATTCATTCTGTCGAACATGCTGTCATTTCCACCAGAAGGTATATGTGGAATTTGTCCTTCCGGGACAGTGTGTACCACGGGTGGTGGTATAGTCATTATGGCCGAGACTCTCGGTGTCTCCCGAAGTTTGTAACCTTCAGGAGTTGCTGTCATGCCCCTGGTATCTTCGCTTTCCCGAAGTTTGTAACCTTCAGGCCCAGCGGTTCCTGCTGCGGTTCCTTGATCCTCATTGATCGGCGAAACATATCCTTTCGGGATATGGTTAAGTGTCATGCCCCAGGGACGATCTTTCGGCATTTTGTACCTAGGATTGGACTTCTCCACTATGGGCGTCGATGTGATCTCTGAGATCACAGTCCTTTGTTGCTGCATTTGAGCCTCTATTAGAGCTTGCATGTCGTTATGAAGACTTCTCAGATCCTCTTTCAGAGTGTCGATCTCTTCCCTCAACTCTCTGTTCTCTTCCTCGAGATCATCCATCTTTTTCTGACGATTGACCCAAGTATTGTATGAATGAGACAGTTTGACTCTAGAACCGAGACACAAACGTGAGATTCGTAGGGAAGAAGAATGCATTTATGCGAGAATGATGAATGATATGCAATGATTTTATTAATTGATGATGTTATTAATCAAAAGAAACTTTGACAATTGGATTGCAAATATCAAACGGTGGGGAAACCCCGTTTTATTGAATTCAAAGGATTGCAGAAATGGAAATACAGTAGATTACAAAGTGCTGAAAAAGGAAATCTAAACTAATGGATTCTGAGTCCTCTCTGAAGAGAGCTCAGGTGCTGGTTCTGGTGCTTTCCTTTTCTTTGACCGGGGCTCTTGGACCGTTGTCGGGTTATCATTCCTTTGCCAAGTGAAGGGAGCGAGCAAATGCCTTTGGTCATCCTGATTTTCTACAGCGTGTTGCTCTAAAATCTCAATCAGAGCATCTTTTTCTCTTAATAGCTGTTGTAGTTTCTTACACTCTACATTGAGAATACGATACTTGTTCCTCCAAGACCTCCTCTCCTGTTGAACTTTGCTGAGAGTAACCTGAAGTTTTTCCGTGTCTGACATGAAATAAAGGGCAGAGTCCCTTAATGGAAGAACTTCCTGACGAGGGTAAGGCATCCTCAGCTTGAGAGCTCTAGTTTGTACCCGGTGGAGATAAGGCTCCACCGAGACACAATCTGGTTTTCCTAGAGACTCTCTTCCTTTCCTATGAACGTGTTTCCAAGCATGCACTATTTCTGTCTTTAGTTCCCTGTCATTTTCTCCTTCCTTGAAGAAAAGACCTTCCAGATGAGCATTCCGTGGGACATGCCTCATTGGGTACCCAAATTAACGACGAACTAACACCAGATGATAGTTGTTTCATCCCTTAGTTCCTATAAGGGGTACATTTGGGAAATTTCCACAACGGTCAATGATTCTGATCCCGTCGTAGATTCGATTGTACCAATCAATGTCTGAGTTGGTAAGAGACATGATTCTCTGCGACCAACATAAAGTATTCTTTTGATCCCAAAATGCAGCAGACTTGGGCAAATGGGAAGTGAACCATTTGTAAAGTAAGGGTACACATCACATGATCATTCCTCCACTGTATAAATTCCTTAAGTGTACCGAATGATACGCATCTGCAAGTAAGGTTGGTACAGGGTTTCCGATCAGGAAAATCTTCATGGCGTTAATATCTACGAAGTTATCAATGTTGGGAAACAAAAATAACCTGTAGGTGAGCAAAACAAAGAAGCTCTCGAAAGCAGCCACGTTTCCTATACTAGCAAAGTACAGGGCTTTGTTTATCAAGAATTGGGATGGAAAACCTTGGATGCCACCCTTAGTAGTCATGTGAGTCCCGACTTCTGACTCGTCCAAATAAATTTCTCTTGCAATAGTTTGATCCTTTGGAATTTCTTCCAGTCCAAAAAAAGGAGCTTGATCAGTAATGTGTAAATCAGTCAGGTGAGAGTATTCCTCCAGCGTTGGTGCTAGCTGATAATCCGGGAATGTGAAACAGTGATAAACCGAATCACAGAACTGGATTAGCGTGGACAGGATTCCTTCGATTATATGGACCCTTAATAGAGACAGCAGTCCTCCATACTTGGCTCTAAAAGCCTCGTGGTTGGTGATCATTCTCGCCAAACCTCTCAAATCCTCTAACTTTGGAACCTTGAAGGTGTACTTATGAGTTTTCCTTCTACCGAAATCCATTAACGCAATCTCTGTATCTGACAATTGCAATCATTGTCTCAGTTCAATTTGAAAAAGAGAGACTAGAAGAGAAGATTTTTTTTTGTTGAATGTTTTTTAAATGAATGTATGAATGCAGCACACAAAAACATAGAAAAAATATGGGGTCAAAGGGTCGGTGTCATGAAGTCAAGGATCTAGCCCCCCCAAAGGTTTATACTGGTGATTTTTTGTACCTGTCCGCAAAATCATTGACCCCTCTTGGGATGACAACAACAAGCAGATCGCCAGCGAGCTGATGCATCTTAGAGTGATCTCAGATGAGGGTAGTATCGCGTGACAACTATTTCCGATAGCTTCCGCACTACAAAATGGTTACAGTCTACTAAAAACCTCAGCTTCTCAAATAACCCAATCGACCACACTACTTTCAACAACCGAAGTCGTATAGGAAATGTATCTGCAAAGGGAGTCTCCACTGAGTTTGATGGTCGATCGGGGACTCTTAACTGGGATTCACTCCCTGCAAGATTACCCGCATTGCCATCACCTATCTTAGGTGTATACTCAATCTTTCCACATGCGGCATCACACGCATTCCTATTAGCAGAAAAATAAACACAGATATCAATTAGGAAAAGCAGTATATATATTTATCTTAACCATCCTAGACCTCTAGTCTTATGATCCTATACAGACAATGACTCCCCAGTAGAGTCGCCATTTCTGTGACAATTTGTGAACTCAAGGTTTTCACCCTAAAAGAGGCTAGAAAGAATGCCTCCCACTGTGGTCGCCATTTTTCTGTAGCGCGGTTTTTGTGGTTTCGAATCACTATCGCTTGGGTACTACAGTTCGATTCATTTTTTATCCTATTGAGCTGATTAAGGAAGGGAAATAGATGTCTCCAATTAACCCTGCTTGCAAACTGAGATTAAACAGTCAAAACTGTTGGTTTATAGATGCTATCAAGAGAGGGTTCTTCTTTAGGGTTATTCGCTTGAGAACACGGTGTCTAGGCTATTGGTAGGATGTTATTTTCGATTAATGTGTGAAGGTACGGGATTTTGGGTTTTTGATTAGTGTGCTCGCTAAGATTTTTCAATCTTATGCCTACGTATTCCTGTTTAACGAAACAGGGAAATCAGAGCGATCGTAGTTCCTCCTATTCTATGGGAGGAAAAAGGTCATTTTGGTGTCTTGTTCAAAGCCCAAGACGTGAAGCTAAAGGTGATTTGTATCTTGTTCAAAGCCCAAGATGTGAAGCTAAAGGGTCTATTTGTATCTTGTTCGAAGCCCAAGATGTGAAGCTAAAGGGTTTATGGATAAGAGAGAATTTGTCATCTCTAAAGTTTATCACAACTGTTGGGTGATTGATTATAAAGGAGAATTACTTTAACTAGGATATGAGAATCCAGCAATGCCATAATTTCCTTTATAGAGGATTTTTAACCTGAAGGAGAAGACTTTTAACTCAGTGTAGAGCAATGCTATCTTTCCTTAGGAATTTCTCATGCTAAAAGAGGGACAGTAGAGTGGATGTAAATAATCCAGAGGCTTGCCTCTTACAGCAATTAGATGAAGGGGAAAAGGAGTTGTTGATGTTTGTATATTGTGAGCAAGGCACAGATTGATGCTAAAAGGTTGATTGACTCAACCGAGATTCCCTTATACAAAGCCTAAGAGGAGTCTATTGACCCAACAAGAGGGTGCTTTTTACTTATCTCGTATGAAGTCTGAGATAGAGGCTAAAAGGGTTGACTCAACAAGAGAGTGTTTTTATATGTGTCTTGTATGAAGCCCAAGACAGAGGCTAAAAAAAGTTTGACTCAACAAGAGAGTCTTCTGTACTCAACAAGAGAGTGATTTGGTATCTCGTACGAAGCCCAAGATGGAGGCTAAAAGTGTTTGTGACCCAACAAGAGGATCTTTTATACTCAACAAGAGAGTGTTTTAGTATCTCGTACGAAGCCTAAGATGGAGACTAAAAGTGATTGTGACCCAACAAGAGGATCTTTTATACTCAACAAGAGTGTACTTTCTATCTCGTACGAAGCCCAATATGGAGGCTAAAATTGGTGGTGACCTAACAAGAGGGTCTTTTATACTCAACAAGAGAGTGTGGGGAGAATCATTGTACAAAGCCCAAGAGGAGGCTGTCTGTCAGTGATTGTTTCAGTTTAGTGACAGGTCCAGTATGTTGGATAAAAGAGGAAATCAGTTTTTATAAAGGGAACGATTAACGGAAGGCTGTGCTTTGGTACTAATAAGAGGATCAGGGTTATTTCCTGTTCTTTAAGGAAATCATAAATTCAAAGGGTATTGAGACTGTCCAAGTCTACTGGTGTTTTGAGAAATCGATTCTTAGATAATGAATGATCTTTGTATGATGCCCAAGAGAAGGCTAGTATGTTAAGGGATAAAGGTCAACCCATTAACTGGTCTGAAACTTGACTCAGAAAGACAACTCTTGCAAATTGATGACTAGGTTCTATTCCTATACCTGTAGAGGTCTCTGGGTCCTTGTACTAAGCCCAAGAGAAGGCATGAGAGCTTTTAAGAAGTCGAAGGGTCCTTGTACAACGCCCAAGAGGAGGCGGGGATGCTTTTAGGAAGCCTGTGGGTCCCAAAACCAAGAGAAATTCAAGACATGCTATTCACAGAGAATAGATCAAGCCAGGAAAGTTCTTGAATTTGGAAGAAACTCAAGAGATTCTATTCACGGAGAATAGATCAACTCCGGGGAGTAGAGTTTCATTGACAATGTCTAAGAGTGGCAGTCTGAGAAAGGGTTCACCGAGAATGCTGCCTTTCTCTTTGTCCTATATTGTTTAACCCTAAGAGAAGGGAAGACTGTGTCTGGTAATCCTATGAGGGATCTAGTTTTGACAGTATTTAAGAGTAACCAACAAGGCTTTACCTAGTTCTAGTCGTAGTTGCTAGGGAAAACTCTAAAATAACTATACTAGTATTACACAGTTGATATTTGACAAGTATATAAAAGGATGTGAAAGAAGACTTACAATGAGCAGCCCCACAATACAGTTATATGTATGAAAGCAGTAAAGAAAGCAGGTAAACACTTACTCGATTGTAGAGCTTCCATGCTATTTTTTTAGTTGTTCAACAAAGAATGCTTTGATAACAATATTATATTCAAAATAAAAGGAGAAAGTACTTTGAAAAGATTTTTGGGGCTTACAGCTCAAGGAGAGGCCCGAGGTTTTATCAGTGATTGCACTATTGTTTTGAAATTGTACAGGGACTTATACAAGTGACTGAGGCCCAAAAAGGGTTTCTGTATAAAGGGATGGGTCTTACACTCTCTCAAGAGGTCCAATGATTTATTTTAAGAAAAGGAATGGGTCTTATAACACGAGGGTAGGCCCAAGGTTTGATTAAAATTGGCGATCGCGCCGAGATTTTTCTTTTAACGCGGAGGGGCTTATAAAATATCTGAGGCCCAAAATGGTTTTGGTTAAAAGGGGATTGAGTCTTACACTCTATTAGAGGCCCAAATCTTATTTTTGAAAAGAAAAATGGGACTTACAACACAGGGTATGCCCAGATGAAATGTTTTGAAAACGACGATCGCGCCGTGGTTTTAGAAAACACTATGGGACTTATACAATGCATTGAGGCCAAAAAATGGTTTTTGTACCACAAGGGTTGGGTCTTACACTCTATTAGAGGCCCAAGTGTTTGAAAATGATTTGTAAGGGTGAAAATCAAAGAAACCCTAATTTTGTTTTTCTTTAAAAGTAAATATTTAAAGAAAATCAAATAAAATGATAAAAATACCAAATAAGTTTGAATAAACCACTTGTGATTTTTGTTTAAGGTTTGAAAAATGAGGTTTTAATCACAAGGTGAATTAAAACTCATTTGGTTTTGATTTTCAAGATAAATATTCACTTTTAAATGTTTAAAAACAATTAAAAATGAATTTATTCACAAAAATACTAATTATATTAAATAAATAATATAAACTTGATTTTTTTTTGTGGAATAAAATATTTCAACATTTTTGTGATTTTTTGCAAAAAGAACCAATAAAAAATAATTAAAATTGAGGGAGTTATTAATTTTTCAAATCATTAAAAATAATATGAAAAATAGTAAAATATGAGAAAATATGAAAAAAGTGGTAAAAAAGAGGATCTGGGGCGAGGGGGATTCGAACCCCAGACCTCTTGTGTATAGGGCGCGCGCCTTACCGTTGGGGTGGTGATACATCCGTTGATTAAAACACAACCACAAATATACAAGGCTTGCCTTGTATTTTGGCCTGGCCCAAGGCAAGGCAAGGCAAGATTTTGGTGAAAAACGTGAAGGCCATAACTTTCTCATTTCACCATGGATTAAGACAAAATTTAGGTCTATCCTGCCTAGAATTTCATAAGGAATCCAATGGTGGTGGTGTTCTTTTTTTCAGATCATGCTTCTATTGAAAAACCCGATAGTGGTTTTGAAATAGGCCATGATTTACATTTTCTGTGCCATCTCTTGGTACAAGCATGAGTTACATGATAAATTAGTGCAAACACAACACATATAACATGTATAAGAGATGCATGATCAGTGGACATCAAAAGAGAGCATGATTCAAAGAATCCAAGTTGTGATGCTTACCTCTTTTTTGAGCTTTTGTGCAATCTGCCAAGTACCTTGTTCCAAAAATGATTTGATGCTTTAGACACCCTCAAATGATCTCTTAGAAGCTTTTAGGATGGTTGGAATCAGCTGGAAACCTCAGGAACAAGTTTGAGCTCTTTCTTGCAAAAGGGGCAAAAGTGGCCAAAATAGCAACTCCCTCAAATGGTGTTCCAGATGTGTGGAACCATTTGGTACAGTTCAAGGATGATATTTGGAGTGTGTTTGAGGTTTTATCTGATTTGGAAAGTGACTGAATCAAGACATGGCTTGAAAAATGCACAAAAGTCCTATTTTGAGGTTTTGAGAGGTGACTTTGTGATTTTGGTGTTACAGGTCACTTGTGAGAGTTTGGACAACTTAGATATGACATATTGGATGTGTTTGGATCATGAGCTATGATGGAATTGCTCTCTAACTCAAAAACTCAGAGTTAACTTGTTAAAGAAGGTATTTTTGCCTAGAGAAAGAGATTTTGAGGAAAGCAAGTGTTGTAGTGCTTTGGTGTACTCACACTGAACACAATTGAGCTCTATTTATAGTAGAGCAAGTTTGTTTTGGCTACAATAGTGAATGGCAACTGCAGTAGAGGTTTGGCCAATGTTGAGCAATGAGAATCCAAGTCTCCTCTAGCCATTGACTAGAGGTTAGGGCACAGGTTGCTGGTTCCCTAGTTGTTGGATAAGTCTTGACTGAATTCAGTTGGAAATGGCTCAGTCCATGCCACCTTAGTGCATCCATTAAATGCTCCAAAACAAAATTGGAGTCTTGTCCCTCTTTTAGGAATTTCTAGGTTTGGCATGCTACTTTTGGTTCCAAAGACTTGGGAGGCTGATGGATCGGTGTTTGTCCCTCCTTGATCTCCCCCTGAGGTATTCAGATGGATAGATGTGCTTGCCCTTTGCAAAATTTGAGCAAATCGAGATAAACTCCTAAATCTGCCTTGCTTTGATAGTTTTCAGCAAGGCATGTTGCCCTTGTCATATCTCATGGCTCAAGTGGACTTTGATGGAGTTCTTAGCCATTTTGGAAAGCCCTCATATGATACAACAACTGTTTGATCATAATTGGTTTTGATACTTTTTGGATCCAAGTGAAAAATTCCCCTACATTTGGAAAAAGTGAAGGAAGATTCTGACTTAGTGAAAATTTCACTAAGTGTTGGAAAAAAGTGACATTTTCACTTTTTGTGATTTTGATCATTCCATAACTTAAAATCCATGAGGAATTGCAATGAGTTGTGTTTGAAGCTTTTGTAGAGGGCCATGAGTGCTACAAATCCAGCTTTGAATGGGAAAAAATGGCCTTGTGGTTTAGGAGTTATGATCCTCCAAAGTTGGTACCCTAGCCACTTTGTTCCATAACTTAGAAAAATTTCTAAGTTTTTATGGTTACCCCTTTTACAAGTTATCCCACTTTTCTTGATTTTTCTTGATGAATGATGATTCCAACCATACATTAACATCATTTTAAGGTCAAAAAACCTTAATTGTGAAAAATCTCAAAAAGTCAAAGTTGACTTTTGTGCACAGTTGACTTTTTGTTAGATGAATTTCAAACTGTGCGATCCTCTATGAAATCAAGTCCTTGACCTAAATCAAACTTGATGGATTGATTTCATAGGTTTTATAGGGTGTATTGAATCATGTCCTAGGGTTTGGGAGCATGCCCTGGTCAACAGTCAAAGGTACAGTTGACTTTTTCCGCGAAACCCTAACTGTGGTTCTGATGAACTTGAAACTTGTGAATCAAGCTTCTTGGATCAATCCATTATTGTAAATGGATTAATGTGGTGTGTTGGAGATCCTCAAATCCTCTCTTGAGGTATTGGCTCATGATTTGTCCAAAAAGTCAACTTAGGGGTGAATTAGGTCAAGAAACCCTAATTCCTGATTTTTTATGAATGCATCCCCTGAGGCAAAATTGACTTGATGATTGGGTTCATGATGTCCCTTGGAGCATATTAGGTTATGCTTTGAAGCATTGGCTCATGCCCAGAGGAAAATTTCCATCTGGAGGCCCTGGTCGACCAAAACCCTAATTTGGTGACACTGGCGATCTTGAGGCTTAATCCACTAAGAATGTTGCAGCCTTGTGCTTGATTCTTGAAGTGGGAGTCCTCTTGATCCATTATGGATGTTTGAGAGGTTAGACAAGTTGAAGATCATGTCAATTCTTGATTGATCCTTTGTCTAGGAGCTCTGAGTGGGCCTGAAACCCTAATTGTGATTGTAGTGAATGCTCACCCATCTTTGAGGAGACTAATGAGGCATGATGGATTACCCATATTGTGGTGATGATTTGCACAATGATGGGAAATCTTAGTGGTCAAAATTTGGGGTATGACACCTTGATTATGCACTTTGAAGCTCGAACACCTTTGGAGAACCAATCGATGTTCTTTCGATGTTCAACAGTCAAAATAACTGCCATCTTTATTTAAAAAGCAGAAAATTTTGACAAGTAAATTCGTTTTTGTTTTATTTTAAGAATCGTTGATCATGTTAAAATGTCGTTCTGTAAAGCTAAAACAAATAATCATTGCAAACAAAAGCACTAGGGCTCAAATTTTATTGATAGGATGGAGATCAGCCAAACGCGTGATTCCATAGAGTATTTACAAAGTTAGAAAATGGTAACTTACGGGAAAAGGGCTACATTGAAACATAACGGCCACTATCCTTCTACCAACTTTGAATTCGGAACATCCTGAGCTTCAGTCGAAGATGACCTTAACTGGAATTTTCTGATGGATGGCATGATTGCTGCTGGGGGATTTGCCCCTGTTAGACGTAGTTACTTGCCATTATCCCTAACTTTTGCCTGGATTGTACTTTGAGATTTCTAATCCACCGGGATGATTTTTTATTATGTCTCTAATTTTTTCCTGGATCGCGCTTTCGGGTTTTCAATCCACCGAGACGTTTTATTTTATTTTATTTATTTAGGCGAAGTATTTCTTGACTACATCAACATTCGTGGGGTAGGCAAACTCTTCTCCATCCATGGTTGCGAGTCTCAAGGCACCGCCTGAGAAAGCTTTCTTGACCACATAAGGGCCGTCATAATTCAGGGTCCATTTTCCCCGAGAATCAGTGAGAAATGATTGTATCTTCTTGAGCACAAGGTCTCCTTTCCTGAAGACCCGAGGTCGGACTTTTTTGTCAAACGCCTTCTTCATCTGTTGCTGGCACAACTGACCGTGCCATAGTGCCGTTATTCGCTTTTCTTCGATCAGATTCAGCTCATTGTGTCGACTTTGACACCATTCAACTTCTGCTAGCTTAGCTTCCATCAATACCCGAATTGATGGCATCTCTACTTCTATGGGGAGAACTGCTTCCATGCCATATACTAGAGAGAAAGGGGTTGCCCCTGTTGAAGTGCGGACAGATGTGTGATAACAGTGAAGAGCAAAGGGTAGCATTTCGTTCTAGTCTCTGTAGGTTACAACCATTTTTTGAACGATCTTCTTGATGTTCTTGTTAGCCGCTTCTACCGCTCCGTTCATCTTGGGTCGGAAGGGAGATGAGTTATGGTGTTTGATCTTGAACTCTGCGCACAACTCCTTCATTATCTTATTGCTCAAGTTAGATCCATTATCCGTAATGATCTGGCTAGGAACACCATAAAGGCAAATGATATTGTTTTTGATAAATCGGACCAGTACTTGTCGGGTTACATTGGCGTATGACGCTGCTTCGACCCACTTGGTGAAGTAATCAATGGCTACCAGCATGAACCGATGTCCGTTTGAAGCTTTGGGTTCGATTATTCCAATCATGTCAATTCCCCATATGGAAAAAGGCCATGGGGAAGAAAGAACTTTGAGATGCGTTGGCGGTACATGGAGTTTGTTGGAATATATCTGACACTTGTGACAACTCCTCATGTACTTGTAGCAATCGGATTCCATGGTCAACCAAGAGTACCCCGCTCTTAGAATTTTTCTCGCCATTTTGTGTCCGTTGGCGTGAGTTCCAAAGGATCCTTCGTGAATTTCCTTTATCAGCATGTTTACTTCTGGTCTGTCTACGCATCGGAGCAAGACCATGTCGAAATTTCTCTTATAGAGTGTATCACCGCTCAGGAAGAAATTGCCTGCCAATCTTCTGAGGGTCTTTCTGTCTTTCCTAGATGCCCCAGGTGGGTACTCTTGTTTCTGAAGGAAGCATTTGATATCGTGATACCAAGGTTTATCGTCTATGACTGCTTCAATTGTGAAAATGTAGGCGGGCCTTTCAAGGCACATTATATCGATCTTAGGTAGGTCGTTCCATTGACCTACACAAATCATGGAAGATAGAGTGGCCAATGCATCAGCCATGTGATTCTCGTCACGAGGGATATGATGAAACTCGATTATGTTGAAGAAGGGTAACAACCTTCTCGCGTAATCTTTGTAAGGAATCAGTCCTGATTGGTATGTGTTCCAATCTCCTTTGATTTGATTCATAACCAGGGATGAGTCGCCATATACATCCATGTTCTTAATCCTTAAGTCGATAGCTTCTTCGAGGCCCATGATACAAGCTTCGTATTCGGCCTCGTTGTTTGTACACTTGAATGTTAGTCTGGCGGTGAAAGGAATGTGGGTACCCTGAGGTGTTATGATGATTGCCCCAATTCCGTTTCCGTAATGGTTGACAGCTCCGTCAAAGATAAGTCCCCATTGGAACCTGGTTATGGCCCTTCACTGGGTAGCAGTTCATCGTAATCTTTCATTTTTATGTACATGACATCTTCGTCTGGGAAGTCAAACTCGACTGGTTCCTGATCGTCAATCGGTTGATGAGCCAAATGATCGGCTAAAATACTTCCTTTAACGGCTTTCTGAGCATGGTATTCTATGTCATATTCTGATAACAACATCTTCCAACGGGCAGTTCTTCCCGTGAGAGCAGGTTTTTCAAAGACGTACTTGATTGGATCCATTTTTGAGATTAACCAAGTAGTGTGACGAATCATATACTGGCGAAGACATTTGGCTGCCCAAGCCAGAGCACAACAAGTTTTCTCAAGCATAGTGTACCGAGTCTCGCCGTAAGTGAATTTCTTGCTAAGATAGTAGATGGCATACTCTTTCCTTTTTGTTTCGTCTTGTTGGCCAAGTACATAGCCCATGGAGTCTTCCAAGACTGTTAAGTAGATGATCAGTGGTCTTCCTTCCATTGGAGGTGATAGAATCAGTGGGTTCAACAGGTATTCCTTAATACTGTCGAAGGCGGTTTGGCAGTCTTCTGTCCAAACACAGTCCTGGTTCTTTTTGAGTAATTTGAAGATTGGCACACATGTCGCGGTCATAAGGAATATGAATCTAGAAATGTAGTTCAAACGTTCCAGGAATCCCCTGACTTGTTTTTCAGTTTTTGGAGAAGGCATTTCTTGAATGGCCTTGACTTTGTCAGGATCAACCTCAATTCCTTTCTGGCTGACGATGAACCCTAAAAGTTTTCCTGAACGGGCACCGAAAGTGCACTTATTGGGATTCAAGCGAAGTTTGTACTTTCTCAACCACTAGAATAGTTTTGACAGGTAGGTCACATGCTTCTCTTCCATTTTAGATTTCGCAATCATATCATCGACATATACCTCGATTTCTTTATATATCATGTCATGAAACAGAGTAGTCATGGCCCTTTAATAGGTTGCCCCGACAATCTTCAAACCGAAAGACATTACCTTGTAACAAAAAGTACCCCATGGGGTGATGAATGAAGTTTTCTCCATGTCTTTCGGCGCCATTTTTATCTGATTATAGCCCGAGAATCCATCCATGAAGGAGAATATTTTGAATTTTGCTGTAATGTCTACCAGCATGTCAATGTGTGGTAAAGGAAAGTCGTCCTTTGGACTTGCCTTATTTAGATCCTTATAGTCTACACACATTCTGACCTTTCCGTCCTTTTTTAGAACTGGTACGATGTTGGCTAGCCATTGAGAATATTCTGACGTGGCGAGGAAACCCGCGTCAATCTGTTTCTGTACTTCCTCTTTGATTTTGATGGACATGTCAGGATGAGTCCGTCTTAGTCTTTATTTTACTAGCGGACATTCTGATCTTAACGGTAGATGATGTTCCACGATGCTGGTATCTAACCCTGGCATATCCTGATACGACCAAGCGAATACATCGGGAAACTCTTTGAGAAGCTTTATCAAACTTTCTTTGACAGTCGGACTAAGCAATGCTCCAATCTTGATTTCTTTTCTCTCTTCTTCTGAACCTAAGTTGAACGTTTCCAACGGCTCTTTGTGAGGTTCAATGGACCTTTCCTCGTGTCTGAGTAATCGGGAGATCTATCCTGGAATTTCGTTGTCAACTTCTTCTTCAGCCTCAAATACCGGGAATTCAAATTTGGGAGAAGGCATTGGATCGTATGTTTCAATGGGGTTTAAAACAAGCAATCTGCATGACGTGATGATTTGTTTTTAGAAGAGATAGAGAGAATGCAAGAGTGTGTGCAATGTATTTTTTTTTTAAAAACTGCTTGTTTTTATTATTTGAGTTGTTTTTAGGATTACCATTTTCTGAAGAAAAGCGAAAAGAGAAAACAGCAATAAATGCGGAAGTTACAGAACGACGTTATTTTATTTATGATTTGGTCAATTCTTGAAACTACAGCCCTATAAAACAAAACTCAGTCGCTTTGGGCAAAGCGAAGAGGGATATTTACAGAAAGTGAGCCCTATCAAAACAACTGTTTCACCTGGGCAGGGTGAAAGGTTAAGATAAAGACAACAATTACTTAGACTTATGAACAACTTTCGGGACATCGACAGCAACCCATTGGCAGTGAACTCCTCGGTGAATCACAAAGTCTGGCACCTTCTTTCTTGGTTTGTCCTCAGAAATGACGCTGATTTCTGGCAGAGCAGGATCGTTGGAATCTGTTTCCCAGGAAAAGTTGTCGTAGACGAACTCTTCTGTTGTATTTTGCACAGTACCTGTACTCTCAGGTAAATCTCCCCATCCAGTTAGATGAATGTCTTCGAGCCGGATACGAGAGCTCCCAGGAGCGGTGTACTTGACCAAGTAGTCGAACCTTCCACTAGGTTGTCCTAAGGTGTCCCACACTTCTGTGGAACTGGAGGAGTCATCTCTTTCGATGACGTTGACCTCGAGAAAAGCATAGTTGATGAATTCTAGTCCTGCAAGCTTTGCAAGCTCATCGTCGTGCTGGATATTTTCTGAATGCCCTAAGTGCTGATCCCATGACACGGTGGGGACGCATGTATTCTTTTCTATGAGGCTCAATTGATAAGCATCGTTGGGCTGATTCTCTTGCCCCAAGTCTCCTGGATATGGCTGCCAGAAAGGCAGGCCATCCATTGGGCCATAATAGTCATGGTCAAAGTTGTCTTTCATCAGAGTGTCCTCCTCTAATGGTTTGGTGGAGCACGACATCCTTCCGCATCACAATCCCCGTATATCGTTTTGACATCTGACCTTTGTATAAATCTCAGACTCTATGCGGGATAGCAAAATGGCGTAGGCACCTCTTCCTGGGACATATAACCGTCCTCGTTAAGATAGGACTTCCATTCTTCACTTGTATCGGAGGGGTCTCCCTCGTTAATGGTATGTACTTCTTGAGGCACTGGGTGAAGGAAACCTCCACTGCGGAAGAAATCCTGAATGGGATGAAAACTTTCATTGTTAGTAGCAGTCCGGGTACAGGTTGAAGAAAAACCAAGACCCTTCTTTGTTTTGTTATCAGTAGGAATGACAAGTTGTCCCCACCCTTTGGCATTGTTACTTTCGATTACTTTGATAGCATATTTGTACGAGGAAATTGACGTTCCTTTTTCTTATTTATTCTCATTGCTTACCGAAAGTGCTTGGAACTGAGTTCCAACAACCTCCTCTGGTTCTACACAAGTAGACAATGATAAGTTACTCACGATCAAGGCTTGCTCTCCGCAGACTGTGACTAGTTGGTCGTTCTTGACAAACTTTAGTTTCTGGTGCAGTGTTGAAGTGACTGCCCCAGCCAGGTGTATCCAAGGTCTTCCTAAAAAACAGTTGTACGCTGCCCGAACGTCCATGACCTAGAAAGTGACTAGGAAAGTGTGAGGACCGATAGTTATGGGAAGATTAACTTCGTCAATAACTGCTTTCCGAGATCCGTCAAATGATTTGACGATGACCTCACTGCCCCTCATCGGGGATCCTTTGAATGATAATCGCATTAATGTGGATTTCGGCATAACATTCAGAGTCGATCTGGTATCTACCAGTACGCTGGTGTAACACCTCAAAATTTGCCCTCTTGTTTCTAACTCTAACTGGCTTATGTTTCATTTCATTTGCATCGTCATTTTTGCATTGGCATGTTTCTTTTGGGCATGGGATCAAGGTATTTTCCAGCAGCTCATAGCGTTATCAGTTCCAGTACTATTTTCAGCAGTATTCAGAGCCAAGCAGATAATTTTCAAGGTCTTTTGGAGCTTTTATTTTGCTCATTAGACGTTTTGACAATCAAAAGCTTCAACAACCATTTTCTGATCCAGCAATCCGGTGTCAGACATTGCTAAGTCAGCAGGATATTTTGAGGTGTCAGCAAGAATTTGTGTTTCATTCCAGGTGTTACTCAGTAGCAATATCAAGTTTTGGGTTTCAGAGGCTTAACAGGTTCAAAACAATTGCCAGAAGTCACTTTTCCAAGTTTCCCTCCAAAAGGCGCCAAAATTCAAAATTTGAACTAAGTAACCAGTTACCCGCCATCCGTTAACCGGTTACTCCTTTGTTTTTCTGCGCACCATCAGCAATTTTGAACTAAGTAACTGGTTACTCATCGTTTGTTAATCGGTTACTCTGAGCATATTTTGAAAAATTAAGTTTGCATCATTAGTGATCATGTGCTTGGCTTGTGCATGTGTGGGAAGGATCTAGAATTGATTCATTTTCATCATTTTCCACCCAAAATTCAAATTCCTTCCAAGACTTTCCACTCTAATTCCTCTTTTCCTTTCCTAATTCATTTTTCACCCCAATTTCCACCCACTAAACCTCACTCCAAACCCAAACTTAACTCCTAACCTAGGGGTTATTTAAATCAATTCATTCCAAATCTCTCACAACTTTGATCCATTTTCTGAATTTTTCTACACATCTCACTCCATTTTCTCTCAACTTTTCTCTCATCTCAAACCCTCACTCAAAGTTCCACCATCAAAGTTCAACAAATATTGCATTGAAATTTGTTGATCTTGGAACTAAACCTTCATCCATTCACTAATTCTTGAAGGAATTCTGATTTTTACTACTGTTTTGCTACTATTTTCGTTCATATTGAGATACCCTAACATGCAGGTAATTGGAGAAGTGATTTGCTGCTGAAAAGTGCTTTTGAAACAGATTTTTGGCCACTGTCCCAGAGTAACCGGTTACTCACCGTTTGTTAACCGGTTAACATGTTGTTTTTTTTTTGCGTAAATTGTTTGATTTCTAACTAAGTAACCGGTTACTCACCGTTTGTTAACCGGTTACTCTGGGACAGAATGTGTACTTTTGTGCATTTTATTGTTTATTTGAGATCCTTTGCATGCCTAAACTTCATGGATTAATATGTTGATGATTTGTGGATTATTCTTGAGTTGTTTCACCTCACATGTCTCTTAAGTTCATAAATCTTAGGGTGTTTGTTTGAACTTGTTTGACCTAGTTTGAACCATGTTTGCATCTAATCAATGTGCTTCAACATGATACTTGTGTGGAACTTGTCTTTTCATTTTGTGAATAGCATGATATAATGCTTTGTGTAGAACTTTCTCACACCCTTTGGGATCCTAGCTCATCCTAAATTTTTGATTAAGGTGATGTAGGATAAGTATTAGGTAGTGCTATCCCTCTCTTCTCTTTAGACTTAGGTTCTTAAACCTTGACCTTAGGGCCACCTTTGCATGATAACATTAGGAACAATTAGTTTCCCCCTAGTGTTTTCTTTTCCTTGAGTCTCCTCTTCTCATCTCATAACCGTTCTAAAACACGTAATAAAGGATAACGTGTATTGCGCATGAGCCTTGTATATGGAAAGTGAAGTATGGGGGATTCCCCTTCATTCTTCTAGGGTACTTAGTGTACGTCCTGTTGGGGACGATACGCGAGGTATTCGTTCTTATGTTGTAGACTTGGGTGCAATGCAAGTTACAAACAAACTTCAATCCACTTCTTGTCTAAAAAACCCAAAACAAACTCAAACTTTTTATCCTTCGGGATAGTTAAGTTTCAAACTCATTTTCAAAAAAGGGCACGTTATTTTCCGTTTTGTCGCAAACAGGCATCGACCCTAACTGCCGGACGCGAACTTAACGTCGCTCATAAAAAACATTAAGACCTCGTTAGGTCGAACTACGACTGCTCTGATTTCCTCTCTCTGGTTAGATTGAGGGTACGTAGGCACAAGATGGTGATGTCTTGGCGAGTAGCCTCCCCCCTTAGTTCGTGTCCGAACTACGTTGACTCTGAGTTTCCCATTGCACGAGGGAATACGTAGGCATAGGACGTCGATGTCCTATCGAGTCACTTCTTTTTCTTTTCCTCCCCGTTTCTTCGCTCTTTTCCATTTCCTTTCCTTCTCCTTTCCAGTAGCAGTGGAGCTCCAAACGACGACACCCTTTTGATCGAGACAACAAGCGTGGATCCCATTGAGTACGATGGACGCGTGGGGTGCTAATACCTTCCCCTCGCGTAACCGACTCCCTTACCCGTTTCTCTTGGTCGCGAGACCATGCTTTTCCTTTCCCTCATGTTTATGCAGTGTTTTCTTTCCCTCTCTTGGGATAAATACACATTGCTGGCGACTCTGTTTCCGTGCCACTTTCGCGTTTGTACCTGGATGAAAATCTCGGGAGCGACAGCTGGCGATTCTGCTGGGGACAGGTTGACCTATTGCTGGTCCATCCCCTATGCGAGTCAATCTTAGCGCTTGGTTGTTTCTTTTCATTGGGTGTTTATTGTGGTGCTCTATTTTTGTTGTATATTACTGTATTACTGTTTTACTGTTTTACTATATTTACCATATTTATGGCATTGCATTTCATTATTGTGCTGGACTGTGCTGTGCTGTACTGGATTTTCTGTTTGGCAGGTTGGGGTTTATGAGAGATAAGCCCACTACCCAGGCTTGAGCATACACATAGGTATTAGCGTAGGCAGGCGTGATGCTCCCGTGGTGTAGGCCACGTGCAAGTGTTCACGAGACCTACAGCCAGATGAGGTTCTATCGAGAGATATCTGCTACTATATGTTGATACAAGCCATTAGTTATTCTCTTGAAGAACGGTCGACTCTGGTGAACCATTCCCGAGGACTCAGTAACGTCACTCCTCCCGAGATGTGATAATGGCAAACCAGAAATGGCAAACCCATTACGCTTCTCGATCCGAGGACCAGATGCTGGGAACTTGCTATAAGATATCCTTTTTGAGGGGAATCAGTTGAAGCCTCTTCGATTGATGATAATGCCAAACCAAAAATGGTGAACGTATCATCATTTCTCGAGCTGAGAGCCCATGATATTGAGGATCCTCGCCTTTCTAGTACCCACATATGAGAGGGGTTGGGTTGTTTACACGTTTGCAGGTAACCTTGGCTTTCAGCATACCCGATACTTTGGACTTCTTATCAGGATTTATTATCAGTATGAACTTATCAGTGTGGTTACTTTGGTGTTCTGGGTATTTGGTGCAAAGCCTTGAGATTATTCAGTCAGTTCAGTGCAGTAGTTGTCCAGCTTGCGTGGATACCTCGGTTCCATGTTTTGCATTGCATTTCATTTTTCTGACATTCATATTTTTGCATTTCCAGGTAGTATCTGACCTTTTGATTCTAGTCAACGGGCAGTTATCGGGATGGACACTAAGAAGAGTAAGAAGAATATCATTGTTTACAAGTTCCCGAAGCTCACTCTTGGTCAGATTGGCGTCTTACAGGATATGGCTAGTCCTGAAGTGTTGGGAATGTTCAAAGAGAAGTACAGTTGGATCTTATCTTTAGCTTGTAACATCAGTGAGTATGAATACAATGGCTTGCACATCTTGATGCAGTTCTATGATCCTTCCCTGAGATGCTTCGTGTTGCCAGATTATGTATCGGTCCCTACTCTGGAGGAGTACTCAAACATCCTGGGGATTTCCATTAAAGAAGGTGTTCCATTCTGTGCTTCCAAGGTAGACCTTGACTTCAAAGCTGTGGTTGAGGCTCTTTATTTGAGCAAATCAACTTTGGAAGCTGACATCACCAACAAGGGAAAGTCCCGTGGCTATCACTTGGCGTACTTGGTAAAGAAGGCTCAAGAAGCGGCTAAGGAGAAGAAGTGGACAGCTTTCAATGCAATACTGGCTCTCTGTGTATATGGCATTGTCCTTTTTCCTAATGAATATGATTTTATTGATATGGATGCTATCTGGATCTTTGCAACTCAGAATCCAGTTCCGACCTTGTTAGGAGATCTTCATTATGCCTTGTACAACAGGAATGAGAAGAGACGAGGCGGGATAGTTCATTGTTGTGTATCTCTTTTCTATAAGTGGTTTGCAAACCGTTTACCCCGGTCAGGTGCTTTTGTGGATACTAGGACTTCTCTGGATTGGAGTAAACGTCTGATGGGTCTAGCTGCTAAGGATATTGTTTGGGTGGATCAAGGATTGCTTGGCAAAGACATTTTGCACAGCTTTGGTGAGTACCCTAACGTACCATTGATAGGGAGAAGAGGGGGTATTAATTATAATCCTTCTTTGGCTATCAGGTAGTTTGGATATGCTCTGAAAGATCCTCCGGCTGAAAAAGATTTGAAAGAATCTTTGTATTTTCATGTAGCCGATGGTTTAGCTGTGGCGCAGAAGGCTTCTGAAGCATGGCTCAGTAGACAGAAGAAAGGAATAGCCGCTCTGGGCAAACCCAATAATCAAGCTTTCCCTCCGTATTTAGATTGGGTAAAGAGAAGAGTAGAAGAGTTCTACTTTCCTTTTGATTGGGTGCCTCCCTTGTATCCTGAGACTGTGGATGAGAGGCTCAATGTACCTATTGAAGAATTCGATAAGCAGCGAGAATTGGTGCATGATTTGAGGGTGGAGAATGCTGGTATGAGTAGTCAGCTGCAAGGTGCTTTACATGACAACTGGGAGTTGAAATGGAAAGTTCAAGATGTGACAGAGCGCCAGGAAGAAAAGGAGAAGGATCTCACTGACAGAGCTCAGCACTTCAGAAAAGTTAGTATGGCTGCTGAATCCTCTGGCAAGGCCTACAGGAAAAATAAGAAGCTCTTGATCGAGACTGAAGCCAAGCTTGCCACGTATCAAGAGATATGGGATACGCTCAAGATTGAGAATGGAGAGTTGAAAGAAGAACTTCAAAGGATGAAAGCTAGAAAAAAGCATTTCTCTGGCGGGTGGGAAGAAGCTCAGAAGGAAATTGAAGACCTCAAGTTGCAAGCCGAAGTCAAGAAATCAAGGCGTCAAGGCAACAATGTTGAAGAGCAGATTGCCAAGTTGAATCAAGATATTGAAAAGTGAAACAGACTGATCAAAGGGCTGATAGAGCGACCTACACATCCAGACACTGCGGATCTTCTTGAGGAAGTTGAAGCCAGCTTGTTTGGAATTAATTTGTAGTGATCTTGTTGTTATAGTTTGTTGTGATTACCATCAGGATTGTTGATGGAATCACCTTTGATTGTATCAGACCCGCCTGTATGGACTCTTATGATATGCTATTGAAATGCTTGGTTTAATCATATATGTCTCAACTGCTCTCAGTTTTAAAGGTTGTGCTCCCTCTGGGTTGATAGTGCAGTATTTCTGGGTTCAGATTTATTTTCTGATGATTGATTCTAATCCCTTGCCCAGTTTCAAAGACTGGAATCAAAGCAGATACGTCCTGGGAATGTTTAAATAGGATGTTTGCATTTGCATTTGCATAACCATAATCATTTTGCATTTTGCATAGCAGGTAGTCATCTCTGGTTTTCTTATCGTGTTCTTCGTCAAACAGGATTGCTGACCAACACATTCACCGGTATTTAACCAGACAGAATCAGAAGAAAGTCATGGATCAGGTACAAGCCGAGTTGATTGAGATGCGGGCTCGCATGGCCCAGTTTATGGAGTTGATGCAAGGCATTGCTCAGGGGCAAGAACAGTCGAGGACCCTTGTCCAACCTTTGGTTGCAAGAGTTGACGAGGACGGTGTCCTTCATGGTGACTTTCATAATGATGTCATTCCTCCGGGCGGGGGTGTTCATGTCCCTTCTATTGTCATCCCTCCGGTCGGAGTGGAGAATGTTGTGACTCCTTCTGTAGTAGGGGGAGGAAACAGTGTCTGTGCAGTACATGGCCGTCGCCATGGTGATCAACAGGATGATATATCTTCTATACCAGGTGGGAATCTGGCACCAACCCAGTAATAGAATGAACATCCAGACTGCTGACTGCTGAAAGTCCCCAAGATCAATAAGTCCAGACGGAGCCAAGTCTCCTCAACAATGGCAATCTTCAGATTCTTTACTGCATTTTCATATGTAGCTTTCATTTGTTTGTTTAAACAGTGTTTGCATGAAAAAACTTGTTTGTGTTTTGAATGTTGATTTTATTGCAATGAATGTGTTGTTCTTGAAGTATTTTGCTTTTATGCACTCATATCATGTTTATATGCACTGCAATACCAACTTTCTCGCTTAAACTCTTTGAGGGAGGATGATGAGGTGAAAACGCAAAATCTCTGGTTGTGTGCTTTTGGATAAAACCCTATTGAGGATGTACAGACATTGTTTCAAATCCCTAAACACTAGATATATAAGGGAGATAGACCCTCATTAACCCCTTTGAGCCTTGGAGTAGGAGTTTCTTTCTAAAAACGAAAAAAAAAACCCTCAATCTTAACCTGGGGCAGGGTAGGTGTCAGTTAATTTGACCGAGCGCTCAAATTTCAAAAAGGAGTGTGCATCTGAGGATCCATTATCCCTCTATTCCACACCATCAAGAGGTCAAAAGATGTGAAACCATAATGGTTATCCATCAACAATCAAGGAGTGAGGCAGTCACAACCCTTTCAAGCAAGTCAGACAAAACGGTGTCACACGATTTGTTCAAAACAAAAAGGAGGAATCAAAAGAAACAAAAAAAGAAAAAGCTCGCTAAGTCGAAACTTGAAAATAAGTGACTTAGGCAAAAATTAGGGCATCCTGCTGGACTTCAAGATTGAAAACTCAAAAGAGGCAGCCCAGGCAAAAATTAGGGAACAAAAAGCAAAAGGATGAAAATGCGAAAAGCAAAAGGATTACAAAAGAAAATCCTCAAGCAAGAAAAAAGTCGTGTGACTACGAGCAAAGGATAAAAGGGGTGACTGTCACTCTAAAACCTCATTAGGTGTTAAACCATCAGTTGCATGGATCCCTTAAAGATCATGAAATCTTTTTGAGAGATGAGCGCTTGTGTCAGATTAGCTGAACGTAGGAATGGAGAACATCACGAAGAGTGGGTGGGCACCAATAAAATTTGAGCCTTAACTCCTTTTTTCTCAAAACCATGAACCAAGCCACGTTACAACCCTTAAAGTCCTAATTGAAGCAGGGTTTATTCCGAAAGTGCACTTCAGCGAGATAGCGTTCCTGACTCCCATGAGTTATGCTAATAAGATTTTTGTGGGTATTGCAGGTGCGTATTGTTTTCCATTCAAAAATCATTGTTGCATCCCAACCAGTGTTTCGTTCACAAGGCTTGGCGACACATTTTCAATAAAACTTCAAGGTTAACAGGAGTGTTGCATTAGAATTGTCATTCTCATAATAAACATTTTCTGCTTGCATGTGTTTGACATCAAAGAAGCTTACACAATGAACGTCAGTCGAGAGGCTCGATCCTGCTAAGTTGAGATACTTGAAAACTCCGAAGGACAGTCATGTCAAGGGGCATGTGGCAAAGAGGTTGTGCATAGCCCAGACGTTCCCAGTCAATGGTGATAAGATGCAGCCAATCTGGAGCAGTCACATTGAAAACTTCCCTAAAGCAACCAGACAGGGGCAACCAGGTCGATTTGACAAATCTCTGTAAGATCAGTCAGGGGCAAAGTTTCTTCAAGACTTAGGGCAGGCTACCTCTAGAGCGTGATAAGTTGTCCACTCCTAAAGATGGTTAATTGAAAACACCTCTTCAAAGTACGAGATACCGAGACAGAATATTTCCAATCATTGCAAGTCCTTTCGAGGTAATTTACTTCATGGATTATGAAGTCTGGGCCACTTGCATCGAGATCTGATAAATCTCTCCAAGATTTTGAAGACCCTGGGGCATTGTGAATGCCGGTCTTCTATAAAATCCTCTTGAGATGATTTCTTCCTTTAGACCTGGTGGTCTGGGGCAAGCGGAGAGTTCAAAGGGTCGTTATGACCATAGAAACAGGTCAAACTGGGTAACAAATTTGTTTTCCCTAGTAGAGTTTCTCTCCCCAGCACTGAAAGTTCATCATCCTCAGCAGAGCTTACTCTCCCCAGCAAGAGTACAGAGGATTATGTTCCCCAGCCGAAGTCATGGTTGGTTTATTATTCCCCAGCAAGCAGTCAGAAGTGGATTGCTCCGAGATGAATGTGGTTGTATCTCCAGCACGAGATGTGTCGGATGTCTTTGAAAATACTTTATTTTCCTTACAGATCCTGATACTGACTTTCCTCAACAGGTCAGGAAGTATGATTCCGTTAGCAATGACATGCTCTAATACCCAGCAGGGAAATTTCATCCTCCTCAGCAGGTTGTTACTCTCCCCAGCCAGAGTACAGAGGATTATTTCCCTAGCTAGAGTTGTGGTTGATTTATGACTCTCAGCAAGCATCCAGAAGTTGATACTTCTGCATCCCCAGTAGGAGATTGATGGAATATCTTCTTTGGACAAAGAGGTTATTTCCCCATAGAGTCTTGCCACTCATTTTCCTCAGCTAGTCAGGGAGTGTTTTTCTCATCAGCAATGGTATGGTCTGACCCCCCTACAGGTGAGTAAGCTCGATGTTAGCCTCTAGCAGAGTTGATGTTGTCAACCTCCGTTCCCCAAGCAGGTTTGCTAATAGTGGTTGATATTCCCCAGCAGGGTGAAGGTAAGGACATTTCTCAATAGCAGGTTAAGTTCAGTAATATCCCCAAGCAGGTTTGGTATTATTGACTTGTCTCCCCAAGCAAAGTTTGGTGGTGATCTTCGCAGTGGTTTGTTCAACAGCAGTTGACATCCCAAGCAGGTCTTGAGTCCAATGGTTATTAGCATCCTTCAGATCCAGTTTTTGAGTTCTAACTTCGATAGAAGTCATTGGTAATCTCCAGCGGAAAGAAATTTCTTGGGTTCCATCTGCAATATTCATCTTCTTACATCTCCAACGGAGTGGAATTTCTCTCGGAGTCTTTGTCTCCAGCAGAGTTGGTGGTCAGGAAGTCGTTCAGTGAAATCTTCCTCAGCAGGATCTTTTAATTCAAAGGACAATTTATTTTGTCATCCCCATGGAGTTGCCTTTGTCTTCAGCATTTATTTTGCTGAGACGCCTCTTTTGCATTGCATAAGCATTCTTGCATGGCATCGTCCCAAACGCGTAGCATTTCCATTTCGTATGGAGCATTACGCCATAGAAAAATTCAAACATATGCATTCGAAGCATAAGCCAGGTTTGATACTTGTTATCAGTTTCTTTCCCCAGCAGAAAGAGATGTAATTCAGGAGATGTTGGATTCTTCCTTCTTACTGGTGTTCCTTCCTATACTCCCCTACAGAGTTGTCTGTGTAGATTTCTCTATCCCCAGCGGAGTCATATTCTTTTCAGGTCGTAAGTCCGTTGATTCTACTTCCTGTGCATTTTCGTCCGTTATCCCAACTCTTGGTTGGTCCCCTCTTGGCTATCCCAACTCTTGGTTGGTAGTCTTTGTTATGAGTTCGCCTTTGGTCGGCGTTCTCGGTTACCCTAACTTTTGGTTAGTATCTGTTTTCCCAACTCTTGGTTGGTGTTTTTCGTCGTGAGTTCACCTTTGGTCGGTGTTCTCGGTTATCCTAGCTTTTAGTTAGTATCTTTTTTCCCAACTCTTGGTTGGTCTTTTTTATCGTGAGTTCGCCTTTAGTCGGTGTTCTCGGTTATCCTAACTTTTGGTTAGTGTATTTCGTCCCAACTCTTGGTTGGTCTCCTTCGTCCCAACTCTTGGTTGGTCTCCTTTGAGGTGAGTACGTCTTTGGTTGGCGTTCTCGTTATCCTAACTTTTGGTTAGTAGCTTTTATTCCCAACTCTTGGTTGGTCTCTTTTGTTGTGAGTACGTCTTTGGTCGGCGTTCTCGTTACCCTAACTTTTGGTTAGTATCTGTTTTCCCAACTCTTGGTTGGTCTTTTTTGTCGTGAGTTCGCCTTTGGTCGGTATTCTCGTTATCCTAACTTTTGGTTAGTAACTTTTATTTCGTCCCAACTCTTGGTTGGTCCCCTTTGTGGTGAATACGTCTTTGGTCTGTGTCCTCGTTATCCTAACTTTTGGTTAGTTTATTTCGTCCCAACTCTTGGTTGGTCTCCTTTGAGGTGAGTACTCCTTTGGTCGGCGTCCTCGTTATCCTAACTTTTGGTTAGTGTATTTCGTCCCAACTCTTGGTTGGTCTCCTTTGAGGTGAGTACGCCTTTGGTTGGCGTTCTCGTTATCCTAACTTTTGGTTAGTATCGGTTATCCCAACTATTGGTTGGTATTCTCCTCGATATCCCAACTATTGGTTGGTATCCTTCCTTTACTCCAACTTTTGGTTGGTCTCTTTTGTTGTAAGCACGCCTTTGGTTGGCGTCCTCACTATCCCAGATATTGGTTGGTATCCACTGTTTCTAAGTCCACCTTCAGTTGGCAAACACTTATTACCCCCACAGGTTGCAAATTTCCAGGTTATTTTGGTATTCAAACCCTGTGTATCCTGATTGTCTGAAAGCCGTTGCTATCATACCCTCGGATCCAAGAAGTTTGAATAGGGGCAGCTGTAACACCTCAAAATTTGCCCTCTTGTTTCTAACTCTAACTAGCTTATGTTTCATTTCATTTGCATCGTCATTTTTGCATTGGCATGTTTCTTTTGGGCATGGGATCAAGGTATTTTCCAGCAGCTCACAACGTTATCAGTTCCAGTACTATTTTCAGCAGTATTCAGAGCCAAGCAGATAATTTTCAAGGTCTTTTGGAGCTTTTATTTTGCTCATTAGACGTTTTGACAATCAGAAGCTTCAACAACCATTTTCTGATCCAGCGATCCGGTGTCAGGCATTGCTAAGTCAGCAGGATATTTTGAGGTGTCAGCAAGAATTTGTGTTTCATTCCAGGTGTTACTCAGTAGCAATATCAAGTTTTGGGTTTCATAGGCTTAATAGGCGCCAAAATTCAAAATTTGAACTAAGTAACCGGTTACTCGCCATCCGTTAACCGGTTACTCCTTTGTTTTTCTGCGCACCATCAGTAATTTTGAACTAAGTAACCGGTTACTCACCGTTTGTTAACCGGTTACTCTGAGCATATTTTGAAAAATTAAGTTTGCATCATTAGTGATCATGTGCTTGGCTTGTGCATGTGTGGGAAGGATCTAGAATTGATTCATTTTCATCATTTTCCACCCAAAATTCAAATTCCTTCCAAGACTTTCCACTCTAATTCCTCTTTTCCTTTCCTAATTCATTTTTCACCCCAATTTCCACCCACTAAACCTCACTCCAAACCCAAACTTAACTCCTAACCTAGGGGTTATTTAAATCAATTCATTCCAAACCTCTCACAACTTTGATCCATTTTCTGAATTTTTCTACACATCTCACTCCATTTTCTCTCAACTTTTCTCTCATCCCAAACCCTCACTCAAAGTTCCACCATCAAAGTTCAACAAATTTTGCTTTGAAATTTGTTGATCTTGGAACTAAACCTTCATCCTTTCACTAATTCTTGAAGGAATTCTGATTTTTGCTACTGTTTTGCTTCTGGATCTAAGTTCTTGGAAGTGATTTTTGGAGAAGCTAGAAGCAAATTTCACCACATTGCATTTATTTTGCATTTTTGGTGAAGAGAGCATTGGATCTCTGGTTTTCTTGCTTAGATTCATCAATTGCAGCTTATCAACACTCACCAAAGCAATTCTCAGCTTTGTAGGTTGGTGAATTTCATATCTACTTTTCATTTTAGCTTATTTTGCTTGTTTATGATGTAGATCTTGAGTTTGTTGTGTTTGATCCATTGGATTGTGGATTTGATTGTTGTTGCTGGTTGATTGATGTGTGTTTGTTGTTCTTGTGATGTAATTTTCGTGCATATTGAGATGCCCTAACATGCAGGTGTCGCTCCCGGGATTTTCATCCAAGTACAAACGCGAAAGTGGCACGGAAACAGAGTTTCTAGCAATGTGTATTTATCCCAAGAGAGGGAAAGGAAACACTGCGTAAACCTGAGGGAAGGAAAGAACGAGGTCTCGCGACCAAGAGAACTGGGTTTGGGAGTCAGTTACGCGAAGGGAAGGTATTAGCACCCCCACGTGTCCATCGTACCCGATGGGATCCACGCTTACTGTCTCGATCAAAGGGTGTAGGAAACTGGATATCAACTGCTAACTGGAGAACTGGAAATGAAAGGTAGAAAGGAGAAGGGGAAAAAAGGAAAGAAGTGACTCGATAGGACATTATCGTTGTCCTAGGCCTACGTATTCTCTCAGTGCAATGGGAAAGTCAGAGTCAACGTAGTTCGACGGACTACGGGGAAAGGTTGCTCGTCGAGATATCGCATCTCGTGCCTACGTATCTTCAATCAGACGAGAAAGAAGAATCAGAGCAAACGTAGTTCGTCTCAACAAGGGTTGCTTTGTTTGTGTTTTTTAATGGAAACGTCAGAGTGTGCGTCCCAGCAATTAGGTGTTGCACCTCGCTGTATGGAGACTTAGGTGTTACCTATTTGCGGTAGAACGGACATGACGAGTCCTTAAGGAATAGAATGAAGGAGATGAGAAGAGAATTTGTTTGTTTTTGTATTTTAGAAAGAAGTATTTTGATTATTGGTGTGTATAACGTATATTGCATTTAAGTCTTTCACGTAGGATCGAATGTCTCGCATATCGACCCAAGACGGGACGTATGCTAAAAATTCTAAGAAAGTGAGAGAAGACCCCTCACTATCTTATTCTCACATGAAAGGCTCAACTGCAATATATGTTATGCCTTTATTAAGTGTTTTTGCTTTTGTTTTAAGATGAGAAGAAGAGAGACTCAAAGGTTGAGAAAGGTAAAAGTCTAAAGGGAGACTAATAATCCTAAGAGTTATCATGCTTGGATGTTTCTAATGGTTAAGTGTGGTTTAGAAACCTAAGTCTAAAAGAAAGGAGAAGAAGAGTGAGTTCTAACTTACTTCCAAGATTGAAGTTAAGTTAAAAACTCAAAGGGATGACAGAAATTGAACAAAGAAAGCATTGAAATGCTTTGCACAACACAAAAGAGAAAGCATTAAAAAGATGAGGGAAGAAAGTATGTGTGGAAGCATATCCACACACTCAACTCACCATTAACCCCTACAAGCAAAAGTTAGTTCAATAATGAAATAAGAAAACATAAGTGAAAGAAGAAAGACAATTAAGCACCCAACATCTTATGAAATGAAATTAGGAACCAAATAAAGCCTAAACCTAAAAGGAAAGGACTCTAAGTGTTCAAGGACTTCTAGAGTCAGTAGCTATGTCTAATGATGTTCAATTAGGGTTAGGGTACCTAACAATGTTAAACTATGCCAAGAAAGATGCCAAAGATTCATACAAGTTCAAGTTATGAATTAAAGATGAAGTTTGAATGTGTATGACATACAAACATGAATAAATGCATGAGTGAACCTCAAAATCAGAATTGAATGACATGTTATAATGCATATGGAAGTAGATGAATGATCATACTAGGCATGAGTGAAAATATTCATGAAGAAAAGACAATATGAAAAGAAATTCAAACAATGTTCAAGTTCACATAAAATGGCATACTTATAATGCAAGTCAAAGTTGAAAAGAACATGAACACAAATGCAAATGGATGCAAGTCAGAATTGAACATCATATTTGAATGTCCTATAATGTCTATGAACAAGCATACCAATCATGAAAAGAAAATTCAAGTAGAAGATATTAGAAGAAGAAGAAAAAGTAAGAAGAAAAGAAACAAGTTCACATAAGGAAAGAAGTAACTTGGAACACAAGTCAAAGTTGAAAATCAAAGATGGATGAACATGGATTATAGGTCAGTACTAAATGAAATTTAAGATGTAATAAGAATTTAAGAATTGATCATACCAAGTACATATGCAAGTCACTTTGAACTAGTTAAGAAAGAAATACAAAGCTAGGTCAAACATGAACAAGTAGACAAGTTTGAGATGAATGATCATTTGAATGCATGAAATGATTATGGGTCAGTAGCATATTCAATATGAAATGCAAATGGGATGCATGATTAGGCATTGATGATTCAAGTACAAGTCATGTTAAGCATTAGAAGCGAAGAGAAGCAAGTTTAGGTCAAAGGGGTTCAAGTAAGGATGCATTTTAGAACACAAACACAAACCAAACAAAGATGCAAATCAAGTGGTCTATAATCCTTGGAAAAGGACCTATAATATTCCAATGAGGACCTATAATAATGCACAAACAAGTTTTAATACAATGGCACTAGTGAAAACAAGGTTTAGAAGTTCAAGAGAAGCATACAATTATGACCTATAACAATTAAACAAAGTAAAAATAGGAAGAATCTTAGGAAAATTATGAAATTAAATCACAAAGTACCTAAGTCAGAACCTAAACATGTATAAAAAACTTATACAAAGAATCACAAAGAAAATGGTTCAAATGAGGGTTCAAAGTCACATTGAAACAAGTCAAAAGAATGCACAAAGATGAGTATCAAAAGGCATGATAAAATGACTTTAACAATATGAGAAAAATGGTTTTAGACACTTTAAGATGTTTTCTAAACATGACAAAAAGAATGGGTGCAAAATGTTTTAGAACTATGCAAAAGAAATGAATGAAGTTGAGGTATCAAGGAAGAAACACTTTGAAAAAAGAAATAAAAGAAAATTCACAAAATATGATCAAATATTCACAAAATCAGAAATAAAAATAATACAAAATTATTTAAATGTCTAAAGATGCTTCCTGAATTTTTACGGAGTTTTTAAATACATTTTGGTATTTTTTAAAAGGATAAAATGAAACAAGTATGAAAATAAAAATAAGATGTGAAATGAAATAGAGCAGGGGTGTATGCAAAGTAATTATCACGTTAAAATGGTTTGGGCTCACATAGAGGGGTGTGCGAAAAGCAATTAAGTCCAGGTCCAAAACAAGCACTGAAGTATATGCAGTTAAGGTGGAATTCAGTCAAATATTTGACTCAATCAGAGCCACATGATCAATCAGTCAACAACAATCAAGAAAAGTGCAACAATCCAACGCATCACAAGACATGCACATGGTAACACCCATACACACACACACATGCAAGCATTCAGAGTCAAATAAAATGTCACGTGATATGGATACTCTCTCATTTATTCACTGGCAGCATCCTAACCGTTCATTTCCTAAGATCTAACGGCCACGTTTTAAAATTCCTAAAACCCTAACTGAACTTCTCACCGGCCGGAGAAGGACCTCCGGTCATCTTCTCCGGCGAAGCACCACCATCTGTAACCTTCAAACTCTCCAGAAATTCACAAACCATACATCATTCGAAAGCTGAACTTATGCACATCACGAATCTAACATTGAAATTCACAGATCAATCATGCATAAAGAGAATCGAGCGCAAACATTTTGCCCTAGAATTTGAATCTAAGTACTTAAGGTGCCTATCACTAGCCGGATCATTCACATTTCTTCTATTAAGCTATAATCAACATGAAAACAGCTTAAGCACAAGAAAACGAATCAAGATCAGTTGACGAATTTCAAACCTGGCACTGTGAAGAACTTGAATCAACAAGGAAACCAGAGGTGTAGGCTTGTTCTTGAGCTTCCAAGGAGCAAAATAAATGCTTCAATGCCTTGGATCTTGGAGAGAATGGAGAGAAATCCGAATTGGAAAAGTTGATACACTTGAGGGATTGATCTTGTTCTTGTTTATTCTTGAGCAATGATGAACAATTGATGATGATGATGATGAAATATGGAAGCACTCGAGCAAAGAGAGAGAGAATTCAGAGAGGAACTTGAGAAAATGATGAAGCTCCCCTCAATTCTGTTAGAATGAAACTTATATAGGTGTGGTTAGTTCCTAACTAGGATGGTTGATGGTTAGAACTCAGGTTAGACTGAGTTAGTTAAATGAGTTGTGAGTTAACTAACTGAGTGAGGTTGTTAATGGCACGAGTTAAGAGGTTTGGTTAGAGTGTGCAGAAGCTTTTGTCACTTATGGTGAGGCTGAGATATGATGATGGTGATGGTATGTATCATGATGCTGCAACAAGACTTGCAAAACAAGTTTACTCATTTCCTCTTTGGTGTATGGAGCAACATGTATGGCATAATGTAAGAACATGGTCTAGCCAAATGAAGTAAGCATGTGAGGTGTGTAGTGTTTGTTGTATGCGTGCAAACAAAATGAACAACAACAACAATGACATAACATTCCGATCTTGGCCAGTAGGACATCAATGAAACTATGGAATTTTGATGGAAGATTTATTCATGTACAAGGCATGAAATGAGATGATTTTGGTGGCTATGGATCAAGAACATGTAAGGGAACAAGTTTGATGTTGGAATTAAATTGAATGGAGGCTTGGAAAGTGATGAAAATTGACCTGAAACACAAGGATGTGAGCCTGCATCATGGGCGCGTGTGACTTGGTTCAGACCTGACATCATGGCCTATGAAATTTCAGTGTGAGACCACCATGTTTGAGCTCTCATATGACCTCCATAACCTGCTCAAATGAGAAAATGCCCAACATCAAAGTTAAAGAGGACAGGAGATGAACAACTTTGATGTTCAACAATATTTCATTTGAAGCCTTCTTGATGGAGAAAACCAGCTTGAAATTTGGCACACCAAGTGTTTGATGAAATTATGGCCTGGAGGCCTGAATCTGCCTTGCCATGACTTGAAATTTGCCTTGATTTTACTCTACTTTGATTGATCATAACTCCCTCAATTTTGATCCAATGGAAGAGTTCTTTATATGGATTTGAAGCTTAAGATGTGATATTTGATTGGCTCAACTTAGGCCTAAAGTTTGAAGCTTTTATCATGAAGAAAGAATGCCTTGAAGTAGAGTGCAAAATGGTCCACACTTGCCATTTTTAGAAACCCTAAGTTTCTATTTTGGGCAGTTTTGTGATTTCTTGGTTTTTCCATGAACCTCTTGACATTTCTTGATAAAATCTTGTCCAATGAACCTATGTGACTTGAATTTCATGAATTTGACCCAAAAAAGTCAGGCGTTGACTTTTTCCTTTGCACAGTTGACTTTTTCCCCAATTTCTTGATTCTCAAGCAACTGACCAACTGAACCTCTTCTGAAATGAACCAATGAGCAATATTCCATACTTAGATACTTGATATCATGTAGAAAACATTGAGATCAAGTTTGAACCAAAATTTCATCAGGAGACTGCTTGAATCACAAACCCTAATTTGAACTGGTTTTACCAAGAGATGATGAACTGTCCAACTTCTTGATGAATTCCCATCTTCAAATGATTTGTGAGATCAAATGAGATGACATATGATGTAAGAGACCCTTGAGGCTTGTTTGGAGACACTTGGCTCTTATCCTCTTGCTTTGAATGCTCAGTGCTCTGAAATCAACTGATCACATGCCCTTGGCAACTTGTATGAGATATGAGATGAAATGAGATATAAATGCAATGTAATGAAACATAAGCTAGGCAATAACAAGAGGGCAAATTTTGGGGTGTTACAGCTGCCCCTATTTAATCATTTGTTAACCTGAGAAGGATGAAAGCAACGACTATTCATACAATCAAGGTAAATTGTGATTGAATACCAAAACAACCAGAAAATTTGCACGCTGAATGAAGAAGAAAAGGGATATAAACCCTTCTGGAAGTATCAGCAAATAACATCATAGATTGATACGACGTGTATAGAAATAGGGCTACGGACAATTATCAAGGACCATACGGACGAGTACGAAAAGAAAACATTGACGGATGTTTAGGTCAATGATGCGAACGAGCAACAGACAGTCATCACAGGAACACGACGAGTGACCAAGTCGACGATACAAACGAGTATCGGACGATGATTAAGAAAAGGAACACACACAAGTGTTCGGGTCAATGATACAGACGAGCATCGGACGATCATCAAAGGAACACGACGAGTGACCAACTCGATGATACGAACGAGTATCGGACGATGATTAAGAAAGGAACACACTCAAGTGTTTGGGTCAACGATACGCATGAGCATCAGACGATCACCAAAGGAACACGACGAGTGACCAAGTTGACGATACGAACAAGTATCGGACGATGATTAAGAAAATACGAACGAGTATTGGCTTAAAAGTTCAAACACGAACGGGTGCTGAAATGACACGGACGAGTATCAAAGAAATACGGACGGGTATTGAAAAATGAAAGTTTGTAAAGTGATCTCACTAGGGATTAAAACGCTAGAAAGGACATGGACGAGTGTCTAAGAGGTCAATACAGACAGATATTGAGAATAAGGGGTTCCAGCATGGACGAGCGCTGAAAGGACACGGACGGATGTCCAAGGTCAATACGGACGGGTATTGGCTGAAAAAATCAAGCACTGACGGGTGCTGCAAGAAAAGGTTAACACAAATGACAACTCTACTGGGGATTGAAATGTTAACCGAACACAGACGAGTGTTAAAGGAACAGGGACGAGTGTTTAAAATCACTACAGACGAAGTACTGAGGAAATACAAGAGGGCACGGACGAGTGTCAAAAGAACACGGGCGAGTGTTGAAAGGACACAGGAGGATATTGAAACGACACTGACGGATGTTGAAATGTCAATACGGACGTGTACTGAATTAAATTTGTACGATCAAGTGTTGTAGTAAACTTGTTGGGGTTGCATGACAATGTTTTGTCTGTTAATTGCTCTGGCTTGCAGGTAAACGGTTGAACCTGGCTTATGTTTCGTATGCGTATGTTTGAGTTTTGTCGTAATGCTCCATATCAATGGAATGCTACGCTTTAGAAAGTGCTATGCAAACTATATACAAATGCAAAAGAGACTCCGGACAAGGAATCCAACTCCGCGGGGAAAGATCATTGTTCGATCCTTCAATTGCTCTGTGAGGATTAACCCTTCTGCCGGGGATAACACTTGCCACAAATTGCCAAAAATAAATTGGCTAGCAGATACACTGAGGTGTGATGATCCTGTTGTAGAAATTTCCACTGGAATGACTCGGCCCTAGAGAGAGAGTCTTCTGCTCATGGAACTTCGCTGAGGATGAGAACTTTCTGAATGACGTTCTGCTGGGGAGAAAGGGTCATTAAAAAATTCTGCTTGGGAATTGTTGTACCCCAAATTTTACCCCTTAGATGTCGTAACATCTTTTGCATGAGCATCATATGTCAATCATTGCATGACTAACCAATTTACCAGGTTTTGTTTGTTTGGTTTCATTTGTGAATAAGGGTTTATTTCAAGAGGCTTCAAGGGCCGATTAGTCAAGATTTTGGATAGATCTTCAACCAAGCAAGTTCTCATACTTGACGGACATCTTTTCCTCAGTAGTCAAGTGCAACATGGCTTCATCACAAGTTCTTTGAGGCTCAGGTCTTGCAGGATCAAATCAAGGATTAAACAAGGTTATCAGGTCAAGGGTGTGTGCAGTATGGTTTGAATTTCAAATGGATGTTTGACCTAATCTTGGTCGAGGAAGTGGGTTGCTTCAGTGTCAAGTTATCAGGCTATGGAAAATGCAGTTGTCTTGTGGTTGAGGAGTCATCAGGGCCAGTTGAATTTCAATTAGGATTTTGGTGAAGTGGCATTGCTGTTAATATCCCAAGTCATATGTACCATTGGCTATTTTTGAGGACAAGTGTGGATTTGAATTCGAATATTTGTGTTTGAAGACTAAAATCGGGATTTCATACAAGTTCAAATTGAATAACCAAGTCTTTCTTTTATTTCATCCAATTTTCAAATTCTCTCTTCATCTCATCCCAAGTTCCAAATCCTATTTTGAGCTCAATTCTTCAAGGTTCACTCATGATACAAAATCCAAGTTCATCCTACATTTCCAACTTTGATTCAAAATTTATTTTTTAAGTCATAATTTATTCCAAATTCAAACTTTATAACAAATCACAAATTTCATGAGAGAGTTTCAAATCCCATTAAAGTTTCAAATACATTATCTAAGATTCAAGTACATGACATTTGCAAGTCCCAAATCAATGTTCAAATTTCAGTTTCAATTTCATCCAATTTGTTTTCATTTCAATTTTCATTTTAAATTTCAATTCATCATAATTTGTTCCAAGTTCAAATTCTCTCTAATTTAATCCATTTGCCTTGTTACTATTTCCTTTTTTTTTTGGAGCCCATCATTCCAAATCCATACACAAAGAAAAATATTACAAAAGTAATTCTTGTACACCATTCCAAAAGCCCAATGACCTCAGCCCATTACATTGTAACATTGCTTTCCAAACAAAAATAAAAATTCTACACAAGCCAAGCCTTCCAAAAGACCCAGCAAGATTCTCACGAGGGCTATCCACCATAGACAAACCTTATGCAACAAGCTTGGACCTGCAGCGCCCTGCCATCACCTGCGTCAACTCTGCTTCGCCATACACCAAAACAAGCTATTTCACAGACCTGCGTATTTCTGTACAACCCTGCTGCTATCAAAAGAGTTGCCAAACACATACACATTCAAACAAAACCTACAAAATCATAGTGAAAATAACCCATCAGAATTGCAGTCTTAGCCAACAAGTTGAGTTGAATTTAAAAAATAAAAAGGAATGGCGGTAAGAGGGGAGGGCAGAGATTCTGAAGAAAAAAACAAGACTTGTTTATAATTCCATCGTTCTTTTACCTTCAAAGGGGGGACCTTCATTCCATCTGGTAAAACATACCACATCATCGCCTTTTCCTTTAACTCCTCTCAGCATCTCCTTTACCTTCACGGTGACCACAACACAACCTCGATTTTTCACTCACCTTTCTTTCACCTTCACAAACCTCACTATCCAGCAACCATAAAAAAAACCATTCAAATCTACCCTCAACCACACAAACAACTACATAGAACAAGTTGAAAAACAACAACCTCTCTCAATACTTCCCTTTGTCCGCATCTCACTCTCACCTACAACCCAAATCTCCTTCAAATCTTTAACCCTTCATAAACTTCAAAACCCAAATCAACCACCTTCAAACAACTCGTAAACCCAGATTTTGAAACAAAACAAAGAGATGGGAGATGAATAAGAATTCCAGAACAGAGAGATTAGAAGAAAACCGAATCAAAAAATGAAATCATACCCAAAACAAATCAAACCTGAAGCAAATGAGAAACCGTTACGAACCAAACGGAATTGAGACGGAGATTGAGCGGAGTTGTCCAAACGAAGCGGAAGGAATTGATGTGTGCGTAGTTCTCCATTTGGTTTACGTTTCATTTCTTCTTTCTGTGGCTGTTGCGATCGTTTCACTGTGATATTTCCACCGCCTCATGTGCTTTTGTGGGTCTTGTTACCCAGAACCTTGCCATGTTCCTTCAAAGACCTTGACTTGTTTTTCATTCTGAAAATCTGGTGTTGTTTTTTAAACCGAGTCAAGCCTTGCTGTAGTGGCTGTTATGGTTACATGGACCGAGTCAACTGGGCCTTTAAGCCCATGGTACTTTCTTCTTCACATGCACACCCTTCCGCGCCATACACCTGGTCCTTTTTCTTTGCTATTTCCTTTTTTTTATTTTATTTGTTCTATTTTCATTAGAAAGGTTTTAATATTTTATTTTAGATTTGAGGAAGTGTTTTAGTAAAGTTTTTTCTTTTCTATTTGTTCTATTTCTATTAAAAAGGTTTTAATATGAAGTTTCTTGGTAAAAGATTTGATTTTTGATTTCCATTCTTTTGAATTTTTATTTTCTTTATTTTGGGGCCTATGATATAGAAAAATCATGATTTTTGTTGAGTTATTTGAATCAATAAAATCGTGATGAATATGAGGCCCATTTATTTATTTTTGTTGGTCCATGAGAGTTTAATTAAAAGATTATCGGTTTTACCGATTTAAAATCTTGATTTAGACTAGACCGACTTTATGTTTTATTTCGTTCTCAGTTTTATTTTTGTTGGTCAATGAAAATCTAATCTAGAGGTTTTCGATTTATCGATCTAAATCCTTAGTTAGATGAGACCGACTTTATTTCCGCTTTGAGCCCATTCTTCTTTATTTTTGGGCCGATGATATCACAAAAATCATGACTTAGTCGATTTATTCAAATTACTAAAAGTCTTGATAAATATGAGGCCGTTTTATTTTATTTTTTAGCTCGTTGGTCAATGAAAGTCAAACATCAAGATTATCATTTTTCGATTAAATCTAGATTAAGACGAGACCGACTTTATTCCCACTTCATATCGCATCTATTTTTTTATCTTCATTTTTATTTTTGATCGATGAAGTTCTTTGTTCACGAACGTTAATTGTCAAGGTGATTAACCTTCATTATTTCAAATCTGTAGTAAGTAATCTCGAGATTACTTTCTATACTTTGGGATCGTGATAGGTTACCTTCGACTAATCAACGAAAGTTTGTGATTAAGACGAGATCCCCACCTTTTCTTTTCGTGTGGCACGATTTTATTAGAGAATGATCCTCGATATCATTTCTCTATCGTGTCTTGACACAAAGATTGAATTGTGCATCCTCCTATAGTGTGGTCTTCCTTATAGATCGCGCTACGATGGTTTAGCAGTACATTGGACCCGATTCTTCGATCCTATAAATTAATCACTAACCACTAAATTTACTTTCAGTCAATACATCTTGATTTATTTTCTGTCAAATATTATCTTGATTATTATTCTTATTCATATTATCTTGATTTTATTTTGTTCATATTATCCATGTTTATATCTTGTTCACATTATTCATGTCTATATCTCGTTTATTTTTCCCCTTCCAAAGGAAAGTTCTTTTATTTTGACCCCTAAGTCAATAAACCACTCACCTTTTATCTTTGGCCTCCTAAGAGCCATTTTCCTCATAGTCTAGTAATAGGATAGAGTTATCGTGAACTCTATGTGACTCTCACCATCATGAGAACTCACTTTCCCTTTACTTAGACTTATAGAGTTATCGTGAACTCTATGTGATTCTCACTATCATGAGAACTCACTTTCCCCTTTTAACGTAGACTTAGAGAGTTATCGTGAACTCTAAAATGAGCTCGTACTCATTTCCCTTTGGAACTTTGACCATAGTCAATGGTTCCTCTTTCACCCTTAGTTAGGTGAACTACGGTTGCTCTGATTCATTAGTCAGATACGTAGGCACAAGATGCGATGTCTTGGCGAGTAAACTTAGTGTATATACGTACCTAGGTCTTTACCTTACTTTTAGCATTTATCTTAGCAAGCAAACATAACATAACACAAACTTAAACAAGAGGTTCCTGTAGAGTACTACAGATACTAAGGGTGCTAATACCTTCCCTTAGTATAACCAACCCCCGAACCTTAGATCTCCCCCCTTTAGGTTTTCTTCGATCTTGAACCTTTCCTTTGGATAAATCAAAGTCGGTTGTAAAAGAAATATGATGCAAGTTAATTAATAGCTTGTTATCCGATTTTCACCGCAACAGGAATCTATCAAACCCAAGATCCTTTGCTAGAGATAATCAGCCTTCTGACTCAGCTGGGAAATACTCCGATTTTGACATTACTAGAGAATCAACAACTGTTATCGACATAGAAAATGTTGTAGCTGTTGGAAGTACTGACTAGGAGAATCGACTTAATAAGTTACAACAACATTGCCGGAGTTACCCGTTGACCTCAAGCCGTTGCGAGCAACCGCTGATCAACCGGTGGACTCAATCAGTAAAAGTTGTGACAAAAGGGTGACATGTGAACCCTTTCCTAAGTATGATTGCCCCGGTATTTTGCCTTAGGGGTGAGTGATCACTTGTCTGGAAGAAACGGTCCATGCTCTCGCGTTTGTGAAACCACTTCAATCTTGCTTCTGAGCCTAGTACGAGGATGCTACCTGCAAGCAAAAGATATTCACATATTCCCCGTGCTGGATACGACTTCTGCAACTGAGAAAATTCAAATCTGAACCATCACTTTTTAAGGATAGCACCCAACAATGCTTGGTGCTGAAGATGCCTTCATGTTAGGCTTCTGAATGTAAACCTATAACAAAAGAAATGCACACATATGTCCCGAAGACTGCATGGTTTGAATCCATCGTCCGGGGTTAATCAACATTCAAAGCAATTTTAAATGTTTTCCCTGCGCATGTTATTATAAAGCCTCAATGTTTTCAACAATGCAATGTTTTTTTATCAAAAATTTGGACGTTTTTTGCAAACAAGACAGTAAAATGAAAACAAATACGAAGCTTTTTGACTGAATAACCAACTTTATTGATTGAAATTCCCAGAATAGGCAAGTACATCAGGAAGCAATCCCTGGAAAGAGGTGATCGCTGGAAATTGAGAAAAGAAACTATCATAATGGCAACGTGAAAACGGCATTTCACTGAATTTCAATTCTGCTATGACCAGTATGTCTTCAAGACTTTTCGATTATCTTCACTTTCTGCAGAGGATGATTGGACCGATTCCTATCCTTTGGAGATTGCCAGTTTGAGTGAAACGATGAGGCAGTACAGACGACTCATATCGCAGTCTTCGCTTAAGCCATCTTTTGCGTGGACTGCCCTTTTCGGGTTTTCAATCCACCGGGGTACCCTTTCTTGCCTGAGTTGTCCTTGCGGATTTTCAACTCACCGGGTGTATAATTTTTTTTATTTATCCCTAATTTTTGCCCGAACCTATTTATTCTGTTTTTATGGTTCGCCGAGATACCCTTTTTTGCCTGGACCTTTCTTTTTTTTGTCCAGAGGGTCTATTTATGCGAAGTATTTTTTGACTGCGTCTGAGTTGACAGGGGATGGAAAATCTTCACCATCCATGGTTGTAAGCATTAAGGCTCCGCCAGAGAAAACCTTTTTAACCACATATGGACCTTCATAGTTCGGTGTCCATTTTCCCCTGTGATCTGTGTTTGGAGGATGGATCCTTTTAAGTACCAATTCACCAACTTGATAATCCCGAGGTCGCACTTTCTGATCAAATGCTCGCTTCATCCTTCTCTGATATAATTGACCATGACAAATAGCTGCTAATCTCTTTTCCTCAAATAAACTCAGCTCATTGAATTGGGTGCGAACCCATTCTGCCTCATCCAGTTTGACATCCATCATAACCCTTAGCGAGGGAATCTCAACTTCAACTGGTAGGACTGCCTCCATACCATACACAAGTGAGAACGGTGTTGCCCCAGTAGATGTCCTTACGGATGTTCGGTACCCATGCAAGGCAAATGGTAACATATCATGCCAATCTTTGTAGGTCACCACCATCTTTTGCACAATCTTCTTGATGTTCTTGTTGGTCGCTTCAACAACGCCATTCATCTTTGGACGGTACGACGAAGAATTGTGGTGCTCAATTTTGAAGTCCCGACATAATTCTGCCATCCTTTTGTTGTTGATATTGCAATCATTATCAGTAATGATTCTTTCGGGAACTCCGTAGCGACAAATGATATCTCTTTTCAGAAATCTGGCTACCACCTGCTTGGTGACATTAGCATAAGACACTGCTTCCACCCATTTGGTAAAGTAATCAATAGCGACCAAGATGAATTGATGGCCGTTGGAAGCAGTTGGCTCAATCTTTCCAATCATATCAATGCCCCACATTGCAAAGGGCCAAGGAGAAGACATGACATTCAACAGACTCAGAGGTACATGCACTTTATCCGCATAAATCTGACATTGGTGGCATTTGCAGGCGTATGAACAACAGTCTGCATCCATAGTCATCCAGTAATACCCCGATCTCAACAATTTCTTTGCCATTGCATGTCCTCCGGCATGGTACCGAAAGAGCCTTCGTGCACTTCTTGCATCAACATGTTTGCTTCGTGTCTATCCACGCATCTGAGCAAAACCATGTCAAAGTTTCGTTTGTACAGCACATCCTCATTCAAGAAGAAACTACCAGCTAACCTCCTCAGAGTCTTTTTATCATTGTTGGACACTCCAGCCGGATACTCTTGACTCTTCAAGAAGCATTTGATATCATGAAACCACGGCTTGTCATCAGACACTGCGTCAACAGCAAACACATGTGCAGGCCTGTCAAGACGAGACACCTCAATTTTGGGCACATGGTTCCACCAATTCACTTGAATCATGGAAGATAATATTGCCAAAGCGTCAGCCATTTGATTTCCATCTCGAGGTATATTGTACAATTTTACTGTTGTAAAGAAACTCAACAACCTCTTCGCATAGTCTCTGTAAGGAATCAAGTTTGGTTGATGGGTATGCCAATCTCCATTGATATGATTAATCACTAGAGCAGAGTCCCCAAATATTTCAAGAGTCTTGATCCTTAAATCAATGGCTTCTTCAATGCCCATAATGCAAGCTTCATATTCTGCTTCATTGTTGGTTACATCAAAAGTTAATCTGGCAGTGAAAGGTATATGAGACCCTTTTGGAGTGATAAGAACTGCTCCAACGCCACTTCCATTCATATTAACGGCCCCATCAAACATCAATTTCCATTTGTAATTGGTGACGGCCAGGAATCCCGCATCTAACTGTTTTTGTACCTCCTCTTTGATTTTGAGAGCCATTTCTGGTTTAGTTCTCCGAAGCTTCTGTTTGACAGGCGGACAACCTTCTTTCAACGACAACCTGTGCACAACAATGTCTGTATCTAACCCTGTCATATCTTGATATGACCAAGCAAAGATGTCGACATATTCCCGCAGCATATTGATCATCTCTTTCTTTACCTCAGCCTGCAGATTGGCTCATATCTTAATTTTTTTCCTTGCATCATCGGAACCAATGTTGATAACCTCAATTGTCTCTTGGTGAGGTTGAATGACCCTCTCCTCCTGCTTCAACAATCTAGCCAATTCTTCGGGAAGTTCACAGTCTTCTTCATCCCCCTCTTCGGCTTGATAGATTGGATTATCAAAGTCATACTTGGCCATAGCAGAATCGTTATCAATGAAATCCGAGCGATTAAGTTTGCATGATTGGGGGTCATGCTTTATTTTAGAATGAGACTTTTTGAAAAAGAAACAAAAAACAAAAATAAAACATTGCCATTTTATTGTCTTTCTGCAAAAATAAAAATGAAAGGCAAGGAACACAAAATTTGCATGTAAAACGTCCTTTATTAATGATAAAAAACCTTGCAAATGCAATTATGAGGCCCTACAAATGGATCTACACGCCTTGGGTAGAGCGCGAGATTTTAACATGCAACAGAGAAAAAAAAAAGAAAATTACTCTGTTTGGAGAGTAACTTGAACAATTCCTTCAGCAGACCAATTGCAAAGCTCTTGACCCTGCACACACGGGCACACCCAATTGTCGAGATCACAATCACTGTCGATGCCATCTTCACTTGCAGCACACATCTGATTTGGATTAATAATTCCACCGCTATAGAAAGTAATCGGCCCCTTGCGCTCTGTTGCAGCAGCTTGATACGGATTATAGCCTACACCGAACTTATCTTCCTTTGCAGAGATTTCAATCAATTTGCCCCAGCCTTGGGCATTACCTGCTTTGACTACTTCCACTTCCTGTTTGTAAGAAGCAATAGAAGTACCCACCTGTTCTTTGCTCTGAGAAGATACTGCCTTTGAAGCCGAATCACCAATATTTACTGCCTCAAATGCTTGGCACAGCATCTCATGGATCTCTCCATCCATTTCCACGTACTTAAAGGTAGACAACTGACTAACGAAGATGTCTTCCTCCCCACATACAGTCACCATTTGACCATCAACCACATATTTCAACTTTTGGTGCAACGTAGATGTGACTGGCCCAGTGGCATGAATCCACAGTCTGTCTAGCAAGCAACTATATGCGGGTTGAATGTCCATCACGTAGAACACGCACTTGAACACTTGAGGACCAATCTTTACTGGGAGCTCTACCTCTCCGAATACAGAACGTTTCGAACCATCGAAAGCCCTCACTACCAAATCACTTGGTCTTAGAATAATTCCGTCAGCGTCTAACTTTATTAAGGCCTTCTTTGGTAACACGTTCAGGGAAGACCCCGTGTCTACCAACACATGAGATAATACTGCACCTTTACACTCCAAGGTGATGTGTAATGTCCTATTATGATTGCGACTCTCAGTAGTCAAATCATAATCTGTAAAACCTAGCCCATGGCTAGCATTAACATTAGAAACAACAGACTCCAATTGATTCACAGTAATCTCTTGAGGTACATAGGCCATATTCAAGACCTTCAAAAGTGCTTCTCGATGAGCTGCAGAACACATAAGCAACGACAAGATAGAAATCTTTGATGGCGTTTGGTTCAACGGATCAACCACTTTATAATCACTCTTTTTGATAAGTCTCATGAACTCCTCGACTTCTTTCTCAAAAGTACCTTTCTGCCCAGATTCAGGAACAACAACATCCTCTGTAGCCACCAGTTTACCCTTGGCTTTGGTTGCTGTCACAGTTTCAGCATTAGTTCTCAAAGTCTGTGGAGCAAACAAGCGTCCACTTCTGGTGAAACCACCAAGACCTCCAACATTATCAATACTGGAACTACCCCCAGCTGGAGTTTCCACTTCTTTCTTTTCTCCTTGGTAGTAAACATCTGCACCGTAGTGCCACGGGATAGCCCGCTCACTAGTATAAGGAACGGGTCCTGGCACCGTAATAGTAACAGGACTCACTACATCAGGCACAAGGATAGCAGCAGGCGCTGGCACTTGAATTTCAGCTGGCGTAAAATAAATGGCAACAGTTGACACATCATCGTCCTTTTTGTCCCCCTGATCAAACTGTAGACACCCCTCGTCAATCAAATTTTGAATGCCGGCCTTCAGTTTATCACAACCATTACTCTGATTGTCGCAATCAACACAAACTTCTTCACAACCAGGGAACACTTGCCCCCTCAACAACCGAGCCTTCACAAAACTCAAAGGAGTCCTCACCCTATTCACATCAGTTACCAAATTCAAAACCTTCCCATCTTCAATGGCGTTGACCTTTGGCACATTATGATTTGGCATGGGATTCTGAAGCACATTCGGTGGAGCTGAGAAATTAATTGCCTTGGCATCAATCAAATCCTGTACCTTATGCTGAAATGTCCGACGCTTTTCAATAGTATGACCAGGAGCCCCAGAATGGAACTCACAGCGGGCATTAGCATCATAACCCTTTGGTAATACAGCAGGAGTCGGGCCCATCGTACGAAGCTCCACTAGATTAAGTTTCAACAATTGGGGTAACAAAGTTGCGTAAGTCAAAGGCAGAGGGTCCATATGCCTGTCAGTTTGTCTCTGCTGATATGATCTCCGTGGCTTTTGATTGTTCTGTGGCTGGACATTCTTTTGTTGTGGTTGTGATTAAACTTGTGCACTAGGAATGGTCACAGCAACAACCTGATTATAGGAACCTTGATAACCTCTACCTCTTCCTCTATTCTTATAAACAACACTGCTCTCCCCATCTCTCTTTCTGGAAACTCCAGCAAATGGTTTCCTCACTCCAGAAGAACTAGCACCACTGACATCTTGTATTTTTCCGAGCCTCAACAACCTTTCAATCCTTTCCCCAGCGATTACAATGTCCGCAAACCCAGTTGAAGGACAGGCAGCCAACCTATCAAGATAAGCTCCCTGAAGAGTACCCATAAACATGTCAACCATCTCTCGGTCCTGCAGTGGAGGTTGAACCATGGCAGCCAACTGGCGCCATCTATGAGCATATTCTTTAAAACTTTCCTTCGCATTCTGAGCCATACTCTGCAGCTGAGTACGGTTTGGAGCCATATCCATGTTGTATTGATACTGCTTGACGAAAGCTTGGGCTATCTCCTTCCAGTTCCTTACAGAGGTCCTGCTCAACTTCATATACCATTCTTGAGACCCCCCAGTAAGGCTGTCTTGGAAATAGTACATCCACAATTTCTCATCATCAGTATGAGCGGCTATCCTCCCCACATAGGATTGAAGATGAGTTTTAGGACAAGTAGTGCCATTGTACTTGTCAAATGTTGGTGGCTTGAACTTATGTGGGATTCTTACTCCAGGTACCAATCCCAAGTCAAAAACATCAAAACCAAGAGTATTTTGGGATTCAATGGACCTAATTTTTTCAGCGAGCTCGTCGAATCTGCGAGCGTTCTCATCTTCAGCATCCAACAGGGTGAACTGCTCATCTTGGTTGTCCTCCACAACATGACGAACCCTAGTATTTCTAGGAGGGTCACCGCCTGCATTAACGCCAGTCTGATTACCAGTATCTCTATTATTACTGTTGCCACCCGGAACCTCTACCTCTGGCCGCTCGACCATTGCCCTGAGTCTTTCCTGATTTTGGGACATACCAGTCATTAATGCCATGAACTGGTCCATTCTGTTCGTCAGCTCAGCCAATTCAATTTGCATCTGATCCATGATCTTAGCTTGATTTCTGCGAGTTACGTACAGGTGTATATGGTTATCAGCTATAGTGTCTGCAACCAAATAAAGGTTAGAGGACCTGCAACGAGTACCTGTCACGCAAAAAAATGATATGCAATGCAATGCAAATGCCATGTTTATCATTTTCGAGGTGCCTTACACCCTGATTCCAATCTTAACCACAGAAATCTAAAGATCAGAAATCGTGATATGAAGAGACGTGCCATAATATTTCTGAATAAACTGCTCGTTTCAATTAAAAAGAAACCAGACGTACGCACAGCATTCAACAATGAGTTCAAACATCATACATCAAAATAGTGGATTCATCAACAAGCCTGATGATATCCATCAACAAAAACTACATTAAGAGAATGAAAGAAAAAACCGTCAATCTGACAACTCCAACTCCTTTAACTTTTCACTTGAATACTTGACTTCCTCGAAGAGTATGCGAGTGCGCTGGTGATTTGGTCTTTCGATTAGCTCCTTAATCAGAACATCTCTTTTTGTGAGAGCTTCAGTCAGCGAACCCATATGCATCAGGAGAGCTTCATCATCACAGACCCCTTTATGCCTTTTCACGCCGGCTTGCATTTTGAGTTTCCCCATATCTACCATGGCCTCTTCAAGCTCCTTCTTGGAAGTCTTTAGCTCATCTCTGGCACTTTCCAATTGCTCCTGACTTTTGCCAAGGTTCTCTCGATATTTCCTCCGTTGTTCATGTGCCTTTTTAAGCTCGTCATCCTTAATCTTTAGTTGTTCCTGTAACTCTGCGTTTTCGATTTTAACCTCATCCCAGGCTTGCTGAAACTTGGCTAGCGTGTCTTTTGTCTGGGCTAAGGCCCGTTTGGTCTTCTTATGAGCTTGAGTGGAAGCATTGGCACCCTTACTGATTTTCTGGAAATGTTGATCTCTTTCGGAAAAATCCTTTTCTCTTGCAGCTAAGATTTTTTTGGCGTCTTGGGCTTTCTGCTCCAACTCTTTGTTGGCATGTAGAGCGTTTTGAAGAAGACTACTCAAATTGGAATTCTCTACCCGAAGCTCCTTCACTAACTTCTGCAGCTTGTCAAATTCCTCGACGGCTACCGTGGTAGGCTGCTCTGGCATTACGGGATATAGAGGGGGTTCCGTTGAAAAAGGCAAGAGTAATTCGTTTACCTTCATTTCAATCCATCTTTCATAATCAGAGTAAGATCTGCAATCCATTTTTCCAAAAACTGTTTTTCCTGTTTTATGCAGGTGCCCCCAAGCATTCACAGCTTCTCTTAGCATTTCCTCATCTTCAGTCCCTGTAAAGAACAAAGATTTCTCAATATCCCGATTTGTGGGAGGATACCTAGAAGCATATCCAAACTGTCTAATGGCCAGGATCGGGTTATAATTAATTCCCCCTTTCCTGCCAATTAGAGGCACATTGGGAAAATTCCCACAACTGGTGATAATCTCTATTCCCAGCAACTGACGATCAAACCAGACAATGTTATTAGCAGTTAATCCCATTATCCGCTTGGACCATTTAAAGAATCTCTTATGTCTACAAAAGCACCTGTTTGAGGTAAATGCTTCAAAAACCAATGAGATAAAAGTGGAGTGCAACAGTTGACAGATCCTCCCCTTCTTTTTTCATTCTTGAAGTGCACAGAGTAATAAAAATCTCCTAACAAAGTAGGAACCGGATTTTTGAGAACAAAAACTCTTATAGCTTACATATCCACAAACTCCTGTTGATTAGGGAAAAGAACAATGCCATATATGCACAAAGCCAGGATGGAATTGTAAATTGCCCAATTCTTTGTGCCAGCGGCCTCTTGAGCTTGATCGGTAAGAAATCCTAAGTGAAAACCTTTGACCCCATTTTTGCTAGCCACATTCTTCTTTAGCACTGAATCTTTCACCTATACCGCAGTGGCAATCTCCTCTATGCTAGGGTGACTGCCAGAAAAGAATGGTAATGCTGATTTGGCCAGAATTCCCAAAATAAATGAGAATTCTTCCAACGTAGGCATCAAAATATAATCAGGAAGGAGAAAACATCTCAACGAAGGCTCATAAAACTGTAGCAAAGTGTGAAGAGCATCATGTTCATACTGTGTGATACTGCGAACCATCTCAACCAATTTCCCATATCTCTTCTGGAAGTTGATAAGAACACCCGGGTCAGCCATAGCTATCACCTTATGCAGTAAATCCAAAGTAGGTTCCGGGAATTTGTAGGCAACATTATTCTTTCTCTTGGCAACTGTCTCTGTTGCCCATTGATTGGAATCAGAAGTGTAATAAGCACCTGTAAATGACAAACATGAATGTTATGACATGATAATGCAATGCAAAAGGGCATGGTATCAACGTGCTATGTGCCTGTACTGGACTGTATGCACGGTGTCTGTACAAATCTGGGAATATTACTGTAGATAGAAACCAACTGACTGTAATAGGTTACACCATCTGTCTGTGAAAATACCAGAGTATCAGGGTATGTGGGAGGCATGGTTAACTGCAAACCTGTAAACACCCGCCCCTACTCACATGTGGGTACTAAAACAGCGGTTCCTCAATTTCGGATTCTCTATTTTGAGAAGCAATAGTACATTTATCCCTCGGGGTACAGTACTATCGCCAAACAAAGAGAACGTTCACTGATTCCCCAAAAATAAAGGCCATCCTATGCAAGTTCCAAAGTGGGCCCTCGGGTGCGAATGGGTTTGCCACAAAATGTGGTTTGCCACTGTCACCACTAAAGAGGGATGTTTCCACTAAGGTCCTCAATGATCGGTCACCAGAGTCGACAGCTTTCTAGGTTAACACTCCGAAATGCACAGGACGCGCAAATCAGAACATCTCCCTAGAAAACCTCGTCTGGTTGTGGATTTCGTGTAAACCATACGTACCAAGATGCTACGTAGGCCACACTACTTTCCACTCTAATCCTATGTATGTACTCAAGCCTATGTAATGGGGTTATCTCTCAGAATACCCATCCCTCCAAACATAAAAACCAGCACAGCACAGTCCAGTATAATAATGAAATATGTAATGCAGTAAATGTGGTAAATACAGTAATGTACAGTAAAGCAGTAATACGGTAAACATCAATATAGTAAAAACAGCAAAATACAGCACAACAGTAAACACCCAATGAAACCAAAATAGACAAGCGCTAGGATTGACTCGCTTAGGGAACTAGATCCCCAGCAGAGTCGCCAGCTGTCGCTCCCGGGATTTTCATCCAAGTACAAACGCGAAAGTGCCACGGAAACAGAGTCGCCAGCAATGTGTATTTATCCCAAGAGAGGGAAAGGAAACACTGCGTAAACCTGAGGGAAGGAAAGAACGAGGTCTCGCGACTAAGAGAACTGGGTTCGGGAGTCGGTTACGCGAAGGGAAGGTATTAGCACCCCCACGCGTCCATCGTACCCGATGGGATCCACGCTTACTGTTTCGATCAAAGGGTGTAGGAAATTGGATATCAACTGCTAACTGGAGAACTGGAAATGAAAGGTAGAAAGGAGAAGGGGAAAAAAGGAAAGAAGTCACTCGATAGGACATTATCGTTGTCCTAGGCCTACATATTCCCTCAGTGCAATGGGAAAGTCAGAGTCAACATAGTTCGACGGACTACGGGAAAAGGTTGCTCAACGAGATATTGCATCTCGTGCCTACGTATCTTTAATCAGACGAGAAATAAGAATCAGAGCAAACGTAGTTCGGCTCAACAAGGGTTGCTTTGTTTGTGTTTTTTAATGGAAACGTTAGAGTGTGCGTCCCAGCAATTAGGTGTTGCAGCTCGCTGTATGGAGACTTAGGCGTTACCTGTTTGCGGTAGAAAGGACGTGACGAGTCCTTAAGGAATATAATGAAGGAGATGAGAAGAGAATTTGTTTGTTTTTGTATTTTAGAAAGAAGTATTTTGATTATTGGTGTGTATAACGCATATTGCATTTAAGTCTTTCACGTAGGATCGAATGCCTCGCATATCGACCCAAGACGGGACGTATGCTAAACATTCTAAGAAAGTGAGAGAAGATCCCTCACTATCTTATTCTTACATGAAAGGCTCAAACACAATATATGTTATGCCTTTATTAAGTGATTTTGCTTTTGTTTTGAGATGAGAAGAAGAGAGACTCAAAGGTTGAGAAAGGTAAAAGTTTAAAGGGAGACTAATAATCCTAAGAGTTATCATGCTTGGATGTTACTAATTGTGTATGACATACAAACATGAATAAATGCATGAGTGAACCTCAAGATCAGAATTGAATAACATGTTATAATGCATATGGAAGTAGATGAATGATCATACAAGGCATGAGTGAAAAGATTCATGAAGAAAAGACAATATGAAAAGAAATTCAAACAATGTTCAAGTTCACATAAAATGGCATACTTATAATGCAAGTCAAAGTTGAAAAGAACATGAACACAAATGCAAATGGATGCAAGTCAGAATTAAACATCATATTTGAATGTCCTATAATGTCTATGAACAAGCATGCCAATCATGAAAAGAAAATTCAAGTACAAGATATTAGAAGAAGAAGAAGTAAGAAGAAAAGAAACAAGTTCACATAAGGAAAGAAGTAACTTGGAACACAAGTCAAAGTTGAAAATCAAAGATGGATGAACATGGATTATAGGTCAGTACCAAATGACATTTAAGATGTAATAAGAATGTAAGAATTGATCATACCAAGTACATATGCAAGTCACTTTGAACTAGTTAAGAAAGAAATGCAAAGCTAGGTCAAACATGAACAAGTAGACAAGTTTGAGATGAATGATCATTTGAATGCATGAAATGATTATGGGTCAGTAGCATATTCAATATGAAATGAAAATGGGATGCATGAGTAGGCATTGATGATTCAAGTACAAGTCATGTTAAACATTAGAAGAGAAGAGAAGCAAGTTTAGGTCAAAGGGATTCAAGTAAGGATGCATTTTAGAACACAAACACAAACCAAACAAAGATGCAAAGCAAATGACCTATAATCCTTGGCAAAGGACCTATAATATTCCAATGAGGACCTATAATGATGCACAAACAAGTTCTAATACAATGGCACTAGTGAAAACAAGGTTTAGAAGTTCAAGAGAAGCATACAATTATGACCTATAACAATCAAACAAAGTAAAAATAGGAAGAATCATAGGAAAATTATGAAATTAAATCACAAAGTACCTAAGTCAGAACCTAAACATGTATCAAAAACTCATACAAATATTCACAAAGAAAATGGTTCAAATGAGGGTTCAAAGTCACATTGAAACAAGTCAAAAGAATGCACAAAGATGAGTATCAAAAGGCATGATAAAATGACTTTAACAATATGAGAAAAATGCTTTTAGACACTTTAAGATTTTTCCTAAACATGACAAAAAGAATGGGTGCAAAATGTTTTAGAACTATGCAAAAGAAATGAATGAAGTTGAGGTATCAAGGAAGAAACACTTTGAAAAAAGAAATAAAAGAAAATTCACAAAATATGATCAAATATTCACAAAATCAGAAATAAAAATAATACAAGATTATTTAAATGTCTAAAGATGCTTCATGAATTTTTACGGAGTTTTTAAATGCATTTTGGTATTTTTTAAAAGGATAAAATGAAACAAGTATGAAAATAAAAATAAGATGTGAAATGAAATAGAGCTGGGGTGTATGCAAAGTAATTATCACGTTAAAATGGTTTGGGCTCACATAGAGGGGTGTACGAAAATCAATTAAGTCCAGGTCCAAAACAAACGCTGAAGTATATGCAGTTAAGGTGGAATTCAGTCAAACATTTGACTCAATCAGAGCCACATGATCAATCAGTCAACAACAATCAAGAAAAGTGCAACAATCCAACGCATCACAAGACATGCACATGGTAACACCCATACACACACACACACATGCAAGCATTCAGAGTCAAATAAAATGGCACGTGATATGGACACTCTCTCATTTATTCGCTGGCAGCATCCTAACCGTTCATTGCCTAAGATCTAACGGCCACGTTTTAAAATTCCTAAAACCCTAACTGAACTTCTCACCGGCCAGAGAAGGACCTCCGGTCATCTTCTTCGGCGAAGCACCACCACCTGCAACCTTCAAACTCTCCAGAAATTCACAAACCATACATCATTCGAAAGCTGAACTTATGCACATCACGAATCTAACATTGAAATTCACAGATCAATCATGTATAAAGAGAATCGAGCGCAAATATTTTGCCCTAGAATTTGAATCTAAGAACTTAAGGTGCCTATCACTAGCCGGATCATTCACGTTGCTTCTATTAAGCTATAATCAACATGAAAACAACTTAAGCACAAGAAAACGAAGCAAGATCAGTTGAGGAATTTCAAACCTGGCACTGTGAAGAACTTGAATCAACAAGGAAACCAGAGGTGTAGGCTTGTTCTTGAGCTTCCAAGGAGCAAAATAAATGCTTCAATGCCTTGGATCTTGGAGAGAATGGAGAGAAATCCGAATTGGAAAAGTTGCTACACTTGAGGGATTGATCTTGTTCTTGTTTATTCTTGAGCAATGATGAACAATTGATGATGATGATGCTGATGAAATATGGAAGCACTCGAGCAAAGAGAGAGAGAATTCAGAGAGGAACTTGAGAAAATGATGAAGATCCCCTCAATTCTGTTAGAATGAAACTCATATAGGTGTGGTTAGTTCCTAACTAGGATGGTTGATGGTTAGAACTCAGGTTAGACTGAGTTAGTTAACTGAGTTGTGAGTTAACTAACTGAGTGAGGTTGTTAATGGCACGAGTTAAGAGGTTTGGTTAGACATTTGAACATGTGGATGGTTATCCATGTTCATCTCTTCTTTCATCTCTCATTTATCTTACTTGTCTTTTCATTTTGTGAATAGCATGATATAATGCTTTGTGTAGAACTTTCTCATACCCTTTGGGATCCTAGCTCATCCTTAATTTTTGATTAAGGTGAGGTAGGATAAGCATTAGGTAGTGCTATCCCTCTCTTCTCTTTAGACTTAGGTTCTTAAACCTTGACCTTAGGGCCACCTTTGCATGATAACATTAGGAAGAATTAGTTTCCCCCTAGTGTTTTCTTTTCCTTGAGTCTCCTCTTCTCATCTCATAACCATTCTAAAACACGTAATAAAGGATAACGTGTATTGCGCATGAGCCTTGTATATGGGAAGTGAAGTATGGGGGATTTCCCTTCATTCTTCTAGGGTACTTAGTGTACGTCCTGTTGGGGATGATACGCGAGGTATTCGTTCCTATGTTGTAGACTTGGGTGCAATGCAAGTTACAAAAAAACTTCAATCCACTTCTTGTCTAAAAAACACAAAACAAACTCAAACTTTTTTATCCTTCGGGATCGTTAAGTTTCAAACTCATTTTCAGAAAAGGGCACGTTATTTTTCATTTTATCGCAAACAGGCATCGACCTTAACTGCCGGACGCGAACTTAACGTCGCTCATAAACAACACTAAGACCTCGTTAGGTCGAACTACGACTGCTATGATTTCCTCTCTCTGGTTAGATTGAGGGTACGTAGGCACAAAACGGCGATGTCTTGGCGAGCAACCTCCCCCCTTAGTTCGTGTCCGAACTACGTTGACTCTGACTTTCCCATTGCATGGGGGAATACGTAGGCATAGGACGTCGATGTCCTATCAAGTCACTTCTTTTTCTTTTCCTCCTCGTTTCTTCGCTCTTTTCCATTCTCGTTCCTTCTCCTTTCCAGTAGCAGTGGAGCTCCAGACGACGACACCCTTTTGATCGAGACAACAAACGTGGATCCCATTGAGTACGATGGGCGCGTGTGGTGCTAATACCTTCCCCTCGCGTAACCTACTCCCTTACCCGTTTCTCTTGGTCGCGAGACCATGCTTTTCCTTTCCCTTAGGTTTACGCAGTGTTTCCTTTCCCTCTCTTGGGATAAATACACATTGCTGGCGACTCTGTTTCCGCGCGACTTTCGTGTTTGTACCTGGATAAAAATCCCGGGAGCGACAACTGGCTAAAGCATCGTCCTGGCAGTTGACTGTAATATTGAGCGCCATGTTGTGACTTTTTCCTTCTTCTGGCAATTCCTTGTCACTAAACCCCAAGTTGTTGCAGGAAGTGATGTTGGAAATGATGTTATCGAATTGTCTTATTGTTACATCTTGTTCCACAAAGACTTGCTCTAAGACTTTCTGTAGAGCCTCTCTGTGAGCTTCGGAACTGAGCAAGAGAGATAACACAGAGATTTTTGAAGGAGTTTGCAACAGCTGATCAACAATGTTGTATTCACTCTTTTGGATGAGCTTCAACATCTCATCGTTGTTCTTTGAAAGGTCGAGATCACTGGACTGACCTACCGGTTGATCGGGAACTTCTGTTTGAGGTTCCTTTTCTTTGCTAGGTTCTCTAACTCCTCGGTTGAAGATTCGACAGCTCCGTGTTACTCGACTGATGTCTGCAATATTTACGACGGGGGGTAATGGAACTTCTTTTCCATTCTCAACTATTGTTGCATCGTATTTGTAAGGGATAACCTTATTAGATTTGTACGGTACTGGTCCCGGCAGATAGATAACTACAGAAGCCTTCTGATTTTTCTGACTATTGTAAGTAATTTCAATCAGTTCCTGGTTAGGGACTTTCGATTCGTTCAATAGAGGGATGATGGCACAAACATCCTTGGTCCTCTTATGATCAGAGATTACTAAGACGTCCTCGATTTGACCACATAAATGGTCTGGCGTCCAGTTGGTTGACCCAGAACCTAGACACGGTCGAATCTCCTTGTGGTCCAACTGACCTTGAAGGGATGCTCGTACGGGGTAACATTCTTGATTATCTTCCGAGCAAACTCTACAGCGTTCATAGTTGTGTGGTGGCACTCGGCCACATCCGCTTTGAATGCAGTCTAACCTCACTAGGTCTGTTCCCATTGACCGAACATCCTAACTTTGATGGCTAGTAGGGTTCCCATTAGTCATACTGACTTGTTGTGTGTCTTCATCTAGATATATCGGAAGCCACCAGTGGTTTAACAAGTGTTGCAAAGTTATTTGAATGAGAGCACATCCTTGGTCGCTCTCACGACATCCTTTACAGTTCAGATAGTCGTGCGAAGTCAGAAAACCGAGCTGGACCTGCTTAGCGTGTAACTCCACCAAGCTGGTGTTCATCAAGCGAATATCAAAGATTTGAATCATATTCACTTGATACTGATTTCTATTGCGGTAATCCTGAATCCACCCAAAATCCATATGACGGTGGAAGGCTTCTTGTACAAAAGAGCATCCCTGATTGTTTACCGAGCAAGTCAAACAGGAATCGTAATCGTGCCATGGCAGATTATGATGTTGGATTTGCCTTGAATGCATTGCCACCAAGTTGACATTCATCGCACGGATGTCGTGGTTTTGAATGACGTTGGAATTTGTGTAAGTCATGTTGACCCCCCAAATTCGGTGATCTTGGATCCAACCGAGATCCAACTGTTCCTGTCGAGCTAAATGCACCGCAGAACATCCTTGATTGTCTTTAGAGCAGATATCACACTGGTGATAGTTATGAGGTGGTACATGATCGTACCCGCTCTGTCTGCGATGCATCTTGACCAGATTAGCCCTTAATAAGAATACATCATGAATTTGATAGCTGTGGTTAGACTCCCCCTCTATCAAATTGACTGCAGCTTTCTCGTGTTGCGCCAACGGGTTCGTCTGAACGTTCAGATTTGTGTCCTTGAAGGATAGAACCCCGCTCCTAACAAGCTTTTGCACATCGGATTTGAAACTAGGACATTTTTCTATGTTATGCCATGGTCCTCCTTGATGGTAAGGACAGGTCTGATCCACTTTGAACCAAAAAGGCGGATTTTCCAGTATTGTAAAAGGAGACCTGGTTTGGACGTGTCTCTTGACCAGTAGAAATAGAAACAGTTCTGCATACAACATTGGTATGGGGTCGAACCCCGGTGGTCGCGTTGTACGGTTGTTGTTGTACGGAGGACTAGCCTGATAAGGAGGCTGTTGTGTCCTTTGCTGATATTGCTATTGATTCGGTTGGCTCTGAGCAACCTGAGGTTGATACATTGGAACAGGCGCGGGGTTGATAGCAGGAGTTACAGCTGCTACTGGTTGGTAACGTCGCCTTTGCTTTCCGAGAGAGATATTTCCAATATCTTGCTCTTTTTTCTTAGGGAAAGTACTACCATATCTTTTGGTACTGCTTGATGGTCCAGCGTCTTTAACTAAACGTCCTTCTCGGACAGCTTCCTCAAGACGAACTCCCATGCCCACCATCTCGGTGAAGTCACTGGGCGCACTGGCGACCATTCTGTCGTAGTAAAACAAACTTAAGGTTTTCAAGAAGATCTTTGTCATCTCTTTTTCCTCAAGAGGTGGAAAAATCTGAGCGGAAATTTCATGCCATCTCTGAGCGTATTCCTTAAAGGTTTCCTTATTCTTTTGCGACATGGATCTGAGTTGATCTCTGTCCGGCGCCATGTCCAGATTATACTTATATTGTTGAACGAAGACAGCTCCAAGATCTCTGAAAATGACGATCTTAGTGCGGTTTAAACCCATGTACCATTTGAGTACAACACCGGTTAAACTATCCTGGAAGTAGTGGAGCAGTAGCTGTTGATTCTCTGTCTGAGTTGACATCCTCCGAGCATACATCACCAAATGACTTTGAGGGCAAGAGTTACCCTTGTATTTTTCAAATTCGGGCACCTTGAATTTGAGCAGAACTTTCACATTGGGGACCAAACAAAGGTCTGCAGCGTCCTTTCCGAATAAATCCTGACCTCTAATGGCTTGTAGTTCCTTCTGCATTTCCAGGAAATGTTCCTGGAACTCATTCATTCTATCGAACATACTTTCATTTCCACCAGAAGGTATTTGTGGAATCTGTCCTTCTGGGATAGTGTGTACCACGGGTAGTGGTACAGTCATTAAGGCACTGACTCTTGGTGCTTCCCGAAGTTTGTAACCTTCAGGAGTTGCTGTCATGCCCCTGGCATCATCGTTTTCCCGAATTTTGTAACCTTCAGGCCCAGCGGCTCCTGCTGTAGTTTTCGGATCTTCCATGATCGGTGGAATATATCCTTCCGGGATATAGTTGAGTGGCATGCCCCAGGGACGATCTTTAGGCATGGTATATCGAGGATCATACTTTTCCACTATGGGTGTCGATGTGATCTCTGAGATCACAGTTCTTTGTTGTTGCATCTGGGCTGCTGCCAGAGATTGCATGTCATTGTGAAGCTTACTCAAGTCTTCCTTCAGAGTGTCGATTTCTTCTCTCAACCCTCTGTTCTCTTCCTCGAGATCATCCATTTTCTTTTTTTGATTGGCCCAAGTAATGTACGAATGAGACAATTTGACTCTAAAATCGAGACACAAACGTGAGATTCGTAGGGAAGAAGAATGTGTTATAGGCGAATGATGAATGATATGCAATGATTATATTAATTAAAATTTTGTTATTTAATCAAAAGAAACTTCAACAATTGGATTGCAAATATCATACAGTGGGGAAACCCCGTTTTATTGAATTCAAAGATTGCAGAAATGGAAATACAGTAGATTACAAAGTGCTGAAAAAGGAAAAGTTTAAACTAATGGATCCCGAGTCCTCTCTGAGGAGAGCTTAAGTGCTGGTTCTGGTATTTTCCTCTTCTTTGACCGGGGCTCTCGAGCCGTTGTCAGGTTGTCATTCCTTTGCCAAGTGAAAGGAGCGAGCAAATTCCTTTGGTCATCTTCATTCTCTACAGTATGTTGCTCTAAAATCTCAATCAGAGCATCCTTTTCTTTTAACAGATGCTGCAGTTTCTTACACTCCACATTGAGAATACAATACTTGTTCTTCCAAGACTTCTTCTCCTGTTGAACTCTGTTGAGAGTAACCTGAAGTTTTTCCATATCCGACATAAAGTAAAGGGTAGATTCCTTTAACGGAAGAACTTCCTGACGAGGGTAAGGCATCCTCAGTTTGAGAGCTCTAGTTTGTACCGAGTGGAAATAAGGCTCCACCGAGACACAGTCTGGTTTCCCTAGAGACTCTCGTCCTTTCCTATGAACGTGTTTCCAAGCATGTACTATTTCTGTCTTTAGTGCCCTATCGTTTTCTCCTTCCTTGAAGAAAAGACCTTCCAGATGAGCATTACGCGGGACATGCCTCATCGGGTATCCGAATTGACGACGAACTAAAATTGGATGATAATTGATTCCTCCTTTAATTCCTATGATGGGTACATTAGGGAATTTTCCACAACGGTCAATGATCCTAATCCCATCATAGATTCGATTGTACCAATCGATGTCAGAGTTGGTAAGAGACATGATTCTCTGCGACCAACGTAAAGTATTCTTTTGATCCCAAAAAGCAGCAGACTTGGGTAAATGGGAAGTGAACCATTTGTATAGCAAGGGTACACAGCATGTGATCATTCCTCTGTTGTACAAATTCCTTAAGTGTACAGAATGATATGCATCTGCAAGCAAGGTCGGTACAGGGTTTCCAATCAGAAAAACCTTAATGGCATGGATATCTACGAAGTTATCGGTGTTGGGAAACAGAAATAACCCATAGGAGAGCAAAGCAAAGATGCTTTCAAAAGCAGGCACATTCCCTATACTAGTGAAGTATAGGGCTTTCTTTATCAAAAACTGGGCTGGCAAACCCTGGATTCCATCCTTAGTGGTCATGTGAGTCCTGACTTCTGACTCGTCCAAATAAATTGCTCTTGCAATGGTTTGATCTTTTGGAATTTCTTCCAGTCCAGAAAAGGGAGATTTATCAGTGATAGGTAAATCAGTCAGGTGAGAGTACTCCTTCAGTGTTGGTGCTAGCTGATAATCCGGGAATGTGAAACAGTGATAAACTGAATCGTAGAACTGAATGAGTGTAGCAAGTAATCCCTCAATTACATGGATCCTTAATAGAGACAACAGTCCTCCGTACCTAGCTCTGAAAGCATCAGGGTTGGTGATCATCCTCGCCAATCCTCTTAAATCCTCTAGTTTTGGAACCTTGAAGGTATACTTGTGAGTTTTCCTTCTACCGAAATCCATAACGCAATCTTTCTCTCTGATATATGCAATCATTGTCTTATTTTAATTTGAAAAAGAGAGACTAGAAGAGAAAATTTTCTTGATTAATATTTTTTAATGAAATGAATGCATGAATGCATCACACAAAAACATAGAAAAAACACGGGGTCAAAGGTTCGGCTGACCCATCCCCAAAGGTTTATACTGGTGATTTTTGTACCTGTCCTCAAAATCACTGACCCCTCTTGGGATAACGACAGCAAGCAGATCACCAAGCGAGCTGTAGCATCTTAGAGTAATATCAGATGAGGGTAGTATCGCGTGACAACTATTTACGATAGCTTCTGCACTACAAAATGGTTTCAGTCTACTAAAATCCTAAGCTTCTCAGATAACCCAATGGAACAATCTGCTTTCAACAACCGAAGTCGTATAGGCATTGAATCCGCAAAGGGCATCTCCACTGATTTGATGGTAGACCAGGACCTCTTATCTGGGATTCACTCCCCGTAAGATTACCTGTATAGCGCCATCCCCTATCTTAGGTGTATACTCAATCTTTCCACATGCGGCATCACACACATTCCCATTAGCAGAAAAATAAACACTGATATCAATTAGGAAAAGCAATATATATATTTGTCTTAACATCCTAGACCTCTATAATCCTATGATCCTAATAGACAATGACTTCCCAGCAGAGTCGCCATTTCTGTGGTACTCAAGGTTTTCCACCTAAGACTGTAAGAAAGAATGCTCTCCCACTGTGGTCGCCATTTTTTCTGTAGCGCGATTTTTGTGGTTTCGAATCACTATTGGTTTGGTACTACAATTCGATTCATTTTTTATCCTGTGAAGCTGATTAAGGAAGGGAAATAGATGTCTCCAATTAACCCTGCTTGCATACTGAGTTTAAACAGATGACTGTTGGTTTATAGATGCTATCAAAATAGGGGGTCTGTCTTAGGTTTATTTTGCTTGAGATTAGGGTGTCTTGAGGCTTTTGATAAGGTGCTTGATTTGGGTTTTTTCTTTTGATTGAGGTATGACGGTACTGGACTTAGAGTGTTTGATTAGTATGCTCGCTAAGCTCTTGCAATCTTATGTCTACGTATTCCTGTTTAACGAACAGGGAAATCAGAGCGATCATAGTTCCTCCTATTCTATGGGAGGAAAGAGGTGTTTTGGTGTCTTGTTCAAAGCCCCAGATTGAAGCTAAAGGTGATTTGTATCTTGTTCAAAGCCCGAGATATGAAGCTAAAGGGGTCCTGGCTGAGAGGGACTTTGTCATCTCTAAAGAGGAATTATTGATGTTTATATGCTGTGAGCACAAATTTGATGCTAAAAGGTTGATTGACTCAACTGGGGATTTCCTTATACAGAGCCTAAGAGGAGGATAGATAAGACCGACTCAACAAGAGAATGTATATGTCTTGTACAAGGCCCAAGATTGAGGCAAAAAGGGTTTGACTCAACAAGAGTCTTTTATACTCAGCAAGAGAGTGATTTAGTGTCTCGTACGAAGCCCGAGAGGCAAGCTAAAAGGGTTTGACTCAACAAGAGAGTCTTTTATACTCAACAAGAGAGTGATTTAGTGTCTCGTACGAAGCCCGAGAGGGAGGCTAAAAGGGGTTGACTCAACAAGAGAGTCATTTATACTCAACAAGAGAGTGTATATGTCTTGTACAAGGCCCAAGATTGAGGCAAAAAGGGTTTGAATCAACAAGAGAGTCTTTTATACTCAACAAGAGAGTGATTTACTATCTCGTACGAAGCCCGAGATTGAGGTAAAAAGGAAATTGACTCAACAAGAGAGTCCTGAAAAGTGAGTGACTCAACAAGAGAGACTGAAAAGGTTAACTCCATTGGGGAGAATCATTTGTACAAAGCCCAAGAGGAGGCTAACTTCCTGAGGAAGGATCATTATATAAAGCCTACGAGGAGGCTAATCTTCTGCTGAGGATTATTGTGATCCAATAACAGGTCCAAAAGGATCAAATGCCTTGAGTTTTTGATTTGAGATAGTATTATCATGATGATAAATTGATCATGGTTGGGGAACTCTCATGAGAGAGACTGGATTTAGGTTCTCCTGGAGATTTATCCAAAATGACCAGGGTTTCTACGGTGCTTGAGAATGTCCTTTAGACTCAAGGGGATTAGACTGTCCAAGTCTAGAGTTTTATCTTTTGTAAAATGCCCAAGAGGAGGCACGAGCATTAAGGGATGAGAATCAACCCTAAAATGGCCGGAGTTTTGACACTGGAAAGACTGCTCTAGCAAAAAGGATGACTAAATTCTATCTTATACCTTTAAGAGGTCATTAGGGTCCTTGTATTAAGCCCAAGAGAAGGCATGAGAACTTCTAAGAAGCCGAAGAGTCCTTGTGCGACGCCCAAGATGAGGCGGGGATGCTTTTAGGAAGCCTATGGGTCCCCAAACCAAGAGAAGTTCAAGAAATGCAATTCACTGAGAAGAGATTATTCCAGGAAAGTTCGAGCATTTGGAAGAAACTCAAGAGATGCTATTCACGGAGAATAGATCAACTCTGGGGAGTAGAATTTCTTTGACAATTTCTAAGGGTGACAGTCTGAGAAAAAGTTCACCGAGAATATTGCCTTTCTCTTTGTTCCATATTGTTTAACCCCAAGAGAAGGGAAGACTGTATCTGGAATCCTACGGGGGATCTAGTTTTGTTTGTATTTAAGAGTGACCAACAGGGCTTTACCTAGTTCTAGACGTAGTTGCCGGGAAAAACTCTAAATAACTATACTAGTATATATACAATTGATATATGACCAGTATTTAAAGAGGGTAGGAAAGAAGACTTATAGTGAAGCAGCCCCACAATACAGTTATATATATGAAAGCAGATAAAAGAAAGCGGATAAACACTTACCCATTGTAGAGCTTCCATGCTGTGTTGTTAGTTGTCCAACAAAGAAATTAAAGAAAGTTTTGATAACAACTATATATTTGGATTTAAAATCAAAGGAGAAAGTATTTTGAAAAGATGGTTGGGGCTTACAACTCAAAGAGAGGCCCAAGTTTTAACAGTGATTGCACTGTTGTTTTGAAAACTATACAGGGACTTATACAATGACTGAGGCCCAAATTATTTATGTACAAAGGGGGTTGGGTCTTACACTCTATTAGAGGCCCAAAGTGATTTTAAGAAAAAGAATGGGGCTTACAACTCTAGGGGAGGCCCAATTGATTTGTTTGAAAACGACGATCGCGCCGAGGTGTTTGAAAACACAATGAGTCTTATACAATGACTGAGGCCCAAAAAGGTTTTGGTTTTCAAAAGGGGTTGGGTCTTACACTCTATTAGAGGCCCAAAGTGTTTGAAAATAAATAAAGATGGGTCTTATAGCTCAAGGAGAAGCCCAGGGGTTTTTGTTAAAAGGGCGACGATCGCGTTGAACTTTTCGACGGTATCGGGACTTATACAATACACTGAGGCCCAAAAAGGTTTTTATTTACAAAAGGATGGGGCTTACACTCTACCAAGAGGCCCAAAGTGCTTAAGAAAGATTTGTTTAGGGTGATTAAGATCAAAACCCTAAATTCATTTCAAAATGTATTTTAATAAAATAAAAATTTAATCAAAATGACCAAAATTATCAAACATGTGTGAAAAAACAAGTTGTGATCTTGGATTAATGTTTGAAAAATCATGCTTTTATCCACAAAATTATTGGAAACCATTTAAGTTTGGAAAATCAAGAAGGAAAAAATATTTTAAATGTTAAAAACACATAAAAAATTAATTCTTTGTGAAAATATTAAGTATATAAGATAAATAATATTTTTGGGAAATTTTTGTAAAACAAAATATTTTAACATTTTTGTGAATTATTAAAAAAAGAATCAACTGAAAATCATTAAAATTCGGAGAGAAATTAATTTTTGAATCAATTAAATAAAATCACAAAATTCAAATATTCCAATATTCAAAAAATGGTGCCAAGAACACACCAAGAACACGTGCCACCCCCTTGTTTCTGCAGATTTGCATTTTCTCACCAATCTCACTGAATACTTGATGAAATCACACAATCCACATATCAATCAACTCGTTTTCACCTCACGATCATGTCTATGGTCTTTAATTTCATTTATTTTAAGCATGGAATAAGAAATCAAGACAAAACCTCAAGAACCCTAAATTCCTCATGAAGGTTCAGAAATTCCACACACGATTCATACAAAGCAATTAATTGAGGGGAATCCCTCCATACATGATTATGAACATATGGCAAAAGTATTGTGCAAGGAAATATGCATGAATCATGAGATGACCAAGTTTAGGCTTACTTAAAGGTCGTGGTAGCAAGAGAAATTTGATTTTTGAGTTGGGGGTGTTGCAGATGAGTTGTGATGATCTGAACAGCTTACTGTAATACCTCAAAATTTACCTTCTATGTTTCTCAATAATTGGTCTATGCTTTACTCATTTACATTCCATAGTAGGTCATAGATTGCATAGCATGGCATTCAGCATAGGGCATAGGATCAAGGTACTTGGTCCATTTTCTCAAGCCTCAACTTCAAGGTGGCTCAGGGGGTTCATCATATCTTCTTAAGTACAAGCATGGCAAAGGACTTCAAGTGGATCTCTCCCTCCTAACCAGAGGGACCAATTAGGGTTTGTGAATCAAAAGGACTTCTTGGAGAGCTTTGTGTGTTCAAGCATGATGCTATGAGGTCTTTATGCTCACATATATCCATAAGAGGAGGGTTTGGTGGATAATTCATGGTGAAGAATGTTCAGTGGATTAGTTGCTTGTGAACTAAGCAAAAGTCAACTGTAAAGGAGAAAGTCAACTGTGGAATTTTGAGGTTCTTTTCATGTTTTCAAGTTCTCGCATCCTCATATGGTTTTCAATTGTCAAGATTCATATCTTTCTTCAAGAATCAAGGGTTTGTGCAAAAGTTACTAAATTTGGAAAATGACCTATAATAAAAACTTTCCATTTTTGGCAATTTTTCCACCACGTTCAACTTGACTTTTCATCATCAAGGAAGCTTCAAATGAATTTTCCTCTAACATGAAAGTTGAAGATCTTTCTCTCCCATTTCCAAAAAGTACTAGAACATCTCCATATCATTTGTGGAACTCTAGTTATGATCAAAAGATGGCAAGGTGCTTTTTGAGGTTTTCATATGGTTCCATTTTTCCACCTTTGGCATTTTGGCACAAATGGACTTGTATTTGATTTTATTGGTTCATGTTATATTACAACATCAAAATACAAGTCAAGAGGATCATTTTTGGCCTTTGAATCAATTCATTCCATGATTTATTTCTCATTATTTTCACATTATGCAAAATTGCAAATTGATTCAAAACTCACAAACCAAGCAAGTACAAGGCCCAAATTCAATTCAGAGGTGATCAATAAGTAAATTGGAGGTGAATCATGCTGATTACAAGGACCTAGCACGTGTGGTTTAGTGGATGCAACCCAAAATGCATTTTTGTAAAACCACTCCAATCTCATTAACCAAAGTTCTAATCACTTGCTAATCTCAATCAGTGGAATAATCAAGAGTATATAAGCTTAATCATACACTCACAGCTAGGTCAGAGACTCTCATTTGCACAGTTTTGGTTTTTTGCTCTCACACTTTCTCTCTTCGAATCTCACTTTCCTTGGAGTTTCTTGAAGATTTCTCTTCATATTCTTGATCAGTGAAGAGAATAGAGCAAGAATCAACTGCTATTTTGAGCTCATACTGAGGATTTCACCAAGTTCCATTCAAGAGGATTCAAGTTCTAATCTCAAGATCTAGCACGATTTCAAGCTCTAGTTGCATTTATTTTGCATCTAGAGGTTCCAAGGAGTAGATCTGCAGTTTTTGGAGGGATTTCTTGGAGGATTTCAAGTTCTACAAGGTTCAGGTTGGTGAATTTTTCATACTCATAGAACTCAGTTTTATTGTGTGCATTATGATCTGTGGACTTCACTGAGCATGTTGATCTATTTTATTTGAAGTTTGGACGTGTATCATGGATGAATTTTGAGTTTAAAGTTTTAGATCTAAAAATGTTTTCATTCTATTTGCATTATGTGTTTGTTGTTTGATAAAATGGATTGGATAGTTGAATTCCTTGTGGAAATCTGGTTCGAATGGTATATTCATGAGAATTTTCTGGAGATTTTGACGTTGAAGCTCACCGGAGAGGGTGACCGGAGCCCTAGCTCCGGCGACTGGTGCATTTTCCGGCCAGCCAAGGTTTAAGGGAAGAAGACGAAATCTCATCCGTTCGTTCGCTTTGATCAAGGGTCCACAGCTTACCACGTTTCTTTTCATTTTGTTTTTAATTTAATGGTTGCGTGTGTGTTAGTCCATGTTTGTTAACGTGTGCCTCATTTCCTGGCCTTTGATTTGGTTTAATTTTTGATTTGATGATTTAATCTGGTGCGTTGCTTGAATCATGTGGTTAAGATCATGCCAGGGAATTAAAATGTACATGTGCATGTCATGTGATTTCTTTGGTGTTCTGAATGTTTGTGTGTGTGCGTGTTCACTTGATTGTTGTGTGCATGTGAATCTGGTCCGTTGATCATGATGGCTTGTTGATTGCACTGACTGTTGGTATGCGTAGGATTAATCCATTGGTTGTGATTGAGTCTGATTTGTTTGACTGGATTCCATGAGATTATGTGGCGCGCTATTAGGCTTTTTGTGTTAGGGTTTGCTTTCCCCACCCCCTTGCTTTGATCCATTCCATTTGCAACGTGTTTTTGTTGCTGTATGCACCCCCCTTTGCTTATTTCATTTATTTTATTTTATTTTCATGTAATGTTTGCATTTTATTTTCTAAAATCATTTTAATGCATTCAAAAATCCTAAAAAAAAATCATGAAGCTTGTTCTTAGTTTTATAAAATTTCTCCAAATTTTATTTTCTTATTTTATTTTATTTTTGGCATATGAATTAATTATTTGTTTAATTTCTTTGTAGTTTGATTCACATGTGCATACTTTGCATTGTAGATTTTATTTCTCATCATCTATACATGATTTTAATTCATTCTTTTTGCATTTGTTAGATGACATTCTGAAGTGCATAAAATCATTTTTGTTTCATTTTTCAAACTTTTTCATATTGTATTATGGTCCCTCTCTTTTGCCTATTGAATCATGGTGCTTACTTGATCTTTGCTCAATTGTTTGAATTGCTTAACTTATGAATTTTGGTTAGATCTTTTAGCATGTGATTGTCTTCTGAACTAGATCTTTTGAGTTTAAATTTCACAATTTTAGAATGTCATTTGATGCATGTTTGATTATTTGTGCTTAAGTGAACTATGCATGATCATCTTTTGACATCTCTTTACACAAGTTGATTTGCCTTGATTAATTGATTTGTTTCCTTTGTGATTCTTTGAATGAGCTTTCGACATGATTCTTACCCCTGGTTGAGGTCCTTTAAGACTAATTTTTTGCACTTTGTGGGTCATGTTTGAATCATGTTTGAGTATGCCTAAGTGTTGGAACTTTGTCATCTTTTTGTAGTTTGCTTTGGTGCATGTTTTGAAGTTGTTGATTGATGTTTGAACTTGTATGACTTGAGTTTGGTTTTGATATGGTATTGATGCATATGCTACTGCCTCTTGAGTTCTATACTTGGTTTTCATGTTACTTGAGCATAGTTGAATGCATTTGGTTTGAATTGTATGATGAATATCATTACCCCTTCTTTTGTGAACTTCTTTGGATCATAATACTTCATGTTTTGAATCACTTTTGCACACTTGAATTGTTGATGATAATATGATATTGGTTCTGACTTGTCTTCATTTTCATCTTGCCTTTCTCATTTCATTTTGTTATGAAGTACATGTGTGCTTATTTGTGCATTTCATACAAGTATGCTTGCATTCTTTCATGTTTATCTTTGCATGCTTACTTGAATTGTTTTGCATTGATCCTTGAAACATGTTTGATGATTTGAGTTGGACATTTATGATATGATGTGCTTGCTGCCACTTATTGTTTCTCATCTCTCTTTTTCTTCTCTTTTCTTCTCTTTCACTCTTTCTCATCCCATGAATCTCAAGACTTGTTTAAGTCTTGGATTCTTTTCACTTTAGAGCTACCTAGTCCAACTTAATTTTTGATTAAGCTTGGAGTAGGATTAGCATTAGGTTTTAGGTAGTCTTTCCTCCTAAGCCTCACAAACCATAGGACATCCATGCATGATAACATTAGGACTCTTAGTTTCCCTTTATAGTTTCCTTTGTGTCGTCTTCTCTTCTCATCTCAAAACTTCTTCAAAACACGTAATAAAGGTTAACGTGTATTGCGCTTGAGCCTTCTATGTGGGAAGTGGGGAATGAGGGGCTTCCTCTCATTCTTCTAGGATACCTAGTGTACGTCCTGTTGGGGACGATGTGCGAAGTATTCGTTCCTGTATTTAAGACTTTGGTTCAATGCAAGTTACAAATAACTGTAAAAAACACTTCTTGCCTAAAAAACTCCAAACAAACAATAACGTCTTTCCTTCGGGAATTCTTTTCTCATCTCACTCACTCTCAACGTACGAACGCGCTCCTACTCGTTCTCCTGCAAGACGGTAATGCCTAAGTCTCTATACAGTGAGCTGCAACACCTGAGCTAGAACGTAAGTCGTTCCATAAAAAACACAATCCACCCCTAGTGAGGGGAACTACGTCGCTCTGATTCTCATGCTCCCGATGAGATACGTAGGCAGTGGGGTAGGGCCCATGTGAGCACTTTTTTTATTTTCCCTACATTCGTTTCTTGTTTTCTCTCTTTATCTTTCCCTTCTTTTTCCGGTTCTCCAGCTAGCAGTCCCTTTTCCTTTCCAGCAGTAGTGAAGCTCCAGTTGACGACACCCTTTGATCGAGACAGCAAGCGTGGATCCCATCGGGTACGATGGACGCGTGGGGGTGCTAATACCTTCCCCACGCGTAACCGACTCCCGAACCCATATCTCTTGGTCGCAAGACCATGCTCTTTCCTTTCCCCTCAGGTTTACACAGTGTTTCCTTTCCCTCTCTTGGGATAAATACACATTACTAGCGACTCTATTCTTCCGCGCCACTCTCGCGTTTGTACCGTTGGATGCGAATCTTTCAGGAGCGACAGCTGGCGACTCTGTTGGGGACTCTGGTTGACCTCCTGCTGGTCCATCCCCTTTAGCGAGTCAATCCTAGGGCTTGTTTGTTTTCTTTCATCAGGTGTTTTTCTGTGGTGCTTTGCTTTGTTGTACATTACTGTATTGCTGTTTACTGTATTTTTGCTTTACTGCTTTACTGTTTTTACAGCTTTTATTGCATTGCATTTCATTTTATTACTGACATACTGGATATTACTGTGCTGTGCTGGCTGGTTTTCTGTTTGGCGGGTTGGGATGTTTTGAGAGATGAGCCCAATACCCAGGCTCGAGCATACACCTAGGTTTTAGCGTGGGCAGGCGTGACGCTCCCGTGGTGTTGGCCACGTGCGGGTGATCATGATCCCTACAATCAGACGAGGTTCTATCCGGAGCTATCTGCTACTGTATGTTGATACAGGCCAGTAGTTATTCTCTGGAGGAATTGTCGACTCTGATGACCATTCCCGAGGACTCGGTAACGACACTCCTCCCAGGATGTGACAGTGGCAGACCACACTTTGTGGCAAACCCATTGCTTATTCTCAATTCGAGGACCCAATGCTGGGAACTTGCTATAGGATTTCCTTTTGAAGTGAATCAGCGGACGACCTCTTTGATTGGCGATAGCATTGTATCCTTCGGGCTGAATGTGCTATTGCTTCTCGAACCTCTAAAGCTGAGGATCTTTTGTTTTTGTGAATCAGTTGAGGCCTCCTCGATTGGTGATGATGCCAAACCAGAAATGGTGAACGTATCATCATTTCTCGACCTGAGAGCCCGGGATATTGAGGATCTTAGTACCCACATGTGAGAGGGATGGGTGTTTGCAGGTTTGCAGGTAACCGTGACCTTCAGTCAGCGCAGAGCAGCCAGTTTGTGTGGATACCTTGATCCCATGCCCTACATTGCAGTCCTTTTTCTGACATTCATGTTTGTGCATTTTCAGGTAGTATCTAGTCTTTGATTCCAGTCAGAGGGCATTCATAGGTATGGACACTAAGAGGGGTAAGAAGCACATCATCGTCTATAAGTTCCCGAAGATCACTCTTGGCCCGTTGAATAGTCTGCAGAGTATAGCTGATACAGAAGTTTTAGGAGCCTTTGAAGAGAAGTATGGTTGGATTTTATCCCTGGTTCGGAGTCTCAGTAAGTATGAATACAATGGGCTACACACCTTAATGCAATTTTATGATCCTTCCTTGAGGTGCTTTGTGACGCCAGATTATGTGTTGGTTCCTACCCTGGAGGAATACTCCAACATTTTGAGGATTCCTGTCAAAGAAGGTGTTCCTTTCTGTGGTTCCCAAGGAGATTGTGATTTCCAAGCAGTGGCTGAGGCTCTTTATTTGAGCAGATCTACAGTGGAGGCTGACTTTTCTAAGAAGGGAAAATTCTGAGGCTATCACTTGGAGTACTTAGTGAAGAGGGCTCAAGAAGAAGCAAAGGAAAAGAGGTGGATGGCTTTCAATGCAATATTGGCTCTGTGTATATATGGCATTGTGTTATTCCCTAATGAGTCTGATTTCGTCGAAACGGATGCTATTCAAATATTTACAGCTCAGAATCCGGTGCTGACTCTGTTAGGTGATCTCCACTACGCTCTATATAACAGGAATGAGAAAAGACGATGTGGGGTGGTTTGTTGTTGCGCATCTCTCTTTTACAAGTGGTTTGCCAAACGTTTGCCTCAATCTGGTGCTTTTGTTGATTCAAGGATTTCTTTAGAGTGGAGTAAGCGTCTGATGGGCTTCACTGCTAAAGATATTCTTTGGGTGGACAAAGGATTAGTGGGGACTGATATTTTGCATAGTTGTGGCAAGTATCCTAATGTACCTTTGATCGGAAGAAGATGAGGTATTAACTACAACCCGTCTTTGGCTATCAGGCAGTTTACATACGCTCTAAAAGATCCTCCGGCTGGAAAAGATTTGGAGGAATCTTTGTATTTTCATATGACCGATGGTGTGGCTATTGCACAAGAAGCTTCTCAAGCTTGGCTCAGCAGAAACAAGATAGGTAAGACTATTTTGGGTAAGCCCAATAATCAAGCTTTCGCTCCATATGTTGAATGGGTGAAGAAGAGGGTAGAAGAGTTCTATTTGCCTTTTGACCGGGCGCCTCCCTTATATCCTAAGATTGTGGAAGAGAGACTCACTGTACCATTCGAAAAATTTGATAAGCAGCGTAAGTTGATATCTGATCTGAGGGTGGAAAACTTTGATATGAGTAGTCAGCTACAGAATGCTCTACATGACAACTTGGGGTTGAAGTGGAAAGTTCAAGCCATGACTGCGCATTTAGATAAAAAAGAGAAGGATTTTGCCGACAGGGCTCATCACTTCAAAAAGGTCAGTATGGCTACTGAATCGTCAGGCAAAGGTAAAAGAAAAAACAAGAATCTTTTGACTAAAGCAGAAGACAAGCTTGCCACGTATCAGGATATGTGGAAGGAGGCCAAGATTGAGAATGAAGAACTGAAAGAGGAACTTCAGGTAGTGAAAGCAAGGAAAGATCGTTACTTTGCCAGGTGGAAAGAAGCACAAAAAGAAATTGAAGAGCTCAAGCTACAAGCCGAGGTCAAGAATTCGAAGCGCGAGGACAACAACGCTAAAGAGCAGATTGCTAAGTTGAACCAGGAGATTGCAAAGAGGAACAAGGTGATCAAAGGGCTGATGCAGCGACCTACATATCCTGACACTGTGGACCTTCTTGAGGAAGTTGAAGCTAGTTTGTTTGGAGTTGATTTGTAGTTGATTTTGTTGTTTATCTTTGTTCGGGATTACCATCAGGATTGTTGATGGAATCACCTTTGATTATGCTTGAATCTGTCTGTAAGAACTACTTTGTTTTCAGTAATGGAATATTTGGTTTAATTACTTGTGTTCTGGCAGTTCTGGTTTTCGGAGAGTATTTGTTCTTGTGGTTTGATCCGGTGGTATTTCTGGAGTCGGATTTATTTTCCGATGTTGTGTCTGATCCCTTGCCCAAAGTTGGAATCAAAGCAGATTCGGCCGGGAAATGTTTAAATATGATTGTTTGCATTTTGCATTTGCATCCTCATAAGCATAAGCATTTTTTTGCATAACAGGTACTTGTCGCAGGAGACCTCTAACCTTTATTTGGTTTCAGGCATAATAGCTGATTCTCATATTCACCGGTACGCAACCAGACAAAACCAGGCTAGAGCTATGGATCAGGTACAGACAGAGTTGGCTGAGTTGAGGGCACGCATGGAGCAATTTATGAATCTGATGCAAGGGGTTGCTCAGGGGCAGCAGGACCTGAGAGCTGGGCAAGAAGACATGAGAGCTACCATCCAGAGGTTGGAGACTGAGATTCCTACTGGTGATCACGTTAATCCCCCTAGGGTTAACCCTCATGTGGTCAATCCTCCGGTTGTCACTCCTCCTCCGGTTGGAGTTAATTCGGGTTTTGCTCCTGGCAACAATGGGCTGGTGGAAGATCGCCAGGATGACCAGTTTTCTGTACTTAATGCTGATATGGGATTCTACCATGATGAAAGGAAATACGAGGGATTGGCTGAGAGAGTGAAAGCTATAAAAAGTCAAAATCCTTTGGGAATTGATGTTGAGGATATGGGACTGGTACAGGGTGTCAAGATTCCCCCGAAGTTTAAACCACCTACTTTCGACAAGTACAATGGTAGCACTTGTCCCAAAACTCACCTCCAGGCTTACAACCGGAAGATAGCAGCTTATTCTGATGATCAGAAGTTATGGATGTATTTTTTCCAGGACAGCTTGTCTGGAGCCTCACTGGAATGGTACATAAAATTGGACAGGGCCCGCGTCAGAAGCTGGAAAGAGTTGTGCTTGGCTTTCTTAAAGTAATACCAATATAACATCGACATGGCACCGAATCGTACTCAGTTACAAAGCATGACACAGGACCCCAAGGAAGGTTTTAAGCAGTACGCCCAGAGGTGGCGTGAACTTGCTGCTCAGGTGCAACCTCCGTTGGCAGATAGAGAAATGGATGACATGTTCATGAATTCTGGTGAGGGACATTAATGATGTCAAGACTCCGTTGAAAGTTGTGAAGGAACGCTTGCTGAAAGGGGCTGTATTTCCTGGTTGTTCAGAAAGTTGTGAGGATTGTTTGATTGCTGATAATGGTTGTGTAAAGTTGAGAACTGGCCTTCAGAGTATGATAGATCAATGGTGTTTGCAATTTGATCAGTTGAAAAAGAATGATGATGAGGTTTCTACTATTACAATCTACTTTGATCCTGTGGAAATTCTGGTGCCTGCTCCTGTACAGATATCTGCGCCTGAACGAGTGGCTCCTATAACTGTAACTGTTCCCAGCTATGTCCCAAATGAGAACAAGGTTGTTATCCTGTGGTACTATGGGGCTAATAGTCAAGGACAGAGGCAGGAGGTGGAGACTCCTAAAGAAAGTGGTTCAAGTATCAGAAACGTTGGAGGATTGGGTAGTTTTACTCGCAGCGGAAGGCTTTTTGCTCCTCAGATACTCAGGAAAGACAATACTGAAGCATTAGAGAGGGCCAAAGGGAAGCGGGTACTGAATGATGAACCAACGCCAGGGGCTGAACCAGTGCCAGGGGCAGAATCTGATAAGTCATTTGAGAGAGATGTTGAGGAATTCATGAGAATAATCAGAAAACGCGATTATAAGATCGTTGACCATCTACATCAAACTCCTTCTAAGATTTCCATTTTGTCATTGTTGCTGTGTTCCGAAGCCCATCGGAATGCTCTGCTCAAAATTTTGAATATGGCGTACGTGCCGCAAGAAATATCAGTGAACCAGCTTGAAAGTGTGATCTCCAATGTTAATGCTGGAAATGGATTAGGGTTCACAGATTTTGACTTAACGCCAGAAGGAAGGAATCACAATAAGGCTCTACACATATCAATGGAATGTAAAGGTGCTATTTTATCCCATGTATTGGTGGACACTGGATCGTCTCTCAATGTGTTGCCCAAGAAAGCATTAGCCAAGCTGGATATGGAAGGGGTGATACTCAGACCTTGTGATCTGGTGGTGAAAGCATTTGATGGTTCAAAGAGATCACTGTTTGGAGAAGTAGAGCTACCTGTCCAGATAGGACCCCAGGTGTTCAATACGGTGTTTTATGTGATGGACATCCAGCCAACCTATAGTTATCTATTGGGTCGTCCCTGGATCCACGCTGCTGGGGCCGTATCTTCAACCTTGCATCAGAAGATAAAATTTATAGTTGATGGTCAAGTTGTTACGGTATGCGGAGAAGAAGATATTTTTGTTAGCCATCTGTCATCCTTCAAGTACGTGGAGATGGACGGAGAAATCCACGAAACTCTCTGTCAGGCATTTGAAACTATGAATATGGTGAGAGATTCTCCATCTGGTGAGGCAAGAGTGGGAACCTCTATGACTTCATATAAGCAGGCTTTGGAGGTGGTGCAGTCTGGTCATACCGAAGGTTGGGGACAAATGATTGAGATACCTTTCAAGGATGATAAGAACGGAATTGGTTATAAACCTCCTCGGGTTCCACTACAGGGTCAAGAGCGCCAAGGGCCAGTTTTCTTCTCAAGTGGAGGGGTCATATATCCAAGCCATACCTGTGCAGCAATTGAAGACGGTGAAGATAGTGACTGTGACCTGGACAGCTGGGTGCGTCCATGTGCCCCAGGAGCGAAGCTGAACAATTGGTTTTCGGAGGATCTCATCCTAGTTACTCTGCCAAATAAGTAATTTTCTTTGTTTTCTTTCATTAAGCATGCAAAAGTCCTATGCTCTGCCCAAGGCATAGTGACCTCATTGTAGGGCCTCCATTTGTTTTCATACTAGTTTTTATCATTAATAAAAGGACGTTTTGTATTCGAATTGTGTTCCCTGTCTTTCTTTTTTATTTTTATCATTTAAATAAAAAATGGCAATGTTTTCTTCACAGTTTTCTTGCATTTTCCTTTTTTCCTTTCAAAGAGCAGTTTCTAAAGGCATGAATTATCATTCATGCAGAAGTAATTCTCTGGATCTCATTGATGATGACTCTGCTATGGTTTATTATGACTTCGATAATCCAATATACCAAGTCGAAGAGGGGGACAAAGAAGACTGTGAACTTCCCGAGGAGTTGGCTAGATTATTGAAACATGAAGAAAGAGCCATTCAGCCTCATCAGGAAGAGGTAGAAGTTGTCAATCTTGGTACTGAAGAGGTAAGGAAAGAGGTTAAAGTAGGGGCAAGCTTGGCTGAGAATGTAAAGAAAGAGTTGATTGAAATGTTGCAAGAGTATGTCGACATCTTCGCCTGGTCTTACCAAGATATGCCGGGGTTGGATACAGACATCGTGGTGCACAGATTGCCGCTGAAAGAGGGTTGTTTTCCTGTCAAACAGAAGCTTCGGAGAACCAAACCTGAAATGGCCATCAAGATCAAAGAGGAGGTGCAAAAGCAGTTGGATGTGGGGTTTCTAGCTGTTACTAATTATCTGCCGTGGGTCGCTAATATTGTGCTTGTGCCGAAGAAGGATGGCAAAGTCAGAATGTGTGTGGATTATCGAGATTTGAATAGGGCGAGTCCAAAAGATGATTTTCCGTTACCATACATTGATGTGTTGGTAGACAATACAGCTCAATTCTCTGTGTTTTCTTTCATGGATGGGTTTTCCGGATACAACCAGATTAAGATGGCGCCCGAGGATATGGAGAAAACTACATTTATTACCCCTTGGGGCACATTCTATTATAAGGTGATGCCGTTTGGTTTAAAGAATGCTGGGGCTACATATCAGCGTGCCATGGTAACGCTCTTCCATGATATGATTCACAAAGAAATTAAAGTTTATGTGGATGATATGATTGCCAAGTCACAAACGGAAGAAGAGCATTTGATAAATTTGAAAAAGTTGTTTGAGCGGTTGAGACATTTCAGACTGAGGCTGAACCCAAATAAATGTACTTTTAGGGTAAGATCTGGGAAGCTTCTGGGCTTCATCGTCAGTGAAAAGGGAATCGAGGTGGATCCAGCAAAGGTAAAAGCCATTCAAGAAATGCCGGAGCTGAGTACTGAAAAACAAGTTCGTGGGTTTTTGGGAAGGTTGAATTATATTGCAAGATTAATATCTCATCTTACTACAACCTGCGAGCCAGTATTCAAGTTATTGAGAAAAGATCAATTAATCTGGTGGAACAATGACTGTCATAAGGCCTTTGATAAAATAAAAGAATACTTGCAAAATCCCCCGATTCTCATGCCTCCAGTTCCTGGGAGGCCACTGATTATGTATCTCACTGTACATGATGGATCAATGGGCTGTGTTCTTGGTCAACACGACGAGACAGGTAGGAAAGAGCATGCTATATACTACCTGAGCAAGAAATTCACTGATTGTGAGTCCAAGAACTCGATGCTTGAGAAGACATGTTGCGCACTAGCATGGGCTGCTAAGCGATTGAGGCAATACATGCTGACTCATACAACCCTACTGATTTCAAAAATGGATCCAATCAAGTACATCTTTGAAAAGCCAGCTCTTAATGGAAGGGTCGCTCAGTGGAAGATGGTTTTGACTGAATATGATATATAATACACTTCCCAGAAAGCTATCAAAGGGAGTGTGTTGTCTGATTATCTTGCCGAATCGCCTATTGATGATTATCAGCCAATGAGGTTTAAATTTCCTGATGAAGACATTATGTTTCTCAAGGCTAAAGATTGTGAAGAGCCTCCGGTTGATGAAGGATCGGATCCTGATGACAAATGGAAACTGATGTTTGATGGGGCCGTTAACATGAATGGAAGTGGTGTTGGGGCAGTCCTTATTACTCCGAAAGGATCACACATACCTTTCACTGCCAGGTTAACTTTTAATGTCACCAACAACGAAGCGGAATATGAGGCTTGTATCATGGGTATTGAAGAAGCCATTGATTTGAGGATCAAGACTCTTGAGATATTTGGTGATTCCGCTCTAGTGATCAACCAGATCAATGGAGATTGGCATACCAACCAGCAGAACTTGATTCCTTACAGAGACTACGCGAGAAGACTGTTGACTTTCTTTACAACAGTAAAATTGTACTATATACCTCGTGATGAGAATCAGATGGCTGATGCTTTAGCTACATTGTCTTCCATGATTCAGGTGAATTGGTGGAACCATGTCCCAAAGATTGATGTGGTGAGACTAGACAGACCCACTCATGTGTTTGCCGCCGATACTACGACTGATGATAAACCCTGGTATTTTGATATCAAACGTTTCTTGAAGAGTCAAGAGTATCCAGCCGGGGCATCAAATAATGACAAAAAGACTCTGAGGAGGTTGGCAGGAAGCTTCTTTTTTAATGAGGATGTGTTGTACAAGCGAAACTTTGACATGGTCTTGCTCAGATGTGTGGATAGACACGAAGCAGACCTGTTAATGCAGGAAGTACATGAAGGATCTTTTGGTACCCATGCTGGTGGGCATGCTATGGCGAAGAAATTATTACGAGCAGGGTATTATTGGTTAACTATGGAGGCTGATTGCTTTAAGTATGCCCGAAAATGCCACAAATGCCAAATCTATGCTGATAAGGTCCATGTGCCACCAAACCCCCTGAATGTGATGAGTTCTTCGTGGCCCTTTGCTATGTGGGGCATTGATATGATAGGGAAGATTGAGCCTACAGCTTCCAACGGACATCGATTCATTCTGGTGGCTATTGATTACTTTACCAAGTGGGTAGAAGCTGCCTCTTTTGCAAATGTTATCAGGCAGGTGGTAGCCCGATTCATTAAGAAGGAGATTATCTGCAGATATGGGGTGCCTGAAAGGATCATTACTGACAATGGTTCTAATCTCAACAACAAGATGATGATAGAGCTATGCCAGAGCTTCAAAATTGAACATCACAATTCTTCTCCTTATCGCCCGAAGATGAATGGGGCCGTCGAGGCAGCCAACAAAAATATTAAGAAGATTGTGTAAAAGATGGTAATGACATATAAAGATTGGCATGAGATGCTACCTTTCGCTTTACATGGGTACCGTACTTCTGTTCGTACGTCTACTGGGGCAACCCCGTTTGCTCTTGTGTATGGTATGGAGGCAGTGCTACCGGTTGAAGTGGAAATCCCTTCTTTAAGAGTCATGATGGATGTTAAACTTGACGAGGCTGAATGGGTTCGAGCGAGGTTCAACGAGTTGAGTCTCATCGAAGAAAGACGATTGGTTGCAGTTTGTCATGGACAACTGTATCAGAGGAGAATGAAACGGGCATTTGATCAGAAAGTGCGCCCTCAGACTTACCAGACGGGCGACTTGGTATTGAAAAGGATTCTTCCCCCGAATACAGATCACAAGGGCAAATGGACGCCTAATTATGAAGGTCCATATGTTGTTAAGAAGGTTTTCTCGGGCGGAGCCTTGATGCTTACAACGATGGACGGTGAGGATTTTTTGTCCCCTGTGAACTCAGACGCAGTTAAAAAATACTTCGCATAAAGAGACCCGCTGGACAGTAAAAGGAGAGTCCAGGCAAAAAGGGGCATCCTGGCGAACCATAATAAAAAAAAAAGAAGAAGAAAAAAGAAGAGAAAAAAGGAAAAAGGTTCGGGCAAAAATTAGGGATAAAATAAAAAAAAGAAGTACACCCGGTAAGTTGAAAACCCGCAAGGGCAACTTAGGCAAAAAAGGGTATCTCGGTGGATTGAAAACCCGTAAAGGGCGATCCAGGCAAAAGAGAGATTTATCAAAAACTGCGATCTGAGTAATCTGTATTGCCTCGTCCCAATCAGTAAGCACTCCGAAGGTCAGGAATCAGTTCAATCGTCCCCCTTTGAAGGCAACGCAGTTGGAGAATCTTGAAGATATATGAACCATAGCAGGGTTGAAACTCAATGAAGTTCCATTTTCACATTGCCATTAGGACAATTTCTTTTCTGTTTTGGCAATTACCTCTTTCCAGGAATTGCTTCTTGATGTAAATGCCTATTTTCAGGCTCTTCAATCAATAAAATGGTCGTTATTCAGAATAATTCTATTTGTTTGTTTTGTTTTTACTTTTGCTTTGTTTACACAAACGTCCAAATTTTTGATAAACATTTGCAAGAGAAAACCTTGGGGGTTCTACAATAATGTGCATAAAGGAAATTTTTTAAAATTACTTTAAATGACGGGTGCGCTTGGGTGGATACTACCAAACCTCGTATTATTCTGGGGCATGTGCGCGCAATCTTTTGTTTGCAGGTGTGGAGATTTCACTGGATAGCTATATAAAGATGTATGACGTCTTCAAGCCAAAATCCTTTACGAAGCGTAAATGATCGTTCCTCCCCAGGTAGAGAGGGCGTCTCAGCAGGAGAGTTATTCTTGGAGGCAGTCATCCCCAGCGCAGTTATAGAGCTTCATGATCCCCAGCAGCATTGTCAAATGGTAGTAGTGAAGCCATCATGTTCAGGAAAAGGTTCTCATGTCACCCTTTTGTCACAATGTTTACTGATTGAATTCGTCGTCTGGCCGACGGTCGCGCACGACGATTCGATATTGACAAGTCAATTGCAACGGGGCAGCGTTGTATCTTATTAAGTCAATTTTCCTATTCAATACTTCCAACAGCTACAAGCTTTTCTGTGTCGATAACAGTTGCAAACTCCCCAGCAGAGTGGCCTCGCAGCTAATGCTCAAGACTCAGTAAGTGTCCAGGAGTTTGGAGATGTCGAATCTTCTGTAAAATCCTCTTGGGACGTTTTCTTCAGATCAGCCTGGTATCATGGGGCAAAAGCAAGTGGTTGACCATTCCAAGCATGGAGCATTTTGAAAATTCCCCAGCGAGAGGTGTTCCAGATCTATTATCCCCAGTAGAGTTTGAAGAGGCTGGGTCTTTTGTAAAATCCTCTCAAGGGGCATCTCCAGTACGAAACGCTTTGAAGCAGTTCTCCCCCAGCAGAGTTTATCGTTAACTCATTATTCCCCAGCAAGAAGTATTACAGATTTATTACCCCCAGCAGAGTGGCCTCCTGATTACTGCATCCTAGCTCAAGTCTCGGTATTTGTTTAAGAGTTGGAAGATGTTGGATCTTCTGTAAAATTCTCTTAAGAAACATTCCCTGGCATGGGACGTCCTGAAGTGATTTTCCCCAGCAGAGTTTGCCGAAGACTCATTTCCCCCAGCGGAGTTACTTACCTTTCCTCGACATTTATTTTGCTGAGGACCTCTTTGCATTTTGCATATAGTATGCATAGCATCCTCAAACGCGTAGCATTTCCATCCGAGATGGAGCATTACGCCATGGAAAATTCAAACATATGCATGTGAAGCATAGTCCAGTTTTGATAACTCGTGTGAGAGCCCAAAACTTTGCTCCTTATGTTATTGACAAAGCCAGAAAGAATGCCTAGTTCATTTCCCAACAGACTTTTCAAGGCAGTACTAGGGTTTCATCATCTTTCTCCCCACAGAGTCATATCTCTCAGCTTAAAGATTTCTTAGAACCATTCCCGATAGGATTCCTTTGGCCGTTCCCGACAGGTAAACCAGAACCATTCCGGATAGGTTTCCTTTGGCCGTTCCCGACAGGCATATTGACCGTTCCCGACAGGCACATTGACCGTTCCTGACAGACACATTGACCGTTCTCGACAGGCACAGTGACCGTTCCCGACAGGCACATTGACCGTTCCTGACAGGCACATTGATCGTTCCCGACAGGCGCAGTGACCATTCCCGACAGGCGTAGTGACCGTTCCCGACAGGCACATTGACTGTTCCCGACAGGCACATTGACCGTTCCCGACAGGCACATTGACCGTTCCCGACAGGCACATTGACCGTTCTCGACAGGCGCAGTGACCGTTCCCGACAGGCACATTGACTGTTCCCGACAGGCACATTGACCGTTCCCGACAGGCACATTGACCGGTCCCGACAGGCACATTGACCGTTCCCGACAGGTAGTTCACCGGCTCCAGACAGGTTTCCTATGGGGTCCAATGGTTCCAATCTCTCTCACAACTTTTCTTCCTTACCATTGCTTCGTTTACAACATTTTTTCTTTGTCCACACAGGGCAAATTTTCTCGGTTATTTCTGTATTCAATCCCTATGTATCTTGAATTCCTGATAGCCGTTACTTTCATCCATTCAGATTCACAGTTGATTGAATAGGGGCAGCTGTAATACCTCAAAATTTACCTTCTATGTTTCTCAATAATTGGTCTATGCTTTACTCATTTACATTCCATAGTAGGTCATAGATTGCATAGCATGGCATTCAGCATAGGGCATGGGATCAAGGTACTTGGTCCATTTTCTCAAGCCTCAAGCTTCAAGGTGGCTCAGGGGGTTCATCATATCTTCTTAAGGTCAAGCATGGCAAAGGACTTCAAGTGGATCTCTCCCTCCTAACCAGAGGGACCAATTAGGGTTTGTGAATCAAAAGGACTTCTTGGAGAGCTTTGTGTGTTCAAGCATGATGCTATGAGGTCTTTATGCTCACATATATCCATAAGAGGAGGGTTTGGTGGATAATTCATGGTGAAGAATGTTCAGTGGATTAGTTGCTTGTGAACTAAGCAAACGTCAACTGTAAAGAAGAAAGTCAACTGTGGAATTTTGAGGTTCTTTTCATGGTTTTCAAGGTCTCACATCCTCATATGGTTTTAAATTGTCAAGATTCATATCTTTCTTAAAGAATCAAGGGTTTGTGCAAAAGTCACTAAATTTGGAAAATGACCTATAATAAAAACTTTCCATTTTTGGCAATTTTTCCACCACATTCAACTTGACTTTTCATCATCAAGGAAGCTTCAAATGAATTTTCCTCTAACATGAAAGTTGAAGATCTTTCTCTCCCATTTCCAAAAAGTACTAGAACATCTCCATATCATTTGTGGAACTCTAGTTATGGTCAAAAGATGGCAAGGTGCATTTTGAGGTTTTCATATGGTTCCATTTTTCCACCTTTTGTATTTTGGCACAAATGGACTTGTATTTGATTTTATTGGTTCATGTTATATTACAACATCAAAATACAAGTCAAGAGTATCATTTTTGGCCTTTGAATCAATTCATTCCATGATTTATTTCTCATTATTTTCACATTATGCAAAATTGCAAATTAATTCAAAACTCACAAACCAAGCAAGTACAAGGCCCAAATTCAATTCAGAGGTGATCAATAAGTAAATTGGAGGTGAATCATGCTGATTACAAGGACCTAGCACGTGTGGTTTAGTGGATGCAACCCAAAATGCATTTTTGTAAAACCACTCCAATCTCATTAACCAAAGTTCTAATCACTTGCTAATCTCAATCAGTGGAATAATCAAGAGTATATAAGCTTAATCATACACTCACAGCTAGGTCAGAGACTCTCATTTGCACAGTTTTGATTTTTTGGTCTCACACTTTCTCTCTTCGAATCTCACTTTCCTTGGAGTTTCTTGAAGATTTCTCTTCACATTCTTGATCAGTGAAGAGAATAGAGCAAGAATCAACTGCTATTTTGAGCTCATACTGAGGATTTCACCAAGTTCCATTCAAGAGGATTCAAGTTCTAATATCAAGATCTAGCACGATTTTAAGCTCTAGTTGCATTTATTTTGCATCTAGAGGTTCCAAGGAGTAGATCTGCAGTTTTTGGAGGGATTTCTTGGAGGATTTCAAGTTCTACAAGGTTCAGGTTGGTGAATTTTTCATACTCATAGAACTCAGTTTTATTGTGTGCATTATGATCTGTGGACTTCACTGAGCATGTTGATCTATTTTAATTGAAGTTTGGACGTGTATCATGGATGAATTTTGAGTTTAAAGTTTTAGATCTAAAAATGTTTTCATTCGATTTGCGTTGTGTGTTTGTTGTTTGATAAAATGGATTGGATATTTGAATTCCTTGTGGAAATCTGGTTCGAATGGTATATTCATGAGCATTTTCTGGAGATTTTGAAGTTGAAGCTCACCGGAGAGGGTGACCGGAGCCCTAGCTCCGGCGACTGGTGCATTTTCCGGCCAGCCAAGGTTTAAGGGAAGAAGACGAAATCTCATCCGTTCGTTCGCTTTGATCAAGGGTCCACAGCTTACCACGTTTCTTTTCATTTTGTTTTTAATTTAATGGTTGCGTGTGTGTTAGTCCATGTTTGTTAACGTGTGCCTCATTTCCTGGCCTTTGATTTGGTTTAATTTTTTATTTGATGATTTAATCTGGTGCGTTGCTTGAATCATGTGGTTAAGATCATGCCAGCGAATTAAAATGTGCACGTGCATGTCATGTGATTTCTTTGCTGTTCTGAATGTTTGTGTGTGTGCGTGTTCACTTGATTGTTGTGTGCATGTGAATCTGGTCCGTTGATCATGATGGCTTGTTGATTGCACTGACTGTTGGTATGCGTAGGATTAATCCATTGGTTGTGATTGAGTCTGATTTGTTTGACTGGATTCCATGAGATTATGTGGCGCGCTATTGGGCTTTTTGTGTTTGGGTTTGCTTTCCCCACCCCCTTGCTTTGATCCATTCCATTTGCAACGTGTTTTTGTTGCTGTATGCACCCCCCCCCCCCCCCCCTTTGCTTATTTCATTTATTTTATTTTATTTTCATGTAATGTTTGCATTTTATTTTCTAAAATCATTTTAATGCATTCAAAAATCCTAAAAAAAAAATCATGAAGCTTGTTCTTAGTTTTATAAAATTTCTCCAAATTTTATTTTATTATTTTATTTTATTTTTGGCATATTAATTAATTATTTGTTTAATTTCTTTGTAGTTTGATTCACATGTGCATACTTTGCATTGTAGATTTTATTTCTCATCATCTATACATGATTTTCAATTCATTCTTTTTGCATTTGTTAGATGACATTCTGAAGTGCATAAAATCATTTTTGTTTCATTTTTCAAACTTTTTCATATTGCATTTTGGTCCCTCTCTTTTACCTATTGAATCATGGTGCTTACTTGATCTTTGCTCAATTGTTTGAATTGCTTAACTTGTGAATTTTTGTTAGATCTTTTAGCATGTGATTGTATTTTGAACTAGATCTTTTGAGTTTAAATTTCACAATTTTAGAATGTCATTTGATGCATGTTTGATTATTTGTGCTTAAGTGAACTATGCATGATCATCTTTTGACATCTCTTTACACAAGTTGATTTGCCTTGATTAATTGATTGGTTTCCTTTGTGATTGTTTGAATGAGCTTTTGAAATGATTCTTACCCCTGGTTGAGGTCCTTTGAGACTAATTTTTTGCACTTTGTGGGTCATGTTTGAATCATGTTTGAGTATGCCTAAGTGTTGGAACTTTGTCATCTTTTTGTAGTTTGCTTTGGTGCATGTTTTGAAGTTGTTGATTGATGTTTGAACTTGTATGACTTGAGTTTGGTTTTGATATTGTATTGATGCATATGCTACTTCCTCTTGAGTTCTATACTTGGTTTTCATGTTACTTGAGCATAGTTGAATGCATTTGGTTTGAATTGTATGATGAATATCATTACCCCTTCTTTTGTGAACTTCTTTGGATCATAATACTTCATGTTTTGAATCACTTTTGCACACTTGAATTGTTGATGATAATATGATATTGGTTCTGACTTGTCTTCATTTTCATCTTGCCTTTCTCATTTCATTTTGTTATGAAGTACATGTGTGCTTATTTGTGCATTTCATACAAGTATGCTTGCATTCTTTCATGTTTATCTTTGCATGCTTACTTGAATTGTTTTGCATTGATCCTTGAAACATATTTGATGATTTGAGTTGGACATTTATGATATGATGTGCTTGCTGCCACTTATTGTTTCTCATCTCTCTTTTTCTTCTCTTTTCTTCTCTTTCACTCTTTCTCATCCCATGAATCTCAAGACTTGTTTAAGTCTTGGATTCTTTTCCCTTTAGAGCTACCTAGTCCAACTTAATTTTTGATTAAGCTTGGAGTAGGATTAGCATTAGGTTTTAGGTAGTCTTTCCTCCTAAGCCTCACTAACCATAGAACATCCATGCATGATAACATTAGGACTCTTAGTTTCCCTTTAGAGTTTCCTTTGTGTCGTCTTCTCTTCTCATCTCAAAACTTCTTCAAAACACGTAATAAAGGTTAACGTGTATTGTGCTTGAGCCTTCTATGTGGGAAGTGGGGAATGAGGGGCTTCCTCTCATTCTTCTAGGATACCTAGTGTACGTCCTGTTGGGGACGATGCGCGAAGTATTCGTTCCTGTATTTAAGACTTTGGTTCAATGCAAGTTACAAATAACTGTAAAAAACACTTCTTGACTAAAAAACTCCAAACAAACAATAACGTCTTACCTTAGGGAATTCTTTTCTCATCTCACTCACTCTCAACGTACGAACGCGCTCCTACTCGTTCTCCTGCAAGACGGTAACGCCTAAGTCTCTATACAGCGAGCTGCAACACCTGATCTAGAACGTAAGTCGTTCCATAAAAAACATAAGTCACCCCTAGTGAGGGGAACTACGTCGCTCTGATTCTCATGCTCCCGATGAGATACGTAGGCAGTGGGGTAGGGCCCATGCGAGCACTTTTTTTATTTTCCCTGCATTCGTTTCTTATTTTCTCTCTTTCTCTTTTCCTTCTTTTTCCGGTTCTCCAGCTAGCAGTCCCTTTTCCTTTCCAGCAGCAGCGAAGCTCCAGTTGACGACACCCTTTGATCGAGACAGCAAGCTTGGATCCCATCGGGTACGATGGACGCGTGGGGGTGCTAATACCTTCCTCACGTGTAACCGACTCCCGAACCCGTATCTCTTGGTCGCAAGACCATGCTCTTTCCTTTCCCCTCAGGTTTACGCAGTGTTTCCTTTCCCTCTCTTGGGATAAATACACATTGCTGTCGACTCTGTTCTTCCGCGCCACTCTCGCGTTTGTACCGTTGGATGCGAATCTTTCGGGTGTGACACTTACCTACACCATATGGAATGTGTTTGAATGCATGGAGTGATTGGAAATGGACTGGAACAGGTTATGGTACCTCAACTGCAACTTGGTTAAAACCTTGAGCAATTGGCTGGTGATTCTGAGAAATCAGTGTTACAGTTGTTGTTTAAGTGTTTGGATCACTTCTATATGATGTTTATGAGGTGTGTGTGATTGGTTTGGTTGTAATTACTCTCAAACTCAAAACCTGATAGTGACTTGCTTTAGAAGGAAATTTTGAAAGTGAGAAGGTGACTTTGAGGAAAGCATCAGTTGTAGTGCTTTGGTGTACTTAAACTAAGCACAAATGAGCTCTATTTATAGTAGAGCAAGTTTGTTTTGCAAGCAATAGTGAATGGCAACTACAACAGCTCATTGTCCAATTGCATCCTGTAGTACCCTAAATTTTGACCAGTGGTTTGTTACTATTTTTGAATTCTTGTGCTATCAGGGGGTGTCATTCAGATGTCAGTGGGCTCCTGAGATTGCCAACACTTTTAGGCCCATTTTGGAATTTGGTTGGTATAAAGGGTTTTTATCATTTGGGAGCTTGTTTAATTTTTAATAACTTGTTAGGCTTTACTTTAGAGTTAATTTTATATAAAAAATATCATTTACTGGTTCATTTCTGAAAGTTTTTGTAATTAAATAATTATTTGCTTTGTTTTATTTTTGTTTAATTTTTAATTTAAAGGTCATTTGAATTTAGAAATTAAGGATGTTTTTAGTAATTAAGTTTTATTAAGGTTAGTGATATTTAGATTATGGTATTACTTTTATCTAGGATTATTATTATTATGTGTTTATATTATTTATTATAGGGTTATTGTTATATTATTTTTTTTATTTTATTTTTTTAATAAGATTATGGTTATATTAGTAATTATTATTTATTTTATTCTCATTTATCTATTTATTGGGTCGTTGATTTATTAATATGGGGTTTATACCATTATGATTATTTTTATTGTTATATACTTATTAATATGGTATTGTTATAGTATTAATATTTATGATTTTTATTTATTTTTATTTTTATTGTGTGGTCAAAATTGTTGACCCAGAAGGGGTCGTCTTCCCCTAAGGGAAACCCTAATCTGCGCAGATGGGAGAACAAAATCAAAATGAATCAATTTCATTAATTTTTGGATTAAATTACAAATACAAAATCAAATCAGATCCAAATTACAATCTGATTAAGTGTACAACTCAAACCATAATTCTAATTACAACATAACCAATCGAATCAAATCAAATCTTCCTAAAAGCAAATCCAATCTAATTTAATTCTAAACCTAAACCCTAACTCTATAAATACTAAGGAATGAATCAGAGAGAGGGGACCCTTGATTAGAGAATTGTTGCGCGAATCCATAGCCGTCACCTAAAGCTCGTACAAAGAGGACTATGGTTCATCATCAGAACCCTAAATCCCCTGAGCAAAGCCTCCATCGAGCACCTGCAAACAAAAATCCAAAGGGGAGATTAGAGACGAAGCAGAGGAATAGCAAAGAGGAAAAGGAAGCAGCTTAGTATTGGACATGGCAGAGGAGGTAAATCAAATCACTTAGCTTTTTGGTTCGTGTACTATTATGTTGTTCTTGTGAATCTGTGGTGTAGAATCTACGTAGTTTAGAAGAAATCTGGGTTTGTTTTAGGTTTAGGGTTAGGGTTCTTACAGGTTAGCGTTAGGGTTCATGGCTAGGATTAGGGTTTATCCCATTTGAGGTTAGGGTTCTTAGGGTTCCTTGTGAACCCTGAAGAACTGGATGGTTCTGGGGTTGGGGATGTAGTTAGGGTTCTTTCGTGGGTTAGAGTTCTTGAATGATGAAGATTCCGGTTGAATGTCAATCGGAAATCTGGGTTTGGGGGGTGGTTGGTGGTTTCGCACGATGGCCAGAGAAGCACACCGGCGGTTGAAAGAAGAGAGAGGCGAGAGAGATCTGAGAGTTAGAGAGAGATGGAGAGGGTTAGAGAGAGAAAGACATTGAGAAATGAGAGGGTGGCTGAAGGGAATTGGAGTCTTATACCCCCTCTGTGTAATCTTGGATGCACGCCAAGTGGCATCCCTTGGCCTCTTTAGATCGGTTGACTTTCCAATCAACCAGAGGATCCAGTGTGCATGTTCTCATCATACGACTGTGTTGACTCTCAATCCTGGCCATACGTTCATCATACCTTAGGATCAATGGATGATGATAGCTGCAAGAAGATCCATCTGATCTTCATCCAACGTCCAGGAGAGAGTCAAAGTCAAACTCTCTCTACCCTGGATCATTTGTTTTCCTTTTTCAGAATTGGATTTTTTGTAATTGGGCCTGGCGCCCTGATTACTACCAGTACCCCTACCCCATAGGCCCATTTCTTATTCAATGGAAAGCGTACCCCCTGGGTTTAATTTAATTAATTAAATTATTTACAGAATTTAATTAATAATTAGGATTTTAATATTTGATTAGGATTTATAAAAAATAAATTTTAAGGATTATCATTAGTAGGGAATTAATTAAGGTTTTAGGATTAATTTTGGGTTTGGATTTTTGTTTTATTTACATTTTTAAAATAACTTATTTGTTTTAATCGGGGTAATTTTTTTTATATAAGTAGATTCTTATTTCTGGTTTTTTTGGGAGAGGATATATTTTGGAGATTTCCAATTTTATTTTGGTTTAGGATTTATTTTGAGGAAAGCTTATATTTTTGGGATTTTTAGGTTTAAATATGTTTTTGGGATTAAAAAAACGTTAAATTAAATTTAGTCTATCTTTGGGATTTAAATTCTTTTATGAAGGAAGTATTTTAAATTTTAAGAAATTACATTTTTTGATTTGGAATAGTTTTGGGATTGATTTTGCTAGTGTGTGGCACAAAGGCATTTTGGGAATTTATTTTTTATTACTAATTTCTATAAAATTTTGGGAATTTATTTTTAAAGGATGTAAAAGGATTTTTAGGGATTTAAAATTTGGGATAAAACTCTTTTGTCTGAGAGTCTAAATAAGGGATGGGATTTAGGGATAGCACTCTTAGGTTCCAAGAGTATAAATATAGGCCAAGGGATAAGGGATTAAGGGATAAAACTCTTCATCCGAGAGTATAAACAATGGATAAGGGATTAAGGAATAAAACTCTTCATCCGAGAGTATAAACAACAGATAAGGGATTTTGGGATAAAACTCTCCATCCGAGAGTATAAACAATGGATAAGGGATTTTTAAGGGATATAACTCCTTATCTAGGAGTATAAATAATAGATTAAGGGATATAACTCCTTATCTAGGAGTATAAATAATAAGTTAAGGGATAGAACTCCTTATCTAGGAGTATAAATAATAGATTAAGGGATAAAACTCTTTATCCAAGAGTATAAATAGTGGATTAGGTTTTGGGATTAGGATTAGGGGGTAGGAATATGGGAGGTGAACTACGATTACTCTGATCCTTCAAAATTGAAGGTACGTAGGCATAGGGTTGTAAACCCTAGCGAGTATAATAATAAAAAACTTAGGATTCTTTTGTAGAGTAAATAACAAGTTAGACGACAAACAAACATACCCTAGAACTTAAGGAGGATCCCATTGAGTACAATGGAAGTAAGGGGTGCCTAACACCTTCCCCTCACTTAACCGACTCCCGAACCTTAGGAATCTCTTCCCTTAGGGTTAGGACTTTAGGTTTATCATTTATTTTCCTTAAAAATATGATGGCGACTCGAATATTTTTGTCGGCCGCGACACATCCCTTTTGAATCTTAAGTCTCCTCTAGCCATTGACTAGAGGTTAAAGCACAGGCCTTTGGTTCCCTAGTTCAGAGATCATCCTTGACTCATTCAGTTATAAGAGGCTCGGTTCATGCCACCTTGGTGCATCCATTAAATGATTGGAAACAAAATTAAATTCTTGGCACATTTTAGCCTTTTTAGGTTTGGCATGCTACTTGTAGATTCATGGACTTGTGAGGCTTGGAGATCAGTGTTTGTCCCTCCTTGGTCTCCCCCTGAGGTGTTCAGATGGATAAACTTGTTTGTCATTTGTACAAATTAACCAAATCGGACCCTAATGCAAAATCTGCCTTGCCAAGACAGTTTGCAGCAAGGCATATTACCACTGTCATAACTCCTAGCTCAGATGGAATTTGATGGAGTTCTTGGACATTTTAGAAAGTTGATATATCCTATTTTATCATGATGTCCTACTTTGGTTTTGATCCAACTTGAATTACATTGAAAACTGCCTCTACTTTTGGGAAAAAATAAGGCAGATTCTGACTTAGTGAAAATTTCACTAAGTGTTGGAAAAATGTCACTTTTGTGTTTTCAGCCATTTTGATCACTCCATAACTTAAAATCCACGAGGAATTGGAATGAGGTGTAGTTGACACTTTTAAAGTATGCCATGGGAGCTACAAATCCATCTTTGGATTAGCCAAAATGGTTGCTTGGATCTCAAGTTATGATCCTTGGAAGTTGGTACCCTAGCCACTTTGTCCCATTAGAAAAATTCTAAGTTTTTTATGGTTACCCCTTTTACAAGTTATCCCACTTTCTTTGGTTTTTCTTGATGAATGATGATTCAAATCACACATTAACATATTTTAGGGTTGAGGAACCATAATTGTGAAAAATCTCAAAAAGTCAAACTTTGACTTTTGTGCACAGTTGACTTTTTATCAGATGAATTCCAAACTGTGCGATTCTTGGTGAAATCAAGTCCTTGACCTAAATCAAACCTAATGGAGGGATTCCATAGGTGTTATAGGGTGTATTGAATCATGTCCCAAGGTTTGGGAGCATGTCTTGGTTAAAAGTCAAAGGCACAGTTGACTTTTTCCTCAAAACCCTAATTATGGTTCAGATGAAATTGAAACTTGTTGGTCAAGCTTCTTGGATCAATCCATTGTTGCAAATGGATCAAGGTGGTGTGTTGGAGATCCTCAAATCATGTCTTGAAGTCTTGGCTCATGTTTTGTCCCAAAAGTCAACTTAGGGGTGAAATAGGTCAAGAAACCCTAATTCCTGATTTTTGGTAAATGTATCCCCTGAGGTTAAATTGACTTAATGATTGGGTTCATGAGGTCCCATGGAGTATCTTAGGTTATGCTTTGAAGCATTGGCTCATGCCCAGATGAAAATTTCCATCTGGAGGCCCTGGTCGACCAAAACCCTAATTTGGTGACACTAGCGATCTTGAGGCTTAATCCACCTGGAAGGTTGTAACCTTGTGCTTAATCCTTGATATGGGAGTCCTCTTGACCCTTTATAGGTGTTTGAGAGGTTAGAAAAGTTGAAGATCATGTCATTCCTTGATTGATCCTTTGTCTAAAGCTCGGAGAGGGCTTGAAACCCTAATTATTGTTTGTGGTGAATACTCACCCATTTTTTAGGAACTGAAGAGGCGTGATGATACATCCATATTGTGGTGTTGATTTGCACAATGATGGGAAATCTTAGTGCTCAAAATTTGGGGTATGACACTGATGCAAAGTCTTCTCTCCCCTTGATTCAAGATGAATCAAGTGCCTCGAATTTGGTCAAACAAATCACCGTCTCACGCTACTAGATTGTAAGAACCTGCAGCTCTTCAATCACCTTCACTCGGTCCATTTCGATCTTCCACAATTTGATCCCAAATCTTTCTCATACGATCCTCCGACTGTAGCTACTAGACTGAATGAACACTCCGTTCTTCAATCACCTTCGAACGGCTGAATCCTTGTAGAGAAACGATTTGTGTAAACACCCCCAAAATCACCCGAATTCTTGGAGGACAAAACCTGAGGTTTTATTCAAGAAACACCTACTGATTCTCAACCCAGACCGAAGGATACAACACACCTAATTCTGAACGTTATCACTTCACACAATGCAAGACACTAACAAAAATGGTTATGTGTAGTTGTTAGAGGACACAAGGTTGAAGATGAAGATGAAGAGAAAAATCAGTACCTATTTCACGTTTCTTGTTGTTCTGGAAAATATGAGAAACCAACTATATATATGATGCAAAATAACCAACTAAATGAAATAACAACAAAATAGAAATAACAGAATGCAGAAAAATGACTCAGACAAGCGAAGAGTCGACCGCTCGCTGGATGAGGGTCGGCAGGCGCTTACCCGGTGAAGCGTCTACCCAAAATAGTCAAGCATGCATCGACCGCTACATGACCATGCGTCGACGCATAGATGCTGAACTGCAGAATGACAAAACCCAGAAGCATGCGTCGACCGCATGCATAGAAAGGATCAGCGTGCGCTTTCCCGCTCGTTTCACAAAAATTGTCAAGAATGCATGAGTCGACGCATAGATGTTGAAACTACAGAATGACAAAACCCAGAAGCATGCGTCGACCGCTTGCATAGGAAGGGTCAGCGTGCACTTTCCCGCTCGTTTCACAAAAATTGTCAAGAATGCATGAGTCAACTTATGCATAGGTTAGGTCGACTCAAGACCTATAAAAACCTAGAAATTGATTTTTCTGCATGTTTTAACCAACTAAGACACGAGTCATGCACACCGAACACTAGAGCCATGATTATACACATGTAGAAAATGTATAAAACCCTTCCTATATGTTTAGACACATGATTATCAATGGTTGTATGCAATGCGAACGACAATGAAGTGATACTGTCCAAATTACAAACTAAATGCTAATCTACCATGTTGACATCATTAAAACAGAACCAGATGAGAAGCACCTTGCCCTCATACATGAGCTATTGAGTTATTCAATGCAAGTAAATATTTGTCGGATAAAAGTAAGTAGTTTTTGTGTGTTTAGAGTTATTTTTTGATTTATATGAGATAAGCTTTTTGTTATATATGTAAAATATTAATTCCTTGTTATGTTTTTTAAATTTTCTTTTAGGATGAATTTGAACGGAAAAAGTTGAAGATTTCTTCTCAAAATTCAACTGTTCCAGGAGAGGATGAAGCTGATAGTCAACCTATTGTTGAAATGCCGTCTGATTTGAATATATGGATGAAGTCATTTGGAAAGAAGAAAGGGAGTGTATTTGGTCTTGGAACCATTGCTAACTAGTTTGTTCCAGTGAATTTTGATTTGAATTGTTTTTTCTTGTTAACTAGTTTGAAATTTGCATTGTTTTTTCTTATTAATTTGGTTGGACAAGTGATTATTAATAACTTGATTGTGTCATTTTTAGTAATGTAACTTTAGAAGTTCTTGTTATTGATTTTATAGTAATGTATGGTTGCTTTAGAAATTTGAATGTGATTAGTGTTGCATTGGCTTATTCAAATTAGATTTTTATTTTTATATTATTATTACTTTGATATTTAACATTAATTATAATATTTTAAATATGAATTAAACACAAATAATAATAAAAATAAAGAACCTTAGAGAGAAATTACCTGCGAATTTCCAATTTACTGCGACTTTTTCCTGAGACTTTACCTGCTAAATTAATTATCCACGAAGGTTTTAGCTGAGAACAGAAAATAGCAGGAAGAATCGCAGGTAACATGGTTCCTGCGAAAATTTTGTCAAAATCCGCAGGTAAATCCACAGGAAAACAGAGTATTTTTAGTAGTGTTTGTTTGGGAGAAAGGGGTTGTGACATCAATTATTTAATCTAAATTGACAAAAGAAAATATCAGTGTTTTAAAACTCGATCTTTTCTGTTGGTAGAAACAATTAAACCGGGAATTGGAAGATAAAGTAGTCTAGTGAAATGAAATCATAGAATTATACTCCCTCCGTCCCAAATTATAAGTCACTTTGCCAAAAAAATTTGTCCCAAATTATAAGTCACCTTACATTCTCAATGCAATATAAATGACATCTTCCCCAATATACCCTCAAATATTTATTATTATTTATTCTTTCAACTCTTTTAATTTCTCTCTCCTATATAATTATGAGGGGCATTACTGTAAAGTTATACATAATTTGTCTTTCCCATAAAATAATAATTAAGTTTCTTAATTTGTGTGAAAAATCCAAAACGTCTTATAATTTGGGACGGAGGGAGTAGTTGTAATTAACTAAATACAAATTGACAAGACCCGGTCGATTTACCGATCAAATCTCTGAACTAATAAGGTTTTTATCCGACATATTGGTTTTTATGTTTATTTTTTTTACCTAATTACAAATTTAATTCTGATGTTTAATTTTGTTTAAAAGAGATATATTTTATAATTGTAATATTTCTCTTTAATACATTTTAAAACTTATTTATTATTAATTACACAATATAATAATATAATAAATTAAAAAGTTAAAAAAATAGTTATACAATATAATAATACTATAAATTCACAAAAAAATTGAAACAAAAAACATGATACATAAGAAAAAATAAATTATATTTTTATATTATTTTTAATATGAATCTCATTATTTTTATTTGGCTTAAATGCACTTTTAGTCCTCATACTTTAATGTTTTTTAACTTTTAGTCCCCTCATTTTAAAAACTAGTTTTTTGGTCCCTGAACTTTACATTACTTAGGATTTGGTTGGTCCCCTCCAATTTTGCATATGTGGCATTGATGATTAGGATAGAAAAAATATTTTTAATGACATGGAAATGATGATTAGGATATAAAATAAAAAAATATTATTAGTTAATATTTATAATAATATAAATAATCTTTTTAAATACCTTTTACATAATAAATTAATAACTACCAAAAAAAATATAAATTAATTATAATTAATTAAGTTTATTTTTAACTTATCATGCTCATCAATAATCAAAACCCAGAAAATTAAATTATATTTATCTTCACACAAAAAATTTATAATCTATAATATTTATATCAATACAAAATCTACTAGTATAATGACAAAATCAATTTCATCTAATTCCAATATTCATTCAATTCCACTTTTTTCTCTTTGTCTTTAACCCATTTTCATTCATTACAAACTTTTTCCTAAAATCGTTTTTCACTGTACAACAAACAAACCCTTTGATTTTCTTCTTCAATCAAATATTGTTTCAGATCTAAATTTGGTGATGGCATGTGTGCAATGGTGGCGTGTGATTTTCTTCTTTTCTCACTCTACAACCAACACACAAAGAATTTGATTTTCTTATTCAATCGAACATGATTTCAGATCTGAATTTGAAGTGGCATGAGTGTGACGACGTGGATTTAATTCTGGGTTTTCGATTTTGGTTTTTGATTTCATCTATTTCTATTTTGTGTTTCAATTTGAATTTTGATTTTCGATTTGGATTTCAGATCTTGAACTGTTTCTATTTTGTCCTGGATTTTAGGAATAAGGAGCTAGCTCATGTGACTTAGGGAAAGGAGGAATTTTTATGTTATGTTATAGATATTATTCTTGATTTTCTGATCTTTTTTTATTTTATGTTTTGCTGTGAAATTTTTAGATGAGAATTTTATGATATGAAGTTTTAGTTATTAATAATATAAGGTGTTGTTGGGTGTTGATGATGAAGGTGGTGGTGAGGTAGGGGATGAAGATGGTGGTGAACGATGATGTTGATGATGATGAGATATATCATTGATGATGAAGGGGACAATGAAAAATTTGAAAATTTTGGAGATGAAAGAAAAATTTGATGAATGGAGAATGAAAATTACGAAGAAAGGGAAAAAATAGGATTTAAAATTTCAAATTAGTGATATTAGTTTTATTAGTAAGAATGTAATTTATTAAATCATTCAAAAACTAATAATTAAAATAATTAAATATTCTTGTAATTTAATTTAAAGGATTATTTTTAAAATATAATAAATTTTTTTAATTAATATTAAATAATATTATAACTATGAATTAATGGAATTATTTTAAATAAAAAAATATTAAATAATAACTCATCCTAATCATCATTTCCATGTCATTAAAAATAATTTTTCTAGCCTAATCATTAATGCCACATATACAAAATTGAAGGGGGACCAACTAAATCCCAAATGATATAAAGTTCAGGGACCAAAAAGCTTATTTTTAAAATAGAATGACTAAACGGTAAAAAACATCGAAGTAGGGGAACCAAAAGTGCATTTAAGCCTTTTTATTTTAAATAATAATTCTGTTACCAAAGCAAGATGGAATTAAATTTTCATAAGTGTCACTATTATTGTTAAATAAAAGTCACATTATATTTTCTAACTCTTTTATTTATAAATTTTTGTTTATCTACTCTATATAGATTATAATATTTTTTTCGTTTTATATTCTACCATATAATCATTTTTCAAATTTTATTAACGTATAAGAATTAACAATTTATTATGGTTGAATGAATATTAGAATATATATATATATATATATATATATATATATATATATATATATATATATATATATATATATATATATATAACGTATCATATGAGAATGTCATTTTTATATAAAAACATAAGAATGAATCTGAATCATTAGATTTTAAAATAAATGGTGGAGATTACGTGTCAGTTTTTTTTCTCTCTCTCCTCCATCATTTATTTTAATAATGGAGGAGAGAGAAAAACAAAAACCATAAATAATCTTCACTATTTATTTTAAAATCTAATGATTCAGATTAATTCTCATGTTCTTACATAAAAATAGCATTCTCATACGATATGAACCATATATATATATATATATATATATATATATATATATATATATATATATATATATATATATATATATATTTCATATCCTATTAGAATGCAATTTTTATATAAAAACATTAAAATAAATTTGAATAATTAAATTTTAAAATAAATGATGGAGATTATTTATGATTTTTGTTTTTCTCTCTCCTCCATTATTAAAATAAATGATGGAGGAGAGAGAAAAAAAACTGATACATAATCTCCACCATTTATTTTAAAATCTAATGGTTTAGATTCATTCTCATGTTTTCACATAAAAATTGCATTCTCATATGATACGTTATATATATATATATATATATATATATATATATATATATATATATATATATATATATCAAAAAATTTATTTTATAAACATATTTTTGAAATATGCACCAATTAATTCGTTGGACTGACAAATAACCCAATGATTAAATAATTTGATCGAATTGAAAACATGTTTGGATTTTAAAACATTGTATATGTGGTGCATCGAAGAGTCGATTTGTAAATTTAAATGATCGAGTGTTATTCATTATGACTAGTATGATACCCGTGCGTTCGCACGGGTACACGTCTGTGACACGCATTTGTTCTCAAAATGTATTTGTTTTCATAATGTATTTTTTCAGAATGTATTTGTTTAAATTTAAAATTAAATAAAAAACAAAATATAATTAATAAAAATTAGTAAATTTTGGATTTACTAAATATTAGTATGATACCTGTGTGTTCGCATGGATACCCGTCGGTGACGCGTTTTATTTAAAAATTGGGAAAAAATAGAATTAATAAAAAACAGTAAATATAAAAAAATATAATTTATATTTTAAAAAAATAGAATCAAATAATATTATAATATTTGTAAATATTATTTTAATTGTATAATTTAATATTATTAGCATAAATAAATATATTTTATGTAAGTATTATTACAAATATTTATTTTGTGCGATATCCATATCACTACACGTGTGATCGCCCTATTATGGTGTGTTAAGCGCATTTGATTTATTTTTAAAATAGGATTAATAAAAATTATTAAATATTTTCTAAAAATATTTATGCAATGATTTAGTTTTATAAATATTATATAATATTATAGTATTTGTAAATATTTTTTTAATTTAATAAATAAATATTATCAATATAAATAAATACTTGTGTTCGTCCGGGTACTGGTGTGACACGCACGCTTTTGTTTTTAAAATATAATAAAACTATAAATAAGAAAAACCAAATTGTTTTACCAAAATAGTTTATTATTTTTAAAGACATATTTTTAAAATAACAATAAAATTGTTTTACCAAATTTTTTTTACATCAATAATATATATTTCAATATTCCATATATTATGTTTTAAAAAATTGTATCTCAAATTAAAAATAATTTCAAATATATTCAATCATTTAGTTTTATAAATATCAACTAATAACATAGTATTTGAAAATATTATTTTAATTGTATAAATAAATATTAGTAACAGAAATAAATAAAATATTCAAATCAATAGTAAAGTGGTTCACATTATTATTTAATATTTAAATAATGAACTTAATATCAGTGTGATACGCATGTACCATATCAGTACCCGTGTGTTTGTTCGCGTACTTGTGTGGGTCGTACACTTTTGTTTTTAAAATGTAATAAAAAATATAAATAAGAAAAATAAAATTGTTTTACCAAAATAGTTTATAATATCCAAGCTTAACATAGAGTTCACTATTTTTTGTCATAGTTAATAAAGCCAGCGAAATTCTGGCTTAAACTAAGCCAGCCGCGGCAAAACCATATAGAACAACTACCTAAAATATATATAGCATAGGCAAAACATGAAAATGTGACATGACCATATCATTTAACTTACATACTAAATGCAACACCAGTTCAGATGAAAGAAACTAATGCATAGTGGCAGCTTTGTAGTTGACTTCTAGTCAGTTGTTGACCAAGTCAAACCTTTTACCAAACTTAGTTGAGCACTTAGGCCTAATGTTACAATCCTTCATCATTGTGTCCCACCATTGATTAAATAGCTACATTGTCACCCCAACCTCATAACAGCTTAATAGTGGAAAATGTCCTCTCTTGACCTGTGTTGGTTATTAGCTCATAATTGTTTTTCTTCATAGTTATATATGCTCATAAATTTGAAATTCAAAGTACACTCAATGTAAGGAAATTTTGAAATAAAGTTCAAGATTTCAATATGGCACTCTTTGTTCTCTTACAATACAATACCTTACACAGGCAACAATAAATCATGTGCAAGTATCTTTCTGAAAATGTAATCAAAATCATACCCTACATTAAAAACTAAACATCATTGATATTCTTTCTGCAAATGTGATCAAAATCAGGCCCTAAATTTAAAACTAAACATCACTGAGAGTCCTCTGCATACTGACAAACAGGGAGATAGTATGTATCAAGCTGCCAGTATCTGTGTTTAACACCTTCCCAAACTTGTTCCCCCAAGCAATCTTTAACAGGCAAGGGAATTAATTGTGTGGAATACCCCAAATTCTCAAGCTCAAGAGATACCAAATGGCAGTAAACAACATGGAAAAATGCATTACCACCACATAGGCCATTGAAGAAAGAGTAAACTCCATCCGGTTTCAACAACACTGGGAGATGTTGGTGGAACTCTCTCAAATCTTCATAGTACTCCCCATAGGGGTCGAAGAATATCCCTAAAAACAAAATAATTAAAACAAATGGTTCACGACACGTCAAAGAGTTTAGAAGCACTCTCTGGCTACAAATAACCAGACATCAGGTTCATAAATTTTGATTAGTAACTCATATATGTATGAACGAAATGTATTATTGTAGATAGATGAAGTAACAATATGAATTTAAAAAATGCAGGCAGTGGATGAATTTGTGATTCACTATTCTCACCTTTCTGCAAGTATAATAATCTTTTCCCCATCGGGAGACAAAACTTTTGCTTCTGCACCTGAAAAGAATTTCATGGGGAACAACAAAAGAAGTCAGCCGGCAATAATGTGAACAATATTTTCCACCTACTATTGGGTTAGTAAACGTGTAAATTGCATATGTTTTACTGGTTCAAAATTATGGTTTCTGCTATTGAACACATAATATATTCACAAGTTCAGAAAAATAAAGGAAGGATGCAAGGAGTGGTATACAGTTTAACTAATCCAACAACTGTTCGGTTCTTCATCATAAATTTGCAGCCATGTCCATACATACACATCAGAAGATCACCTACAAAAAACTTCAGTTTTAGATAAACTAATCACAGTAACGCCAATCATAGTTTGAGAAAATATAAGCGATTGTATGTAATCACAAATATGTGTTAGTACTAAAAGTTATGGAAGTAACATTATATATTTGTCTGAACAAATCATTTTCCATGACATTTTTAGGAGTTGATTGATTTGGGTTAGGCCTTCCTTCTAACACCATTCGGATCCGTTGAGCCCGGGCTCTAGCTTGTGCTGTCACCAAAGCCTGCATACATCTAAGTGTTTCGTTAGCCTGTTTTCTCACCAAATGGCCCCTTATCAGTGCCTGCAACTTCACTAATCCTCTCAGAGCACGCAATGCCTTTCTTGCCTGTCACAAAAACATTCACACACGATAAGTATTTCGATCCTCGATCCTCAAAATCGTAAATATCAAGCAACTTTACAGAACTTAATTGATCAACAGCTACAATTTTAAGGACTAAATGTGTTAATTTATGAGACAACTAACTTCAGAATTCATACCAAGTGAGATTGAAAGACGCATTGAATTTTAACAGCAGCAACCTGATCAATACTTCTCGAACTCTCATTGGAACCACAAGTCAAGCGGATCACAATGGCTGCAACCTGTGCAGCAGCCACTGCTGCATCAGCTGCCGCCGCAGTAGCAACAATCACAGCCATAGCATGACTCCTCTGCTCGTTCTGAATATTCGTAGCTAGTTAAGATGCTTAGCGAGAATGTCTTAGCAAAGAATAGGAGGTTCTCCAAGGATATAAAACCAGCCCCTCTGTACACGAAATCGGTCCACAATAGTAGAGTAAATAAAACTGTCTCAAGAACAGAAAAAATAGGAAAACATCAGAAAGAAACGATGAGCTAAAATATAACCTGAAATCAGTAGAAGGATGTCTTCCCTGCCACGCCATTTCTTTCCACTGATCAGAAACCAACCCACTGAGCTCATGGCCAGGGAATGAAGCAGACCAAAGAGCTCTCAAAGCATCCTGTCCTTGAAAGAATTTCTAATTAAGTGACTTAAAATAAAGGTTACAAAAATATGCAATGAATGTTAAAAAATCCAATACTGCTGAACTTAGTTTGAAGTTTGAACTATCCATTTTTCGTGATCAAACTTGGACAAAACTTATACTTAGATGTTTTCAAGTCCACACGTTGCAATTTATAGTAGCAGCTACATAACAATTTAACATTCATTCACCCTTTAGTACATTGGATTTCATGAGCAGTTATATTGACTACTAACATAACCGAGTCATAATAAATCTCACTGCACTATGGCTATCCAACCTCACTTAATCAAGTTAACCTTCAAATTAACACAACACATTCCAAGCTCGTAATAATAGAATTTCAAACAATAGAGCATCCTAACTCCATCAACATTAACACAAACCGAGTTCTCCTTCTAACATCACTAAGAGAATTCCAGCTAAGCATTTTAACAGAATTTTTCATGAGCAACTAACTTTAACTAACTATTCTTCACCCTAACTAACTAATTATAGTAATGACCTAATTAAACTTAACTGAATCATTAACAGTGTGATTAACAGAGTGGTTTTCTAACTAACTTACACTTGAAGAATTTAACAGAGTTAGCTTTGTTAAATCTCTGAGGTCTATAAATTCATCACGTCACAATTTTAACACTTTACCATTCATTTCACACGGCCACTCTCAGATTCTCCTTCTCAATCCCTCATAATTCTCCCTCAATGCCACAAAATTCTCAAACTCTCTGCATCTCTCATACACGAGCATCAAGCAAGAGCAACACAAACACAACAACATAATTCTCAAACTCTCTGCATCTCTCAAACACAACAACATAATTCTCAAACTCTCTGCATCTCTCATATACGACTTAGCTGTATTCGCAATAGTGAAATATTGTTACCACCATAATTATTGAAGCAAAGTGTATGTTAAAGTCATACCTTGAATCCTTTGGAGAAGGGATGCAGGGGAATTCAACTTTAGCATTTCTTATTTCTGCTTCTCAAGCTCATTCAGTTTCTCACTGGCAGTAGCTAACTCAGTTGTTCGAATAATTCTACACTGTTTCCATAAGAGGACAGAAAAAAATTCAAAATCAGCATAAGATTTTGGATATTAAATATTAACTCCCACAGGTAGTGATCTTCTGCATTCACGCTGTCTGTCAGCAGGTCGGCACCATCGAATCATGATTAACAAATTTCAAGCGAGTTATTCATATATTTGAAACCCAACAACCTGCTGACAACGTGAATGCAGATGATCGTGATCTTACCTGATTCCGAAGTTCCATGATACGAGGTTCCTTTTGTAGATTTTCCTCTGCATTAGAGACAAAAGTTTAAGAAGTTCAACAATACTTAACTGATGGCAAACCATTTAATACCAGAACTGCAAATAAATGAAATTCAATCACTCACCTGCAAGCTGCAAATTCTCCTTGCTAAGCTCATCTTTCAGCTGACCATAACAATAGACCATAAAATAATTAAAATACAAGATACAACTTCCACCATATTAACAAAGTAAAGACACTGCTGAAAAAGTTGGAGCATAGGAATAATACAGCAGTAACAATATTGTCAGCACATTAGTATGAAACCAATAGTGAAGTTGAGCAGAGTCGGTCACTTGTAAAAGTTTTAGTAGTGTGATTAAATTGCATTCCAATTGTCGGCTGATAAATGTCATACTGCCATTCTAGAATGCTACTATTGGATCTTTCAGTGGGCAACTATTTGTTAGGACCCAAGTTTGTTATCATAGTCAGATGCATAAATGGATACAATAGGAGATATGAGGAGTTAGTAAAGGTCAACTGAGAAATGATAAAAGGAAAGAGCAGATTTTGCACGTCTTATATTTTCATCTGTTATTGTATTCCATTAACACAGATTCAGTGATAGAAATTTCCTAACAATACACATCATTCTTCTTTCTACAACTATAACAGCAACCAAAGCCTTCTCCAACACTGTGGAGTGGTTGGGTACATGGAACAAATGATGCTTTGATGTCCTGTCCTGCCATAATATCTCTTAATAATTTGACCTATAGTTTTCCTTCATTACTTCTAAATAGGGATTATCCTCCATTCTACAACTCTCCAAGTCAGTGATTCTATGGGCCAGCAACACACGTGTCCAAACCACCGAAAACAATAGTTTACCATCTGTTTTTACAACAGGAGCTACTTCTATTGTTTCTCAAGTGATAAAATTTCTAATCTTATCTTATCTTGTATGATCCCAAACCATGGTAACATTCTCATCTCAACAGAACTAAGATAAGTCTAACAAAATAAAAAGGGTTTGAGTTTGACAAAATCAAAACTGTGATCAAGAAGCGATCGGAAGGCAGAATCTTGTCGCATTGTCATAAAGGAACACAAAGAAGTCCATGAGCATTGCAGACCTGCAGTTATGTTAAAATGTGTAAAGAACTTTTTTGAGTTGAAAGGATAACAGTAGCTAGTTTAGAGGTATCATATAAATTGACAGATAACACCTACAACGCTATGTGTATTTCAAACTCGTCTCAATCAAAATTCACGCTGTAATGAATGCAACGTGCGTTGCAGCAACCGCAATCGCAACACCCTATTCTACAACTGCAGATACAATTACAGTTACAACCCTCTAATTCTCTATAGAATATGTTGGACATTATAAACACTGACATTAGATTTTAAAGCAATGCAAATATTTGAATCAGAGCAGAACATGTAAATGATACTTACAGAACTTACTAAGTTTGTTCATTAATTTTCGTAATCATCGAACAATCTTGTCCAGGCAAAAAAACCTGTCCACAATTCTTTGTATGTCTGTGTCAAAGCAAATGGAAAATATTCTGAGTGAGCTTACATTGTGTTCATTGACACAAGTATAAACAATGTATAATAACATGTCGTATGTTTAAAATTTTTAATGAAAAGTTAAAAAACCCTTAAGATCATATGCTTACCATCTTGATCTCATTCCAATTTGCTGCATTGGTGGAAGTGACAACAGATTCTGCAGTGCCATCATTGGAATTAGGATGGAAATGTTGGAAGTGTTAAAGATAGAACATTGCAACAGAATTTGAATAATTTAGATGTTGCATCAATTAAAATTACAAACCTAGTACCACCCCTTATATGGAGAGGAAACAATCAGAGACTTTAGCATCAGTATGGGCACTTAAACACTACAATATATTACTAAGATAACAATCTTACCAAGTAACCAAAATCTGAAAACAAATAATGGATAGAAAACAGATCCCCAAGCAACCATTAGACAGAATGCCACTGATGCTAATTGATAAAGTTCATTGGTATGCACAAGAAAAGACGATTACGAAGTACCACAGAAACAAACATCCAACAACAGATCAAAAGTATGTGTTCACCTGAGATGAAAAGCTTATCATAAGCCGTCGAAAAAATATTTAACGGTGTCAACCAATTATAACTATTGGATCATACCATCCGGAGCACTCTGGTAATCATCATCACAGTCTGAATCAAACACTGTAGCTGAATCAAACCATCCCTCTTCAATAGTTCCTGCTGCCACAAAACCAAAAGTTCATACAAAATTTAACTTGGATTTTCATCAAATAGATAATATACATTAAATTATGAAAAAGCCAAAACACTTTTAAATAGTGATAGCTATTCACAATTGTATATACTTAGCCAAAACTTACTCCCTCCAGCATGTAAAGCTAGCCACCTCGCAGCTATTTCTGTAATGATAATAACAGTGCCACTACTAACTCTGCAAACATAATAGTTTGATATGTTCAACAGTGTTGTATGGATTCAAGGGTTGATCAAGTAATAAAATTGAAAAGGAATGAAGGAATCTTAATGGTGATGGGAGAGTCAGTTATTTGTCCTAAAATACCTGAAGTAGATGGTGATGGTGATTGCGATAGAACGAAAGAACTGAGAAAGCAGAAAAGCTCAAAACTCCTTCAAAAGAGCATGACCAAATTGAATCACAAATTGGAATCTACATGTATTTAGTGTCATAAATATACACTTAACAAAAGAAAACATACATATATAGAAAACAAAATATCATATATTAATGTATGACTGAACTCACAAGATATGCTTTCTGAAATAATTATGAGTAACTCTTGACTTGAGGAACTGCACCAGATACTCACTATGATCCTTTTCTGGATTATTTTCAAACATATAAATATAACTGCAGTGAGAAATGAAAGGAAAATTAGAATATCTACTGATAATCATTATTTTTTAATATACTACATTATTTCTTAATTTACAAAAATGAAAATTATAAATAGAAATAAAAATGGTTGAATGAATATGAACAAACCACCATTGATGTTAAGGTCTCTAATTGCCCCTCCTGCAACACATTTCAATCTATAAAACACAACAACCATTTTCCAAATTTCAAAACCTAAACGGATTAAATAAAACTGAATAGAACTATTATTTATGAAAAGAACATGAATATGATTATTAACATCGTTTTCTTATACAAAAATCATTGAAAAAAACCTAAACTTAGCAGATTTATCATTGTCAAACCTCCCACTGTCGTAAAACGCATTCGAAATATTCAAAACTCAGTGCATCGGATCCATACCTCAAGTCCCCTTTTTGACCAAGATCCACCACAAATCTACCACTGCGATATCGCTAAACGCCGTAAAATCGACAAAAACGCCGCCGCCATCATCCCTCATTCCTGCAACACCAACAATCTGAAATCAAAACAAAAGAGCATAAACCCTAAAAAAAGTTAAAAACTTATACTTGACCATAATCGGTGTCAGATGCTTCGGATAGTTTCAATGGCTTCGATTAGGGATTCGTTAGCAAAGAAGAGGAAGAAGGAAGACGAAGAAAGAAGAAGAACGGGAAGAAGAAGATACAGAAGGAAGAAGAAAAGACAGAGCGAAAGAGAGAGAGAGAGAGAAAGGACGAGAGAGAAAGAGGGTAGAAAAGAAGGGTTTTTTTAATTTTTCAAAGCAAAAAGGAGTTAGTGTTCAATTAGGCTATCCACGTGGCAAGCTTAGGAGCCAAAGGGGCAGAATAGTCTTTTATAGAACATCTTATGTTCTTATATGGTAGATTACCGTGTTTTTGTTTTGTTTTTGAAGAAATAGTTAATTTTTAAATATGATAAAGGCTTAAATAGGTTTTTCGTCCTTGTAAGTTGGCGAGATTTTGGTTTTCGTCCCTGTATCTTTTTTTTTTCGGTTTTAGTCCCTATATCTTACTTTTTGATGGTGTTTAGTCCCTAAAGCCAAAATTCGCAGGAAAATCCGAAGGTTTCCTGCGGATTTTCCTAAAAATCAAATTCTGCAGGAAAATCCGCAAGAAACCTCTGTAAGGACTAAACACCAGCAAAAAGTAAGATACAGGGACTAAAACCGAAAAAAAAAAGATGCAGGGACGAAAACCAAAATCTCACCAACTTACAGGGACGAAAAACCTATTTAAGCCTATGATAAATTATATTTTCATGCATGTCACTAAAGTTAATAAGGTGATATTTTGTCAAGTTACCCTTAGGTTACCAATATTAATTATTATATTGTTACATATTAATATTTTTACTTCTTCTACTTATTATTACAAGTTGATTTTTTTAAAAAGATATTAATTATTTAATAAATTATAAAAAAAAAGCTTATTTTATAATAATAATAATGAAAGAAAAGATGATAGTTTGTGTTAAAATTAACTTAAATAATAAACTTAAATAATGTCATACGTTGAATTTTAATAATAGTAAAATTTAATTGAAACTAATCATAAAACAATAGTGCCTCACTAAATTATAAAATAGATAGCGAGGGACATTACAAAGGTTTTGTCCTATATTTGATTTAGAAATTAATTTTAATAATAGTAAAATTTAATTGAAACTAATCATAAAACAATAGTGCCTCACTAAATTATAAAATAGATAGCGAGGGACATTACAAAGGTTTTGTCCTATATTTGATTTAGAAATTAATCATAAAACTCAACAAAATAGATTGCGAGGGACAAAACAAAATACGAACTTTCGTTTCACACTAAATTATGTAACATACTAGTTCTACTTAAAAAATTGAAAAAATAAATTCTATTTAAAAAAAATCTGAATTCTTAGAATTTAATTTTGGTTTGAAGTGCCTCCCACTATCACCATTTTCTCAACTACAAAAATTAAAGTCAATATTTTTATTTTTATGAATCCAATAAATCTGTTTTAAAAATGATATTATATCTCTTGATCATTTGACATTTTAATTAATTCTCTCTTGTAAGTGACTCAATTTTTATTTCTTTAAAAACTTGAGGAAGCTTGCTAAAGTTAAGTATCAAAACTATCATATGTGCAAGGAATTACTTTCTTTTAAATGAAGATTGCAAACTAAAATATAAAACATTAAATGAGGGCCCAATGGGTAATGAGAAATTGATGAGAAATTGTGAGAAAATGGAATTTTGGCTTAAAATCTTATACAAATAGAAGAGAAGGGATTGGGCCATTTGGGCTCATTCTCAGGCTTATTATTTCCACCCAATTGTTTCTACCTTACCACGAGAATTTGTCTTGTCACCCTTTTATTTAATCTGGCACGTTCTATATCCATGCTTTTATTATGATATCTTTTATTAAAAAATATAAATTTTACTGTTTATTTGTCAGTTTTTTAGAAATTTTAGAAAAGTTGTGATGTTTATCGAATTTTTTGAGTCATTTAGTAATTAATCTTTTTCATTATAAATTATGTTTTTTACTGGCAATTTAAGATAAATACCGCACTTTTAGGAAAATCCATGTATTTTTATTGGAATTTTAAAAATGTTTGAAAAAATTTCATATTTCACACGCATTTATACCAATAATTTTAAATAATGTGGTAACCAACATGCATTTTTACCAGCATTTTTGAAATGTCAGGTAAAAATATATAAATGAGTACTCGTAATTTCAAATTTTTTTATATAAGAACATGATGGTTATCACATTTTTCAAAAATACCGGTAAAGCCATGTTAATTTCTGGATTTTTAAAAGATTCAATACTTTATATATTTTTGTTTTCTTATTTCATTTTTTGGTGTAGTGAGGACAAGAGGAAGAGATGACATGATTGTTTCTAGATTGACCAATCGATTAGAGATAGTAGTTCAAGAGAGCTCATGTGTAGGCAGAGACAATGAAGAGCACTCGCATATCTGAGCGGGTAGAGTAGTCCCTACATGTTCTCACGGGAGGAGGATTGAGCAGTCTCGCGCACGACTTACTCTCCAACTTAGAGGAGGTAGAGATGCGAGACAAATATCTTATTGTAAATTCCGATGCTGTTGTTGTTGACGACGTAGAGACAACAACTCCAGAGGATATAGAGACTGACACAGAGATGGTGGCTCAGGCTGACACGGAGGTGACGACTATGGCTTATACACATTATTCTTTATTTTGAATATTTATTGAGGAACCATTCACAACTAGTTATTATATGTCAGAAGCAAAATGTTGTATTTATGTTATGCTCGTTACACTATAAAGTTAATGATGATATGCATAACGTTTGAGCGGGTAAGTGATATTATTTGTAATACTCAAATTTTACCTTTAGTTTTGAGTAGTAGAGCTATGGAGGGATACAATTTTGTGAAACGTAATACATTTGGTAAAAAGCCAAAGTTCTATTCTCCAAAAGTAAGCATTACTTATTCTTTTTGACATTTTTATTTTCGCTAAGGTATTTCTTGTGCTTTTGTTTGTATTAATTAGTAACTATATGAGAATTATTTGTAGATGCGAAAACAACCCGGCAACTTTTCGTGTAGATATTATGTTATGAGTCAAATGTTAGATATTGTCTCTAGTGTTGAGAATAATATATCAAGTGTGAGTTGGAGTCCCACATTGATTATAAATGTAGATAGTTGAGCATTTATAAGTGGGAGAACCCATACACCTATCACCTTAAGGTTTTGCGTGAATATGTGATGTCTCTCTCACTTGTGTTGCTCTTGGCCCAATATTGATGTTCTTTCTCATACCCCAACAAATGGTGTCATGAGCCTTTGTTTCGAGAAAGGGACCGACTTACTTGTATCGAAATGCCAAGGAAGAGGTGTCCCGTTGAAATCGAAATGCCCAGGAAATAGGTGTATCGAAATGCCTAGTAAGAGGTGCGTAGTAATAGGTGTTAACGGCGGTACAAGTGTATGTGGACAAAAGAGATTCAACTTGAGGGTAAGCATTGTGGACTCACACTTGAGGGGGAGTGTTGAGAATAATATATCAAGTGTGAGTTGGAGTCCCACATTAATTATAAATATGGATAGTTGAGCTTTTATAAGTGGGAGAACCCATACACCTATCACCTCAAGGTTTTAGGTGAATATGTGGTATCTCTCTCACTTGTGTTGCTCTTGGCCCAATATTGATGATCCTTATCATACCCCAACATCCAGAGGCATTTTGAAATCATGGGTTAAGGTATTAACTTTATCCATATACATGTAATATATTTATATTTGTTAAGTTAATGTTGTTATTGCTAGCTTAACATAATTTAAGTTTTGCTCAAATTATAGGCATTTATCAACGAAACACCGTTTCCACAAGAGGATATAGATGACATCCGATCACGTTCGGGCAAAGCCTTCCTATCTTGTTATGAATCTCAATAACACTAGTTTTTCTTAGTTATTGCAAGCATTGTATAAAGGTTGTCATTATAGGTGCAAATATGCATAAGTTTAAATATGTATAGGTTTTCTTGGTAGAGGTTTTGTGTATCCCAAATATTATTATAGGTATTATAGCATTGTACATTTAATTTTGTAAACAATGTAAATTTGGTATTCTTTGTTTACGTTTTCTATAAAATAAAATGATATGATTTTGTCACATAATTTATAATTTCTGTGTAAAAAAATGATATAGGTCCGTACAAATGAGATTCAAAACAAATTATAAATGACAAAAAATAGGTTATACCCCTCAATTATTATACCAAAACCAACATAAATAATGAAATTTTTTCATCGATTATTAACAAAAACCAAGAGATATGTGGCACATGCAACATAGTTTTGAAAATAAAAAATGTAGTTGTTGGGGATCAAAGTAATGACCATTTCAACTATTTCTTCGGCTATTCAGAAATTAAGGGGTAAAGTGGCAGGTTTTTACGCCGCCCTTTATTACCTCGTTTGTCTAACCGAAGTAAAATCCTCTTCAAGCCTGAGGTAAAATAAATATATTTGTAGTAGTGACAAATATAATACAAAATATATACCTAATAATGCACTTGTAACAAACTATGATAAATAATTATATATAACTAATAATGCAAGAAGTGAGAGAAATTAACTTCAACACTATCCATTCATTCTTTTTTCTCATTTCTTGCTCTCAAAGTGTGATCAATTTATGTGTGTAAAGCTAATTCTCTCTCTCTCTCTCTCTCTCTCTCTCTCTCTCTCTCTCTCTGTATATATATATATATATATATATAGTTAGAAAGTATTATATTAAATTTTGTTTATTTTTTATAGGTTTAATTTTGTTTGATATGTGATAGATTAAACTAGGTTAAATTGAGATTAATGTTGTAAAGGAGAAAATTAATAAAACAACTTTTCAGCATATCCCATTCAATCACAGAACTTCTAATATATAGCTAGGGTTTTAAGAACTCTTAATCGACCATGGGCCAAAATAAAAAATAACAACTTAAGTAACAAAACACTAAATGCACCCCTAGTCCATAATGAAATCTTTTAAACGAACATATTTTTTTCTCTCTCTAATGGGTCTTGCAAGCTTCTTAACAATACTCCTAGGCCCATTAAGAACCTTGTCCTCAAAGTTCATAGGTGAAAAAGGATGTGACATGCAGGAAATAGTTGGGTCGGTCTGCAAAAACATGAGGCAGAGGCTGTATAAATTGGGCCGCAGATAGATCTGTTGGGCAGCTAGTGGGTTGGGCCGTGGATGATGTTGGATAGGAGAGAATCCAGCTGTGTGGTGTCAGTGGATGAGACAAGGAAGGATCTGGAAAACATATTGTGTTGTCAGAATAATTAATGAGGGTAGGTGAAACATGCGTGTCTTGGGCAGTGGAATTCTCATCGTGCATAGTGACACGCGCAGATGGTATGGGGGAAAGAGAAAGGCAGTTTTGAATGAAGAGTGAGGATGAAGGCACAAGAGATTCGTTAGTACACGTGGCAGGAAGGATGGATGGAAAAGTTGACTGCGTGGGACCGTGTGTAGCATGTGAGGAGGTTTGAGACTTGTGTGTAACAACTGTATTCTTTTTACTTGGAACTAGTGTACTTGAGGCAGATGCATGTGAACCCACAAACTTATTTTTCACGAATAATAAAAGGGGCATCACATTCTAGATCATTTGTATTTCTTCTCTTTTTCTGTTCTAAAAATTTATTACCCACGTCTAGTTCCTTATCTTCTCAATGGAACGGTGAAGTCCCAACACCCAAATTGTTTACTTTCGCTTGCTTACCCGCTGGTTTGAGATCTTCATTCACAAAGGAGAAAATATTTCCAGACAAGGGGAGGGGTCGGAAATCTCTGCTAGGATTGTCTTCATGATACAGTTTAAGGAGGGAGACATGAACAGTTTGATGCACACGCGAAGTGGAGGGAAGGTCCAGAGTTTAAGCTATTGTTCCAACACGTTTGATGATCTTGAAGGGTCCATAAAAGCACTTCGAAAATTTCTGAGATGGTCGACGGTTAACAGTTATTTGGCGTATTGGTTGAAGTTTGAGCAAGACAAGATCTCCCTTTTGGAAGGTAAAATCTCTCCTTTTTGTGTTAGCTTGTTTTTCCATCTGAATTCGGTTTTTGCTTAGGTGTTTCTTTAATTGAGATAAAATATTGTCTCGTTGTTGTAGTGAAAGATCTAAGGAATTTGCAGTTCCTGTTCCATCTAGATAGTCAGATATACTTGGTGGGTCACGACCATACAGGGCTTTGAATGGAGTCATTTAGATAACTGTGTGGAACGAAGTATTGTACCAAAACTCGGCCAAATGTAGAAATTTATACCACTGACGAGGGTGGTCGCTAGCCAAACATCTCAGGTATGTTTCTACCGATCTGTTTACGACTTCCGTTTGGCCATCCGTTTCTGGGTGATAAGTTGTACTATATTTGAGTGTAATGCATTGGAGCTTGAAGAATTCCTTCCAGAAAGTACTGAGGAATAAAGGATCATGATATGAGATTATGGTTTTGGGAACTCCGTGAAGGCGAAAGATTTCAACAGCAATGCGATATGCCAGATCTTATGCTGAAAACTTAGAAGTTAAAGCGATGAAGTGAACAAACTTGGTTAAACGGTCACAGATCACCCAAATGACAGTATGCCCGAAGGAGTTTGGGAGATGAGTGATGAAGTCCATGGTAAGTTCATCCTAGACCTTGTTAGGAATTGGTAATGGTTGTAACAGGCCCTTTTTCTTTTGAGTATCATATTTGTCATGTTGACAAATATCACAATTTTTAACCATCTGCTTGACTGCTAGGTAAATTCCAGGCCAACAAAATGAGGATGTCAGTCGTGCCAAAGTTGCTTTAACTCCCGAATGCCCTACTGTGGGTGTGTTGTGATATTCCCGAAGAATGCTAAGTCAGAGGGTGCCTATATCTGGTATGAAGATTTGATCCTTCTAGTAAAGTAAACCTTTTGAAAATTTGTACAAGCTGTTTTCTTTAGGATCTTGCTCAGTATGTTGTACTAACAAGTGACCTACACTGTCGTTTGCATAAAACTGTTGAAGAGTGGTGAGGAGATCTGGAAAAGCTGAGGATAACACAAGCAACAAAGGTTCCTCATGGAAATGTTTCCAACTCAAACCGTCAGCTACCAGATTCGATTTTCCATGTTTGTAGAAAATTTAAAAATTAAAACCTTGCAATTTGGATGCCCATTTTTGTTGTTCTGCGGTTTGAATCTTCTGCAATAACAAATTTCTAAGAATTTTCTGATCATTATAAATGTGAACACATGAGATACTGACGCCATTTTTTAACAGCTTCTGTGACAACAAACATCTCACGCACATACACTGAAGTGGCTTGCATTCTAGGGCACATTATCTTGCTAAAGAAGGCAATAGAATGTCCGTCCTGAGACAAGATAACTCCAATAGCCACGCCTGAAGCATCTGTTTCTACAATAAAAGTCTTTGTAAAATCTGGTAAAACCAGGACCGACATGTCAGAAATTTTCTTTTTTAGCTCTGTAAAGGCGAACTCAGCCTCTGTACTACATTTGAATTTAGTGGAATATAATAGATCGGTGAGAGGAGCGGAGAGAGTAGCATAATTACGCACAAAGCGTCGATAAAATTCAGTGAGGCCTAGAAATCCACGGAGAGTCGTGAGAGAACGAGGTTGAGGCCAATCCAAAATGGCTTTAACTTTATCTAGATCAGGTGCAACACCGCCCACATAGATGACATGGCCTAAATAATCAATTTTATCCACTGCAAAAACACACTTTGATAATTTCACAAAAAAAGAATGAGATTTTAATAAGTCAAACACAACCCTTAAATGAATAAGATGGTCTTCGAAATTGGTACTGTAAATTAGAATGTCATCAAAGAAAACCAGTACAAACCGCTGTAAGTAAGGTCTCAACAAGTCATTCATTACAGATTGAAAAGTAGAGGGAGCGTTAGTTAATCCGAATGGCATAACAAGAAATTCATAATGCCCATCAAAAGTACGAAAAGCTGTTTTATGTGTATCTTCTGTTGCAACACGAATCTGGTGATAACCTGAGCGTAAGTCTATCTTGGTAAAAATGGTTGTCGAGCCTAGCTCATCCAATAGTTCATCGATAGTGGGGATTGGGAATCGGTCTTTGATTGTGACTGCGTTAAGTGCTCGATAATCCACACAAAAATGCCATGTTCTATCTTTCTTTTTTACTAGCAAGACTGGTGAGGAAAAAAGGGCTATTGCTAGGGATGGTAGTTCCATCTTGTAACATTTCTTGAATGATGGAAGTCATAACATTTTTTGGAGAATGTGGATATCGACATGGCTTCACATTGATAGGGGGTGTATTAGGAAAGAGTGGAATATGATGATCATGAGGCCTGGTAGGGGGAAGACCGTTGGGTGGTTGAAAAATAGAATTGAAATCTTGAATAAGGTTTGAAATTTGTGGGTGAAGGATAGTTGGTAAAGTGGAGAAGGAAGAAAAACTTGGGTCAGATTGGTTTTAGGGAGTATCAAGTGGCTTCATGACCATTAAATGGAATGATGAGATAGAGTTAGTATGGATGAGGTGACGTAGCTGGTGAAATGTGGTATGAATAGGGTAGGAAGAAGGGCCACCTTTCAAGGTAATAGAATTGTTGAGATGTTTAAAAGTTATGGATGGGATGGAGAAATCTACTTGAATAGGACTAAAGGTGCGTAACCAAGCCATGCCAAGAACGACATCGGTGCCCTCTATTAGGAGTAAGTAAAAGGGAAGATTGAATGGTGTGTTTTGGAGCACAAGCTGCACATTGTTATAGATCCCTTCACATTGTAAATGAGAGTCATTCCCCCCTATAATAGAAAACTGAGAAATTGGGGTAGTTTTGAGGTTGAGGTGATGCGCAATTCGCGGTTGCATAATGTTATGTGTACTACCAGTGTCAACTAAAATCATAACAGATAATCCACCAATTAAGCCCTTAAACTTCAGAGTTTGTGGTGAAAATTGACCTGTCATAGCTTGTGTAGAGAGTTGAAAATATGTATCCTCAATCTCTTGCTCAATTGCTGGTTCATGGCTGTCATGAGCAATAGTATCATCACTTATAGAGTCTTCCTCTGCCAAAAGTATTAAAAATCTACTAGTTGAGCATTTATGACCCGAAAGAAACTTTTCGCCACAATTGAAGCATAAGCCCTGAGCCATTCTTTCTTGTAATTGGGCGTGTGATAATCGTTTGATGGGTAATTTTTGTGGTGTGGGAATGGTTTAAGGTTTGGAGGGAAGTGTTCCTTGTATGTGGGGCAGAGGCTGAGATTGGGTTTGGTGTGGGTTTAAGGAGTTAGTGTTAGATTTGTTGAAATGGTTGGGGAAAGGTTTAGAGACTTTGGTTTTGGAATCTTTGAGTTTGGATTCTATGAGTTTAGCAAGGCCAATAGCTTGGGAAATAGAGGTAGGTCTATGAATAGCCATTTCATTTCGAATATCCGAATTCAGCCCAGAAATAAAACAATTCAGAATTGCATCTTGAGGCAAGCCAAAAACCTGGTTTCCCAACTTCTCAAACCGAGTTTGGTAATCAATTACAGATCCATCTTGTTTTAGTTTAAATAGTTCAGCTTGGTGGTTGTCATAAGTTGAAGGACCAAATCTTAATTCCAAGGCCTTTGTAAATAAAGCCCAATCAATTAACAATTGACTATGATGCATCCACTTAAACCAACACAAAGCATCTCCTTTCATATAAAAGGAAATTAAAGACAAACGATTTTCTGGTGGTAAATTGTAAAAACTAAAAAATTGAGCAGCTTGAAAAAGCCATTCCAATGGGGTTGAACCATCGAACATAGGAAGTTCAAGTTTGGGTGTTCGAAAAGGGGGTAATGGTGGGATATTTGGAATTGGGGAGTATGGAATCTGGTGAAAAAGAGGAAGGTTAAAATTTTGTGTGTGTTGAATAGAAGCTGGGGAAGAGTGGTAGGTTTGAAAATGGGGAGGTGGTTGTGCAATAATGTGGCGTGGTGGTGCAGTCACCTCAGTGTGGGGTGGGTTGTGAGAAAAAATGCATAGTTTTTAAGAGGGGTGTATGTAGAGGTAATAATCTGGGTAGTAGGTGCTGAAACTAGGGAAATTGAGGATGGGATGTGTGTTATACCCGAAGAGCTTGCTGGAGATGGAACAGTAGTATGTGACTGCTGTTCCTTTTGTGTAGCTATTTTGTTAAGGATGGACATGATAAATTCAAATCTAGAGCCTGAAATTTGTTTATCATTATCCAACCTGGTGTGAATTTGCCCAACCTGATGTTCCAAATCTACAGTAACTTTATCAAATCTCTCATCTATTTGCTGCTGAGTTTGGTTCATAGCATTGTCTAGGTGGATGTGTGCTGTTCGAACAGCTTCTTCTACAATTTCTCTTGAAGAAGGGTTATTGGGTTTAGAGGGAGTCATGAATACAAGGTATGAAAACACCAATGCCAGATTAAACTAGGTTAAATTGAGATCAATGTTACAAAGGAGAAAATTAATAAAACAACTTTTCAGCATATCCCATTCTATCATAGAACTTCTAATATATAGCTAGGATTTTAAGCACTCTTAATGGGCCATGAGTCAAAATAAAAAATAACAACTTAAATAATAGAATACTAAATGCACCCCTAATCCATAATGAAATCTTTTAAAAGAACAAATTTTCTTCTCTCTCTAACGGGTCTTGCAAGCTTTTTAACAATATGATTGTAGCTCTCATAAAAAAAATAATTATTAGGAAGTATAGTTGGATCCTTGAATTAACATGGTCAACACTGGTCACCGTGTTGGTAGCCGAGATTATATGGTTTAAATTCTCCACAAATTATGTGAATTTAATTTATGTATTTGACCAAATATAAAGCTAGGTCATGATTGGTCAAGTTTTTTCCCTAATGTTGACAGATATAAACTTTATTTATTAATTATTTATTGTGGCGTTGACTTGATACAATCCCATATGCAGTGTATTTATACTTTCATATGCAGAAACTTTCTCTGTAGCTGCTCTCAAAATAGAAATACAATGAAACTGTTTATTTTAATCATTACTTTGACTTTTTTTATTTATAAATTAAAACAAAAAATTATCAGTCTGTTTCCCCTTAAAATGATTACTTACATAGTAGGTGCAATAAAGAAGAAAAAATGGTTTGTCAATTTCAATGATTAAGTGTTGTTATTTATTACAATTACATTTGTTAATTTATTTTTCAAATATGATAAATTATATGTTCTGTATCTATATCATATAGTAACAAAATTTTATGTTTCATGGTTGTTTAAAAAAACATACATGTCGGTACAAGCTTTTATATTTACATGCAATGAAAAACTTGGACAAAAGCTTTTATAAATGTGTATCTAAGTAGGGGGTTTAATTATTATTATTATTATTATTATTATTATTATTATTATAAATCTTTGGGATTCGATTTTGCCCTTTATGCTTTATAAAGCTAGAGCTAAATTCTTTATAGATACTGCTTAATACAAAAAATATTTATATTTAACAGAATTTGAACCTAAAATTTTAAAAGAAATACACTTTCAAAATCTAAGATTTTAGACTAATGCCTGTTAATTATTTCTAATTTTATAAGAGCGCAAAAATAATGTACAATCATACTGTATACCAATATCATTGATCACTATTTACTTACAAACAATTATATGAATTCTAACATCTAATTAAGACTTTAATTTTTTCAAAAACTTGAGGAAGACGAAGATGCCTTGCCTTCTATGCTTTCTGAAGCTAAGTATCTGAGCTATCATATGTGTAAATAGGGGTGGAAATAGGCTGGGCCGAACTAGGCTTTGTCAAATCTAAGTCTGGCCTGTCAAAAAAATTAAAGGCTAACTCTGGTCTGTAGCCTGTTATAGACTTATTTTTAGGCATGAGTCTGGCCTTTTCTAAGGTCTGGTTAGTCTGTTAGCCTATATAAAAGCCTATTATTTTAGAAATATGTAAATACGCAATTAAAATAATGTTTAAATAGACTAACAAACTAAAAAAATCAATGAGACTAAAAGTTTATTTGCATTGACTTATTTTAACACACATATTAGCATAAGTTTTGTGAGACTACTTATTTAAGATAATTTATGAAAACAACTTATAACATTGTTCATAAGGTGTTTTAATCTTATTTTCATAAGTTCTCTAAAATAACCAATTTTTATTTATGTATTTTAACTCAAAGTACAAAACATAACATAAGATAATAAAAAAATTATTCATATTTATTTAAATAGGCCGGTATGTTAGGCTTAAAAGACTTTTTTTATGGCCTGGGTCCTAGCCTTTTTAATTAAATAGACTTTTAAAAAAGCCTAGGCCTTTTCTATTTAAAAAAATAGCTTGGCCTGACCTGAGCTTATATAGACTAGCCTGTAGGCCCCTGTTATCGACCTGGCCTACTTCCACCCCTATGTGTAAGGAATCACCTCCTTCTAAACGAAGATTGCAAACAAATATATAAAACATTAAAATAGGGCATAAGGGGTAATGAGAAATTTATGAAAAAGGTGAGAAAAGGGAGTTTGGGCTTAAACATCTTATACAAATAGAAAAGATGGGATTGGGCCAATCTGCTCATTTTCAAGCATACTATTTTCACCTTATTGTCTGTATCTACTACCGAAAGAATGTGTTCTTCCACCTTTTTATTTTTACTCGGCACCCCCCTATATCTATGTTTTTGCCATAATCACTACTAAAAATAAGACATTTGGTTAAATGATTTTACATCAGATTTCAATATATATGATGTGAAAAATAGTTGTCAAAGGATTTTACATCAGATTTGATAACAATATGAAATGAAAAATAACAAGGTGGCAGTTTCGTAAGTAATAAGAAATTTTGTTATAAAGGATTTCACATCGGGCCTGGATTTGCATCCGATGTGAAAAGTTCACTGATGAAAAAAAACCAAAGTGGCAGTTTCGTAAATAATGTGAAGATTTGTTATAAAGGATTTCACACCGGGCCTGTAATTGCACCCGATGTGAAAAGTTCTCTATGAAAAAATAATAAGCAAGGATTTTACATTAGACCTTAATTTGTGCCCGATGTAAAAAAATTTCAATGAAAAAATAATAATAATAAAAAAGAATTTTCACATCGGGCCTGAAATTGCATATGATGTAAAAAGGTTTCCGTGAAAGGATTTTGCATTGGCCCTCATGCCAACCGATGTGAAAACTACTTTAAAACATAAAAACCCTATTCGCGTTTCATGAGAAGTTCATATCTTCTTTTTGCACAACATTCTGTTTCTTCTTCTTTCCGCATAGCCTATTCGCGAACGCATATCTTCTTCCTCTCCGCTGCCGGGAAATTCAAATATTCTTGCTCTCCGCCGCCGCGAAACTCATATCTTCTTCCTAACTCTCCGTCAAAATCAGAATTCTTTCGGAAAACACAGTCAATCTCGATCGTCGCTGTAGGGAGTAAAGCCGCGAGAAACTCCAAGTTTTCCTTCAACTTTTTCTATTTAACCATTTTCATCTCCTTCTTCTGTTACTAGGTCATAAACGTGATTCCGTCTCCGTCAAGACTTAGGGCCTGCAAAAGGCACTGCACCAATGAATAGCGTCGCAGCAGAACATAACGCCACTTCGCACCGTGATTCCGCGGTAAATGAAGCTGCGCTATTTACATTGAAATTACATGTTAGGATTAGGAATTATCCAATTTGTTATTTCCTTTTGAAAATGCCAGTGTATTTTAGGTTAAACATTATATGCATCATAGTATAAGATGAAACTTGATGCCACTCCTAGAAAGGAAAGTTGAGCAGTGGTGAGAGTGAGAGAAAGTAAATTTCATTTTTATTTGGTTTTAAATGAAATTTTATTGTGTTCTTGCCCTGATGGAAGTAAAAGGAGGAAAAGAGTCAAAATACTCTACACTCTCGGGTGGATCTTTATGAGTACATAGTTAACACCCTTGCTGATAGAGAACCATCTTCTCTATACTGTTAAAGCCACTGTAAAACCATTCAATAAACTTAGGTAAGAAACAAAACCATAGGTCTACATTATTATAGGAAGAAAGAACAAACAAGCTTAGGTATCATCTATCCTTAACTGGTGCAGGGTGCAGCCTAGTCGAGTGCCCGTTTCGGTGACCTGTTGTACTCATTGGTGGAGCTCCTGCTTTCTGATTTTTTGCAGCTTAGGAGATTTAGTCCTCTATTTGTTTTCTGTTTATTTTCACTCGGTATCGGGTTATTCTGTTCGGTTGGCATTGGAGGATTGGAGTCCTTGTTCCTGGTTGCTTGCTGAGTTTTTTTTCTGTCCTGATTTGGTGTCCTCCGTTGGGGGCCTAGTGATTAGTCTGATTGCTGCATTTTTTATTCTTGTAATGGGTGATTGGGATTAGAGTTTAGCAGTTAGGGGTTCAGGTGCTGTTGTTTAGTGTTTCCTGCATTATCCGTTTGCTGCTGTGCTTTCTGCAGTTTTGTAACTTGGTTATTGGCCTTGTATTCTGCCAGGCATTGCTTATGCCTATTAATAGTAATTATAATCATGCTTTGCTCTCTCATGGAGATGGATTAAATTAAAATCAAAGAGGATGTCAGAAGATTATGCAAGTTGGTGGTTACATCCAAAGGCATGCTTAGGAATTTATGGGTAAGGCGTAGCAGTAGCTCAAGGCAAGTTTGTGATGATGATACCAGTAGCAGATTAGATGGTGGCAATTTGTTCACAGCATCGCCGAGAGAGCAACATGTTAATTTTCTGCATTTCTCGGTCAATCCATTGGGGCTTTGGTTTGTTTTGCTGAAGTTCCAGCTCAGGTTTGGCCTTGTTGTTGGGGGTTAAATGCTTTGAGTAATTGTAGATTGGTTATGTTGCAAGTGTATTTGGTTGGTTTTTGCTAGGTATCCATTGTGTGCAGCTGTTGTTAGTTTTATTAGAAGAGGGTTTGGTTTGGATTCTTGTCCTTGGGGAGTTCTGGGAGGTTTGCTGATTGTAGATGTTTAATATTCCTATAAATGTTTCACTGCCTTGTGGCTTGTCTGCCAGTTAATTGTAGCAGGAGACGTCTTATAGCGGCAACGTGTTCGGCTGATTTGTTCACTTGCGGAGGGTTTCGTCATTATGTTTCCGTTAGCTTTCAGTTGTTGTCCTTGTGCAGCTAGCTGGTTTTTAAGCCTCCATTTTAGGCCGGGTCTGGTGTGTTGTTTTGGGTCTGATTGTGAATTATGTTAGTATGTTTTCTGTAAGTTTATCATTTATCAGGTATTTGGTTTAGGAATATAGAGGGTGGGTGGTTGTAGTGTTGGAGTTTTGCTTTTATGCTCTTGCTGTTTAGTATTGTTGGTTCTGTATCTTGTATCAGGGATATTGACTCTTTGTTTTTTTTTTTTTGCCAATCTTGGTATCCGGCCTTACGACTTACTAATCCAAGAGGGACCAATCCCACCGTCCACTAGCGGAGGCCCCGTTTAAAACCGGAGCAAAGCTCCGTATAGACTGACCCAGACAAGGGTTGATTGCACCTAGTAGGATTCGAATCTGAGACCTTAAGAGGAGCACACTCTCAAGACTCAAACCTCCACCATTAGGTCAACCCTTTGTTATTATGGCATAACTTATGCCTTTGCTAGTTAATTTACCAATTTTTGTTTTTTCAAAAAAAATAATCATGCTTTGCTGTTTCAAAGAAAAAAATTAGGCGTTTAGTTAGAGAGGTTTGCAGTATATAATCATTGGCTGCAAAATTGAATTTTGAGTCTGATTAAAGTACAAATTTAAACTAATAATGAATAGTGATTAAAGTGCAAAATTGAATAAAATAAGTGCTGATTAGTTAGAGAAGTTTAGGCGTTTTAGTTAGAAAAATTTAGTAAGTGCTGATTAAAGTGCAAAATTGAATAAAATAATAATGCATAGTGTTGTCCCACAAGGTGTCCTCTGGCTATGGTTTGGTATTGTTAGATTTGTCGGTGGGATTAGGTTGTCACGCGGTGTTAGAAATCATGTAAAGATGATGTTATGTCAATTGGTGAGAAATTAAGGTGGGAACAAGTGGTAGAAGTAACGCGTTTGTTATTATTCTATCTATCCATAAAGCTTATTTTGACAGCATTATATCCTTAAATATATATGTTTCATATTTTTATTTTGTATATTATTAATTTTATATAAAAATTATGTAATTGATCTAAAAAGCTTATTATATTATTAATATCCATAAAGCTTATTATATTATTAACTTATGCCCTTAGAGCACAAGTTAAGAGCCAGATATAGTAAAATTTTATTGAAAATTGTGTGTTGAATATAGGGTTAATACACATTTTTGTTGAAAGTTTGTCTGAGGTAATAATTTTAATGATTTAATTTAATGTCACATTTTTGCACGTAGAGACTTTTGTTCTCTCTAATGTGTCCAAAAGAGGGACTATTGTAGGCGTCCTAATGATTTAACTCTGTATTTGTTAATTTCGGAACATAGGTATGGATCATAGTTGGATGAGAGCTAATCGATTAAGTGCTGAGTACGAACATGGAGTGATGGAATTTCTACACTTTGCTGAAAGTAATGCTAAAAAAAAATCTTCCTCCTCCTAAAAGTAATGCTGAAAAAAGTCATCATGTGCTTTTTCTCTGTCCACGTGTTCGTTGTGCAAATCAAGAACCAAAACTTAATAAGAAAGAAATCATGGATCATCTAATTTGTGAAGGGATTTATCAAAGTTATACACAATGGATATGGCACGGTGAAATAGTAGCAAAGTCAAATGTGTCCCAAAGAGATAATGTTAGTGTAGAAATGGATGATCGTCTGGAAGACATGATGCGTGATATTGGACAAGATTCGTTTAAGAGGGCACATGCGTATGATACTTTATACAGTGACAAGGATAAACCTTTGTCACTTACTACCATTTATTCATGGGTAAGTTTGTATGAAATTGTGTTTTCTATTTTTTAATTTTGATAACGTATATATTTTATGTGACTTTTGTGTTTCCACTTACACGTACAAAGATTATTGGCAATTAATAGTCATTTGTCCAAGAGACAATATTGTGGCCGTCTTTTGTTTACTTCATCGGGAACTTAAACAAACCATGAGGAAAATTGTTACAAAGTAAGTTTAACTTAATCCAAGAGACAATATGAATATGATATATCCTATATACATAAATTGTTACAAAAGTAATTTCATATTTTATGTGGCTTTATACGATTTTTTTTCTTCTGAATTAGTGCTTTTGGGGTTTATCAAATGGCAAATGGTAATAGAAAAAAGGCTACATGACTCCAACCCAAAGTAAGCGTGGTGTAAATTATAATTCTATATTTAATTTTATCTAAGTATTCACTAATTGTGGCATTCATTTGTAGACAAGCCGACAACATAACTCTATTGATTATGGGTACTATGTTATGAAAAATATGTTGGATATTGTCTCTGCCAATATAACCGAGTCTTGGTTGCAGGTAATCAAAATAACTTTACTTTTTTATTTACTTTGCGTTTTGCAACTTAATGTGAATTTTCAAAGAATAACTTTATATTGTTATTTACGTATTGTAGGTATTTGATGACCCAACAGAATTAACACAAGATGATTTGTATGATTTGCGATTCCGTTGGGGAAAATGTTTCTTTGAGTTATATAAAAATTAAGCTTTATCTGGTGAGTTATATAGAATTGTCTATATATATCTGATTTGAGTTTCTTGACTTTGGTGTTGTCTGCTGATGTTTATTGGTGTTATTATTTATTGTCAGCAAATGTGATTTTGGTGTTGTCTACTGAAGCTACAACTCATCTTCTTGTGGATTGCATGTTGGTAATTCAAGTGTGGGAAAGGACTTATAAATGGTTGGATATTTTTGTATGTTTTCACTGGTTTTGTCGCTGTATTAGTCCACCGTGTAAAAATGATATGATTTTGTCACATAATTTATAATTTATGTGTAAAAAAATGATATAGGTCTGTACAAATGAGATTCAAAACAAATTATAAATGACAAAAAATAGGTCATACCTGTCGTAACCCGAAATTTGACCTCCCTCTTTTGTCTTTTGCATGAGCACGCGCATTCACATCGTTGGCATACACATTCACACTTTTCTTTTTGTGTTTTGATTGCAGGATATTCAGGTTTTCCAAGCTCGATTAATCGCATCCTCTTAAGATTATTTCATCATCAAGACAAGCACAAAATTAGGGTTTCTACGCCTATTCATCATTACAAGAAGTGGAAAATCGAAGCCGGGACCACAACACCTTTTTTTTAGGCAAATTGGGCGTATTTTGGCCTGGTTAATCGATTAACCATTTTCAGTGCAATTGTGTTAATCGATTAACATAGGAAGAATAGGCACAATTTGCTGCTTTTTCATGACAACACCTTTGCACACACTTTGGTCTTGGTTTCTACAATATTCTAGCAGTATGTGGAATATTCTAGACATCTCTAGACATTTCATAGCTACCCAATTCATTCCAAGTGCATTTGCTATAATACTTCACTTCAAATTGAGTGCACCATGTTCCTTGTTTTCCAAGTAATGTGGATCTTTGGATGTTGGAGTTCACCTTGGGATTGTTACCGAGTTGGTTCTAACTAACCGAGTTAACCGCCTTGACTCGGTGAGTCAAGTCCAACTAACTCCTAACCTAGTTCCAAACCCAAAGCTAATTCCAAACCAAGTTCCAAACCAAATTCCAAACCTCTCACACTCCAAACCTAAAATCTATATAAACACACCTTCACTCACTTTTCAACTCCTCAACCATTCTCTCCCAAATTTCTCACATTTCACTCTCAATTCTCTCACATTATCTCTGATTTTTTCTGCTACATTTTCATCTTCATCTCAATTCTCATCCAAAACCTCACTAAAAGCTCTTAATTCTTGAAGGATAATCACTTTTCACATTGAAAGTGATTATTTCGTGAGCTTAACCTCCATTGCCATTCCATTATACTGGTTTTTCTGGAGTTCTAGAAGCTTTTGGATTCATCTCAAGTGATCGATTCAAGTTACTTCGGTGATAATTCTCATTTTGGAGTTTTTGTCGCGATTTGATCGGTTTCAAAACGTTTCGGCTATAGTTGAAGATTCCTCTGGTTTTCTTTGATTATCTTCTTCAAGATCACATTGCAACACTTACCAAGGTACATCTCAGCCTTGTAGGTTGGTGGATCTCATTCATTTTATCATTTCGATCGTTTTCGTATCGTTTGCGATGTAATTTCGATGTTTTTGCATGTGAATTGGTTATACTTTTGCTTGATCCATGATCTTGATTGTTTAATTGATTCTATTGTTGATCATTTGTTGCTCCTAAACTTGATTTTTCGTGCATAATTGTTTGCCCTAGCATTGGAGTGATTGCACAATAAAAAAGTTGGCCAAAAACACTTTTCAAAACTGATTTTCTGCTCCCTGTCCAGTGTTAATCGATTAACACATTGCAGTGCAATTGTGTTAATCGATTAACTAATGTTTTTTTGCACTTTTTCACGTGTTAATCGATTAACACTTTACAGTGCAATTGTGTTAATCGATTAACCAGTGTTTTTTTGCACTTTTTCACGTGTTAATCGATTAACACTTTGCAGTGCAATTGTGTTAATCGATTAACACTGAACCAGAAGGCCATTTTTTGCATTTTCAAGTGTGTTTGCCATGCTTTCTTCATTTTAACTTCCATTGATTGTCATGCTTGGTTTTATGGATGTTATAAATGTCATTTAACTTCTGTTTGAAGCTTATTCATGAACTTTTGGTTGCACTCTTTCAATTATTCAAATTGTTCATATTTTGGCATTATGTGAATATAATCAATTCTTGCATTTTTCCTTGATCACATAACATGATTTTGTGTTGCATTTGTTGATCATTTGGTACTGTTTTGTACTTCCTTCCTTGGTTTTGCATTAAGTTTCATTCTTCATGGATGAGCTTAATTTTGTATAATCAATAATTCCCCCTTTTGCCTTAATGATTTTTCATCCCCTTTAGAAAATGATTGGCATGGCTTTCCCTTTGGTTAATTGATCGAAACCATGTTTCAATTAGTTGATCCTCCCCTTTCCTCTCTTTAGGCCTCCTTTAGAGCTTTCTCTCTCGATTCCCCGTGGAGTTGGAGTCTTGCGCTGCGCCTTGCATCGGAGCACTATACAATTGACGGTGTTACGCTGTCCGTTTCTCCACGCAGGAGCACTGTACAAATTGGAGTTGTTACGCTGTCCGTTTCAATTTCCGCACTATACTTTGAGTGCTAGAGAATGAATGAGAAGGGAGCTATCCTACCCTCATTCTGACTTTTTCTTGGGAAAGGGCGTTGGCCCTCTCGCTGAGAATATTCACCTCTATCCTTAAACTGTAGTGTTCCTCCATCCCCGGTTGAGTTGATCCCTGATCACTTTTATCTTTTTCAATCTCTCTTTTGATCAGTCACCATTTCTCTTGGTTAAAGATCATTGTCTCTTGGGTTAACACCCAACTCTTACCCTACTCTTTCCTTGCAATCATTGTTCTTTTGATTCCCCTGGAGAGTCTCTTTCCTCTTTCTTCGGTTAAACACAGTTTTCCTGTTAAAAACCGAATCCCCAGGAGTTCGCAACCTTCTTTGGTTCTTCTCCCTTTGTTTGGTTAATCACTGTCTGTCAGTTAAAACACCAATATTTGCACTCTCTTTTCCTCAGTTAACCACAGTCCGTCTGTTAAAATACTGAGTTTCCTCGGGTTAATCACCTTCTCTCGGTTAATCACCCTTTTTCTTCAGTTAACCACAGTCCGTCTGTTAAAATACTGAATCCTTTTTTTTTGAGTTAATCACCTCCTCTTGGTTAATCACTCATTTTTCTAGGTTAATCACAGTTCTCCTGTTAAAACCGAAACCCGCAGTTGGCAACCTTTATTGGTTCGAATACTTGCACCCTTGAGCTAGTAACCTCTTTTGGTTCAATACCCTTCTTCGTTGGTCAAGTGCTGTTTGTTCAGTCAATACCAACACCCCTTTCAGGTTACGACCTTCGATCGGTCCCACACCCGTTCTTCTGGTTAATCACAGTTTTCTCTGTTAAAACCAATGCTTCTCTTTCCCCACAGAGTTGCAATCTTTGTTTCTTCGGTTAACCACTGTTTATCAGTTAACATACCGATGTCTCCTCCGAGTCAAACACCTTCTCTTGGTTCAGCACTCTCTCTCTCTCTTGGTTTATCACAGTCCGTCTGTTGACACCAGCCTCTTTTCCCTGCCAGGGTCTTACTTTCCTTCTTCGGATAACCACTACCAGCCAGTTAATACACCGAGTCTCCCCTTTCTCTTGGTTTTCACCACTATCCCTTTATTTGGATCCCCAGCGGATTCTTTTCTATACCCTTTACTCTTGCTTTCTTGGTTTCGACACCAATTTCTTTCTGTTATCCCCAGCGGAGTTTCTTCCCTTCTTGGTTTTGACACCATTCTTCTCCTAGTCTCTTGTGCAATCGCTCTTACTGCGTGGTATTCGCTAGTAGAGTTTTTCTTTCACTCTTTCTCTTGGTTTTGACACCACTTCTTTTGTCTTCCTATTTCCTTCTTGTTTTGTTTTCCGTTCAGTTCCCCGAACTACGGAAGCTCTGATTCTGCATTCGTTTGAATGTCAGATACGTAGGCACGAGACGCGATGTCTTGGTGAGCATACCTCCATCCTTCCTTCCATTTCCTTTTCTTCTTTTCTGTCCCCTGGTTCCCATGAACTACGACGCTCTGATTTCCTCATTGCACTATGAGGGTACGTAGGCACGAGGGCCATAGTCCTCCGCGAGCACTTTCTTTCTTTTATTTCTTTTTCCCCTTTCTTCTCTCTCTCATTTTCTTTTAGCTAGAAGCCTTTAGATAGATAACCCATCCGAGCCTAGAAGCAAGCGAAATGGTTCCCGTCGAGTACGACGGATGCGTTAGGTGCTAGTACATTCCTTTCGCATAACCAACCCCCCGTTCCCGTTTCTCTTCCCTTTGGGTTTTATCGATATTTTACCTGTCCTTCGGGACTAAATAAAGTTTGGTGGCGACTCTGTTGTTATCTTTGAGTGTGCGATTCACTCAGGATGTAAACCAGCCTTCTTCAGCTAGCGACTCTGCTGGGGACAGATTGACCTCTTGCTGGTCCATCCCTTGAGGGGTTTAGCCTAGTTTTGGTTGCTTTCTTGCTCGTTTGGGTGTTTATCTTTTGCGCTTTACTCGCTTTATTTTACTTGCTTTAGCTTTCTAGTTATTTATTGCATTTCTTTACTGCTTTAAATATTCATATGCTGTATATTCTGGATGTCTGCTGTTTTCTTTGTTGTTGTCGGTTGGGTTGCTACTTGAGAGATAAGCCCACTACCCAGGCTTGAGCACACACATAGGTATTAGTGTGGGCAGGCGTGACGCTCCCGTGGTGTTGGCCACGTGCGGGTGTTCACGAGACCTACAGCCAGACGAGGTTCTATCGGGAGATATCTGCTACTGTATGTTGATACAGGCCAGTAGTTATTCTCTTGAGAAACTGTCGACCATTCCCGAGGACTCTGTTGCGATACTCCTACCAAGGAGCGATAATGGCAGACCAGAAATGGCAAACCCATTACGCTTCTTGATCCGAGGACCCAAAGCTGGGAACTTGCCATAGGACCTTTTTTTGGGGGAATCAGTGGACGACCTCTTTGTTTGGCGATACTATTGTACCCCGAGGGATGAATGTACTATTGCTTCTCAAATCGAGAATCTGAAACTGAGAATCCCGCTTTCTATATCATACTGTGAGGGGGATATTGGGTTTTTCTGCAGGAAACCAAGACTCTTCCAACCTTTGTTCTCTCATTGCGTCAGATCTCACACCAACACAACACTACCTTTGCAGATGTTCATATTTGACTATTCAGACTATGCTGGCTTGTTGATTCTGGTGTTTCATATCATCTTATCATGTCAAATTAATTTTTGCATAAGCATTTTAAAACTTTATTTTTGCATGCATGTCAGACATTCATTTGCACGCATATGCACGTCCCTTCATCCGAAACCGTTGCTCATCCTTGTCCGTATTCCTTGTAGCAAGACGACGACTCGACATCGGTATTTCACTCGCTCAAGCAAATACAGGATCATGGCTGACTTCGAAGCTGAGAACACTGCTTACAAGGAAACTCTGGCACAATTCCAAGGTCGGATGGATCAGTTCCAGACGAACATGGATGTCATCATGGAACTTCTTCGTGCTCAGAGGGACGCCGCTGCTGTTGCCACTGTTGTTGCAACCCCTACTGATGCAAATGTTGTCACTCCTATTGTGACTGTTCCTCCTGTTGTTACAGCTACTCCTGTTGTTGTTGTTCCTTCTCCTGTTTTGGTTGAAGTACCAATTGAGCCTGTGAATCAGCCTGTTGTTCAACCCGGTGTGAACCAGATGCCCGCTGGTTTTCCTTGGGGCATGCCTCCGAATTACACTCCTCAGATTGCAAATAATGGTAGTGCCTTAATGCCATATCAGCCTTTTGTTGCGCCCATGCCTAATGGGAATGCTTCTGCCTATCCATGGGTCATGCCTACTCCCGTCCCACCTCCAGTGTTGAATGATGATCCTGAGAATCTTCAGGTTCAAACTCATCAGACTTTCGGGTTGGCTGACACTAAAACCCCTGATGAAGAAGAGCATGTGTATAGAGGTCCTCCTATTCATGTTCCGGTTTCATCTCAAGCTGCTCAAACTGTTGTTCAGAATGTTCATCCTGAGATGTTCTATCCTGGGGCATCTTCCTCAGCTGCTGGGGTACTTCCTCCAAATTATTCGTATGGTGTTTCGATGGGTCAGAATGCTGGTTAGATGATTAATCCGGGTTTGGTATATCCTTCTCAGTCTGCTACTCCACAAGTGAATGCTCCTACCGTTTCTCAGCTTCCGAATCCTTAGGTTCTTGTCAGGCTTGTTAATCAGAGTAGATCTGTTGACTACAAGTTGTTGGAAGACCATATTAGAGCTATTGAAGGGTTTTTTGCTTTTGGCATGGAGACCAAAGATTTGTGTTTGGTTCCAAATGTTGTGCTGCCGCAAAAAATTCAAGATACCTGATTTGCCAAAGTATAAAGGTTTAAGCTGGCCGCGTAGTCACATCACTATGTAATGTAGGAAGATGGCATCCCATATTGATAATGATGAATTGCTTGTTCATTATTTTCAAGATAGTTTGTCTGGGGCTTCATTGGATTGGTACATGGGCCTGGAGCGCAGTAAAATCCGTACTTTGAGGGATCTATCTGAAGCGTACGTGAAACAATACAAATACAATCTTAATCTGGCGCCAACTAGATTACAATTGTAGAATCGGTCACAGCGCTCAGTTGAAACATTCAAAGAGTATGCACAAAGATGGCGTGAGATGGCATCTCATGTGCGATCGGCTCTCTCTGACAATGAGTTGGTTGACATCTTTATGGGTACCTTACAAGGATCTTACTATGAGAAAATGGTGGGTAGTTCTTCATCGAACTTCGCTGATGTTGTAACAATTGGTGAACGGATTGAAAACGGTTTGAAGACTGGAAAGATTCCTGGAGCTGCTTCCCAGCAGCCGACCACTCGGAAATCTCAATACGGTCAGTCCAAGAAAAAGGAAGGTGAATCCAACGCTGTGACAGCTCAAGTTTCTCCTCAGTATCAAGCTCCCATGGCTCCTATGCCATATTATCCAAATCCATACATTGCTGCTGCACAGTATCAACAACCTCCATATCAGTATCATCCACAACGACCAGTTCAGAATGCTCAGAATCAGCAACAGAATCAACAGAACAAAAATAAGCAGAATCAAAACCGTCAGAATAACAACAATCAAGGAAACCATAAGCGTCCGAATTTCGACAGAATTCCGGTGTCATACACGGAATTGTTTCCTTACTTGGTTCACCAAGGGGCAATTGTCCCCAAATAGATTGCGCCTGCAATTCCTCCATTTGGTCTGAAGCATAATCCAAATACGTCCTGTGTTTTTCATGGTGGATACATAGGACATGCAACATAGGACTGTTTTGTTTTCAAAACCAAAGTTTAGGAACTCATTGATAAGAAGGTTCTGACTTTCACCGAGGAAGGACCTAACATTCAGAATAATCCATTGCCGAATCACGGTGGACCTACAGTTAACATGATTGGGGATAGTTCAATGGCTGAATTGATCACGGATGTCGACGAAGCAAAGACTCCGATGGCTGTGGTTTTCAAAAGGTTGAATGAACATGGGCTGTTGAAAAGATTGCATGGTAAGTGTCAGATTTGTGATGATAATCTCAATCGGTGTCGAAGGATGAAGGGCTTTGTTCAGATTCTAATGAACCGTGGCGAAGTGCAATTTTCCAGATCTAAACCTGTTGAGGAAGTTGCTGCCATTGAGCCGTTCACCATTATCTATAGGAAGGTTCCAGTTGAATCCCCTAAGCAGAAGAAGGTGCAGCCCATCATTGTTTGTCCGCCGAAGCCGTTTCCGTATCAGAATTCTAAGGAGGTACCGTGGAAATATGGGTCTACTGTATTTTCTGGAGGTCAAGAGATAAGTTCGTCGAATCTGAGATCGTAAATGTTACAGCCGGTGGAGGTATGACTCGTAGTGGACGAGTGTTCGCTTCGAAGGTCACTACGAAGCATGCACAAATTCCAACCGTTGTTCCTCCCGAGGAAACACCTGCATCGGCAACCCCTGTTGTTCAACAAGGGGCATCTACTACCATTCCAGTACCGACTATCTCATTCGAGGATATTCCAAAGAGCAAAGAGACCCTTGATGATTAAGAGTTACTTAAGTTGATCAAGAAAAGTGACTTTAAGATTGTGGATCAGTTGGGTCAGACTCCCTCGAGGATCTCAATTTTGTCCTTACTCATGAGTTCGCCTGCACACAGATCAGCTTTGTTGAAAGTCTTGAACAATGCCCATGTCATGCAAGATATATCTGTCGTCGAGTATGATGATGTAGTGGCCAACATAACGGCAAGTCGGTATTTGGGTTTTAATGAATCAGAATTACCTCCTAAAGGAACTGCCCACAATAAAGCGCTGCACATATCTGTAACCTGCACAGACATTCTATTATCTCGTGTTCTAGTGGATACTGGTTCTTCCCTCAATGTGATGCCCAAGGGCACATTGAGTCAATTGCTGGTGGAGGGGAACGAGATGAGACCAAGTGCCTTAGTTGTTAGAGCTTTTGATGGTTCTCGAAGGCAAGTCATGAGAGAAGTAGACCTACCCATCAATGTTGGGCCACATTTGTTCACCATTACCTTCCAGGTGATGGATATCAATCCGGTGTACAGTTGCCTACTGGGTTGTCCATGGATCCATGCCGCAGGGGCGGTTACTTCCACTTTGCATCAGAAGTTGAAGTTCTTGTTTGATGATCAGCTTGTCATCGTCTGTGGTGAAGAGGATTTGATTGTAAGCGAGTTATCATCTTTTTGATACGTCGAGACCAAGGAAGGCATAGCTGAGGTGCCGTTGCAGTGTCTCGAATTTGAAGATGCCAGCTCTGCTTCAACTAGTAGATCACCACAATTGACTTTAGCGTCCGCTAAAAGTGCTAAGGATACTATCCAGAAAGGAGTTTTGTCTGGTTGGGGGCATGTGATTGATGTGGTTGAGAAGCATGATCGTTTTGGATTGGGCTACCATCTAGTCGTCAATCTGGTTCCTCTGGTCAGAAGCAGTGCAACTTGATCAAATTCAGTAGCGCGGGTTTCCAGCAAGGTGACATCGTGGCAGCTACTGATGATGCTGGTCCCAGTAATCAGACTTTAAGCTTTGTGCGCAAGTGTCCACCAGGTTTCAAGATCAACAATTGGACATCTACCGTGATTCTTGTGGTTTTCCCATATAACATGTAATGCATTTTTATTTCTCATTCCCTCGTCCTCTCCCGAGACGAGTGGATAGCTTGTAAAGGGCCTCATGCTTTTGCAATATTATGTGGTCAATAAATAAAAGTTTTTTTGCATTTAAAATCATGCTCTGTTTTCTTTCTTTATTTTACTTTTTCACAAATAAATTACAAAAGTTTCTTTTTCTTTTCAATTTTCAAAATAGCTCATTCTATTCATAAACATGCAGAATTAATAAAAGCATTGATAACAACATGGCAAACATCCATTGTAATTCTGGAATTCCAATTAACCAAGCCGAAGAAGATGGTGAGGAAGATTGTGAATTACCGGCTGAACTAGCAAGGCTCCTTGAGCACGAGCGTAGAGAGATTCAGCCACATAAAGAGCCAATGGAAGTTGTCAATCTTGGTACTGATGAGGTCGGAAGAGAAGTCAAGGTTGGCGCATCCCTCGCAAAGCACGTACACTCCGAGTTGGTCAAGTTGTTGAAAGAGTATGTTGATATATTCGCCTGGTCCTATCAAGATATGCCTGGGTTGGATACCAACATCATTGAACATCACTTGCCACTCAAGCCCGGATGTCCTCCTGTCAAGCAGAAACTCAGAAGGACTAGACCCGACATGGCACTCAAAATCAGAGAAGAGGTAAAGAAACAGCTTGATGCTGGGTTCCTAGCCACTTCCGAATATCCTGAATGGATTGCCAACATCGTCCCGGTTCCTAAGAAAGATGGTAAAGTCAGAATGTGTGTGGATTATCGAGATCTCAACAAGGCAAGCCCGAAGGATGATTTTCCTTTGCCTCATATTGACGTCTTGGTAGACAACACAACGCAGTTCTCTGTCTTTTCCTTCATGGACGGTTTTTTAGGATATAATCAGATCAAAATGTCCCCAACTGATATGGAGAAGACTACTTTCATCACGCCGTGGGGTACATATTGCTACAAGGTCATGCCATTCGGTTTAAAGAATGCAGGGGCAACATACCAACGTGCCATGACAACCCTCTTTCATGATATGATTCATAAAGAGAGTGAGGTTTACGTGGACAATATGATTGCCAAGTCCAAACTGAGGATGATCACCTGGTTCATCTGAAGAAACAGTTTGACAGACTCTGGAAATTTAGATTGCGGTTGAATCCTGCGAAGTGCACCTTCGGAGTTCGATCAGGTAAACTGTTGGGTTTTATTATGAGTCAGAAGGGCATTGAAGTTGATCCTGATAAAGTTCGGCCAATTCAGAACATGCCGCCTCCCAAAACAGAAAAAGAAGTTTGTGGCTTTCTGGGCAGACTCAATTACATTTCAAGGTTCATTTCCCATTTGACGGCTACCTGTGAACCAATGTTCAAATTACTAAGAAAAAATCAATCGGTTGAATGGAATAATGATTGTCAGGAAGCATTTGACAAAATAAAACAATACTTGCAAGAACCACCGATCTTAGTACCGTCGGTTCCGGGTAGGCCTTTAATCATGTATCTCACCGTTCTCGATGAATCAATGGGATGTGTATTGGGTCAACATGACGACACTGGAAGAAAAGAGCATGCAATATACTATCTGAGCAAGAAGTTCACTAATTGTGAGACCAGATACTCACGCTTGGAGAAAACTTGCTGTGCTCTGGTCTGGGCTGCTCGACGCCCACGATAATACATAATTTGCCATACTACTTTGTTGATATCCAAAATGGATCCGATAAAGTACATATTTGAAAATCCTGCTGTCTCTGGAAGGATTGCTCGGTGGCAGATGCTGTTAACCGAGTATGATATCCAACATGTTACCCAGAAAGCAATAAAAGGGAGTGTCTTGTCTGACTACCTTGCCCATCAACCTGTAGAGGGTTATCAACAGATGGAGTTTGACTTTCCCGATGAGGATGTTCTATTCATCAGAGATTATGAGACTCCAGACCCTGACATAGGACCCGAACCAGGGGCGCGATGGACGCTCGTGTTCGATGGTGCCTCCAATTCTAAAGGTCATGGAATCGGAGTTATCCTCATCTCTCCAACAGGTTTTCACCTACCATTCACTGCCACATTATGCTTTGCATGCACCAACAATATGACTGAATACGAAGCATGTATCTACGGTATTGAAGCGACTATCGACATGAGAATCAAGATTCTTGAGGTCTACGGAGATTCTGCCTTGGTCATCGGTCAAGTCAGAGGGAATTTTGTGACTCAGGATTCCAAGTTGGTTCCGTACCAACAACACATTACGAAGTTGATTCCTTAATTTGATGAGATTTCTTTTCATCATATCCCCAGAGAGGAAAATCAACTAGCTGATGCTCTTGCCACATTAGCATCCATGTTCAAGGTCAGGTGGAAGAATGAAGCTCCTCATATCCGCATTAATCACTTGAACGAACCAGCACACTGTTTAGCAATCGAGGATGAGTCTGATGACAAGCCTTAGTTCTACGACATTAAAAGATACCTGGAAAAACAGGAATATCCCGAGGGTATCACTATCACTGATAAGAAAGCTCTTAGGCGGCTTTGCGCCAAATTCTTCTTAAGTTGTGGTATACTGTACAAGAGGAATTATGATTCCGTGTTGCTCAGATGCGTGGATAGACACGAAGCAAACACGATCATAAGGTCCATACATGAGGGCTACAAGGGTGTACATGCTAAAGGTCCTGCTATGGCCAAGAAGATCCTTCGGGCTGGGTATTACTGGACAACAATGGAGGTAGATTGTTACAACTTTGCCAAAAGATGTCACAAGTGCCAAATCTATGGAGACAAGATCCATCTACCTCCAACTCCATTGAATGTTTTGACTTCACCTTGTCCATTCTCCATGTGGGGCATATATATGATTGGAATGATCGAGCCAAAGGCTTTCAACGGTCATCGATTCATTCTGGTTGCCATCGACTACTTCACCAAGTGGGTTGAAGCTGCTTCTTATGCAAATGTTACACGACAAATGGTTGCCAGATTCATCAAGAAAGAGATAATATGTCGTTATGGCATTCCTAGCAGCATTATCACGGACAATGCAAGCAACCTGAACAACAGTATGATGAAGGAGTTGTGTCAAGAATTTAAGATCGAGCACCACAACTCTTCACCATATCGGCCCAAGATGAATGACGCCGTTGAAGCAGCAAACAAAAATATCAAGAGGATTGTCCAGAAAATGGTCAAGACTTACAAGGATTGGCATGAAATGCTTCCCTTTGCACTGCATGGCTACCGAACTTCAGTTCGTACTTCTACTGGGGCAACTTCGTATTCGCTAGTGTGTGGTATGGAGGCAGTTCTACCCATTGAAGTCGAAATTCCTTCGCTCAGAGTCATCATGGAAGCAGGTCTTGACAAAGCCGAATGGGTTCAATCCAGATACGACCAGCCGAATCTCATCAAAGAGAAGCGCCTTACAGCCGTTTGTCATGGTCAATTGTATCAGAGACGCCTCAAACAAGCTTTTGACAAGAAAGTTCTTCCTCGAACATTCTGTGAAGGCAAACTCGTGCTCAAGAGATATTCACCTGTTCACTCGGATCCACGAGGAAAATGGACTCCCAACTACGAAGGACCCTTTGTTGTTAAGAAGGCCTTCTCAGACAGAGTCCTGATCCTCACCACCATTGATGGGGAGGAGTTGCCGTTGCCCGTGAACTCCAATACAGTCAAAAAATATTATGCCTGAAAAAAAATGGATAAGAGTCCGCTAGATTGACATCCGCAAGGACAATCTAGGTAAAAATGGACGTCTCGATGGACCAAAAAAAAGAGATGTCCATGCAAAAGTTAGGGACAATGGAAAAAAAAAGCAATAATGACCCGCTAAGTTGAAAACCCGAAAGGGCGACTTAGACAAAAATGGGTATCCCGGTGGACGAAAAAAAATATAAAAAAATAATAGTCCAGGCAAAAATTAGGGATAAAGGCAATGACTGTGAACACTTGAGCCTCTCTTCCTCACAACTAGACCTTAGACGGTAACAGAACATTCCAATCATCATCAACAGATGCAAGGCGTTGGAACCTAGACTTACAGTGGATGGTGGCCAATGTTGTAATCAATGAAAAACATGATTTCCCTTTGCCATTTACACTTGTTTTTCAATTTTATTGCAAAATTCCTCATCAAGGATTTTGCATCCTTGTACACACTTTATGTACAAAATTTTACATTCAATAAAATGCATTCTTTGTTATCTCAATTCGTTTTCATTCCAGTATTTTGTTTGCAAAATAAACAATTATTTGTGATCACATAATACTAAAAAACGTTGAGAACAATAAAAAGCTGAATCAATCGAGAAAGCATTATGCATTGCATGTGTTACTGGTAATTCCTGCAGGATAATCGTTAATATCCATTGGTAAGCCTAACGCCTGGCCGGCAGTGTGATGGTTCTATGAAGAAGTTGTTGTTGCCTCAGCAGTTCCTCAGCAGGGTCATCATTCGTCCCAGCAAATGCCATTATGATTTGTCGGAAAGCTTGCTTGTTTACATATTTTCTCTCCGACAGATTTGTAACTTCTCTAGGCAGGTTGCCGAAGTGTTCCCAGCAAAGACGCTTTGCTCTCTTTTCCCCATCGAGGGTTGTACATCCTCTCCAATAATTTGAAACTATCTGTCTCCAGCAGCAATGGTTTCTCCTCAGCAAAGTCAACATGATTTTGAAAGATGTTTTTCCCCACACAGAGCCAATCTTGGTAGGAAGGATCAAATTTGATCCCCAACAGGGATAGCCATGGTGACTTAGAAACCTGAGGTGTTCTCAGTTTCTTTCCCCGGCGGAATCATCATCCTTTGCAAACTCTCTTCTCCAGCAGAGTTTGTCTTCATCTGCGGGTCCTCTCCCCGACCAAGGATGTCGAAGTTGTTTTGCTACGATTTCTGCCTAACCACTTCACATTATGCCTTACCTTGCGCCTTTGCATTGCATGGTATCAAGCATCATGTAGAAACGCATACATAGCATATGCATCGATCATACTCCCTCTCTTTTGCCTGACTTATCTCCCAGCAGATTTTTCAGCCAGCTTTGCACTTATCTATCCTTTCTTAAAACTCTTCTTTTGTCGCCGTCGGCCAAATTCTCGAGCTACTCTTTTATTTAATCCCCTTTTACCTCGAATCATCGAAAGGCTAGCGCAATTCGTACATTCAGGTCCAAGCGGATTAAATAGGGGCAGCTGTCGTAACCCGAAATTTGACCTCCCTCTTTTGCCTTTTGCATGAGCACGTGCATTCGCATCGTTGGCATACGCATTCGCGCTTTTCTTTTTGTGTTTTGATTGCAGGATATTCAGGTTTTCCAAGACCGATTAATCGCATCCTCTCAAGATTATTTCATCATCAAGACAAGCACAAAATGAGGGTTTCTATGCCTATTCATCATTACAAGAAGTGGAAAATCGAAGCCGGGACCACAACACCTTTTTTTAGGCAAATTGGGCGTATTTTGGCCTGGTTAATCGATTAACCATTTTCAGTGCAATTGTGTTAATCGATTAACACAGGCAGAATAGGCACAATTTGCTGCTTTTTCATGACAACACCTTTGCACACACTTTGGTCTTGGATTCTACAATATTCTAGCAGCATGTGGAATATTCTAGACATCACTAGACATTTCTGTTAGACGATGACTATGGATCTAGAAGGGGGGGGGGGTTGAATAGATCCCTTGAGTTTTACACGTAAATGGTTTCAAAAATTTAGTTTTTAAAACTTGTTTAACGGAAGCTACCACTGGATAGAACGTCTACAACGAACCTTCTACCAAAAGGATCGGATATGCACGAATATATCGAGATTGAGTATGGAAGAGAAAAATTCAGTTTGATTACTACACTTAAACACGCATTCAACAAAATATTGCTTGCTTGATGTTTAATCCAAACCAATGAGGAAAATGATAAGCAACTAAAAGCAATGTGTTCGATTTTTGCGTTGAAACAAATTATCAAACACCTAGTGTGCGTAAACACACTAAGTGCAGAATTTCTATGGAATGTAATATAGAGCTGCTCCAAGATACAATTCAAGGAATTGTATCGATTTAACAAATAGTTTCTCAGCTTAAAATCACACTACAACAGAAATTTCGATAAATTGCGACTTCACAAATTCGAACAAGCTGAATTATAAAAGAGTTAAGGGAAAGAGGGAATAAACGAGATTTGATTAGGCAGTTCCCCAATCGTCCTCGCTTTGGGTACCTCTGCCCCCAATTCCACAATTGGAATTGAGATATATATATATATATATATATATATATATATATATATATATATAAATATATATATATATATATATATATATATATATATATGTAGCTGTTGTAAATTGTTTATTACAAGAGAAAACTATGAACATCCAAACCCTCGAACGTCTTCGATCGTTGATGCAGAATTTTCTCTTCCCTTGATTTAAGATGAATCAAGTCTTTCGAATATGGTTGATCCAATTATCGTCCCACGCTACTAAATTGAACAAAACCTCCGTTCTTCGGTTACCTTCACTCGATCAATTACAATCTACCAAACTTTGAACCCAAACCTCTCTTCTACGATCCTCCGATTACAGCTACTAAACCAAATAATTGCTCCAATCTTCGGTTACCTTCACCCGACTGAATCCCTGTAGAACAAAACGGTTTGTGCAAAAACCCCCAAAATCTTCCCGATTCTTGGAGGAGAAAACCTAGGGCTTTATTCAAGAAACACCTACCAAAAATCTCAACTCAGAAATGAAGATCACACGCTTCCAAAATCTGAACGTTATCACCTTGAAACAATGAACAACTCAAACAAAGATTGTTATGTGTAATTGTTTGTTCACTCAATGTTGAAGATGAAGATGAAGAGAAATGGCATAAATTTTCACGTTTCTTGTTGTTGTGTAAAAAATGAGCTAAAATGATATATATATTATCCTAGATAATACAATAGAAATAACAGAGTTTAGAAATGAATAACATAATAAAATTCTGGTCACATTCAGCGAACGGTCTACCAATACAGATAGTATAGTCGACCTGAGCAATCCCGCGCGTTCACTGCGCAAAACTGCAGGTCATGCATCGACCAAAGCAGGCTATGAGTCGACTCATAGCTCCCAGTTTTGGGCAAACACAAATGAAAAATGAGTGAGTCGACCGGTAGGTCGACGCGAGCACTCCCGCTGATTATACTAACATATAACACATATTTAGGTCGACCAATGCAGGGTTGTGATTCGAATCACACCCTTGGAACATGCAAAAATCCATTTTTGACTTTCCTAAAAATGTTAAAGCATATCCAATGAACCTAGACCATTTACTAATCATGATCAAACATTCTTAGACCACTTAATGAGCATTTCATATGACGTTTATCACTTGAATCTCTATATTCTAATCATGATAGTTTTGTCATCATTAAAATCAAGTACATAGAGAGAATCTTCCCTCACAATTTCAAAGCTACCCAATTCATTCCAAGTGCATTTGCTATAATACTTCACTTCAAATTGAGTGCACCATGTTCCTTGTTTTCCAAGTAATGTGGATCTTTGGATGTTGGAGTTCACCTTGGGATTGTTACCGAGTTGGTTCTAACTAACCGAGTTAACCGCTTTGACTCGGTGAGTCAAGTCCAACTAACTTCTAACCTAGTTCCAAACCCAAAGCTAATTCAAAACCAAGTTCCAAACCAAATTCCAAACCTCTCACACTCCAAACCTAAAATCTATATAAACACACCTTCACTCACTTTTCAACTCCTCAACCATTCTCTCCCAAATTTCTCACATTTCACTCTCAATTCTCTCACATTATCTCTGATTTTTTCTGCTACATTTTCATCTTCATCTCAATTCTCATCCAAAACCTCACTAAAAGCTCTTAATTCTTGAAGGATAATCACTTTTCACATTGAAAGTGATTATTTCTTGAGCTTAACCTCCATTGCCATTCCATTATACTGGTTTTTCTGGAGTTCTAGAAGCTTTTGGATTCATCTCAAGTGATCAATTCAAGTTTCTTCGGTGATAATTCTCATTTTGGAGTTTTCGTCGCGATTTGATCGGTTTCGATACGTTTCAGCTATAGTTGAAGATTCCTCTGGTTTTCTTTGATTATCTTCTTCAAGATCACATTGCAACACTTACCAAGGCACATCTCAGCCTTGTAGGTTGGTGGATCTCATTCATCATTTCGATCGTTTTCGTATCGTTTGCGATGTAATTTCAATATTTTTGCATGTGAATTGGTTATACTTTTGCTTGATCCATGATCTTGATTGTTTAATTGATTCTATTGTTGATCATTTGCTGCTCCTAAACTTGATTTTTCGTGCATAATTGTTTGCCCTAGCATTGGAGTGATTGCATAATAAAAAAGTTGGCCAAAAGCACTTTTCAAAACTGATTTTCTGCTCCCTGTCCAGTGTTAATCGATTAACACATTGCAGTGCAATTGTGTTAATCGATTAACCAGTGTTTTTTTGCACTTTTTCACGTGTTAATCGATTAACACTTTGCAGTGCAATTGTGTTAATCGACTAACACTGAACCAGAAGGCCATTTTCTTGCATTTTCAAGTGTGTTTGCCATGCTTTCTTCATTTTAACTTCCATTGATTGTCATGCTTGATTTTATGGATGTTATAAATGTCATTTAACTTCTGTTTGAAGCTTATTCATGAACTTTTGGTTGCACACTTTCAATTATTCAAATTTTTCATATTTTGGCATTATGTGAATATAATCAATTCTTGCATTTTCCTTGATCACATAACATGATTTTGTGTTGCATTTGTTGATCATTTAGTACTGTTTTGTACTTCCTTCCTTGGTTTTGCATTAAGTTTCATTCTTCATGGATGAGCTTAATTTTGTATAATCAATAATTCCCCCTTTTTCCTTAATGATTTTTCATCCCCTTTAGAAAATTATTGGCATGGCTTTCCCTTTGGTTAATTGATCAAAACCATGTTTCGATTAGTTGATCTTCCCCTTTCCTCTCTTTAGGCCTCCTTTAGAGCTTTCTCTCTCGAATCCCTGTGGAGTTGGAGTCTCGCACTTCGCCTTGCATCGGAGCACTGTACAATTGACGTCGTTACGCTGTCCGTTTCTCCATGCAGAAGCACTGTACAAATTGGAGTTGTTACGCTGTCCGTTTCAATTTCCGCACTATACTTTGAGTGCTAGAGAATGAATGAGAAGGGAGCTATCCTACCCTCATTCTGAATTTTTCTTGGGAAAGGGCGTTGGCCCTCTCGCTGAGAATAGTCACCTCTATCCTTAAACGGTAGCGTTCCTCCATCCCCGATTGAGTTGATCCCTGATCACTTTTATCTTTTTCAATCTCTCTTTTGATCAGTCACCATTTCTCTTGGTTAAAGATCATTGTCTCTTCGGTTAACACCCAACTCTTACCCTACTCTTTTCTTGCAATCATTGTTCTTTTGATTCCCCTGGAGAGTCTATTTCCTCTTTCTTCGGTTAAACACATTTTTCCTGTTAAAAACCGAATCCCCAGGAGTTCGCAACCTTCTTTTGGTTCTTCTCCCTTTGTTTGGTTAATCGCTGCCTGTCAGTTAAAACACCAATATTTGCACTCTCTTTTCCCCGCCAGGGTCTTACTTTCCTTCTTCGGTTAACCACTGCCAGCCAGTTAATACACCGAGTATCCCTTTTCTCTTGGTTTTCACCACTATCCCTTTATTTGGATCCCCAACGGATTCTTTTCTATACCCTTTGCTCCTGCTTTCTTGGTTTCGACACCAAATTCTTTATGTTATCCCCAGCGGAGTTTCTTCCTTTCTTGGTTTTGACACCATTCTTCTCCTAGTCTCTTGTGCAATCGCTCTTACTGCATGGTATTCCCCAGTAGAGTTTTTCTTTCACTCTTGCTCTTGGTTTTGACACCACTTCTTTTGTCTTCCTGTTTCCTTCTTGTTTTGTTTTCCGTTCAGTTCCCCATACTACGGAAGCTCTGATTCTGCATTCGTTCGAATGTCAGATACATAGGCACGAGACACGATGTCTTGGCGAGCATACTTCCACCCTTCCTTCCTTTCCCTTTTCTTCTTTTCTGTCCCCTGGTTCCCATGAACTACGACGCTCTGATTTCCTCATTGCACTATGAGGGTACGTAGGCACGAGGGCCATAGTCCTCCGCGAGCACTTTCTTTCTTTTCTTTCTTTTTCCCCTTTCTTCTCTCTCTCCTTTTCTTTTAGCTAGAAGCCTTTAGATAGATAACCCATCCGAGCCTAGAAGCAAGCGAAATGGTTCCCGTCGAGTACGACGAATGCGTTAGGTGCTAGTACCTTCCTTTCGCATAACAAACCCCCCGTTCCCGTTTCTCTTCCCCTTGGGTTTTATCGATATTTTCCCTGTCCTTCAGGACTAAATAAAACTCGGTGGCAACTCTGTGGTTATCTTTGAGTGTGCGATTCACTCAGGATGTAAACCAGCTATCTTCAATACCCCTCGATTATTATACCAAAACCAACATAAATAATGACATTTTTTCATCGATTATTAACAAAAACCAAGAGATATGTGGAACATGCAACATAGTTTTGAAAATAAAAAAATGTAGTTGCTGGAGATCAAACTAATGACCATTTCAACAATTCCTTCGACTATTCAGAAATCAAGGGGTAAAGTGGCAGGTTTTTACGCCGCCCTTTATTACCTCGTTTGTCTAACCGAAGTAAAGTCCTCTTCAAGCCCGAGGTAAAATAAATATATTTGTAGTAGTGACAAATATAATACAAAATATATAACTAATAATGCACTTGTAACAAACTATGATAAATAATTATATATAACTAATAATGCAAGAAGTGAGAGAAATTAACTTCAACACTATCCATTCATTCTTTTTTCTCATTTCTTGCTCTCAAAGTGTGATCAATTTACGTGTGTAAAGCTAATTCTCTCTCTCTCTCTCTCTCTATATATATATATATATATATATATATATATATATATATACATATATATGTATGTATATATAGTTAGAAAGTATTATATTAAATTTTGTTTATCTTTGATAGATTTAATTTTGTTTGATATGTGATAGATTAAACTAGGTTAAATTGAGATTACTATTGTAAAGGAGAAAATTAATAAAACAACTTTTCAGCATATCCCATTCTATCACAGAACTTGTAATATATAGCTAGGGTTTTAAGCACTCTTAATCGACCATGGGCCAAAATAAAAAATAACAACTTAAGTAACAAAACACTAAAAGCACCCCTAGTCCATAATGAAATCTTTTAAACGAACATATTTTTTTCTCTCTCTAATGGGTCTTGCAAGCTTCTTAACAATACTCCTAGGCCCATTAAGAACCTTGTCCTCAAAGTTCATAGGTGAAAAAGGATGTGACATTCAGGAAGTAGTTGGGTCGGTCTGCAAAACATGAGGCAGAGGATGTATAAATTGGGCCGCAGATAGATCCGTTGGGCAGCTAGTGGGTTGGGCCGTGGATGATGTTGGATAGGAGAGAATCCAGTTGTGTGGTATGAGTGGATGAGACAAGGAAGGATCTGGAAAACATATTGTGCTGTCAGAATAATTAATGAGGGTAGGTGAAACATGCGTGTCTTAGGCAGTGGAATTTTCATCGTGCATAGTGACACGCGCAGATGGTATGGGGGAAAAAGAATGGCAATTTTGAATAAAGGGCGAGGAAGAAGGCACAAGAGATCCGTTAGTACACGTGGCAGGAGGGATGGAGGGAAAAGTTGACTGCGTGGGACCCTGTGTAGCATGTGAGGAGGTTTGAGACTTATGTGTAACAACTGTATTCTTTTTACTTGGAACTAGTGTACTTGAGACAGATGCATGTGAACCCACAAACTTATTTTTCACAAATAATAAAAGGGGCATCACATTCCAGATCATTTGTATTTCTTCTCTTTTTCTATTCTAAAAATTTATTACCCACGTCTAGTTCCTTATCTTCTCAGTGGAACGGTGAAGTCCCAACACCCAAATTGTTTACTTTCGCTTGCTTACCTGCTGGTTTGAGATCTTCATTCACAAAGGAGAAAATATTTTCAGACAAGGGGAGGGGTCGGAAATCTCTGGTAGGATTGTCTCCATGATACGATTTAAGGAGGGAGACATGAATAGTTGGGTGCACACGCGAAGTGGAGGAAAGGTCCAGAGTTTAAGCTATTGCTCCAACATGTTTGATGATCTTGAAGGGTCCATAAAAGCGCTTCAAAAATTTTTGAGATGCTCGACGGTTAACAGTTGTTTGGCGTATTGGTTGACGTTTGAGCAAGACAAGATCTCCCTTTTGGAAGGTAAAATCTCTCCTTTTTGTGTTAGCTTGTTTTTCCATCTGAATTCGGCTTTTGCTTAGGTGTTTCTTTAATTGAGATAAAATATTGTCTCATTGTTGTAGTGAAAGATCTAAGGAATTCGCAGTTGCTGTTCCATCCAGATAGTCAGGTATACTTGGTGGGTCACGACCATACAGGGCTTTGAATGAAGTCATTTGGATAGTTGTGTGGAACGAAGTATTGTACCAAAACTCGGCCAAATGCAGAAATTTATACCACTGACGAGGGGGGCCGCTAGCCAAACATCTCAGGTATGTTTCTACTGATCTGTTTACGACTTCCATTTGGCCATCCATTTCTGGGTGATAAGCTGTACTATATTTGAGTGTAATGCATTGGAGCTTGAAGAATTCCTTCCAGAAAGTACTGAGGAATAAAGGATCATGATATGAGATTATGGTTTTGGGAACTCCGTGAAGGCGAAAGATTTCAACAACAAAGCGAGATGCGAGATCTTATGCTGAAAACTTAGAAGTTAAAGCGATGAAGTGAACAAACTCGGTTAAACGGTCATAGATCACCCAAATGACAGTATGTCCGAAGGAGTTTGGGAGATGAGTCATGAAGTCCATGGTAAGTTCATCCTAAACCTTGTTAGGAATTGGTAATGGTTGTAACAAGCCCTTCTTCTTTTGAGTATCATATTTGTCATGTTGACAAATATCACAATTTTTAACCATCTGCTTGACTGCTAGGTAAATTCTAGGCCAACAAAATGAGGATGTCAGTCATTCCAAAGTCGCTTTAACTCCCGAATACCTTACTGTGGGTGTGTTGTGATATTCCCGAAGAATGCTAAGTCAGAGGGTGCCTATATCCGGTATGAAGATTCTATCCTTGTAGTAAAGTAAACCTTTTGAAAATTTGTACAAGCTATTTTCTTTAGGATCTTGCTCAGTCTGTTGTACTAACAAGTGACCTACACTGTCGTTTGCATAAAACTGTCGAAGAGTGGTGAGGAGATTTGGAAAAGGTGAGGATAACACAAGCAACAAAGGTTCCTCATGGAAATGTTACCAACTCAAACCGTCAGCTACCAGATTCGATTATCCATGTTTGTAGAAAATTTCAAAATTAAAACCTTGCAATTTGGATGCCCATTTTTGTTGTTCTGCGGTTTGAATCTTCTGCAACAACAAATTTCTAAGACTTTTCTGATCAGTATAAATGTGAACACATGAGATACTGACGCCATTTTTTAACAGCTTCTGTGACCACAAACATCTCACGCACATACACTAAAGCGACTTGCATTCTAGGGCACATTATCTTGCTGAAGAAGGCAATAAAATGTTCGTCATGAGACAAGACAGCTCCAATAGCCACGCCTGAAGCATCTGTTTCTACAATAAAAGTCTTTGTAAAATCTGGTAAAACCAGGACCGACATGTCAGGAATTTTCTTTTTTAGCTTTGTAAAGGTGAACTCAGCCTCTATACTCCATTTGAATTTAGTGGAACATAATAGATCGGTGAGAGGAGCGGAGAGAGTGGCATAATTACGTACAAAGTGTCGATAAAATCCAATGAGGCCTAGAAATCCACGGAGAGTCGTGAGAGAACGAGGTTGAGAATCCAAAATGGCTTTCACTTTATCTAGATCGGGTGCAACACCGGCCACAGAGATGACATGGCCTAAATAATCAATTTTATCCATTGAAAAAACACACTTTGATAATTTCACAAAAAAAGAATGAGATTTTAATAAGTCAAACACAACCCTTAAATGAATAAGATGGTCTTCGAAATTGGTACTGTAAATTAGAATGTCATCAAAGAAAACCAGTACAAACCGCCGTAAGTAAGGTCTCAACAAGTCATTCATTACAGACTAAAAAGTAGAGGGAGCGTTAGTTAATCTGAATGGCATAACAAGAAATTCATAATGCCCATCAAAAGTACGAAAAGCTGTTTTATGTGTATCTTCCGTTGCAACACGAATCTGGTGATAACCTGAGCGTAAGTCTATCTTGGTAAAAATGGTTACCGAGCCTAGCTCATCCAATAGTTCATCGATAGTGGGGATTGGGAATCGGTCTTTGATTGTGACTGCGTTAAGTGCTCGATAATCCACACAAAAATGCCATGTTCCATCTTTCTTTTTTACTAGCAAGACTGGTGAGGAAAAAGGGCTATTGCTAGGGATGATAGTTCCATCTTGTAACATATCTTGAATGATGGAAGTCATAACATTTTTTTGGAGAATGTGGATATCGACATGGCTTCACATTGATAGGGGGTGTATTAGGAAAGAGTGTAATATGACGATCATGAGGTCTAGTAAGGGGAAGACCGTTGGGTGGTTGAAAAATAGAATTGAAATCTTGAATAAGGTTTGAAATTTGTGGGTGAAGGATAGTTGGTAAAGTGGAAAAGGAAGAAAAACTTGGGTCAGATTGGTTTTAGGGAGTATCAAGTGGCTTCATGACCATTAAATGGAATGATGAGATAAAGTTAGTATGGATGAGGTGACGTAGCTGGTGAAATGTGGTATGAATAGGGTGGGAAGAAGGGCCACCTTTCAAGGTAATAGAATTGTTGAGATGTTTAAAAGTTATGGATGGGATGGAGAAATCTACTTGAATAGGACCTAAGGTGCGTAACCAAGCCATGCCAAGAACGACATCGGTGCCCTCTATTAGGAGTAAGTAAAAGGGAAGATTGAAAGGTGTGTTTTGGAGCACAAGCTTCTTCTACAATTTCTCTTGAAGAAGGGTTATTGGGTTTAGGTTGAGTCATGAATACAAGGTATGAAAACATCAATGCCAGATTAAACTAGGTTAAATTGAGATCAATGTTACAAAGGAGAAAATTAATAAAACAACTTTTCAGCATATCCCATTCTATCATAGAACTTCTAATATATAGCTAGGATTTTAAGCACTCTTAATGGGCCATGAGCCAAAATAAAAAATAACAACTTAAATAATAGAATACTAAATGCACACCTAATCTATAATGAAATCTTTTAAAAGAACAAATTTTCTTCTCTCTCTAACGGGTCTGGCAAGCTTTTTAACAATATGATTGTAGCTCTCATAGAAAAATAATTATTAGGAAGTATAGTTGGATCCTTGAATTAACTCGGTCACCGTGTTGGTAGCCGAGATTATATGGTTTAAATTCTCTACAAATTATGTGAATTTAATTTATGTATTTGACCAAGTATAAAGCTACGTCATGATTGGTCAAGTTTTTTCCCTAATGTTGACAGATATAAACTTTATTTATTAATTATTTATTGTGGCATTGACTTTATACAATCCCATATGCAGTGTATTTATACTTTTTCATATGTAGAAACTTTCTCTGTAGCTGTTCTCAAAATAGAAATACAATGAAACTGTTTATTTTAATCATTACTTTGACTTTTTTTATTTATAAATTAAAACAAAAAATTATCAGTCTGTTTCCCCTTAAAATGATTACTTACATAGTAAGTGCAATGATAGAGAGTGATATTAGATATTTTATTACTAAAGAAGAAAAAATGGTTTGTCAATTTCAATGATTAAGTGTTGTTATTTATTACAATTACATTTGTTAATTTATTTTTCAAATATGATAAATTATATGTTCTGTATCTATACCATATAGTAACATAATTTTATGTTTCATGGCTGTTTAAAAGAACATATATGTCGGTACAAGCTTTTATATTTACATACAATGAAAAACTTGGACAAAAGCTTTTATAAATGTGTATCTAAGTAGGGGGTTTAATTATTATTATTATTATTATTTTAAATCTTTGGGAATCGATTTTGCCCTTTATGCTTTATAAAGCTAGAGCTAAATTCTTTATATATACTGCTTAATACAAAAAATATTTACATTAAACAGAATTTGAACCTAAAATTTTAAAAGAAATACACTTTCAAAATCTAAGATTTTAGACTAATGCCTGTTGTTAATTATTTCTAATTTTATAAGAGCGCAAAAATAATGTACAATCATATACCAATATCATTGATCACTATTTACTTACAAACAATTATATGAATTCTAACATCTAATTAAGACTTTAATTTTTTCAAAAAGTTGAGGAAGAAGAAGATGCCTTGCCTTCTATGCTTTCTGAAGCTAAGTATCTGAACTATCATATGTGTAAATAGGGGTAGAAATAAACTGAGCCGAGCTAGGCTTTGTCAAATCTAAGCCTGACCTGTCAAGAAAATTGAAGCCTAACTCTGGTCTGTAGCCTGTCATAGACTTATTTTTAGGTCTAAGCCTGATCTTTTCTAAGACCTGGTTAGCCAGTTAGCCTACATAAAAGCCTAGTATTTTAGAAATATGTAAATATGCAATTAAAATAATGTTTAAATAGACTAACAAACTAAAAAATCAATGAGACTAAAAGTTTGTTTGCATTGACTTATTTTAACACACCTATTAGCATAAGTTTTGTGAGACTACTTGATTGTGAAGGCTAGATCATATCCTGTAGAATCAGGCTGCCAAGTGCGTCAGGGATGCTGGTCGTATGGAGAGGAGGGGGTGTACCTACAAGGCACTCCGACGTTTAAGTGAGAAAGGGTCAGAGAAAAGGGGCAAGTACAAAGTATGAATTCGTAGGGTGAATATTGGATACCTGACCCTCTCAAGCGAGAGGGTTTATATAGAGCCCCCAGCGCGTGGCCAATGGTCCTATTTTCGGGACGAAATAACCGTTTTCCCCAAAGAATAGGTAACTGCCCAAACTAGCCGTTATGCCGGGCAGGGTGCCCGAAACTAGCCGTTATGCTGGGCATAAACGCAGTTTCGGGCACTTGTCCTTTGCTGTTCGGGCAGCGAGGAAGCCGTGCGTAACGGGCATCGACGTCGGGGAGGAACGTTGCATTCCTTGACCGGTTGGAGGGGCAGAAAGGTCACTTTTGCCCCTCTGGGGATTGGACTTAGGCAATATGGGCCGCTCTGGAGCAGAGGCGGATTGGGCCAATTCTAGCCATTGGTCCAGTCTAGAACAGGAGCCCCCCAAGTCGTTGCTCCCGAGCATGAGAGTGATGACTTAAGGACTGCTCGTTGCTCCGAGGAGCTAACATAGAGTCGTCATTTGAAGACGAGGAGGATTGTCTCAGAGTGCTCGTGACCCCAGGTGTTCGCGAGATTCTCGGTCGTGACCTTATTACCCGGTATTCGGGGAGATCAAGTGTCAGAGAGAATTGGAAACGTTGGGTTGCCACGTGTGCCTTGAGCTCCGTGTAGCAGTTAATAGGCAATGATGGCTAGTAGGTAGTCATTATGGCCTACGGGCGCGTGTGTGCACGTGCCCCTTTGTATAAAAGGGGGAAGATTGCTCGTAATAGATGTGTTCGGCAGTGTGGGGAGCTGGTCGAACTGCCGGGGAATGTCCTGGTGGGGAGCGGAGCTCAGGTCGCGTTTGAGGCCTGAGTTCGCGGCGTAAACGTCCCATCGCGAGCTGGGGTTCTGCCAATCGTGGTACTTTGACGACGACGATGCTCGATCGAGGACCGCTGTCGAGCAATTACCCGGCTCGTTACTGAGCGGGGCTATGCTTAATCGTATGCGACGCTTGTACCTAGACGTGCATAGTGGTCGGTGGTGACGTTCGTCGTTGCGACGGGTCGAACTGAGAATTTAACTGTAGTATTGTTTTAGCTTTTCAGCGTTCCATGGTCGAGCGAGTTCTTCCCCAGTGAGATGTTCTAGGTAGTAGGCCCCATTTTCCGTTTTTGCCCGGACGCGATAAGGTCCCTCCCAATTGGCTGCTAGTTTGCCTTCGCGAGAGTCTTTGTGGTTTCTTCTTAGGACAAGGCTTCCCACATCGAACTCTCGTCGTATCACTTTGGCGTTGTGCCTGATGGTGATCTTTTGTTTCAGTGAGGCTTCACGGAGAGCTGCCCCGGTTCTGATTTCCTCGACGAGGTCGAGCTCTTCCCTTAAAGATTCGTCGTTTATCTCCTCGTCTAGGGGGACTCTGTCTGCCTAGAGGGCACGTGAACTTCGACTGGAATTACAGCCTCGGTTCCGTATGCTAAACGGAAAGGTGTTTCCCCGGTCGTTGAATGGGGAGTTGTACGGTATGCCCAGAGCACGCTGTGTAGCTCCTCGACCCATGCCTTCTTTGTTTCGTCTAGCCTTCGCTTGAGGCCTCGAAGGATGACTCGGTTAGCTGCCTCAGCCTGCCCGTTTGTTTGAGGGTGTTCGACGGATGCGAAGTGTTGCTTCGTGCCCAGTTGGGCGACGAAGTCTTGAAACTTCCAGTCCGTGAACTGCGTCCCGTTGTACGTTACTATCGCTTGGGGAATACCGAAACGTGCAAGGATGTTTCATTTGTAGAAACGCAGGATGTTGAGGGAAGTTATTTTGGCTAGAGCTTCTGCTTCTATCCACTTTGTGAAATAATCTACGCCTACTATGAGGTACTTGTTCTGACTTGATCCTACCACGAAGGGTCCTAGGATGTCTAGGCCCCACCAGGCGAATGGCCACGGGGAGGACATAGCCTTGAGCTCGTTAGGCGGAGCCAGGTGTATGTCCTCGTGCCGTTGGCATTTGTCGCATTTCTTCACGTGTTCTTTCGCGTCGTTTTGCATGGTCGGCCACTAGTAGCCTGCCCAAAGAGCCTTGCGAGCAAGGGACCTTTCTCCGAGATGTTGGGCGTTGATCCCCTCGTGGATTTCACGCAGGATGTGTGCAACCATTTCCTCCTCGACACATTTGAGCAGTGGAATGGAGAATCCTCGCCTGTATAGTTTACCTTCGACCAGGACATACGAGCAGGCTCTTCGCCTGATCGTGCTGGCCTCCTTTGCGTCAAGCGGGAGTTCGTCTTTGGCGAGATAGTTGCAGACTGGGGTCATCCAGCAGTTGTTGTCGCCGATCACCTACACGTCGAGTGTCGGGGAGGTCTTCTCGATGCTGGGTCGAGGAAGCACTTCTTGTATTACGGATTTATTTCCGCCTTTCTTCTTCGTGCTGGCCAGTTTAGACAGCACGTCTGCTCGTAGGTTATGTTCGCGGGGAACGTGTTTCACTTCCACTGTTGTGAATTTCGCCATTTCCTTCTTTACCAGGGCCAAGTATTCGGTCAGGTTGTCATTTTTGGCTTGGTATTCACCCCAGACTTGGAGGGCCACGAGCTGTGAGTCTGTGCAAATGACGACTTCTTGTGCGCCCAGGTCCTCGGCAAGGCGTAGCCCAGCGAGGAAGGCTTCGTATTCTGCCTGGTTATTGGAGGTTGGGAAAGACAGTGTGAGTGATACCTCGACGATAATTCCTTCGTCGCTCTCTAGTATGATCCCCGTGCCGCTTCCTGCCGAGCTTGAGGCACCGTCGACGAAGATGGTCCACTTGCACGCTTCGTTCGCGGGGGAGTCTGCGAATGTCATCTCCGCGACGAAGTCGGCCAGAGCTTGGGCCTTGAGGGCTTTTCTGCCTTCGTATTGGATGTCAAATTCGGACAGCTCCAGCGAACATTTGAGCATTCGGTCGGCCATATCTGGTCATCCGAGCAGCTGCTTTATGGGCTGATCTGTTCGAACAACGATCGTGTGAGCCAGGAAGTAGTGTCTTAATCTCCTGGCTTTGTTGATGAGGGCCAATGCCACTTTCTCTATCTGCTGGTATCTTAACTCTGGTCCTTGCAATGCTTTTCTTGTGAAGTAAATGGGTTTCTGCCTGTCAGGCGTTGTCCGGTCGAGAGAGGACCGACGGCTCTGAGAGTGCCCATTTCAGATGGAGAAGGGCCTTGTCGCACTCCTCGGTCCATTCGAATGCTGCCTCTTTGCGAAGGAGTTTGAAGAATGGCAGGGTGTGCTGGGCGGATTTGGCCACGAAACGAGATAGTGACACGAGCATCCCGTTGAGGGACTGGATGGATTTTTTGGACTTGGGCGTAGGAAACTCGGAGAATGCCCGACATTTGTCGGGGTTGGCCTCGATTCCTCATTCTGTTAAGTAGAAGCCGAGGAATTTTCCTGCCCAGACACCGAACGTGCACTTCTCCGGATTGAAACACATTTTGTATTTCCTTGCCTGTTCGAAGACTTTTCGTAGATGGGCGGTGTGATCGGTTTCCACGTGGGATTTTACGATCATGTCGTCCATGTAGACTTTGAGCATGTCGCCTATTTCTCCCCAGAACACTTTGTTCATTATTCGTTGGTATGTTGCTCCGGCGTTCTTCAGGCCGAAGGGCATTACATTGTAGTAATAGTTGCCCGATTCGGTCATGAAGGCCGTATATTTTTTGTCGGACATTGCCATTGGGATTTGATTATAGCCCGAGTAGGCGTCCATGAACGATAAAAGTTTAAAACCAGCGGAATTATAAACAAGTTTATCAATATTGGGGAGGGGGTAGGCATCCTTCGGGCATGCCTTATTGAGATCGGTATAATCAATGCACATGCGCCATTTTCCATTAGATTTTTTAACCAATACAACGTTGGACAGCCAAGTGGTGTACTTGGCCTCCTAAATAAATTTGGCCTCGAGGAGGTCCTTTACAGCTTTTTCAGCAGCCTCCGTCTTCTCCGGAGACTGCTTCCTCCTACGTTGTGCTACGGCCTTGATGGTCGGGTCAATGGTCAGCTGGTGACATGCGACAGATGGATCCAAGCCGGGCATTTCCGCGGCGCTCCACGCGAAAAGGTCGGCATTCTCTCGGAGGCACGCTTTGAGATGCTTCCTTGCGACGTCAGGCAGGTCTGCTCCGATCTTTACTCCCCGTCGGGGGTCTTCGCCGAACAGGACTAGCTCGAAGTTGCCATCCGAGATTGGGCGCATTGGATGGGAGCTGCTGCTGGATGACGTGGATGGGCCGGCTGAAGCTGCTCGTTCCTCCTGTTGGTCCTCAGGGAAGCGACTGTCGAGGTCGATAGAGTCGACCTGGGGCAGAGGCTTGGCCTCCTCGGAGCTGCTTGGCAGTGCTGGCTTGCTCGACGCTTTAGGCTTGGGTGCAATGGCGTTGATCCCCTTTGTAGCTACTTCAGAACACCGTCGGGCAGCTTCTATATCACCGTGGAGGGTGGCGACCATTCCTTTCGAAGTGTAATACTTCATCTTCAGGTGGACGATCGATGGCACTGCTACCAACTCGGCTAGAGTTGGCCTTCCGAAAATGCATAGGTAAAGTGACGGGCAGTCGATTACCAGAAATTGCACCTTGATGGATCTGGCCGTTTCAGCTGCTCCGAAGGTCACGATCAGCTCGACGTAACCCCACGGCTTGGTCACAGACCCGTTGAACCCCTGTAAATCGGACCCTACGTAGGGGGTAAGGTGCGATTCGTCCAGCTGCAGCGTTGAGAACAGCTGGGAGTACATGATGTCGAACGAGCTGCCCTAGTCGACTAGGATTCGGCGAACGTCGAAGTTTGCCATTTGGACTCTGATGAGCAATGGAATGCTTGAGTTCGGGGAGCCGCTGAGGAGTTCCTCCCTGTAGAAGGAGATGGGGATGGAACCCTTCGGGGCCAGATCAAGCGTGGTCACTTTGTTCGAGCTGGTGTTGATCAGGTGTTCGAACTTCAGTTTCACGGATTCCACAGTAACTTTGTTGAAACCCCCGCCAGAGATGACCATGGCGGAGGGAAAGGTCTTCCACGGGCTGTGGGCCGTGAAATATGCAGGGGCGTTGAGCCCGTCAGGGACGTTGAAGTCCTCGGGTCGCGATTTGGACATAGCGACCTGTATGTTGGCATCTTCCGAGGAGGGTACCTCCTCCTCGACTTTCTTGGACTCCTGGGCGTCCTGCCGAGGAGTGTCCTTCTTCTTCGTGAACTGCTTCAGGTGGCCGTCCTTGATCAGTATTTCAATGGCATCCTTCAGATGGATGCAGTCCTCCGTAATATGGCCGTGAGTTTTGTGGAAGCGGCAGTACTTTGACTTGTCCACGTTTGGTCTGTTCGGCAGCTGTTTGGGGAAGCGGACCCCGACTTGTTTGAACTCCGAATTAGCACATTCTTTCAAAATCTTCTCCCTGGAAACGGTCAGGGGAGTGTAATCATGGAAACGCCCGGAGGGCCCTTTGCTGTCACGAGAGTCGCGGGGACGGTCCTCGTGCCTTCGTTCACCCGACGAGATGTCGAGGCTTCTTCTTCTTTAGAGGCCCGAGCGTTCTCCTGGCGGCAAGACGCTCGGATGTTGCTGGCCGCAATCTTCTCCTCGTACTGAATATGAGATTAAGCTTTGAGGTGGAGGGCATCCAAGTTCCTCGGTGGCGTGAGGCCAATGGCTTTAGCGAACTTGGAGTCCGGGCGGACCCCTGTTCGAGCAGGAACTTCTTCATCTTATCTGTCGTCAGGACCTGCACAACTTCCTTGTTGAACCTCTCGATATATGCGCGGAGAGGTTCGTCTTTCCCCTGGGATTATGGCTCTGAGGGAGGCCTCAGTTTTGGGATGGCGGCGAGATGCTGTGAAGTGCCGCGAGAACATCCTGCCCAGTTGTTTCCACGAGGTGATGGACTCCTCGGGAAGTTGTTTATACCATGTCATTGCTCCCTTCCGAAGCGTGGTCGGGAACAGTCTGCATTTGATGGCGCCCCATACGCCGTCGTAGTCTAGCTGCGCATTGATGTTCTCGATGTGCTCGTCGGGGTCGTTGGCCCCGTCGTATGTGCCAAGTGACGGGGGTTTCTCCAAGCCTTTTGGGAGACGGGTGGCCAAGATCTCCTGGGACAATGGGCCGCGAGGCTCGTCGTCGTTACTAGAACTGGTGTATGATGGTGACCGGACGAGTTGCTCGCGTCGGCAGTTCCTTCGTGGAGAAGGTGAGCGGTTCCTTCGAGGAGAAAGTGAGAGGTTCCTTCGAGGAGAAGGTGAGCGGTTCCTTCGAGGAGAAGGTGAGCGTGCCCGTCCTTTGGACTTGATCGGAGATTCCTCATTCCTTCGAGTCCTTTTGTGGTCATGAGCATGCTAGTCACGCGGGGAGATCTGGTCGCTCTTTCGGGCTACGCGAGGATCGTGCTCTTGGCGCAGTCTTCGGTCGATTTCTCTCCGTGGATGCGGGCTTCTTGATCGTCGCTGGTTCCTCCGCGTAGGAGGGGATCTTGGACGGCGAGACTCTTCCAGTGCCCCGATCCTCTCATTTTTCTGCAGGATCAGGGTGTTAGTTTTGTTGAGTGCCTCCATGAGGACTGCCACGGCCGGGTCGGCGTTGGGCGGAACAGGAACGGACTAGAGGTCGAGAGACAGTTGATTATTGTTGAGATCAACATGGGTAGGGGAAGGAGAGGCAGTGGTTCCATCCCTAAGGAAACATGCATCTCGGAGGAGAGATGATTGGCCATCAACGTCAGATTTGTTGACGGGGAGGATGGTTGATTGGAGAGCATCCTTGGAGCGATCTTGGGAGGCCATGATCGCGATGATGTTTGAGAATTATTTTGATCTTCGGTTAAAGAAAGATGGGGAGAACAAATGTTCCCACAGACGGCGCCACTGATCGTGAAGGCTGGATCAGATCCTGTAGAATCAGGCCGCCAAGTGCGTTAGGGATGCTGGTCGTATGGAGAGGAGGGGGTGTACCTGTAAGGCACTCCGACGCTCAAGTGAGAAAGGGTCAGAGAAAAGGTGCAAGTACAAAGTATGAATTCTTAGGGTGAATATTGGATACCTGACCCTCTCAAGCGAGAGGGTTTATATAGAGCTCCCAGCGCGTGGCCAACGGTCCTATTTTCGGGGCGAAATAATCGTTTCCCCAAAGAATAGGTAACTTCCCAAACTAGCCGTTATGCCGGGCAGGGTACCCAAAACTAGCCGTTATGCCGGGCATAAACGCAGTTCCGGGCACCTGTCCTTTGCTGTTCGGGCAGCGAGGAAGCCGTGCGTAACGGGCATCGACGCCGGGGAGGAACGTTGCATTCCTTACCCGGTTGGAGGGGCAGAAAGGTCACTTTTTCCCCTCTGGGGATTGGACTTAGGCAATATGGGCCGCTCTGGAGCAGAGGCGGATTGGGCCAATTCTAGCCATTGGTCCAGTCCAGAACACTACTTATTTAAGATAATTTATGAAAACAAATTATAACATTGTTCATAAGGTGTTTTAATCTTATTTTCATAAGTTCTCTAAAATAACCAATTTTTATTTATGTATTTTAATTCAAAGTACAAAACATAACATATGATAATAAAAAAATTATTCATATATCTTTTAAATAGGCTGGCCTGTTAGGCTTAAAAGGCTTTTTTTATGGTCTGGGTCCTAGCCTTTTTAACTAAATAGACTTTTAAAAAAGCCTAGGCATTTTCTATTTAAAAAAATAGATTTCTAGCCTGTAGGCCCCTGTTATCGACCTGGCCTACTTCCACCCCTATGTGTAAGGAATCACCTCCTTCTAAACGAAGATTGCAAACAAATATATAAAACATTAAAAGAGGGCATAAGGGGTAATGAGAAATTTATGAAAAAGGTGAGAAAAGAGAGTTTGGGCTTAAACATCTTATACAAATAGAAGAGATGGCATTGGGCCAATCTGCTCATTTTCAAGCATACTATTTCCACCTTATTGTCTGTATCTACTATCGAAAGAATGTGTCCTTCCACCCTTTTATTTTTACTTGGCACCCTCCTATATCTATGTTTTTGCCATATTAATATAGCCTTAAAAAAAAAAATTCAGATTTCATTTGTCAAAATTTTCAGAAATTTTAGAAAAACAAGTATACTTGATTTTTTTGAGTCATCTACTGAATATTTACAAGTAATATTTTTTGTTAAAATTTTATTTTTTTATCTGCACTTTAAGATAAATACCACAATTTTTTTAGAAAATCCATTTATTTTTCCCAAAACTTTTAAAATGTCTGGTAAAATCCCATATTTCACATGTATGTATAATATAAATTTGAAAAATATGGTAACCAACATGTAATTTTGCCGGAATTTTTGAAATGTCGGGTAAAAACTGTAAGTATGAGATGCTCTCTAAGAGATGAGTGAATTAAGGTTGCCCATTTTTTTCGGTTTTGCGCTTAGGATCTTATCTTGTTATTTTATCGGAAGCAAGATATTGATGTTATTTTCTTAGAATAATAAAATGAAGAAAATAAAATGCATAAAAGTAAAGAACACAAGGTAATTATACTAGTTCTCCTTATCAACCAAGGGTACATTTAGTTCCTTCACACCTTGAAGGATTTTCCACCATATTATATCTTTATACAAGCCTTACACCAAAACCTATCTTACAATTTTCTAACACAACAAAGAAGCACACCACTTCCTTGATTTCAGTAGCACCAAACCTATTATGGACTTTGAATCACCCTTATTTAAAGAACCTTTTACAATAATCACCAAAACACTTTGATGATCACACCAAAAAGTATGGTGTACAAACAATACAAAATTTGAATAAAATTTGAATAATCTTTTCAACTTGGCTTGAGTTCTAAGATAAATTTTTTTGTTCTTCTCTTCCACTTGTGAATACAATTCAAGGTATAATATTTTAAGTGATCTTGACAATGAATAAAACTTTTCAAAGATATGAAATTTTATACTTAAAGTTTCATGACTTAAAGTAATAGATAATTCTAAAAACTCTTTTAAATTGTATGTAAAAATGATTAATAAAAGAAGTTAATGAAAAATGGTTTAAATGTATTCCATGATGCCTCTTGGAATAGATTTAAAAGTTTGAAACATTTCTATGAAGGGTTGCAATGATTTATAAAGAGAATGGTTCAAAAAACTTAAATTATGGCGGTACAAAAATTGCCATAAAAAACCATAAGAAATTCAAATTTTAAATACCGTTTCAAACAAATGTGAATTGTGGTGGTTCCAAATTGTCACATATTATGAAAAATAAATTTAAATGGCATAATAAACGTCCTATTGATTGGATGAATAATGAAATTGATTGTACTCAAGTAAAACTTGATTTTTCGCTTTTTAAAATACTTGGAATGAAATGTTTTGATGCATGAATATTTTGGAACCTTTATAGAAAAAATAGATGAACATTATTTAGCATCTAAAGCTTATATACAATGAATTGACATTAAATACCATTCTTCGTGTTTAAATCATATTTTACTAGCATCTTTATACTTCAACCTTTTTCTTCTCTAATAAGATTCATCAATTTTTGCATTCACATTTTTGTCTTTATCAAACATAAATCAAGATAGATGATGAACACCTTCTTCACAAAAATACATAAATGCGTACGAGCAATATAAAAAATTACGATATAAGAGCATAATGGTAACTTCATTTTTTTAAAATGCCAGTAAATCATTATTAATTTCTAGAATTTTAAAACTTTCAATAGTATATATATATATATATATATATATATATATATATATATATATATATATATATATATATATATATATATATATATATATATATATATATATATATATATTGTTGAGTCCCTGCTTTTGAGGTTGACATTAATTTTGGTAAAACTAACTTAGCAGAAAGATGTTGGACAAGATGTCCTAACATGTTGAACTAACTGCAGGAGAGGATGTTAGACAAGATGTCCTATCAGGAGGATTCAACATCTTTGTCTGTTACAGTTTTGATATAACCGTTTTTGGTAAAAGGTGTGATTGGAATATGACTAGGATTCCAGGTGGCATCTGAGATTGTGGAATCAGAGATTCTGATTCTAAATGAATTTGCAGTTTCCTTGTGAAGGAGACATTTTTGGTAACTTGGGATTGAAGAAAGAATTAGGTCGCTAATTCTGAGGAAGATATCTGCTGCGCTTTTGAAGCCCAAGTCTAGTTGTGGTTTGCAATATAAATAGGTTAGAGTTAACCTAGTTTGGGATTGATCGTTGCAGCTGTTTTAGAAGTACTAGGGTTTGTACTTTTGTGAGCCTCTCGCGTATTGTGTGAATACTTGAGAAGGACTATTTATTGAGTTGTAATATTTTCAGTCACTGCTGTGATTGAGAAGGGAATTGAGAAGGGTCTCATACCTAGGAGAGTCTTAGGTAGAAATCTAGGAAGGGTAGTTTCTAGGTGCTAAGTTGTAAACGTTGGAGTTTAACTTAGAACCAACTCTACTTAGTGATTTCATTCCTGGCTTGGTAGCCCCCAGACGTAGGTGTTGTTGTTCACCGAACTGGGTTAATAATTTCTGATGTTGTTTACTTTTTTCTATTTACGTTTGTTCTTCCTTAGATCCTTGTGAGAAGCAAAGATTAAGTGTCACGACATCCTGTCTGACATCTTCGTGATCTGCTTAACCAGAATTTCAATTGTTAATAGTACAGGCATCCTGCTCTCTATCTAGGTGAGATTCAGGGACGATACTTTCTGGTACGATGGATAAAGAAGGAGGAATTCTAAATTGACCACCAATACTTGATGGTTCCAATTATGATTATTGGAAAGTTCGCATGGTGGCTTTTATCAAGTCTATGGATGGAAAGGCTTTGAAGTCTGTGGTCAAGGGGTGGGATCCACCAAAGATCAAAGACAAAGATGGGAAGCTCACTGAGGAGCTAAAACCTGAAGAAGATTGGGACGATGAAGATGATAAGCTTGCTCAAGGGAACTCTAAAGCCTTGAATGCCTTGTTCAATGGGGTGGACAAGAACATCTTCAGACTCATAAAAAATTGTACTGTTGCAAAGGATGCGTGGGAAATCCTGAAGACTGCGCATGAAGGCACATCTCGTGTCAAATCCTCAAGGCTTCAGCTTCTCACTACTAAGTTTGAGAACCTGAGGATGAGAGAAGATGAAAGTATACATGACTTTCATATGAATATCGTTGATATTGCCAACACATCTAGTGATCTTGGAGAGAAAATTCCTGAAGCCAAGTTGGTCAAGAAAATTCTAAGGTCTCTCCCCAAGAGGTTTGATATGAAAGTGATGGCTATTGAAGAAGCTCAGGACATTAATACCATGAAGGTAGATGAGCTTATGGGATCACTACAAACCTTTGAGATGACAATTAGTGAAAAGGATGAAAAGAAGAAAAGTCTTGCTCTGGTGACCAACCGAGAGGAGGGAGACACCAAAGAGGATTTGTCCAAAGTTGTAGGGTTCCTAGAAAAACAGTTTCATCAACTGGCAAAGTAATTGGATGAGAAGTCTAAGACAAATGTCAAGGCTCAGACTTCTGACATCTACAGGTCAAGAAATTTTGGAAGAAGACCTAGCTATGATAAGCATCCCAACCGAGGTAAGGGAAATAAGTGTCTTGAATGTGAAGGGTTTGGACACACCAAATGGGAGTGCCCTACCTTCCTCAAGAAAGATAAGAAATGTCTCCATACATCCTGGTCAGAAGATGATTCTACTAGTGATGAGGGATCACCAAAGCAAGTATCTGCACTCACAGGAGTGTTTGACACTCAAGTAGGGTTAGTTATTGAAAATATATCCCATGATACCTTGGTCAATTCTTACAGGGAGTTGTACACAAGAAGTGCAAAAATCTACCAATCTGGAGAAGATCAACAGAAGATTATCATGCTTCTTGAGATTGAAAGATTGAAGCATCTTGGCATCATATATGATCTTCAAGAGGAAATTTCCTTGCTAGAATCCAAACTCGACAATGATGGAATGATCAACAACAGATCTGATAAGATACTGCAGGTTGGAAGAAATACTAAAAGCGCCAAAAATCTTGACTGCACCAATAAAGAACTGTCAAGAAAGAAAATAAATTCAAAAAGGGGGAAGACATCTAACCAAGTGTCACTACATCATCACAGGCATCAGAGAATACATGACTGTAAATGTCATTACTGTGGCAAATATGGCCACATCAAACGCTACTGCTACAAGCTACATGGATATCCTAAGGGTAGGTTCGTTGAAAGGAAAAGGAGATCCGAGTTTGAATCTGTGGCTCTAATAGCTCATTCTTCACAAAAGAAGTACACTGGAGAAAAGTGGTACTTTGATAGTGGATGTTCAAGACACATGACTGGTGCCAAGAACTATCCGGTGGATATAAAGGCTCATTCCTCCAACTATGCACCTTTGGAGATGGATCCAAAGGAATGATTTAAGGGGTTGGGAGAATGGTTTAAACTGGAAACCCTAGACTTGACAATGTGCTGTATGTAAAAGGGCTAACTGCGAATATTATTAGTATCAGTCAACTCTGTGATCAGGACCTGAAGGTTAACTTTACAAAATCTGAATGCCTGGTTGTAAATTCTAAAAATATGGTTCTCATGAAGGGTGTCAGATCAACAGATAACTGCTATGTTTGGACTCCTTTACTGACAGAGCTCTCCCAAATGACAATCAGGAAGCATCAGCAAGGTCTCTCATAATTAAACCTTGGTCAATGGAAAATTGAAGAGTTAACCAAAGCGACACATCGAAAGACTATCTCAAGAATACAAGACCTTCCTCATAAGACAGTTATGAGAGATGATCTGGAGGGAAAAAGATGTGCTTTTGTGGCCACCATTGACTCAGCAACAAGGGACAATGTCACAAAGGATGTCGTGACATTTTCTCACAATAACCTACTCTTGATATCCTTAAAAATAAGCTTGGAAAACTAAAAGACAAATTAGGACTTTATCTTACGTGGGGCCTAAACAGATTAACCGGGAAGGACACTAGTCAGGAATGTGCTAGTTCTCCACAAATTAAAAGAGGGTTTCAAAAGAGATCAATTCAAATTGACATAAACCGCGCTAAACTTACTCTCATCTACTCAGCAACCACGATTCCACAGTACAAAGAAAAATCCAACCTTGTTCTTCCCATGATGTCGCACCAACAAAGAGGAATTAAAGAAATTTCTACATCTCCCGCTGCTAGGTCAATATCCGGAAAAATGTCAACTGACGATGTGATTGATGTCGTTCCTCTATCGATGGTGCCATGCAAGCCTGAGAAATTTCCTGTACGAAAAGTTAAAACCTTCCTTGCAGGTAATACGTCTGAATCTATTAACCCTCATTTTGATCCAAGAAGTAAGAAAGCAATTGATGTTGAGACTGATAAGAGATTAAGAAAACTAGTTGCTAAGGAACTGAATATAAAATGCAAAGTGAATACTGATAGAAATGCACCTGTCACATTGGCTCATGGTAAGGAACAAGTGGGTGATAAAATTACAAATGAAGGGATTGAGTCTAGTAACAAAAAAGGGTGGACTTGAACACAAAATATCTTTATCCCTAGCAAAGTCATTAGAACAGACACCGGAGAACATCACGGTAGGGAGAAATGATACAGAAACAAACCTGAATAAATCTCCTTCTGATGATGAAATCATTGCTAATGTTGTCAAAAAGTTGAAAACAAGAAAAAGGAAAAATAGGGATACTGAAAACAAGGCTGACAAAAGAAGCAATAAAATTGCTGTTGGACCTCAGAAATCTTGGAGCAAGGTCGCAGTTGTGTCTAATAAAATAAAGGTGGTGTCGGACACTGAGTCGGACTATGCTGTCACGGATGATAGTCAGGACATGACACACATAAAGGTTCCAAGTTAAAAGAAACAAACTGTCAGTATTACCAAGGCCCCTCTAGACAATATCTCTTTTCGCGCACCTGAGTATGTTCACAGATGGCCATATGTGTACCAAAGAAGGGTGGCACTGGAAAGAGAACTTGGAAATAATGCTTTAGAGTGTCTTGAGGTAATGAAACTGATCAATGATGCAGGGCTGAAAAGGACAATGACTAAGCTTGGAAAATGTTATGAAAAGCCTGTGAAAGAATTCATTGTAAACATTCCTGATAATTACAGTGATGCAAACAACAGGATAATATATGTCAGCGGAAATGCTGTGACAGTTTCTCCCAGAATGATAAACAAGTTTTTAGAAAGATCTGAAGGTTCTGAACCTGAATGTGAAGATACTGATGACCAAGTCTGCAAAGAGCTTACTTGCAACAATGTTGAGCAGTGGCCTAAAAATGGAAAGCTTCCAGCTGGGAAGTTGAGTGTGAAGTATGCAATTCTGCATAGAATTGGCACCATAAACTGGATACCTACCAATCATAATTCAACCATTTCTGTGTCAGTCTAGGCAGATTTATCTATATTATTGAGAAAGGAAGACAGTTTGACTTTGGAACCCACATCTTTAATCAAATTGTTAAACAATCTACATCAACTGTTGTAAAACTCCCTATATGCTACCCTTCGCTTATCTGTGGGATAATTATGGATCAGTACCCAAAATTTCTAGACTCTACAGATCAGGCAATGAAAAGAGCATCTCCCTTAACTCTGCACTACAAACTGTTCACTGGAAAGCATGCTCCAGAAACTGTCTCAACACCCACTCCAACATCAACAGCTACAGTCTCAGAAGAGGATACCATTGATCAACTGAAAGCAACTTGCAAAGAGCTTGATAATATAATCAAGGTAAGCACTGCCCGAAAAGAAAATCTTGAACAATTGACACAAGTTCTGGCTGCTGAGCAGATCAACGACACTGGAATCAATGATGAAGATGCTGACAAGGGTGATGAAGAAAACAGTGGTGCAGAAGAGGAAGATGCTAAAAATGATGTTGGGAGTGCAAGAGAAGAAGAGGATGAGGAGGAGACTGAATATGACCTCCGAGGGTTGTCTCCGCTTTAATTTTTTTTTGTGTTTTGTTTTTTCTTTTGGTTGTGTAAGGGTTGAATGCCCAGGATATTTTCATTTCTGTTGGGTGTGTATTTTTATTACTCTGAACTGGTGTATTGGTTTTTGGGTTAGTCCTTCTACCTTTGTCATATTGTGGCTAAAAAGGGGGAGAATTACTAACATCACTAACCACTGCTGACTGCTTATTGTCTATTAACCACTGAGGGGGAGTAGATCTGAACTGATTGAGGGGGAGACATGTAGTGATTTCGCTGCTGCTCTGATAGTGGTTTCCATGATATGTTTCTGCAGGTTAATGGAAGTTAGTTTTAGCCAAAATCTGCCAAAGGGGGAGATTGTTGAGTCCCTGCTTTTGAGGTTGGCATTAATTTAGGTAAAACTAACTTAGCAGAAAGATGTTGGACAAGATGTCCTAACATGTCGCACTAACTGCAGGAGAGGATGTTAGACAAGATGTCCTATCAGGAGGATTTGACATCTTCGTCTGTTATAGTTTTGATATAACCGTTTTTGGTAACAGGTGTGATTGGAATATGACTAGGATTCCAGGTGGCATATGAGATTATGGAATCAGAGATTCTGATTCTAAATAAATTTGCGGTTTCCTTGTGAAGGAGACATTTTTGGTAACTTGGGATTGAAGAAAGAATTAGGTCGCTAATTCTGAGGAAGATATCTGCTGCGCTTTTGAAGCCCAAGTCCAGCTGTTGTTTGCAATATAAATAAGTTAGAGTTAACCTAGTTTGGGATTGATCGTTGCAGTTGTTTTAGAAGTACTAGGGTTTGTACTTTTGTGAGCCTCTCGCGTATTGTGTGAATACTTGAGAAGGACTGTTTATTGAGTTGTAATTTTTTCAGTCACTACTGTGAATGAGAAGGGTCTCATACCTAGGAGAGTCTTAGGTAGAAATCTAGGAAGGGTAGTTTCTAGGTGCTAAGTTGTTAACGTTGGAGTTTAACTTAGAACCAACTCTACTTAGTGATTTCATTCCTGGCTTGGTAGCCCCCAGACGTAGATGTTGTTGTTCACCAAATTGGGTTAACAATTTCTGGTGTTGTTTACTTTCTGCTGTTTACGTTTGTTCTTCCTTAGATCCTTGTGAGAAGTAGAGATCAAGTGTCACGACATCCTGTCTGACATCTTCGTGATCTGCTTAACCAGAATTTCATATATATATATATATATATATATATATATTTATATAATCTAAGTCGCACTCTCCAGCTTAGAGAAGGTTGAGCTTCCTCTCATCGGGGCTCCATGAAATGATAGTCGTATCAGAGTTGATTTTGGCATAACATTCAAAGACGATCCTGTGTCTACCAGTACGCTGGTTAGAGCATCGTCCTGGAATTTGACTGTAATGTTAAGCGACATATTGTGATTTTTGCCTTCTTCTGGCAGTTCTTCATCACTGAATCCTAAATTGTTGCAGGAAGTGATGTTGGAAATGATGCTGTCAAACTGCCTTACCGTCATATCTTGTTCTACAAAAGCTTGCTCCAAGACTTTCTGTAGAGCTTCCCAGTGAGCTTAGGAACTAAGCAGGAGAGATAGCATAGAGATTCTAGATGGAGTTTGCAACAGTTAGTCCATAAGGTTGTACTCGCTTTTCTGGATGAGCTTCAACATCTCATCGTTGTTCTTTACCAGTTCTGGATTACTGGATTATACGACTTGTTGATATGGAACTTATGTTTGAGGTTCCTTTTCTTAGGCGGGTTCTTCAACTCCTCTGTTGAAGATCCGGTCGCTCCGTGTTACTCGACTGATGCCGGCAATGTTCACGATGGAGGGTAATGGAGTTTCCTTTCCATTTTTGATGGTTGCTGCACCGTACTTGTAAGGGATAGCCTTTTCTGGTTTGTATGGTATTGGACCTGGCAAGTAGATAACCACAAGAGCTTTTTGGTTTCTCTGACCGTTATAGGCAACCTCTATCAGTTCCTGGTTGGGAACTTTTCTACTATCAAGAGAAATTCTTGATTCATCCAGTAGATGGATTATGGCGCAAATGTCTTTGGTCCTCCCATGATCGGAGATTATGACAACGTCTTTGCTTTGATCAGGGAGATAGTCTTGTATCACGTTGATCGACCCAGAACTTGAACATGGTTGAACCTCTTTTTGGTCCAACTGTTTTTGAAGAGCTGCTCATACGAGGTAGCATCCTTGGTTGTTCTCTGGACAAACTCTACAACTCTCATAGTTGTGGGGTGGCATCCGACCACACCCGCTTTTTATACAGTGCATCTTTACTAGATCTATTTCCATCGAGCGGACATCTTGACTTTGATGCCTACCAGGATTCCCGTTAGTCATACTAATCTGTTGTGTAGCTTCATCCAAGTAGATTGGAAGCCATCAGTGGTCCAATAAGTGTTGAAGTGTTCTTTGGACAAGTGCACACCCTTGGTCGTCTTCACGACATTCTTCATAGTCTTGATAATCATGTGAAGCCAGAAAACCGAGCCTCACTTGCTTAGCGTGTAATTCTACCAGACTGGTATTCATCAAGCGTATGTCAAATATCTGAACCATATTGACTTGATGGTTATTTCTCTCACGATAGTCTTGGATCCATCTGATATCCATCTAATGTTGGAGGGCCTTTTGTACAAAAGAGCATCCCTGATTGCTTGTTGAGCAGATCAGACAAGTGTTGTAATCGTGCCGTGGCAGATTATGGTATTGACTTTGCCTTGAATGCATCGCCACCAAATTGACGTTCATCGCAAGAATGTTACGGTTCTGAACAATGTTGGGAATCACTTAGGCCATGTTGACTTCACGGATTCAGTGATCCTGAATCCAACCCAGATCCATCTATTCTTGTAGAGCTGATTGCACTACGGAACACCCCTGGTTATTCTTTGAGCAGATATCACACTGGTGATAATTGTGAAGCAGTACATGATCGTACCCGCTCTGTCTGCAATGCATCCTGACCAGATTGGTTCCTAATATGAGCACATCGTGATTTTGATAACTGCGGCTAAATTCTTCCTCTATTAAATTTATTGCAGTCTTCTCATGTTGCGGCAACGGGTTTGTCTGAACATTTGGATTGGTATCTTTGAAAGATAAGATCTCATTCCTGACAAGTTTCTGTACATCAGACTTGAAGCTGAGACAATTCTCAATTTTGTGCCCCGATCCTTCTTGATGATAAGGGCTAGTTTGATCCCTTTGAACCAAAAGGGCAGATTTTTCGGTACTGTAAGAGGGGTCATGGTTTGGACGTGCCCAATGGCCAGTAGAAGTGGAAATAACTGCGTACAACATCAGTATAGGGTCAAACCCTGATGGTCGTGTCGTACGATTGTTGTTATTGTACTGTGGACGAGCCTGCTGAAGAGGCTGTTGTGTCCTTTGTTGATACTTTTGTTGACTTGGTTGGCTCTGAGCAACCTGAGGTTGATAAGTCGGAGCCGGCGTTGGGTTAATAGCGGGAGTTATTGCCACTACTGGTTGATACCTTCGCCTTTGCTTTTCGAGAGAGATATTGCTGACCTCCTGTTCTTTTTTCTTTTGGAAAGCAATATCGTATCTCTTAGTACTGCTAGATGGTTCTGCATTTTTAACCGATCGTCCTTCTCGGTCTGCTTCTTCAAGGCGTACTCCCATGTTCACCATCTCAATGAAGTCACTGGGCGCACCTCCTTTTCCTCAAAAGAGGGTCAGATCAGGGCGGCAATTTCACGCCATCTCTGAGCATGTTCTTTGAAAGTTTCTTTGTCTTTTTGTCACATTGCTCTGAGCTGATCCCTATCTGGTGCCATGTCCAAATTATATTTATACTGCTGAACAAAAGCTGCGCCGAGATCTCTGAAAGTACTGATCTTGGTGCGGTTTAAACCCATGTACCATTTGAGTGCGACACCGATTAAACTGTCTTGGAAGTAATGGATCAGTAGTTGTTGATTTTCTATCTGGGTAGACATTTTTCGAGCGTACATCACCAAATGACTTTGAGGGCAAGAGTTGCCTTTGTATTTTTCAAAGTCAGGCACCTTGAATTTGTGCGGTATCTTTACATTAGGGACCAGAAAGAGGTCTGCGGCGTCCTTTCCAAATAAGTCTTGACCGCGAATGGCCTGCAGTTCCTTCTGCATTTCTAAGAATTGTTCCTGGAACTCATTCATTCTTTTGTACATGTCTTCGTTTCCACCAGAAATTGCTTGTGGAATACGTCCTTCTGGGACAGTGTGTACCACTGGTTGTGGCATAGACATTACAGCGGTGATTCTTGGCGCTCCAGTGCCCTGAAGTTTGTAACCTTCAGGAGTTGCTGTCGTAACCCTTGCATCTATACTTTTCCAAAGTTTGTAACCTTCAGGTCCAGTGGTTCCTGCTGCAGTTTCTTGGTCTTCAGTGACCGGTGGGATATATCCTTCAGGAATAAAGTTGAGAGGCATGCCCCAGGGGCGGCCTTTAGGCATGTTGTACCGAGGATGATTCTCACGTGTCTCCATTATGGGCGTAGATGTAATCTCTGAGATCATAATTCTTTGTTGTTGCTTCTGAGCCGTTGCCAAGGATTGCATGTCACTGTGAAGTTTTTCCAAACTTTCCTTTAGAGCGTCGATTTCTTCTCTCAGCTCTCTGTTCTCTTCCTCGAGATCGTCTATTTCTTTTGTCGATTGGCCCGAGTATTGTATGAGTGAGACAGTTTGACTCTAGAATCGTGACACATACGTGAGACTCAAAGATAAGAAGAACGCGTTATGTGAGAATGATGAATGATATGCAAAGACATATTTTTTAGTTTTTGTTTTAATCAAAAAGAACTTTAACAAATAGATTGCAAATATCATACAGTGGGGGATATCCCTTTTATTTAATTTGAAAGATTGCAGTATGTTACAAGAAAAAGTACAGCATTTTACAAAGTGCTGTAAGGAAATTGGCTAAGCTTATGGATCCTGAGTCCTCTCTGAAGAGAGCTCAGATGTCGGTTTCGGTATTTTCCTTTTCTCTAATCGGGGCTCTTCATCCGTTGTCGGGTCGTCAGTCCTTTGCCAAGTGAAAGGAGCGAGAAAATTTCTTCGATCTTCCTGACTCTCTATAGCATGCTGTTTTAATATTTTAATCAGAGCATCCGTCACTTTTAATAGTTCCTGAATCTTGGTACACTCCACATTGAGGATTCGGTACTTGTTTTTCCAAGAGCTCTTCTTACGTTGAACTTTGTTGAGAGCTACCTGGAGTTTTTCCGCATCAGACATGAAATAAAGGACATATTCCTTTAACGGAAAATCTTCTTGGCGAGGGTAAGGTATCCTCAACTTGAGGGCTCTAGTTTGCACCCAGTGGAGAAAAGGCTCCATGGAGGTACAATTTGGTCTTCCTAGAGACCTTCTTTCTTTCTTGTGAATATGTTGCCAGGCATGCATTATTTCCTTCTTTAGTGCCCTGTCATTTTCCCATTCCTTGAAGAAAAGACCTTCAAGATGAACATTATGCGGGATATTCTTCATCGGGTATCCGAGTTGACGGCGAACTAAAATTGGATGATAGTTGATTCCTCCTTTAGTTCCAATGAGGGGTATGTTAGGGAAATTTCCACATCTGTTGATGATCTCTATCCCCTCATAAATCCTATTATACCAATCTATGTCAGAGTTGGTAAGGGACATAATTCTCTGTGACCAACGTAGAGTACTCTTGTGATCCCTAAAAGAAGCAGACTTGGGTAAATGGGAAATGAACCATTTGTAAAGTAAGGGTACACATCATGTGATCATTCCTCCGTTGTACAAATTCCTTAAGTGTGCGGAATGATAAGCATCTGCGAGCAAGATTGGTATGGGGTTCCCAATCAGAAATATCTTAACAACATTGGTGTCAACGAAGTTGTCAATGTTGGGAAAAAGGAATAACCCATATGTGAGCAGAACAAAGACGTCTTCGAAAGCAGTTACGTTTCCTATACTAGCAAAGTACAGAGCTTTCTCTATCAAGAACTTAGCTGGTAAACCCTGGATTCCTCCTTTGGTGGTCATGTGAGTACTAACTGAAGGTGTGAAAAACACAAGAAAGAGGGGGGGGGGGGGGGGGGGGGGTTGAATTGAGTTTTTAAAATGAAAAATATTTTCTAAAAATAATCCCCTTTACAAACAGACTTCACTTCTTGATAATAACGGAAGAAAAACCGAAAAGAAAGAATACAATATGTTTATACTAGTTCACTTGAGAAATTCTCAAGCTAGTCTAGTCCACCCGCCAAGGTGATTTTGCCTCTCTCAAACGAGGACTTAATCCACTATAACCAAACTGATTACAATTGCACTAGCAAACTGCTGGTGACTAACAACAATCTCTAGGACACAATAGTCCTAGACTTCTTAAGAATTTTGACCTAACCGGTCCCTTAAGGAATACAACGCACAAGCCAACTGCAAGTGACTAACGACACTAAGACACACTGTCTTAGTCTCCCTAAAAATTCTGACCTACCCGGTCCTTTAGGGAACACAAACAACTGTTTGTTACAAATGTTTGTTTACAATAGTGATGCTTCAACACAAGCAGATGAGTAAACAGATTTTCAGAACAATATTGACTTATGAATGATATTAACAATATAGAGTATGAATAATGAAAATTGCAGTAACCATTCTTGAAGTCTTCACTCCTTTATATAGCTATGTATAATATGACCATTGAAGGATATTTATGACATTTCAACATTATGGCGGCTTGAAGGATCGTGGTGGACAAATAGTACATTTGCGTATGTCCTATCCGGAGTGGAGCAGTGTGTCCTTGTACTGTTGTACTATTGTACCGTTGCTTAGTCTTCTCAACTTCAAGACTTCAGAGGCTTCTGAGAGCATGAGTTAGAAGAAGGGAAAACGTAACTTGGGTCTTAAGAGCTTCAAGTCTCCAGAGTCTGCAGAGCTACATCTTCAGAGTCTTCAGCACTTGGTCTTCAGAACCCGTTGTCTTCACAATCATAAGTCTTCAGCATCTGGACTTGTTCATCAGAACTTCTGTCTTCAGATCTTCAGAGCTTGTTTTCCTAAGTCTTCAGCATCTGTACTTGTCCATCAGAACTTTTGTCTTCAGATCTTCAGAGCTTGTTTTCTTAAGTCATTATATCAGAGTCATACAACTTCAGAGTCTTATGAAGTAAATGCTACCGTTCAGCAGAACAATATGTAGCGTAGAAGCGGAACAATTCTCTTCTAATAACTTAGCCACACTATTTATCAGAAGCAGAACCTGTTTGTTAAATTCTCAAAAGTAACAAACATTAGAATACCAAAATTGTTCATACAAACATACTTGTTTGTTATAATCAAAACTCAGAGGTATTATTGCAGAACCAAACCTTGTTCTAACACTAACTTCTGACTCGTCCAAAGAGATCGCTCTTGCAATGGTTAATTCCTTTGGAATTTCTTCCAGTCCAGAAAATGGAGCTCGATCAGTGATAGGTAAATCAATCAGATGAGAGTACTCCTCCAGTGTTGGTGCTAGTTGGTAATCTAGAAATGTGAAGCAATGATAAACCGGATCGTAGAACAGAATCAACGTAGACAGGATTCCTTCAACTACGTGGACCCTTAACAAAGACAATAGTCCTCCATTCTTGGCTCTGAAAGCCTCAGGGTTGGTAATCATCCTTGCCAACCTCCTTAAATCCTCTAGTTTCGGAGCCTTGAAGGTGTACTTGTGCGTCTTTCTTCTACCAAAATCCATAACGCAATCTTTCTGAAATTTACAATTAATGTTTTAGTTTATTTTGAAAAAAAAAATTTTCCTTTGTTTAAAAAGAGTTTTTTAGATGAATGCATGAATGCAACACACAAAAACATTGAAAAAACATGGGTTCAAGGGTTCAACGTCACGAGCATGGAGTCATGGCTCTACTCATCCCCAAAGGTTGTACTATTTTGGTCAATTTTTGTACCTGTAGAACGGGTTCTAAGGTTCCAAAAATCATTGACCCCCCTAGGGATATCAACAACAAGCTAATTCACTCGAAAAAGCTGTAATATCCTAGGGTAAATCTCATTTGAGTGTAGTACCGCGTATCAACTATTCTCGATGGTCACTGCACTACCAAATGGTCATATGGTTAATGTCTACTAAATCCTCAGGGTCACGGGTACCGCACTGGGAAAACTTTGCTTTCACGACAAGCGGTCGTTCAACATTTAGTATCCAAACGGGTACCTCACCTGATTCGGTGGGCTACCAGGATCGCTTGTTCAGGATTCACTCCCTATAAGTTCTCCCTCTATGCCACCCTTATCTTAATTTTCTCTTAAACTTTCCACATGCGTATCAATCGCATTCCCATTGACAGAAAAATAAACAAGAATATCAAGTAGGAATAGCAGTAAATATATATATATATAGTATAAAAAATGCTAAACAACCTAGACCTCTTAGGAATTCTAATCCTAGTTTGGCTCCCCATCAAAGTCACCATTTTTCTGTAGCGTGCAATTTTTGTCGGTGACGCGACCAAGTTATCGCCATTGGTTGGAATTGCGTGCTACTTTCTGATTTCTTATTTATCCTATGAAACTGGAAAGGAAAGGGAAACTATCTAAAACTAACCTTGCACGCAAATGTTTTCTTTAACAAATGCTTAAGAGATTGGGGGTCAGGGGTCAGGTTATACAATGGGGAGTTGTTAATTACCCATACTATATATGGTTATCCATAGATCGTTTAGCATTTTCTTCTGTTATCTACTTACTGGTGTTTTTCTGCCAGAATTTGGGAAAGTTTCTCCTTTGGGAATGTTTGAAAGAGTATTTTTTGTTGTCTTTGGGTTTTCTGATGTTTTTGGTAAGGTACTGGACCTAAAGTTTTTGTTATGTGTGCTCGCTAAAATTTCACAATCTTATGCCTACGTATTCCCGTTAAAGAAAACAGGGAAATCAGAGTAATCATAGTTCCTTCTATAGATAGGAGGAAAAGATGTTTGGTGTCTTGTTCAAAGCCCAAGATTGAAGCTAAAGGTTATTTGTGTCTTGTTCAAAGCCCAAGATTGAAGCTAAAAGGTTTTGACTGAGAGAGAATTTGTCATCTCTAAAGGGAGAAATCTCAGCTGTTTATCACGGTTATTGGGTGACTGATTATAAAGGAGAATTACTTTAACTAGAATATATGGAATCTAGCAATGCCATAATTTCCTTTATAAGGGATTTGTCCTGAAGGAGAAAACTTTAACTCAGTGTAGAGCAATGCCATTTTTCCTTAGGAGCCTTCCATGATAAGAGAGGGACATTGCCTTAGATGTAAATAATCCAGAGGCTTTCCACTTATAGTAATTAGAGGAAGTTTAACCAAGATAAAAGAGGGACCACAGCTTAGATTTTTGAATCAACAAGTGTGCCACTTACAACAACTATTTGGAATTAGGGTTTGTTTTGATTGTCTGTTTTAATGTGTGATGTATAGAGAAATGTCCTCCTACAGAGAGAATTTGATTTCCTCTAAGGGGATGTTGGTTTTTTGTGTGCCTTGTTCAAAGCCCAAGGTTAAAGCTAAAAGGTTTACTCTGTTTAGGGAGTTTTATATCTGTCTTGTACAAAGCCCAAGATTGAGGCTGAATAATACTGACTCAACAAGAGAGTGTTTTATTTGTCTTGTACAAAACCCAAGATTGAGGCTAAAGAATACTGACACAACAAGAGAGTGTTTTATTTGTCTTGTACAAAGGCCAAGATTGAGGCTAAAAAAGAATTGTATTGGCTCTTTTTTGGGGAGATCATTATACAAAGCCTAAGAGGAGGCTAGAAGGAATTGACTCTTCCGGGGAATATTTTGTCTGTCTTGTACAAAGCCCAAGATTGAGGCTAAAGGTTAATGACTCAGCTGGAAAATATTTTATCTGTCTTGTACAAAGCCCAATATTGAGGCTAAAAAAGAATTAACTCTACTGAGGAGAGGTTTTGTCTGTCTTGTACAAAGCCCAAGCTTGAGGCTAAAAGTGTTGAGGGGTCATCATTATACAAAGCCTAAGAGGGGGCTGGTTGGGGGAATTCTTATATAAAGCCTAAGAGGAGGCTAACTTCTGTTGAGGATTATTGAGATCCAAAGACAAGTCCAAATTGGGGAATAAACTCTTGCTGAGGATTACAGAAGAGTTGAGATATCAGATGCCTTGAAGTTCTGATTCTGTTGGTGTTGTATTGATAGTAAGTGGACCTTAGCTGGGGAACTTAAGATGAAAAGTTTGAAGATTGAGTTTTAAAACCTATGGAGGTTTCAACTCTGTTGGTGATCAATGAAATGATCAGGGTTTATCCTGTGTTTATAGGAAACTTGAGGGTTTTTGGAGATCCAAAAGGAGGTGAGACTGTCCAAGTCTACTAGTATGAAAAGGTTTATCTTTGTATGTTGCCCAAGAGGAGGCTGGTGATTTAAGGGATGAGAATCAACCCTAAATTGTTTTGATGTTTTGAGATTCTGAGTCTCTGGAGGATTGAACTATCAAAGAATGACTAAGTTCTGTCCTATACCTGTAGGAGGTCTTTGGGTCCTTGTACTAAGCCCAAGAGGGGGCATGAGACCTTTTAAGAAGCCCGAGGGTCCTTGTACAAAACCCAAGAGGAGGTTGGGGATGCTTTTAGGAAGCCTGTGGATCCAAACCTAAGAAAAGTTCAAGAAAGGTTTCACCGGGAATAATCCTTTCTTTAGTGAATAGTTCTAGGGTTTGAAGAAATTCAAGAGAGGTTTCACCGGGAATTAATCCTCTCTGGGGAAATGAATTTCTTAGACAAATTTCTAGTAGTGACAGTCTTGAGAAAAGTTTCACCGGGAATAATGCCTTTCTCTGTTCCATATTGTATAAGCCCAAGAGGAGGCAAGACTGTATCTGGAATTTCCTATGGGGAGCTAGTTTTGACTGTGTTGAAAGAGTGACCATTGGCTTGATCTAATCCTAGACCTAATTGCTGGGGAAAACTCTAAGCAAGATATATATATATATATATATATATATATATATATAGATGAAATATATAACAAGTATGTAAAAGAAAGCTGGTAGAACTTACAGGTGAGCAAGCTTCCAATGTTACAACTGTATGGTTAGTTATTCAAGAAATTGAAGAAAGTTTTGATAACAACTATGAATTTGAATCTAAATCAAAAGGGAAGTTGTTCTGAAAGGAAGTTTGGGGCATATACTTAAGGAGAGGCCCAGATGAATTCTTTTTAAAAGGCGACGATCGTGTCGTAGTTTTGAAAAGCACAAAGGGACTTATACAATGATTGAGGCCCAAATTGTTGTATTTACCAAAGAGGTTGGGTCTTACACTCTATTAGAGGCCCAAAGTTATTTTTATACAAGAAATGGGGCTTACAACTCAAGGAGAGGCCCAGATGAAAAATAAAGGTCGCACTGTTATTTTGAAAACTGTACTAGGACTTATACAATGACTGAGGCCCAAATTATTTATGTACAAAGGGATGTGTCTTACCCTCTATTAGAGGCCCAAAGAGTTTATTTTATACAAAAGATGGGGCTTACAACTCAAGGAGAGGCCCATATGATTTTTGTTTTGAAAGCGGCGATCGTGCCAAGATTTCTGAAATCGTATCGGGACTTATACAATGACTGAGGCCCAAAAATGTTTTATTTACAAAGGGATAGGGCTTACACTCTATTAGAGGCCCAAAGTTTTTATTTGAAGTTTGAAAAATCAAAATTTAAAGAAAACCCTAATTTTGAATTTAAAAGACATAATTTTCAAAGGAAATTAAATATAAAATATCAGATGTATTCAAAAACAAATTGTAAACTTCAAAAAATGTTTTGACAAACCATGTTTAATCATGTAAAAGATTGAAGTTTATTTGAAAATGGGAAAATCAAAGTGAGAATTTCATTTTAAAATGTTTAAAAAAAATGAAATTAATTACAAAAATTATAACTATATTAAAAAAATAATATAAATTGGATTTTTTTTTGTAAATTAAAATAATTTAGTATTTTTGTGACTTTTAAAAAAAAGAACCAATAAAAAATGATAAAAAATGAGAGAGAAATTAATTTTTGAATTCAATTAAATAAAATATCAAAAATTCAAAAATTCAAATAAAATTTGAATTATGGCGCCAACGGTCATTTTCTTCTTCCTCGTGACCGCGCCATGGATGATTTGCAAGAACTCATTTTTCTCTCTGATTACTCAATGGTTTTGCACGATTCAAACACCAATCTTGCTCGTTTTTGAACAAGGATCACAACCATATAGATTAATTGCATTTATATTAAGTTTGGAGTGATAAATCAGAGGATTAACTCAAGAACCCTAGTTTCAGCATGAACACTATGAAATTCCACACACGATTAATACATAGCAATTGATTGAGGGTTATCACTCTATATACATGCAAAAACAAGATGGTAACTCAAAAATTCATTTATGCATGTAATAGGGAGTTTGAAGGTTTCAGGTTTACTTGAACTTGCTTGTGCAAGTGAATTTTGAATTTGGAGTTAGAGGTGTTCCAGATGAGTTGTGATGACTTGAATAGCTTCACTATACCCTATGGAGTGTGTTGGGAAGCTTGGAATTGATTGGAGATGCTTGGATCACTTCAAGGCATCTCAGCTGCATATGAGCTTCAAGTGGATTTGGAGCTTTGTGATTTTGGTGTTACAGAAGTGTGAGGAGTATTTGATCAGCTCACATATGTTGTATGGGATGTGTTAGAACAATTGGTTGTGATGGAATATCTCTCTAATGAAAAATTCGATAGTGACTTGCAAATGAAGGTGTTTTTGGAGTGAAAGAGAGATTTTGAGTAAAGCATCAGTTTGGGTGCTTTGGTGTACTCAAACTGATCATAATTGATGTCTATTTATAGTGCAACAAGTTTGTTTTGGCATCAATAGTGAATGACAACTGGTACAGATCTGTGGCCAATGGTTGCATAAAGGAATTCAAGTCTTCTTTGGTCATTGACTTGGGTCAGTGCAGCAGGCCTATGGTCCTTTGTTGCAGGGCTAAGGCTTGACCCATCTTAGATAACATTGCCTTGATGCATGCCACCTCTATGCACTCATTCAATGCTTCTTGACAACTTTGAATATTTTTAGTAAGAACCTTGTATTTCCACATGCCTAAAGGATAGCTCTTGGACTTGTGAGGCTTGTGGATCAGAGGTACTTGCTTGGATAAGATTCTTATATGTTTTCAGAAGTGTGACAAGGCTTAAGGTTGCACAATTTAGCCAGCTCAAGCAAAAATGCACAAAACTGCCTTGTACATGACAGTTGGAAAGTGTCATTTTGGGAGGATCATATCTCCTTGCTCAAATGGAGTTATGGAAAGCTCTTGTACTTTTTAGAAAGCCCTAATATGGTACAATCCATGTGTGATCATAGTTTGTCTTGAAACTATTTTAATCCAACTGAAAAATCCTCATGTACATTGATGTTCAAGGCTGAAAACTTAGGCAGTTTTCACTAAGTGTTGGAAAAAGTGGCCATTTCCCATTTTTGTGATTTTGATCAATCCATAACTCAAAATCCATCAGGATTTGGAATATTTTATAGTTGACATATTTGAAGTATGTCATGTGAACTTTCATTTGAGCTTTGGATGGGAGAAAAAGGCCTTGTGGTTTAGGAGTTATGACCTTGCAAAGTTGGTACAAAATCACTTTTGTTCCATAACTTGGAAAATTTTTGGTTTCTCATGGTTGCCCCTTTTGCAAGAAACCTCACTTTTCTTGATTTTTCCTAATGAATGATGATCAATGCCATACATTAACATTGTTTTTGACTTAGGGGAACCATATTTGTGAAAAATTCCAAAAAGTCAAACTTGATTTTGGGCACAATTGACTTTTTGTCAGATGAAATCCAAACTGTGTGATTCTTTGTGCAATCAAGTTCTTGACCCAGTTCAAACCTAATGGATGGATTCCATAGGTGTTTTAGGGTGACTTGAATCATGTCCCAAGGTTTGGGAGCATGTCTTGGTCAAAAGTCAAAGGCACAGTTGACTTTTTCTTCAAAACCCTAATTGTGGTCCAGATGAGATTGAAACTTGTGAATCAAGTTTCTTGGATCAATCCATTGTTGTAAATGGATCAATGTAGTGTATTTGATGCCCTTAAATCATGCCTTGAGGTTTTGGTTCATGTCTTGCCTCAAAAGTCAGCTTAGGGGTGAATCAGGTCAAGAAACCCTAATTCCTGATTTTTTATGAATGCATCCCCTAAGGTTATTTTGACTTGATGATTAGGTCCATGAGGTCCCTTTGAGAATCTTGGGTTGTGCTTTGAATCATTGACTTATGCCCAGAATAAAATTTTCATCTGGAGGCCTTGGTCGACCAAAACCCTAATTTGGTGACACTGGCGATCTCGAGGCTTGATCCACTTGGAATGTTGCAACTTTGTGCTTGATTCTTGATGTGGGAGTCCTCTTGATCCCTTATGGGTGTTTGAAAGGTTAGACAAGTAGAAGATCATGTCATTTCTTGATTGATCCTGTGTCTAAGTGCTCTGAGAGGGCTTAAAACCCTAATTCTTGATTGTGGTGAATGCTCAACCATCTTTGAGGAGATTGACGAGGCATGAAGGTACATCCATATTATGGTGATGATTTGCACAATGATGGGAAATCTTGTGGTCAAAATTTGGGGTATGATAATTTCTAATATTGTTATTGTACCTAAGAAGGATGGAAAGGTCAGGATGTGCGTTGATTATCGCGACTTGAACAGAGCAAGCCCAAAAGATGATTTCCTGCTTCCCCACATTGATGTGTTAATTGACAACACTGCTCAATATTCTGTATTTTCCTTCATGGATGGCTTCTCTAGGTATAACCAAATCAAAATGCCCTAGAGGACATGGAGAAGACGACGTTCATAACACCAAGGGGATCTTTTTGCTATAAAGTCATGCCCTTTGGATTGAAAAATGTTGGGGCAACCTATCAGCGGGCGATGGTGACTCTCTTTCATGACATGATTTACAAGGAGATCGAGGTCTATGTTGATGACATGATCGCGAAGTCACAAACGGAGGAAGAACATTTGGTGAATCTTCAAAATCTATTTGAAAGGTTGAGGAAATTCAGACTGAGGTTGAATCCGAACAAGTGCACCTTCAGGGTGAGATCTGGCAAATTGCTGGCCTTCATTGTTAGTGAAAGAGGTATCGAGGTAGATCCTGCTAAAGTAAAAGCCATACAAGATATGCCTGAACCGAGAATGGAGAAAGAGGTTCGTGGTTTCTTAGGGAGACTGAACTATATAGCCCGGTTTATCTCTTATCTTATAGCCATGTGTGAGCCCATATTCAAATTATTGAGAAAAGATCAAGAAGTCAGGTGGAACGAAAATTGTCAAAAGGCGTTTGATAAAATAAAAATAATATTTGCAGGAACCTCCGATCCTCATGCCGCTAGTGCCAAGGAGACCGTTGATTATGTGTCTTACGGTTCTTGAGAATTCGATGGGGTGTGTACTCGGTCAACACGACGAGACAGGTAGGAAAAAGTATGCCATTTACTACCTGAGTAAAAAGTTCACTGATTGTGAATCAAGATACTCAATGCTGGAGAAGACATGCTGTGCACTCGCTTGGACAGCTAAGTGTTTAAGGCAGTATATGTTAAATCACACAACCCTGTTGATTTCGAAGAAGGATCCGATTAAGTATGTGTTTGAGAAGAAATCACTGTCTGGCAGAATAGCTCGTTGGCAGATGATTTTGACAGAATACGATATTCAATATGTTTCCCAGAAGGCCATTAAGGGAAGTGTTCTGTTAGAATATCTTGCTCAACAACCGATCGAGGATTATCAACCGATGAAGTTTGAATTTCTGGATGAGCATATCATGTTTTTGAAGATGAAAGACTGCGATGGGCCTTTGCCTGACGAAGGACCAGAAATTGGATCTCAGTGGAGTTTAATCTTTGATGGGGCTATAAATTCATATAGTAACGGAATCAGGCCAATCATTACTACTCCGAAGGGTTCTCATATACCCTTCACCGCCCGATTAACGTTCATATGCACCAACAATGAGGCAGAGTATGAAGCATGCATCACGGGGTTGAAAGAAGCCATTGATTTGAGAATCAAGAACCTTGATGTATATGGTGATTTTGCGTTGCTGATTAATCAGATCAAAGGAGAATGGGAAACTCGTCAAGAAAATTTGGTGCCTTACAAGAACTACGCCAGAAGGTTGTTACCGTTCTATGATAGGGTGGACTTTTATCATGTACCCCGGGATGAAAATCAGATGGCCGATGCGTTGGCAACACTGGCTTCAATGTACAAGGTGAATCGGTGGAATGAAGTTCTGTCAATCAGAATTATGCGTCTGGACACACCAGTCTTTGTGTTTGCAGTCGAAAAAGTGTCAGATGGCAAGCCTTGGTATCATGACATCAAGCGCTTTCTCAAGAGTAAAGAGTATCCGGCCGAGGCATCCACCAAGGATAAGAAAACTCTGAGGAGGTTAGCAGGTAACTTCTTGTTGAATGAAGATGATGTGCTGTACAAAAGGAATATCGACAAGGTCTTTCTGCATTATGTTGATGAACACGAGGCAAGCCAGTTGATGGAAGAGGTTCACGAGGGTTCTTTCGGAACTCATGCCAATGGGCATGCTATGGCCAGAAAACTGTTGAGGGCAGGGTATTACTGGATGACTATGGAGTCCGATTGTTTTAAATATGCCAGAAAATGCCATAAATGCCAGATTTATGCTGATAAGGTGCATGTATCGCCTACTCCTCTGAACGTATTGACATCTCCTTGGCCCTTTGCTATGTGGGGCATCGACATGATCCGGAAGATTGAGCCAATTGCCTCTAATGGGCATCATTTTATTCTGGTCGCCATTGATTACTTCACGAAGTGGGTAGAAGCAGCCTCGTTTGCCAACGTCACCAGACAAGTGGTAGTCCGGTTTATAAAGAAGGACATTTATCTGTCGTTATGGTATCCCGGAGAGAATCATTACTAATAATGGTTCAAATTTGAAAAACAAGATGATGAAGGAGCTATGCTAGAGCTTTAAGATCGAGCATCACAATTCTTCTCCATATCGTCCGAAGATGAATGGTGCTGTTGAGGAGACAAATAAGAATATCAAGAAGATTGTGCAGAAAATGGTGGTAACGTATAAAGATTGGCATGAGATGTTGCCCTTTGATTTGCATGGTTATCGTACTTTGGTACGTACCTCGACCGGGACAACTCCTTTCTCGCTAGCGAATGGTATGGAAGTAGTCCTACCACTAGAAGTTGAGATTCCTTCTTTAAGAATTCTACAGACGTGAAACTCGATGAAGCCACATGGGTATGATCCAGGTTGGATCAACTAAACCTTATCAAGGAGAAAAGATTGACAGCCATTTCACACGGCCAGTTATATTAGAGCAGGATGAAGAGGGCCTTCGATTAGAAAGTGCGTCCTCGGTGTTTTCAGACAGGCAAATTGGTGTTGAAAAGATCCTTCCTCCTCAGACAGATCACAAGGGAAAATGGACTCCAAAATACGAATGACCATATGTTGTGAGAAAGGTTTTTTCTAGTGGAGCCTTGTTACTCTCAACTATGGATGACGAAGATTTTACATCCCCTGTGAATGCAGACGCAGTCAAAAAATACTTCGCATAAAAGAGACTCGCTGGACCACAAAAAGAAAAGGTTCGGGCAAAAATTAGGGATAAAAGAAAAGAAAAGAATAAACCCGCAAAGTTGAAAACCTGAAAAGGAAACTTTGGAAAAAACGGGTATCCCAGTGGATTGAAAACCCGAAAGGGCGATCCAGGCAAAAGTTAGGGATTTGAAAGCGAGAGGCTGCGGTCTGTGTTTGATCTGTGAACACTTTTTCTACTTGGGAATTTCGAAGGAAAGGAATCAGTCCAGTCAGTCGTTTCGGAATTCAAAGCATCTGCAGATATAGAGGACATATGGGGAATATCTGAATCGAAGCATGGTGGATATCTGTTCCAACATTGCCGACATATGTATTTTTCTTTTCATTTTGGTGCAATTACCTCTTCTTTAGGAATTGCTTCCGTTGTAAAAGCCTATTTACATGCCGATTCAATCAATAAAATTTTCATTTCACTCAACAAACTATTTATTTATGTTTTTACTTTTACTGTTTTGTTTGCAAAAACGTCCGGTATTTTTGATAAACATTGCATGTGAAAACGTCAAGCTTTACCGAGCATATCGAAAAAAATGAAAATTGCTTTAGCAAAGGATACTATGGATGGTAACCAAGGTGGCCATTTCGCATATGGAACCTTCTGTTGTTTGTTGTGTGTTTGCAGGGTGACACGATTCTTCTCCCCAGTAGAGTCTCTCTCTATACCACTAGAAGATCTAACATCCTCAGCAGAGTGTTGAGAATTTATCTCTCCCTAGCAAGAGAGCAGAGGATTGCCTTCCCCAGCTAGATTGGTTTATTACTCCTCAGCGAGTATTCAGAAGTCGATTGTCTCCGACAGGATAATGTAGCATCTACAGCAGGAGATTTGTTTGGTGTCTCTCCTTAGCAGAGATATTATACTCTCCACAGTTTTGTGGTATCTGCTTTCTTCATCAGGTCAGGAAGTGTGATCTCGCCAACATAGGTATGCTATCACCCCCAGCAGGTTAAAGTCGTTTTACCAGCAGCAGGTCAAGTTCAATGATATCCCCTGGCAGGTTTGATATTATTGACTGCTCACCCCAAGCAGAGTTTGGTGTTCATCCTCTCCACAGTTTGATCAACAATGGTTGACATCCCCAGCAGATTCCAAGTCCAATGGTTATTGGCGCCTTTTCCGTATCAGGTCTTTGGGTTCCATCATCAGCAGTTGTCATTCTTAATCCCCAGCAAGTGGGAGTTCTCTTCGGGTTTCATCTTCAGCAGAGGTTTTGATAAGGAAGGCCGTTCAGTTTGTCTTCCTCCGCACAGTTCGTGGCCCTAAGGACAATTCAGTTTGTCATCCCTAGTGGAGTTTCCTTTGTATCTTCAACATTTATTTTGCTGAGGGGCATCTTTTGCATAGCATAAGCATTTTTGCATTGCATCTTCCAAATGCATAGCATTTCCATTTCGTATGGAGCATTACGCCATAGAATATTCAAACATATGCAATCGAAGCATAAGCCAGGTTTGATATCATCTTTGCCAGACGTTTCCTTAGCAGAAAATTGTATATTTTAGGAAATTAAATCTTACCTTATCCTCAGTGAAGTCGACGATGAATTCGTTCGTCATGTTTGTACTCCCCTGTAAGGATGTCTGTTTAGGCTTCTCTTTTCCCCAGCGGAGTCATCTTTGTAGATCTGTTGATTCTACTAAACTCTGGTTGTGAGTCCGCCTGCGTGTCGGCCTACCTTTGTGTTTGGATGTGAGTCCGCCTGCGTGCCGGCTTCCTTTTGAAAATCCATCATGTTATGGTGACCTCTGGTTGTGAGTCCACTTGCGTGTCGGCCAACCATTGTGTTTGGTTGTGAGTCCGCCTGCGTGCCGACCTTCCTTTTGAAAATCCATCTTGTGATGGTAACCTCTAGTCGTGAGTCCGCCAGCGTGTCGGCCTACCTTTGTGTTTGGAAGTGAGTCCGCCTGCGTGCCGACCTTCCTCTTGAAAATCCATCCCGTGATGGTAACCTCGGGTTGTAAGTATGCCTGCGTGTCGGCCTACCTTTGTGTTTGGATGTGAGTCCTCCTGCGTATCGGCCTTCATTTTGAAAATCCATCTTGTGATCGTAACCTCTGGTTGTGAGTCCACCTGCGTGTCAGCCTACCTTTGTGTTTGCATGTGAGTCTGCCTACGTGCCAGCCTTCCTTTTGAAAATCCATCCTGTGATGGTAACCTCTGGTTGTGAGTCCGCCTGCGTGTCGGCCTACCTTTGTGTTTGGATGTGAGTCCGCCTACGTGCCGACCTTCCTTTTGAAAATCCATCTTGTGATGGTGACCTCTGGTTATGAGTCCGCCTGCATGTCGGCCTACCTTTGTGTTTGGATGTGAGTCCGCCTGCGTGCCGACCTTCCTTTTAAAAATCCTCTTGTGATGGTAACCTCTGGTTGCGAGTCCGCCTGCGTGTCGGCTTACCTTTGTGTTTGGATGTGAGTTCGCCTGCGTGCCGGCCTTCCTTTTGAAAATCCATATTGTGATGGTGACCTCTGGTTGTGAGTCCGCATGCATGTCGGCCTACCTTTGTGTTTAGATCTGAGTCCGCCTGCGTGCCGGCCTTCCTTTTGAAATCCTTCTCGTGATGGTAACCTCTGGCTGTGAGTCCGCTTTCAGTCGGTTTTCCCTTTGTCATCATTCATTGTGAGCCCGCCTCCGGCCGACATTCTTATTAGAAATCACTTCCGATTATTATCCTCTTGATGTGAGCCTGCCTCCGGCCGGATTTCATTTTAAATTCATCTTCGTTGTGATGTGAGTCTGCCTTCGGCCGACATTCCTTCGGTTACTCTTCCTCTACTCTCCTTCGTTGTGACGTGAGTCTGTCTCCGGTCGGCATTCCTTCGTTTACTATTCGATTGTGAGTCCTTCTTCGGCCGGCGTCCCTTTAAAGTCCACTTTCAAGTGGCATCTTCATTTCGAGCCCACCATCGGTTGGCAAACACTTTATTATATATCTCCCCAAAGAGTGCAAATTTCCAGGTCCTTTTGGTATTCAATCGTCGTGTCCCTCGAATATCTGAAAGCCATTGCTATCACTCCTTCAGGTCCAAGTCGATTGAATAGGGGCAGCTGTTATACCCCAAAATTTTCCCTCCTATTTATACCATGAATAAGTGGCTTATGATTCACCTTACATGTACTTTTAGGTCATAAGCATCATACATGCATCATTGGTCTTCCCAAGGCATGGGATCCGAGGTTTCCATCATTGATTGTGCAAAGCAAGAAGAATGAGATATACTCAAGCACTCAAGCCACAAAGGCTCCTCAAGCCTCTAGACATCTCATTTGGTTCACTATTTCATCAAGAGATTGAGATTGGCAAGAAGCTTGAAGAGAATCACTCACTCCTATATCTTGATCCTCCAATTAGGGTTTTGGCCATCTGAGCATATGAAAACTCCATTGAGAAAGAATCTTGAAGCTTTGACATCATTTTATCACATACAACATCTTGGTTTAAGAGGATCTTCATTCACTCTAGAGGAATTTGAAGTTGTGAAAAACACAAGAAAAGGGGGTTTGAATTTGTTTTTCAAAATAAAATTGTCTCTCAAAGTTAACTTACTCTTTTATAAGATTCTTTCTTCTAACAATTAAAAACCTTTGTTTTACCACAACAAGATAACACGTTATGTTTATACTAGTTCACTTGAGAAACACTCAAGCTAATCTAGTCCACCCACCAAGGTGATTTTTCCTCTCTCAACGAGGTCTTAATCCACTATTCAATCAAATCAATACAAGGCACGAGCCAAAATGCTAGTGACTAACACAACCTCTAAAACTCTCAACTTTTAGACTTCTCAAGTAATACAACCTCACAGGTCTTACTCAAGGAACAACCTCTAAGACAACACGTCCTAGACTTCTCAAGAAATACACCACACGGTCTTTCTCAAGGAACACAAACCTAAGTTTGAAAAGGAATTTTGTTTACAGAAAATGCTTCTTATACAAGCTAAAAATGTAAACACTTTTTGACCAGAATGACTTAAGAAAGATTTGAGTTAGAAATTATTTTTCAGTAGCCTTCGTGTGTATCTTTCTTCAAGTCTTTTGCTTCTTTATATAGCCGTGTAGAAAGAGCCGTTGAAATGTGATCATGATAGCTATCTAGGCTAGCGGCTAGAAGCGTGAGGACAGATAAAAACTTTTGCATCCTGTGCTTCCTATCTTGTCAGACTATCTTCGTTTGTACCGTTATACTGTTACCAAGATATTTTCGCTTGAATTAAGGTACAGATGTACTATATAACTTTGTCTTCTTGACTTCTCAACTTCAGAGGCTTTTTACGAGCATGAGTAAGAAGGGAAAACATAGCTTGGTTCTTGAGATTTTCAAGTCTTCGAATCCTCAGAGCAGCGCATTTAGAGTCTTCAGCACTTGGTCTTCAGAACCTTGTTCTCTTGGTGCATTGGCTTCATATCTTCAGAGGCCTCTGATAGTATCTGGTTGAAGCATGAGTAGAGACTTGATTAGGTCTTCAGAACTAAGAGCATAGTCTTCAGCATCTGGACTTCGTTCAATCAGAACCTTTGTCTTTAGATCTTTAGAACTCGTCCCCTTTTTCTTTTTGTATCAGAGTCTTGTGAACGTCAGATTATCTTGAAATGAGTTCTGCTTTCCAAGTGAATATGCGAAGTATTTTCCTTTAAGCATTGTGTTCACGCCAATTCACGGAAGCATTAACTATTTGTTAAGTTCTCAAAAATAACAAACATTAGTTGTACAAAATTGTTCACTCAGAAATACTCATTTGATATCATCAAAACTTAGAGATAAAATTGCAGAACCAAATATTGTTCTTTCAATCTCCCCCTTTTTGATGATGACAAAACTATGTATTTTGATGAGACAATTTTGATATATATAATACAGGGAAAATAACAGATTCTAAAGATAGCTTATCCTTCGTATGAAGTGCTTCCCCTGAGTCTTAGACTTGATGAATTTATGTGCTTGTGCTCCCCCTGATTTTACTAGGTCATGAGCTCTTAGTCTTGATTGGCCTTTTCAATTACTTCAGCTTCTTGTGCTACTCTGGCCTCTTCAGCAGCCTTCTCTGCTAGAAGTCTTGCTTCCTCAGCAGCCTTTTCTTCAACTTCTTTCTGTTTAGTAGCCAAGAACTTGAGTTCCCTGATCCGCGCTTCTGGTTCTGCTTTATCTTTTGCCAACTAAATTCCAGCAGTTATGGTTGCGTCTGAGAAGCTTACAACTCTTGCAAGTTCAGTATCCAACCATTTCTGGAAGTATTGACATGAGATATTCCATGTGAATCAAAAAGTTCTTCAAAATCCTTGTTTTCAAATTCTCCACCATGATCACTTCTGACTTTAATTATTTTGCAATTTTTCTCATTTTGTACTTGAGTGCAGAAGGAAGCAAACACAAAATGTGACTCATCCTTGTGTCTTAAGAATTTTACCCATGTCCAATGACTATAGTCGTCAATGATGACTAGTCCGTATTTGTTTCCATTGATAGAAGCAGTTTTCACTGGTCCAAATAGATCAATGTGAAGAAGTTTCAATGGTATAGAGGTAGAAACAATATTCTTTGCTTTAAACGAAGTATTTGAAAACTTTCCTTTCTGACATGCTTCACAAAGAGCGTCTGAAGAGTACTTCAGATTTGGCAAACCTCTGACAAGTCTAAGCTTGTTCAACTGAGAGATTTTTCTCAAGCTAACATGACCAAGACGTCTGTGCCAGACCCATTGCTCTTCATTTACAGACAGAAGATATTTTACATTCTGATGTTTTAAATCTAATTATTTAATTTTGTAAGTATTGTTCTTCCTCTTACCATTGAACAGGACATATCCATCCTTTTGACATACAGCTTTAAAGGATGTTTGATTGAAAATGACGTCATAACCATTGTCACTAAGTTGACTAATTGATAATAGATTATGCATTAGACCTTCAACTAACAGAACATTATTAATAGAAGGAAGCTTACCATTTCCAACAGTTCCAGAGCCGATAATTCTTCCTTTCTAATTTCCTCCAAAACCGACGACACCTCCGGGCTTAAGTTTCAGATCTTGGAACATATGCCTTTCTTCCGTCGTGTGTCGCGAGCATCCACTGTCCAGGTACCATGACTGGTGTTTCAATGGTGCCATTAAGGATGTCTGCAACATAAATTATCGTATTCTTAGGTACCCATTTTGTGGGTCCTTTCATATTAGCTTTTCCAAAGGTTCTGACACCTTTGGACTTCCTTACATAGGAGTAATAGTGTGGAATTTGTGCATGGTGTTTAAGTTTGGGAGTTTTCTTTAGTATCTGTGTTTGTGTAGTGATAGATTTTGAACCTTTTTGTTCAGAACATTTCACGATAATGCCAGAGGGCACAAAATGTTTGGACAGAGGTATTATCTTGATACTCTTGGTCTCATCATACGGTTGTGATGGAGTTGAATATCCCAGACCTCTGTTACCATTTCTGCTGACTCCATAGATCATTGAATCCATTTTTCTTTTGTCTATGCTTTTAGCGATAAAGTGTTGGAAGGCTCTATCATACTTGACTACTTCATTAGTATTGGTTATGTTAGAGGTGATCTCTTCTACTAACCTAGAGACTTTACTTTTTAATGTAGCATTTGAATTTTCTAGAGAAAGTAGTTTTTCATTTAATTTAAAGATGGTTTGTTTGCTTTTAGTAAGATCTTTTGAAGGGACCACAAGTGTCTTTTTTCAGAGTTTTGTGTTTTCTTCGAAGAGTTTGATATCTTTCCATAAGTTCATATAATCCTATTTCAAGTTCAGAGCGAGATAGGGAAGAAAGTACCTCTCTTTCGTCATCCGAGTCTGATGGTTCTCCTTCTGATGGAACATCGTTGGTTTTAGCCATGAGTGCTACGTTAGCGCGTTCTCCATCAGAATCATCTTTGGACTCTGAGTCATCCCAAGTTGCCATAAGACCCCTTTTAGCTTTCTTAGGTCTTTCATCTTTCTTAAACTTTGGACAGTCATTTTTTATATGTCCAGGTTCCTTGCATTCAAAACACGTAATGTCTCTTCCATAAGTTCTCCTTTGACCATATGTAGACTCAGATTTTCTTCTTGGTCCTTTGAACTTATTTCTTCTGTATTTCCATAGTTGACTAATTTTCCTTGATATGAGAGATATGTCATCTTCGTCTGATTCTTCTTCAAATTCTTCCACTTCCTCCTCTGCTTGATACGTCTTTTTCTTTTCAGATTTAGCTTTTAGAGCAATGGATTTGCTTTTCTTTTGAGGTTCATCTTCTTGGAGCTCTATTTCATGACTTCTTAAAGAACTGATTAGTTCCTCAAGACTTATACTATTCAGATCATTTGCTAGTTTCAAGGCAGTCACCATTGGTCTCCATTTGACAGGTAGACTTCTGATAATTTTCTTGATGTGATCAGCAGTAGAATAGCCTTTGTCCAGAACTCTGAGTCCTGCAACAAGTATCTGAAATCTTGAGAACATGGCTTCCACAGATTCATCATCTTCCATCTTAAAGACCTCATATTTTTGAATTAGTGCAAGAGCCTTCGTTTCCTTGACTTGAGCATTGCCTTCGTGAGTCATACGAAGAGAGTCAAAGATAGACTTTGCAGTTTCTTTGTTTGTAATTTTTTCATATTCTGTATAAGAAATGCGTTTAACAGAATCGTTCTTGCTCTGTGATGATTTTTGTAAGTTTTCTTCTGTGCATCTGTAAATGCACTTCTATCAATCTTTTTGCCTGTAGAATCTACAGGGTGACTGTAGCCATCAACTACCAGATCCCATAGATCTAAGTCAAACGACAAAAAAAACTTTCGATTCTATCTTTCCAATCGTCAAATTTTTCCCCATCAAAGATAGGAGGTTTTGCACAATAGGAATCTCTTTCGTTCACAATAACGCTTGTTTCAGGAGTTGGTGTAGTCATTGTTTTTCACACTTGGATCGGTACTGAACACTGTTAAGTGCTTGATAAAAATTCAACCTTTTTATCACCTCAGAACCGGAGCTCTGATACCAATTGAAGGTGTGAAAAACACAAGAAAGGAGGGTTTGAATTGGTTTTTCAAAATAAAATTGTCTCTCTAGGTTAACTTACTCTTTTATAAGATTCTTTCTTCTAACAATTAAAAACCTTTGTTTTACCACAACAAGATAACACATTATGTTTATACTAGTTCACTTGAGAAACACTCAAGTTAATCTAGTCCACCCGCCAAGGTGATTTTTCCTCTCTCAACGAGGTTTTAATCCACTATTCAATCAAATCAATACAATGCACAAGCCAAAATGCCGGTGACTAACACAACCTCTAAAACTCTCAACTTTTAGACTTCTCAAGTAATACAACCTCACAAGTCTTACTCAAGGAACAACCTCTAGGACAACACGTCCTAGACTTCTCAAGAAATACAACCACACGGCCTTTCTCAAGGAACACTAACCTAAGTTTGAAAAGGAATTTCGTTTACAGAAAATGCTTCTTATACAAGCTGAAAATGTAAACACTTTTTGACCAGAATGACTTAAGAAAGATTTTAGTTAGAAAGTATTTTTCAGGAGCGTTCGTGTGTATCTTTCTTCAAGTCTTTTGCTTATTTATATAGCCGTGTAGAAAGAGCCGTTGAAATGTGATCATGATAGCTATCTAGGCTAGCGGCTAGAAGCGTGAGGACAGATAAACACTTTTGTGTCTTGTGCGTCCTATCTTGTCAGATTATCTTCGTTTGTACCGTTGCACTGTTACCAAGCTATTTTCGCTTGAATTAAGGTACAACTGTACTATATAGCTTTGTCTTCTTGACTTCTCAAATTCAGAGGCTTTTTACGAGCATGAGTAAGAAGGGAAAACATAGCTTGGTTCTTGTGATTTTCAAGTCTTCGAATCCTCAGAGTAGCGCCTTCAGAGTCTTCAGCACTTGGTCTTCAGAACCATGTTCGCTTGGTGCGTTGTCTTCATATCTTCAGAGGCTTCTGATAGTATCTGGTTGAAGCATGAGTAGAGACTTGATTAGGTCTTCAAAACCTTAATCAGAGAGCATAGTCTTTAGCATTTGGACTTCGTTCAATCAAAACCTTTGTCTTCAGATCTTCAGAATTACCTGTTTGTTAAGTTCTCAAAAATAACAAACATTAGTTGTACAAAATTGTTCATTCAGAAATACTCAATTGATATCATCAAAACTTAGAGATAAAATTACATAACCAAATCTTGTTCTCACAGAATTAGGGTTTGACCATTAGTCAATACCTCATATCTTTTGGGGCCAAAACTAGGGTTTTGCCTTAAAGCAATCTATCCCTGATTTTTGGTCAAGACTTAATTTCATGGCTTTCTATATATCCTCAAGTATATAGGAGTGGAATATTGACCATTGATTTCAGTCAGAAGGGCTTCAATTGGTCAGATGATTGAGAATTTGCCAGATTGGGAACAAAGTCAACTGAGTAGTGGAAAAGTCAACTCCTGACTTTTTGAGGTCAAATTTGAGTCCATCATGTCAAAAGTGATCAATGGGTGAGATTTGACCAAGAAATACCAAAGAGATCATGAAAAATCAAGAATTGTGGAAAGTTACAAATTTTGGTAAATTAGGGTTTTAGAAACTTTCCATTTATGGAGTTCTTTATGCCATGTAGCCATCTTCGAAGCCATTTTCAGCATGATGCAAGCTTCATCTCAACTTTTGTTAATCATGAAAGTTGTAGTATGGATTCCAAGCTTTCCAACCATATAAAGAATGCTTCATTTGGATTTCTTGATCAAAGGTTATGATTCATTGAAGTTAGGATCATCAAGTTGTTCAGATGAAAAAACTTAAAATTTTTTCTAAGTCCCAAAACTCAGTTTTGTGACTATGATTTCAATGCCACTTTTCATCATGTTTTAGACCTCTATTCAATTTTATTTTCACATGCAAGTTGTAGTATCAAGTACCCTCTTTAATTTAGTACCAAGAACATGGAACTTGGATCAAAATCCAAGAAGATATGATTATACAAAGTTGTGATCATCACATGGTTCAAGAGTGAAAAATCTTGGTATGAAAGGCAGCTTGTGTCACACTACTTTCATGGCTATTTTCCATGATGTTCTAGGCCTCTAATCCATTTCTTGTTCACATTAAAAGTGTTATATCAAATGCCCTCTACACTTTGATACCAAGAGTGAACAATTTGGTGCACTAACTTCCAAGTTATGCCATTCCAAAACTACCTTAATGAACATGTTATCAAAGGTTCCAACCATGGAATTTCACTCAAATTCAATGCCAAAACAAAACGTCATGCGCATGACACCAACATGTCACCATACATTACCACATTCTGCCAAGCAAATCCTACACCATGCATACCATGCACTAACCTTACTTCAAATAGCCATGAGAAAGAGAAAAAGAAACATATTAGACAATTTCAAATTCTGATTTGTACCACCACACATTACCACAATGTCATCACCATAATATCTCCATAATCTTGTGTACCACAACAACAACCATACACCATCTACATAGTAAAACCGTGCCAATCATATGGTTCACCCTCATTCCTTCATTTCACTTAACCAAGCTCCAACAAACTTTTAATCATGATCAGTGCTCTAACTACACACTAACCCTTGGTATATAAGCTCTTAACCACTCCAACTAATTTAGTTACAATCACCACAACTCACAAAATTAAAAAAACTCCATTTTCACCCTCCCACTTCTTCTTTTCGAATCTCTCTCAAGAGTGAAGATTTTCCCAAAGTTTCTTCACAAGCTTCATCAATATCCATCACTCTCCTTTCTGTATGCATTACTTTGGATCTGGGAGCCACCATTTCCATACACGAGTTCAACAACTTCATCATTAAAACTTGGAATTTTAAGCCAGAATCAAAGAAGTTTTGAGCATTTATTTTGCTCACAAGGTTGATCAAAAGATTTGCAAGAAGTTTCTGGGTTTCTTAGGTGCTTGGAATACATCTCAGATCAGGTTAGTTCTTGGATCTTGCAGAATCATATTAGGGTTATTTATAGTGTTTAGAAGCATGTAGTTCATTGCATCTAAAGCCCTACCTCTGGTAGGCAATGTTTGTGGATAGAGTAAGGCTTTTTGTGCTGGTTTTGGTTGTTAGGGTTAAGTTTAAACCCTTTCGTTTTCTTTGATAGAGTGATCTTTTGAAAAAACTAAGCTTGGGTTTGGAATCTACGTGAGAAGATGAATAGAATGGTGGTGTTTTTTATTTCATTTCTGGCGTTTTTCGCTGCCGGGCATGGTGGCGTCCCACCGGAGAAGACGACCGGAAGTCTTCTCCGGCCACCAGCAAGTCAAACCCTAGTCCATTTATCTGGTCAGCGCAATCCCATTGGGCCAGGTAGTGTTAGTTTTCCAGCGTGTGATTCCTCTTCCCGCGTGTAGATTTCTTTCAAAATAAACCAATCACAGGGCCACAACACATTAATGAAGGCCAATTCATTACCCCACGTGCTTAATCCTTTTCTCTTTTTCCTTTTTTCTGAAAATAATAATAAAGAATAATAAATAAGAAATTGGTATTTCTTTTTGTTTGGTTTGTGAACTGGGCTTAGGAACCTTGCTGAGTGCACCTCCCCTCATTTGGCCTAAGCAAGTCTGATCTAGGGATTTGCTTTATTCATACCCCTTGGCATTTTGGTCCTTATTTCCTTCCTTTTTTAAACACGTTTAGAATTCATTTTTAAAAAATAGTTTATTTCTTCAAAAATTCCCCATTAATTCATGGATGACCATGAACATTTTAATTAATTTTTGACACTTTTTAATTCCATTTTTGATATTTTTTAATATTTTTTTTGGAATTTTGATGTGGATGTATTCAAATGACCTAGTCTTCACATATGAGTCAAAACTAATTTTTTTCCAATGGATCTTGATCTGAAATTTTGTATGCCATTAATCACATGATTGTATGACATATTGATCACCACTTTGGATTTTTTCCATGACTTTTGGTTCATCTTTGAAAGCCTTTTTGATGCTTGTTTTGAATGATAATTGTTGGATACCTAGCCACATGTTTGTAATTGTTTGGGCATCTTTGGTGCATATTTTTGGGCCAATATTTTGAACATGATTAGATACTGACCTTACCATTACATGACTAATTTTCCAAATCTTTCATCCATTTTTCATGAATATTCCATTTCATGCTTAACATTTTGATGTATGCTAGAATTAGGGTTAAACTTAATGACCATATATGACATCTCTTGAGCTAACTTTCTTGACTTGTTTAAACACATTCATGATGAAATTTTGTATACCATTGTGATGTTTTGACATTGGTTTTTGATCATGACTTGGATGCTTGTTTTGAGTCCTAATTACATGTCTTCCTACTTGAGTTTTGGTGTGAATACTTAGGATGTTTAGTGATGCATTTATGCAATCTAGTTAGGATCTTTTAATAATTGATTTGAAATTGTTATGACATGATGTGAAGCTCTTCCATGTCACTTTATAGGTATTTTGGATGTCCTCTAATTGATGCTACTTTTGAGTGAACTTGTACAAGCTAACTTTCCCACCTTTTTGTTTGAGCTTTGGTATGTTATTTTGATCAATGTTTTTGTGACCTAATTGTGATATATTAGAGGTCATTTGGTACTGACTTATATGGTTTGACACTTACTTGACATGGGTTTTCTCCCTCCTTTACATGGTTGAAGTTCACATGCTTTTAGAGGGCACCTAAGATAGGTCTTATTCCCTACTTACACTAACTTTTGGAAATGTAGTACCATGGTGACTTTATGAGGTCTTAATGTTCATTTTAAATGTAAAACACATGTGTACATTGGTTTAAAATTGAATCAAAGTCCTCTCATCCTATTTATAGAGCTTTTACATGCTCCTAGTTGAAGTTACATTTGTACATGCTTACTTGTTAACTTTGACAACTCTTTTGAATGCTTTTGTGTGCCATCCTTTGGTTGATGTTGGTATGGCTCCAATGTGGAAAATTACATGTCATTTTATACTGACTTGTGTGCTTGGATACCCATTTGACTTGGATTGGATCATCCTTTAATTGCTTGATAATTAACATGTCTTTATGGAAATGTTTTGACATTGTTTTGTTCCATGCTTGCCTTAACTTTTGAGAATGTGTTTGACATGAACTTTTGTGACAACTTGAGACACTTGTAGACATTCACTATATGCTTTAGCTTATGACTTAGGTCATTCAAATTCCAATCTCATGTTTACTTGTTCTTTGTATGTTCATAAGTGGTTAATGCATCACAAGTATGACATGTTTGTGTAGCATTCTCAAATCTTGTAAACATGACTTGATGTGAACTTAATGATCATTACTTGACATTTCAAACATCACTGTGCATTGATTATGATATGAAATTCTACTGACCCATGTGGTTTCTCCCTTTGATTTAACTTGTTTGAGCTTTTAAAGTGCAACTTACATGAATTTTGTGATGACTTTTGTTTGAGTTAGGATGTAGGACATAACTTGAACTCTTTTGACAATGCTTAGGACACTAACATAGATGTGATATAGTAGGTTTATATACTTTCCCTCTTGGGTTCATACACTTTTAGGACTCACTTCACTTTGTTTATTGTTTGACATTACTCCTAGTGTAGTCTTAGGACTTTAGCATAGGCATAATTGCATAGTTTTGCATTTTCCTTTCAACTATTCAATAGTTGAGCTTGGCATGGAGTTGTTAAGTACTTGTGCTACTTTACATGGTTGTCTACACTTATGAGACTTCTCTTTCATCTCACTTATCCTTTCCTCTCTTTTGTGATTGAATCATCTAATGTTTTCTTGTGTATGATCACACGTTCCCTTAGGATTCCTAGCTTGAATCTAATTTTGCATTAGGTTCAAGGTAGGGGAGACATTAGGTTTGCAATCCATGCATGATAACAAGTAGGATAGTTCCTTTAAACCTTTACCTTAGGTCTATCTCTTTTGTATGCCAATATTAGGTTGAGTTCCCTTCTAACTTAACCTTAGGACCATTGTGTATGATAACATTAGGACTTATTTTCCCTTAGTTGTTTTCTTTTCAACCTTTGAGTCCTTTCTCTTCTCATCTCTAAAAAAGTTCAAAACACCTAATAAATACAACGAGTATTGTACGCCATGAGCCTTAAGTACATGGGAAATGAAGAATGAGGGGTCTCCCTTCACTTTTCTAGAGTGTTTAGCAAACGTCCCATTTTGGGGCGACCATGCAACACATTCGCTCCTATGTCATATACTTTAGTGCAATACAAGTTTCAAACTAACTTAATCCACTTCTGTCTAAAAAACACAAACCATGTGCAAATCTTTTTATCCTCCGGGATGGGTTTCAAATCATTTTCAGAAAAGAGCACATTATTTCCGTTCTGTCGCAAACAGGCATCGACCCTAACTGCTGGATGCAAACTTAACGTCGCTCATAAAAAACACTTACCGACCCGTAGGTCGAACTACGACTGCTCTGATTTCCTCTCTCTCTTCCGATTGAGAATACATAGGCATAAGACGACGATGTCTTGGCGAGCAACCTTTCCCCACAATCCCGTAGTCCTTCGAACTACGTTGACTCTGACTTTCCCACTCCCGAGGGAATACGTAGGCCTAGGACGACGACGTCCTAACGAGTCACCTTTACTTTTCTTCCCCTGTCCCGTTTCCATTTAGCAGTAGGCTTTAGATAACTCACCCTTTGATTAGACAACAAGCGTGGATCCCATCGAGTACGATGGACATGAGGGGATGCTAATACCTTCCTCTCGCGTAACCGACTCTCGAACCCAGGCTATGGTTGCGATGACCATGTCTTTCCCTTCTTCAGGTTTTCTTCGATCGTTTTCTTTCCCCTGCATTGGGATAAATAACATTCGGCGGCGACCCTCATAGCCCTCATGTATGGACCTTATGACCGTGTCTGCTTCGTGTCTATCCACGCGTCTGAGCAACACGAAATCATAGTTCCTCTTGTATAGTATACCACCACTTCAGAAGAATTTGGCGCAAAGCTGTCTAAGAGCCTTCTTGTTAGTGATAGTAATACCCTCAGGATATTCTTGTTTTTCTATATATCTCTTGATGTCGTAGAACCAAGGCTTATCATCAGACTCGTCCTCGATTGCTAAACAGTGTGCTGGTTCATTCAAATGATCAATGCGGATAGAAGGAGCTTCATTCTTCCACTTGACTTTGAACATGGATGCAAGAGTGGCAAGAGCATCAGTTAATTGATTTTCCTCTCTGGGGATATAATGAAAAGAGATCTCATCAAAGTAGGGAATCAATTTCGCAATGTACCTTTGATAAGGAACCAGCTTGGAATCCTGAGTTACAAAGTTCCCTCTTACTTGGCCGATAACCAAAGCAGAATCTCCATAAGTCTCAAGAATCTTGATTCTCATGTCAATTTGCGCTTCAATACCGTAGATGCATGCTTCATATTTATCCATATTGTTGGTGCATGCAAAGCATAATCTGGCAGTGAAGGGAAGATGAAAATCTATCGGAGAGATGAGGATAACACCAATTCCACGACCTTTAGCATTGGAGGCACCATCGAACATGAGCGTCAATCGCACCCCTGGTTCGGGTCCTATGTCAGGGTGTGGAGTCTCATAATCTCTGATAAACAGAACATCCTCATCGGGAAAGTCAAATTTCATTTGTTGATAGCCCTCCACTAGTTTATGAGCAAGGTAGTCAGACAAGATGCTCCCTTTTATTACTTTTTGGGTAACATGTTAGATATCATACTCAGTTAATAGCATTTACTACCAATCAATCCTTCCAGAGACAACAGGCTTTTCGAATATGTACTTTATCGGATCCATTTTGGATATCAATAAAGTAGTACGGCAAATCATGTATTATCTTAGGCGTCGAGCAGCCCAAACCAGAGCACAATAGGTTTTCTCCAAGAGTGAGTATCTGGTCTCACAGTCAGTGAACTTCTTGCTCAGATAGTAAATTGCATGTTCTTTTCTGCCAGTGTCATCATGTTAACCCAATACACATCCCATTGATTCATCAAGAACAGTGAGATACATGATTAAAGGCCTACCAGGAACCGGCGGTACTAAGATTGGTGGTTCTTGCAAATATTGTTTTATTTTATCAAAAGCTTCTTGACAATCATTGTTCCATTCGACCAATTGATTTTTTTCTTAGTAGTTTGAATATAGGTTCACAGGTAGCCGTCAAGTGAGGAATGAACTGTGAGATGTAATTAACCCTTCCCAGAAAGCCACAAACTTCTTTTTCTGTTTTGGGAAGCGACATGTTCTGAATTTCCCGAACCGTGTCAGGATCAACTTCAAAACCCTTCTGACTCACAATAAAGCCCAACAGTTTACCGGATCAAACTCTGAAGTTGCACTTTACAGGATTCAACCGCAGTCTAAACTTTTGGAGTCTGTCAAACAGTTTCTTCATATGGGCCAAGTGATCATCTTTAGTTCTGGACTTGGCAATCATATCATCCACGTAAACCTCAATCTCTTTATGGATCATATCGTGAAAGAGGGTTGTCATGGCAAATTTGTATGTTGCCCCTGCGTTCTTCAAACTGAATGGCATGACTTTGTAGCAATATGTACCCCATGGCATGATGAAAGTGGTCTTTTCCATATCAGCTGGGGACATCTTGATCTGATTATATCCTGAGAAGCCTTCCTTGAAAGAAAAGACAGAGAACTGTGCGGTGTTGTCTACCAAGACATCTATATGAGGCAAAGGGAAACCATGCTTCGGGCTTGCATTGTCGAGATCTCGATAATCCACACACATTTTGACCTTCCCGTCTTTCTTTAGAACCGGGACGATGTTAGAAATCCATTTAAGATATTCGAAAGTGGCTAGGAACCCATCATCAAGCTGCTTCTTTACCTCTTCTCTAATTTTAAGTTCCATGTCGGGTATAGTCCTTCTGAGTTTCTGCTTGACAGGAGGACATCCGGGCTTGAGTGGAAAGTGATGGTCAACAATGTTGGTATCCAACCCAGGCATATCTTGATAAGACCAGGCGAAGATATCAACATACTCTTTCAATAACTTGACCAACTCTGAGTGTACATGCTTTGCGAGGGATGCTCCAACCTTGACTTCTCTTCTGACATCACCAGTACCAAGATTGACAACTTCCACTGGCTCTTTATGTGGCTGAATCTCTTTCTGCTCGTGCTCAAGGAGCCTTGCTAGTTCAGTTGGTAATTCACAATCTTCCTCACCATCTTCTTCGGCTTAGTTAATTGGAATCCCAAAATTACAATGGATGTTTTCCATGTTGTTATCAATGCATTTATTTGTTTTGCATGTTTATGAATATGTTTAGAATGAGCTACTTTGAAAGGTGAAAATAAAAGAAACTTTTACCATTTGTTTGTGAAAAAGTAAAATAAAGAAAGAAAATAGAGCATGATTTTGAATGCAAAAAAACTTTCATTTATTGATCACATAATATTGCAAAAGCGGGAGGCCTTTTACAAGCTATCCACTCGTCTCGGGCGAGGACGAGGGAATGAGAAAGAAAAATTCATTACATGTTTACGGGAAAAACCACAGGAATCACATTAGATGTCCAATTGTTGAGCTCGAAACCCGGCGAGCACTTGCGTACAAAGCTTGAAATCTGGTTGCTAGGACCAGCATCATCAATGGCTGCCACTATGTCACTGTTTTGGAAACCCGCGCCATTGAACTTGATCAAGTTGCTGTGCTTTTGACTATATGAACTAGATTGTCGACCAGGACGATAACCCATTCCAAAGCGATAATCCTTTTCAACCACATCAATCACATGCCCCAACCAGACAAGGCACCCTTCTCGATGGTCTTTTTAGCACCCTTAACGGATGACAAGGTCATTTTTAGTGATCTACTTTGACTAGTTGAAGCGGAGCTGACACCTTCGAACTCAAGACACTGCAACGGCACCTCAGCTATACCTTCATCGGTCTTGATGTATTGGAAGAATGATAACTTGCTTACAATCAAATCTTCTTCACCACAAATGATGACCAGTTGATCGTCAAACATGAATTTCATTTTCTGATGCAAAGTGGAAGTAACTTCCCCTGCGGCATGAATCCACGGGCAACCCAATAAGAAACTGTATGCGAGATTGATATCCATCACTTGAAAAGTAATGGTAAACAAATGCGGTCCAACCTTAATGGGTAAATCCACTTCTCCAATAACTTGCCTTTGAGAACCGTCAAAGGCTCTGGCGATTAAAGCGCTCGGCCTCATCTCGCTTCCTTCCACCAGGAGTTGACTCAATGCGCCCTTAGGCATCACGTTGAGAGAAGAATCGGTATCCACCAGAACACGAGATAATAAGGCGTCCATACAGGATACAGATATGTTCAATGCTCGGTTGTGGGCAGTTCCTTTAGGAGGTAATTCTGACTCATTAAAGCCCAAGTATCTGCTTGCAGTTATGTTATCCACTACATCATCAAACTCGACAACAAATATATCATGCATCACGTGGGCAGTGTTTAAAACTTTCAATAAAGCTGATTTGTGCGCGGCTGAGCTCATGAGTAAGGACAAGATTGATATCCTTGAAGGCGTCTGCCCCAGCTGATCCACAATCTTAAATTCACTTTTCTTGACCAGCTTAAGGTATTCTTGTTCATCAAGTGTCTCCTTGTTTTTTGTTGAACACCAGGGGTTGTAGATGTGTCTTTGAGAGGAACAACAATGGGAACCTGTACTGGCTTAGACGTAACCTTCAGAGCGAACACCCGTCCACTACGAGTCATACCCAAGTAGTGGTTACATTCACAATCTCTAATTCTACAAACCTTATCTCTTGACCCCCAGAAAACACAGTATACCCATACCTCCAAGGTACCTCCTTAGAATTTCGATACGGAAATGACTTTGGCGGGCAGACAACGATAGGTTGCATTTTGTTTTTAAGAGATTCAACAGGAACCTTCTTATAAATGATGGTGAATGACTCGATAGTAGCGACTTCTTCCACAGACATAGATCTGGAAAATTGAACCTCACCTTAGTTCATTAAAATTTGGACACAACCCTTCAACTTTCGACACTGATTTGGATTACTATCACTAATCTGAAACTTTCCGTGCAGCCCTTTCAGCAACCCATGTTCATTCAATCTCTTGATAACCATGGTCATCGGGGTCTTTACCTCGTCAATATCCATGATCAACTCAGCCCTTGAGCTATCCTCAATCATGTTCACCGTATGTCCACTGTGATTGGGCAATGTATTATGTTGAATGTTAGGACCTTCTGTTAGAGCAAGAGATGTCTCTACAAGTCTTCTCTATGTTTTGATGATAACAATGGTATTTGTGAAAGAACCATTTTATGTTCTAACATGTGTTATGTGCAGATCATAATCATAGAAGATATCATATCCAACAAGCACCAGCTAGATGTGCGTAATTGATTATATGCGAAGTTACTATGTGTGACACAAGCCGCAAGAAGCAAGTATGCTTCTGTATCTGATCATGATCAGTCAGATCCAAGGATACCGATATTGCTGTTGCAATGCTCTTGTGGATGCTCTCTGAGAATGGTTATGATTCTGAAGATAGCGAAGCTTCTGAAGAGATAATGTTATAGAGAACCGAAGTGCTGAAGATTCCAATGACTTGAAGTTCTGAAGGCTGAAGGCTCTGAAAACCAAGTGCAGAAAGATTCTGAAGACTTATGTGTTCTGAAGATTATGGTTCCAAAGGTCAAGTGCTGAAGATTCTGAAGACTGATTCCTAATGGACGAGCTCTGAAGACGGAAGAATTGAAAGATCTGAAGACCCAGTTATAAAGTCTCTACTCATGCTTCAATTAATTACCATCAGAAGCCTCTAAAGATTTGAAGACAAATGTTATCGTTAGCAATGACTGTACACCGTTCTAAAAGACCAATCCCATCACTTCTATAGTAAAAAGAAGATATGGCAGTACAACTTTAATTATTGCATAACGAATCTTTTCAAACGGCCAAAAGCTCTCCAACGGCTATATTTTACTGGTCTATTTAAACAAAGGATTAATCGCTTCTAAAGGTGTCGGTTGTGAATCGATCAAGTCGATGTAATGATAGCCACAACGATGAGTTCTCGTTGTAACACTTAATATCCAAAGTTATCACCATTTACACATAACCATTGTTGTTGAACCTCAAGATCATAAGTCAACAAAATAACAACAATTAAACAGAAGTTGTTGATGAAGAAGACAACATTGTAAATCAGTCAAGTCATCAACCACCTTCTCGTCTGAGCTACATTGAAGATCTGAAGCAAGGAGTTATTGCTCAAAGTTTGCTCAACCAAGAAGACGAAGAAGAAGAAGATCTACAAGATGTCAACAATTGTCAAATCAACATACATCTTTGTAGTTTCTTAAGATAGCAAGGAGCTGTTGCTCACATCTTTCTTGAACACTTGTGTGTTCTTCTGTACTTAAACTTAGGAGTTATCTGCTTGTTAAGAAGCATCATTGTAACCTCCTATTTAACTAATTCTATGTGAATTAGGATTCCTTGAGTGGTCAGTGTGACCGGAGACTCAAGAAGACAATGGTTTGGTGTCATTGTTGTAAATCCTGAAATAGGGTCAGTAAACGTTATATTCGTTGCGACGAATCCCTGAACTTTTAGCTGTGAAATCCTAGCAGTAGATCTTGCGAGATTGGAACCTGCAGGTCAATGCTCATTATATTCATTAAGTTGAATCCCTGAATGGTTCATTGTGTGTTAGTCACAACTCTGGTTGTGCAGGTTGTTAGACACCGGCTGTTTCCCGTGCATCTGTAATCGAATTTGGTTATAGTGGATTAAGTCCTTGTGTTCAAGGCGAAATCACCTGAGGAGGATGGACTGGACTAGCTTAGGAATGGCTCAAGTGAACCAGGATATATCGTGTGTTCTTTACTCTTGCTTATGTTTTGATCTATTGTTTATGTCTTACTCTAGATTATCAGAACTTTACATTAACAAATCAGAACCTTGCATCTTAACTTTGATAAGCTTCCGCACTGCAAGTTCTGAATGATGCATATCTTATTCAGACTCTCCCTGTCATATATGCTTTTCCCGTTGACAAGTCTGAATGCTACTTCACATATCAGAGTCTCTCAATGAACTCTGATGTTCTCTTAGTGATTTAATGATAAGAGACGAAAAGTTTTTAAAGAGTGAAAACACAAATCAAACCCCCCTTTCTTGTGTCTTTCTCGCACCTTCAATTGGTATCAGAGCTCCGGTTCTGTTATTGATGGATATCAAACACTTAACAGTGTCAGAAAAAGATCCAGATGCGGTGCGTAGACATACTCTGGGTGAGATTTTAATCCACTTACAATTTCTGTAACAGCTCAGAAGATGACTGTGTACAAAATTGTAATCAATCGGATTACTTGAGCAAGTCGTTGATTTTGGAGGTTTTTGCAGTTGTCAACAACTAAATCTTCCTCACTCAAGCCTTGATGAAGATTGAAGAATTAGCTGACAAGATAGACTCATCAGATAAGAAGTAATATTTGTTTGAATGCTTATCCTAGAAGATACGTGTGGATAAACCACGTATTTGCTCAAAGTTGAATCTTCAGAAAACAAGAAATCTTGTTTGCTGAAGATTATTTCTTTATGAGTTTTTGAGATGTTTTCAAGAAACGGATTAGGTCCACCCTTGACTTTCTCGTTTGAAACTCATTAAGAACTTCTTCATGTAAAGAAGAAAGATTGTTGTTCTATGATGTTGAACTTCAGAACGAAGTCTGCAGAAGAAGTCAGAAAATGTAAGAATTCAAACTCTTAGAAATGATTCAACATCTGAATCTGAACTGATCAAGCAGTTAAAAGATTCAATGAAGAACTGAATGTTTCTTTCTTGAAAAGCTTTGCAGAAAATTGAAGAACATTCAGAAAGAGGAAATCTAGAGATTCATCGGGAATCTGATGAAGAACAATTCTGAGTCTGGGTTGAAATAACATAGACGATTGAGTTCTGTTAACTTGAGATTCTATCTCAGTTGAACCAACTGTAATTTGTCAGAATGTTATCTGATATTTCTTTAAAAAATTTCATGTTGTGAATAAAAAAATGCTTGACTAGATGAAGAAACATAAGTCATATACTCGAAGCCAAAATGGATCTAAGTCACTGATGTTGTTCATAATGAAGAAATCAGCTAACATTCTTTTCAGAAGCAGATATGCTATAAATCCGTTGATAGACTAAATCTAAACAAGTTAGATCAGCATTGCAAGAACAAGATTGTCATGCAAACTTTGTCATATGTTCCACACATGTTTGATGATACTTGGTTCTGAACAGGCTTCACATTTGTTCAAAGAAATAAAGTCAAAAGATGTTTTGAGATACTAACTAATTCTCTTTAGTACATAACTTTTCAGAAGTTTATGTTTAAGCTAAAGAATTAGTGACCCTCTGATAATCAGTACCTCCACACTCTGAGGATTCCCTTCAGAAGTCAGATGAATACTCCTGAACAATAGAACGTAGTGGTCATCTGAAGAGAAGAATGATTCTAGTTCTCAGACTAAGAAATCCAAGTTCAGAAAACAACGATGCTCTTCAGCAACAGATTACAACGTCAGATCACTCTGAAGGAAGTGAAGCTAAAAGTTGATGATCAGAAGCTCAGAGCCAGAATGGAAAGTACTCACATGAAGCTTTGCAATAAAAGATCTCAGATTCTCTAAGGTATGACTCTTCTTATCAAAAACTGATTAAATGTTACTAAAAATTCAAACTGAAAATTGACTGGTAAGTAAAAACATTAATGATATTCTCTATTTCTAAGAAAAATCTTTTGATCAAATCTCTAGACAATGTGTTCACTCATTATAACATCTATCAAAACTGCATATCTTGAGTAATCATGATATATTCCTAAGAACATAAGTCCTATTGAAAAAACACTAAAGATTTTTCGTATGACATAAGTAACTCCATTCTTATGACAGTTTTTGCCGTGATAACACTTCCAAAATCTTATCCATAATCCAAATAATATCTCTCCATATATAAAGACTGTTCACGTCATTAAATCAAAGCTCCAGTCAAGTGATATGTACTTGATCTACGCCATACCTAGGCTAGGCACAACTCATCTTACCCAGTTATATGTATATAAATCACTTCTCTTTATCAAACGACTTCATACTCAAGTCCTTCTATCATAAAACCTTAAGTGTCAAAAATTTTGTTGTTCATCTCCATCATGCCTCCACTAACCTTTCTTGGGGACCAGGACCTTCTTGAAATCATTCCTGAAAAACAATTTATAATCAATGTTCCTCCTCTTTCAAGTAACATTGCTAGCAGTCTAGCTGATGTGTTTTATACTCAACAATGGACTAGATACTCCACTATGTTAGAAAAACCATTTACGTAAATCTAGTGAAAGATATTTGGAAGCATACTTTCCTTGAACATGAAACTAGACATATCACCTCCTTTTTTCTTGAAGTCCCCATCACTATCACTCCCTTCTCAGTCACTCTAGCAACTGGATGTGAAAATGTGGGAATATTTGTTGACTGTGACCTAAATAAGTTCTTTGTTGCTAGAAGATTTGCCTTCCTTCATAACCTTTCATCTGGATATGAACCATCCAATCCTGAAAAATCTCCTACCCATTCCCAAAGCATGGTACAAACTAGTTTTGTCAAATTTCCTTCCCAGATGAGAATGCCATGATATACTAAGATTTCATGACCATCAGTTCATTCATTTATTGATGAATGACTTTCAGATAAACCTACCACACACTATCTTCAACTGTCTCTGGAAATGCATCTCTGAGTCCAGAAACCTCACAAAGTTTTACATTCCTTATGGAAGAGTTTTGTCTGAGATTTTCTTCAGAGAAGGAATTGTGGATATGATCAATAAGAAAATTGCAGAAGATGGTCCTTAATGCCTTCCAGAAAACTGCTTGTTGAAGACTAAATGTGAAATCTTTAGTAGCTAGAAAAACTAGACTTATCCATGTCTGCTATGTGCTTGTTATGTGGTAGTTTAAATCGTTTATGTTCTAAGTTGTTGTACCCATGTCAGTTTGTCCTTAAATTATCTGAGTCTAAAAATTGCTAAAATTGTGTTTGTGAACCGTCTTATTTAATGAAGTATGTTCCTTTTCTATTAGATGGTTCATAACAACATGTCTTTCTCACGCTCATCACTACTCAAAATTGAAATTAAAACAAATCAAAATCTGACATGCATTAAAAGCAAATAGATTTTATTTAAATCTCATATACACGTATCTTTTGAAAGACATATGAAAGAATTTTGGACGGCTCAAGAAACCGCCATCATTAAAATACATTAGCCACATTTACCACTCACAGAAGAGTAGTTATTACTCATAACTAATTAATATCTTCCCATCAAATTAGGTAATTGCTCCGTTTTATTTTCCCATACGTTTACACCCTTTAGTATACCCTAGGAAATCATGACTTACCTAGGAAATAGTAAACACAAATTTTGGTACCGATTCAGTCATCACTCTTCACTCTCACTCACTTATAAATAGTAGGATTTTCTTTCACCTTATTTCATCCTCAAAAACTATAATAAAGATGATGACCTCTCAGAGAACTGGCCCAACCTTTTTAGGAAGAAAAGAAAACTTAGAAGTGATTTCTGAGAAAAGACCTAACCTATCTCATCTCAGAGATGATGGTTTGGAAATAATTAGGAGCATGCAAGCTGAGTCTTGGCATTGCTATTACTCTCTATTGAATGGTCCCATCTTTCTAGACCTTGTTAAGGAATTTTGGCATTTTGCTAGAGTCAGTAAGGACAGGAACACTATATGGTCTGAAGTTCATTTTCACCCCCATCGCTATCTCTGTCTCCTCGATAGAGAAAATCACTAGATGTGTCTCCTCCGGAGTCACGATTGATGACTATCAATTTGATTTAAGCATGGTGGAGAGGTACAAGATTTTGTTTGAAGATTCAGTTCCTTATGAACCGAATAACCCCGAGAAGCTTCTTCCTTCTCCCAAAACCTAGTTTAAATTATCTTTAACCAACCTTCGTCCTCGTGCAACTGCTAGAGGCACTATGACGCATGATGACAAAATTTTTGTCTTCCTCCTAACGCATCACGTTACGATAGGCCTTCCCAAAACCATTTTTAACCACATGAGACATTCTATCAAAGTCTCAAGAAATCAGATGCACTCGTACATTCCTTATGGAAGAATATTATCTGAAATAATACTGAAAGAAAAGGCCTGGGGAATGATAAGCAAGCTTGGACCAGGACCTTCACCGGCCGAAACCAGATGTGAAAGAGTGGACAATGTTGAAGATTTTTATGATTAAGTTAAACCTTGATGTTTTTTCAGTCGTTGTTATGTTTTGTTGGATATATATATAATTATCATTTTGTGTTGGTGTGTGTTGATGTTCTATCTCATTCTCTGCTCCCAGTATGGTTCCAAATCAATTAATCAATGAAAATGCTTAAGTTTGATATCTAAAGATGTTATTATCACTAAAATTGTTTATTATCATTTTGCTCTCTGTTTTGTTGCTTGCATTATGTATTCTCCTCTTGATAATGAATGAAATTTCTTTTGAATGGCTTTACTTTAAAGAATTACATGAAAATCATTCTCAAAACTCAAAAATGTTTTACTTTGCTAAAATGCTTAATAATCAAACACTCTAAACTTTTTGATGATGTCAAAAAGGGGGAGAAATAGAAATATGATTTTGATTAGAAATCTTAAAAGAATAGAATGCAAAACTCAAACAAGTAAATCTATGATAATGCATTTACCACTAACGTTTGTTTGATGCTTATCCGAGGAACTCTAAACAAGTTCACTAGGCATTCTCAAAACAGGTTAAATAGGAAGAACTTTTGTTAAAAGTTCTTATGAACTGTTTGTTCATATGATCGAAGTTGTACACTTCGTGAACATGTGTTCAGAATCAGATTTACCCAGTACTGTTCAGAAGTTGAGAATTTTCTGAAAGTCTAAGTTATCGTGATTCTTGTTTCACTTTGTTCAGAAGTTGTAAGCTGTCTAAAAATATGATATTCAGAACATAAGAATCAGAAGAAGGAAAGCTCTGAAAGCAGTCAAGATAAAAATCTACATCTTAAGATGCTCTTCAGAAGAACTAATCAAATCAGAAGTCGAAGACTTTCTTAAAATCTGGATTGAAGATCCAAGAAGAAGAAGTTCTGATTTTCACCAAGAATCCAATTGAGAAGAAAATGATTTGGTATCAGACTAAATTTACACTTGATAATCACACTCAGTATATAAAGATTGGTATCAGAATCAGTCTGTAGTGATATCAATCAGAGATAAGCTGTGAAATGTTTTCAAATACCTTCATTGGTATTCATTTCAGCATACTACGAAAATACCTTTCGACTGGTATCAAACTCAGCCTACTTTGGTATCAGACTAAGAATCTTTATTAACATTGGTATGAGATTCAGAATCAAGCGTTGATTGATCACTAAATTATCCTTCTATTGGTATCAGATCAAGAATGAAGCTTTGATGAAACACTGAGTTGTGACAATAACAAGGTTCTGAGATGAAGGCCTGTGTTCAAAGTCAAACTCTGAAAAGTCATGATCTTATTGGTGATTTAAAATTAATATATCTGAATTATGATTCTAAAGATCCCAATATTTGACTTATGGAAACTAAGGGGAGACTACACAGAAGATTCAAATGTTAAAATCTATAATCTTCACCAAGTCTGAAACTCAGGGGGAGTTTCCTAAGACAGTGTCTGTCTCTGATAAATAGTGAGGCTATGTTATTAGAAAAGAACTGTTCTGTTTCTGTGCTGAATTGATTCTGCTGAAAAGTAGAAAATGCTTCAGAGGACTCTGAAGATTATGAGCCCTGATATGACGTACAAAGGAACTAAGTTCTAATAGTCTGAAGACGAAAGTTCTGATGAACCAGTCCAGATGCTGAAGACTTTTGTCTCCTTAAAAGACAAGATAGAGAAGTATTCCTTTTCTATTCTTCGTTCTGGCAACTCAAATTGTTATTTTGTGAGTCTTTGGATCATATGAGATTCTAGATAATCACAGATAAAATTTTGGGGTTAACACATTCAGGGGGAGCTGTTGTTCCGGACTCTGAATATGTTTAGTTTTGGTGATTACCTTGTATAAAATGTTTAATCAAAATACATGGTTTTGTCATCATCAAAAAGGGGGAGATTGTTAGAGCAAGAGATGTCTCTACAAGTTGTCTCTATGTTTTGATGATAACGATGGTATTTGTGAAATAACCATTTTATGTTCTAACGTGTGTTGTGTGCAGATCATAATCATAGAAGATATCAGATCCAACAAGCACCAGCCAGATGTGCATAATTGATTATATGTGAAGTTACTATATGTGACACAAGTCGCAAGAAGCAAGTATGCTTCTGTATCTAATCATGATCAGTCAGATCCAAGGATGTCGATATTGCTGTTGCAATGCTCTTGTGAATGCTCTCTGAGAATGGTTATGATTCCGAAGATAACGAAGCTTCTGAAGAGATAATGTTATAGAGAACCGAAGTGCTGAAGATTCCAATGAGTTGAAGTTTTGAAGGCTGAAGGCTCTGAAGACCAAGTGCAGAAAGATCTGAAGACTTATGTGTTCTGAAGATTATGGTTCCAAAGGTCAAGTCCTGAAGATTCTGAAGACTGATTCCTAATGGACAAGCTCTAAAGACAGAAGAATTGAAAGATCTGAAGACCCAGTTATAAAGTCTTTACTCATGCTTCAATTAATTACCATCATAAGCCTCTGAAGTCTTGAAGACAAATGTTACCGTTAGCAATTACTGTACACCGTTCTAAAAGACCAATCCCATCACTTCTACAGTAAAAAGAAGATATGGCCGTACAACTTTAATTATTGCATAACGACTCTTTTCAAATGGCCAAAAGCTCTCCAACGACTATATTTTACTGGGCTATTTAAAGAAAGAAGTAATCGCTTCTAAAGGTGTCGGTTGTGAATCGATCAAGTCGATGTAATGATAGCCACAACGATGAGTTCTCGTTGTAACACTTAATATCCAAAGCTATCACCATTTACACATGACCATTGTTGTTGAAGCTCAAGATCATAAATCAACAAAACAACAACAATTAAAATAGAAGCTGTTGATGAAGAAGACAACATTCCAAATCAGTCAAGTCATCAACCACTTTCTCGTCTGAGCTACATTGAAGATCTGAAGCAAGGAGTTATTGCTCAAAGCTTGCTCAACCAAGAAAACAAAAAAGAAGAAGATCTACAAGATGTCAACAACTGTCAAATCAACATACATCTTTGTAGTTTCTTAAGATAGCAAGGAGCTGTTGCTCACATCTTGCTTGAACAATTGTGTGTTCTTCTGTACTTAAACTTAGGAGTTATCTGCTTGTTAAGAAGCATCATTGTAACCTCCTATTTAACTAATTCTATGTGAATTAGGATTCCTTGAGTGGCCAGTGTGATCGGAGACTCAAGAAGACAATGGTTTGGTGTCATTATGGTAAATCCTGAAATAGGATCAATAAACGTTATATTCGTTGCGACGAATCCCTGAACGTTTAGCTGTGAAATCCTAGCAGTAGATCTTGTGAGATTGGAACCTGCAGGTCAATGTTCGTTATATTCATTAAGTTGAATCCCTGAATGGTTCATTGTGTGTTAGTCACAACTGCGGTTGTGCAAGTTGTTAGACACCGGTTGTTTCCCGTGCATCTGTAATCGGATTTGGTTATAGTGGATTAAGTCCTTGTGTTCAAGGCGAAATCACCTGAGGAGGGTGGACTGGGCTAGCTTGGGATTAATCTATTGTTTATGTCTAACTCTAGATTATCAGAACCTTACATAAACAAATCAGAACCTTGCATCTTAACTTTGATAAGCTTCCGCACTGCAAGTTTGAATGATGCATATCTTATTCAGACTCTCCCTATCATATATGCTTTTCGCATTGACAAGTCTGAATGCTACTTTGCGTGTCAGAGTCTCTCAATGAACTCTGATGTTGTCTTAGTGCTTTAACGATAAGAAGCGAAAAGTTTTTAAAGAGTCAAAACACAATTCAAACCCCCCCATTTCTTGTGTCTTTCTCGTACCTTCACCTTCCTCAACTCAAGTCAAAATCTTTCGATCAATTAATTCCTGAACCAAGGTTTTGAAAAAAATACAGTCTTCTGTCACATGTCCTATGTATCCCGAGTGATAAGCACAAGACGTATTTGGATTATGCTTAGGATTGTAAGGCGGAATTGCAGGTGTGATTTCTTTCGGAACAATTGCCCCTTGATGAACCAACTAAGGGAACAACTCAGTATATGGTACCGGAATTTTTTCAAAGTTCAGACGCTTACGATTTCCCTGATTATTGTTGTTTTTCCGGTTTTGATTCTGCTGATTTCTATTGTTTTATTGAGACTGTTGTTGACGCTGCGGTTGTTGCTGATTTTGAGCATTTTGAACTGGTTGTTGTGGATGATACTGGTGTGGCGGTTGTTGATATTGTGCAACAACAATGTACAGATACAGATAATAAGGCATGGGAGCCATGAGTGCTTGATACGGAGGAGAGAATTCAGCTGTCACAACGTTGGCCTCACTTTCCTTCTTCTTTGAATGATTATTCTGAGGTTTTCTGTTGACCGGCTGCTGGGAAGCAGTTCCAGAAATTTTTCCAGTCTTCAGCCCGTTCTCAAGTCTTTCAACAATGGTTACAATGTCAGCAAAGTTTGATGAAGAACTACCCACCATTTTCTCATAGTATGATCCCTGCAATGTACCCATAAAGATGTCAACCAACTCATTATCAGAGAGAGCAGGTCGCACACGAGATGCCATCTCACGCCATCTGTGTGCGTACTCTTTAAATGTTTCAGTTGAGCGCTGGGACTGGTTTTACAATTGCAGTATGGTAGGAGCTAAATCAAGATTATATTTGTATTGTTTCAAAAATGCCTCAGACAGATCCTTCCAAGAACGGATTTTGCTGCGCTCTAAGCCCATGTACTAATCCAATGAAGCACCAGATAAGCTATCCTGAAAACAATGAACTAGTAATTCATCGTTATCGATATAGGATGCCATCTTCCTGCATTACATAGTGATGTGACTACGTGAGCAACTCAAACCTTTATACTTTGGAAGCTCAGGTATCTTGAATTTCTACGGCAATACAACATTTGGAACCAAATATAAGTACTTGGCCTCCATGCCAAAAGCAGAAAACCCTTTAATAACTCTGATATGGTCTTCCAACAACTCGTAATCAACAGGTCTACCTTGATCAGCAGGCCTGACAAGAATCTGAGGATTTGGCAGCTGAGATGCGGCCGGAGCATGGACTTATGAAGTAGTAAACTGAGAAGGGTATACCAATCCCTGATTAACCATCTGACCAGCATTCTGACCCATCTGAACACCAAACGGATAATTCTGAGGAGGTACCACAGTAGCTGAAGATATCCCAGGGTAAAGTATTCTAGAATAAACATTCTGAACAGTAGTTTGAGCAGCTTGGGATGAAACCGAAACATGAAGAGGAGGACCCCTATACACATGCTCATCGTCATCATAAGTTTCAATGCCGCCAGCACAGGAGTCTGACGAGTCTGAACCTGAAAATTCTTATGATCATCACTCACCACCAGAGGTGGAATCGAAGTAGGCATACCCCACGGATATGCAACAGTATTTCCATTAGGCATGGGCACAACAAAAGGCTGATATAGTACGATGGCACCACTATTTGCAATCGGAGGAGTGAAATTCGGAGGCATGCCCCAAGGAAAAGCAACAGACATCTTGTTCAAACCAGATTGAGAATTCGATGGATGAGCTATGAACTGAATCACAGGCTCAACCGGTACTTCAACAATAGCAAGAGAAGAAACAACAGCAGGAATTACCATAACAACAGGAGGACAGTCACAATAGGGGTGACAACGGTTGCATCAGTGGCAGTTGCAACAACAGAAGTAGCAGCAGTGGCGTCCTTCTGAGCACGAAGGAACTCTATAATAACATCTATGTTGGTATGAAACTGATCCATCCGACCTTGAAATTGAGCCAGAGTTTCCATATAAGCAGCGTTCTCAGCTTCGAAATCTGCCATGATCTTGGATTTGCTCGAGCAGGTGAAATAACGATGTCGAGTCATCATCTTGCTACAAGGCGGAGACGGACAGGGTAAGCAATGGTTTTTCGGATGAAGGGACGTGAATATATGTGCATGAATGTATACAATGCATGCTAAAATAAAATTTTAAATTCCAGGAATTCGTAAGCTTATTTTTGTTAACAATTATCATAAAGCATACAAGTAAAGGTGCAAATATAAAACAGGAAAGAAACTTCATTCATTCATTCAATAAAGGAAAGAAGTACAACTCAAGTACAAATCAAATATCTGCCTTTTGGGCTACAACAAGATCAGCCTGGATCCTATCAAAACCACCCTACAAACAGAAAAGAAGTGAAAAACAGCCCAAGAAGTCTTGTGCGGCAGCACATCAGCATATGCATCTCTCAACAACCCAGGTAAGTCCTCCAATGCGTGCTCAGCAAATCTGGCTAGACGGCCGTGCCTCTCACTCCGATACTTCGTATCATTCATGAGGTTGCACATCAAAGAATGGTTAGGTCCCTGAAGAAGATCCTGAAGAAAGGCCTCTTTCTGATCCAAGAGAACTTGTAAATGGTGGCTCTGGCGCTCCTAATGAGTACTCTCCGTGTTGAGCCGACTGATTTGCTCCCGGCTCTGATGTGCTTGATCTTGAAGCTTCTGGATCTCACCAAAGGCTTTGTCGAGCTTGGATTGACACTGACAAAAGTCCATTACAAACTGGTTAGCACAGTCTTATTCACCTTGCAGCTTTGTCTTCTACTCTAATAACTTCCCTCGAAGCTATTCAAGTTGTTTCTTGTAGCTCAACTCATCCTTGTAGGCATGGATCTGAGTGTCGGCGAGTTGTATCTTGTTGGGGGTAAGTCCATCATAGGTACTCTTCAAAGCACCAACCACTTTCCTCCGCTTGTTCTGTTCAGCTTCCACCTCTTTGAGCATGCGCTCTCGCTTCTAATGGAGCTCAATTTGTAAGCTTTCCTTTTCAGATGTGACTCTATCAAGGTTGAGATGAAGATCAACATTCTCCTTCTTCAGCATCTCAATAGTCCTCTTGAGTTGATCGACTTCAGATGGAGAGACAATGGCAAGTTCATGGAAGGCTTTGTAGGAAATGGCAACAAGATCTCTTTGACGCACTCTTTGACCCAAAGTGTGTAAGCTTCCTTGGCTATACAGTTCTTCTTACCCAAATTGACTCTTCCCTCAAGATGAATCTGAGTCCAAGCGGCACTAAACCTCTTCAGTTATCCCATGTCATCAACCCCTTCATGAAAGATGAACTCTTCCACTACCTTAGGATCTTGCTTGGCAACCATAGGATATCCCAACTGACGGAAGGCAAGTCTCGAATTGTAGTTAATTCCACCTTTTGTACCCAAGAGAGGTACATTGGAGAATTTAACCCAATGAAGAATGATATTAGTATCGTTGTAGACTCAAGAATACCAAGATATGTCATCAGCAGTAAGAGACATGATCCATTGAGACCACTTGAGATTACCCTTATTCTCAACAAAGGGTCCTTTATGTGGAAGGTGAGACATAAACCATTGGTACAGCAAAGGAGCACAACAGATAATGGTTCCTTTCTTCTTTTCATTCCTTGAATGAATAGAATGATAAGTATAGTCATAAGTGTCAGAACAGGGATCTTGGACAAGAATATTCTAATGGCAGCCAGATCCACGAAATCCTCCATGTAAACAAGACAATCCCATATATCAGCAAAGCAAGAATGGTGTTGAAATCCTTCCAGTTTCCCTTTTCAGCAAAGGAAGTAGCCTTGTCAACCAGAAACTTTGAAGCAAACCCTCGAATACCATTCCCTTTAGTCTTGAGATTAGCTTCCACATCCTTCTTACTAATGCAAAGAGCCTCAGCAATAAGGGGAAACTTCGAACAACCGCTGGTATAGACAAAAGGAACCTGCTTCTTGATCTCAACCCCCAAGATATGAGAGTACTCCTCAAGTGTAGGTGCTAACTGATAATCCTGAAATGTGAAACACTTAAGTGGCGGGTCGTAGAACTGAACAAGTGTATGAATGGCAGTGATGTTGACTTCAGTACTGAGGGTGGCCAAAAGATTACCATAATCATATTTGAAAACCCCTCTGTTATCTTCAACCACACGAGATGCTAAACCTCTCAAAGTCTTCAGCTTAGGCTCCACAAACTTGTAGCTAAAGATACCTCTGCAACCAATACTCATCTCTATGATAATGTCAACAAAGAATAAGCCTTTAAATAACCTGGAAATACACATGCAAAAATTAATTTACATGATGAAATGATATGCAACACAAGAAACAAGAAGCCAACACTGTCTAAACAATCAAATCTGAATAATCTGGATATCTGCATATATAATTCTGTGTCGGTGCAAAATAATCTGATGTGCATGAGAGAACAAAGGTATGAAGAGGCTGGTTTTCCTACAAAAACCCATATCCCACTCACAGGTGTGATCTAGACACAAAAAGGTGGTCCCTAGAAAGGTCGCCAAAACCATAGGACTCAGAATGAAAACCCCCCGCCGTAGCGAATTCTCGCAGGACGGAAGTATTCTCAAATGAATCACGGTATGGGATGTGGCTCTCATGATAACCCAATGCGCAAAACACATGCCTCATGACTATCCACGTTCTAGCATATGTTCATGCTCAAGCCCGGTGTTAGGACTTATCTCTCCAATAATATCGACCCATCCCAACAACAACAGAAAATATAGCAGATATCTAGAATATACAGCATGTGAATATTCAAAGCAGTAAAGAAATGCAGTAAATAAAGATAAAGCTAAAGCAAGTAAAATAAAGTGAGTAAAGCGCAAAAGATAACCACTCAAACAAACAAGAAAGCAAACAAAACTAGGCGAGACCCCAACTTACAATAGCAAGGATCCCCAACAGAGTCGCCAGCTGAAGCTAGCGGGATTATACCTGAGTGAATCGCACACTCAAAGATACAACAGAGTCGCCAGTGAACTTTATTTAGTTCCAGAGGACAGGGAAAATATTGATAAAACCCAAGGGAAGGGAAACGGGTAACGGGATTGGTTATACGAAAGGAAGGTACTAGCACCTTACACATCCCTCGTACTCGACAAGAACCATTTCACTTGCTTCTAGGCTTGGATGGGTTATCTATCTAAAGGCTTCTAGCTAAAAGAGAAGAGGAGAAAAAGAAAAGAAAGAAAAAGAAAGTGCTCACGGAGGATTAGGGCCCTCGTGCCTACGTATCCTCATAGTGCAATGAGGAAATCAGAGTGCCACAGTTCAGGGAACCAGGGGTAAAAGAAGAAGGATGGAAGAAGGTGGCTCGACAAGATTTCGCAATCTCGTGCCTACGTATCCTCATAGTGCAATGAGGAATTCAGAGCCTACGTAGTTCGGGGAACAAAGACAGGAAAGGAAGGTGGTGTCAAAACCAAAAGCGAAAGAAGGAGAGAAAAACTCTGCTGGGGATGCAAAGAATTGGTGTCAGAACCAAGAAAGAAGTGCATAGAAAAGATAATAACTCTGATGAGGGTAAAGTGCAAGAAATGGTGTCGAAACCGAGAAGATAAAGGAGCAAAAGGAATAAAAGCGACTCTAATGGGGAGTGAGCAAAGGGGTTGGTGTTGAAACCGAGTGAAAAAAGAAGAAAAGAGAACATAGTGATTTGGATGAGGATCAGAGGGTAAGCGACCCTATTGAAGACCAGACAAAAGGGAGCGGTGTTGAAACCAAGAGAATAAGAATCCGGTATGTTAACTGACTGGTAGTGGTTAACCAAAGAAAGATATTAGAGCTCAGTGGAAACAAGGGTTTGGTGTCAACAGGCAGGCTGTGATGAACCAAAAGAAGAGACTACTGAACTAACAGAAGGTTTTTGACTCTGAAGGGTTTTCGGTATATTAACTGATAAATAGTGGTTAACCGAAGAAAGAAAAGATTATAACTCTGCATGAAGAAAGGTTTTAATAGATAGACTGTGATCAACCAAAAGAACGGGTGTAGAACCAAGCGAAGGTTGTGACCCAAAGGACGGGTGTGGAACAAAGCTAAGGTTGTCACCCAAAGGACAGGTGTGGAATCAAGCAAAGATTGTGACCCAAAGGAGTTTGGTACAATGCTGAATAAATAACGTCTGACCGAAGAAAGGGTATTTGAACCAAAAGAAGGTTACTAACCCAAAGGTGCGAGTATTCGAACAAAAAGAAGGTTGATAACTGCTGGGGATTCAGTGTTAATAGAAAGACTGGTATTAACTAAAAAGAGATGAGTGATTAACCAGGAGAAGGTGATTAACTCAAAAGGAGCTCAGTATGTTGACAGATAGACTGTGGTTAACTGATAAAAAAACAAATTGGTGTTTTAACTGGCAAGCAGTGGTTAACCAATCAAAGGGAGAAGAACCAAGAGAAGTTTGCAAACTCCGCTAGGGTTTCAGTGTTTAACAGGAAGACTGTGTTTAGCCGAAGAAAAGGATTGCAACTTGTTAGGGAAGAGAACATTGGTTTTAACAGTCTGACTGTGATTAACCAAAGGGACAAATGATCACTAGAAGAAAAGGTGTTGAACCAAAAAGAGGCTGCTAACCCAAAGTGATGAAGATCTTGAACCAAGGAAATGGGGATTGATCAAAAGAGAAGTTGAAAGGGGTAGGAGTGATCAAGGATCGACTCGGCTGGGGATTGAGAGACATTACAACTTGGAGATAGAGACGATTATTCTAGGCACATGGTCATTCATCCCCTACCCAAAATAATCAAGATGAGTGTAGGAATTCTCCACTTTCATCCCTTCTCTAGCACCAAAGTATAGTGCGGAAATTGAAACGAACAACATAACAAAGCCAATTTGTACAGTGCTCCAGTGCGTCGTGCAAAACTTCAACTCGAAAAGGGATCAAGAGAACAAGATCTAAAGGATCCTAAAGGGAGTGTTGCAGCAAAAATCGTGAGTGTAAGCTATTGATTAACTTAACTAAAAAATCAAGAGTCGCCACCACACTTTTATTTTATCCAAAAATGAAAGGAAAAAGAGCGAACAAAACCTACATAAGCTCTAAAACAAGAACAAGTGAATAGAGAGTGGGTAAGGGGGTTGGTTACTATTCGCACACGATTTGCGCGTGAACAAATGGTTGGAGTATTGTCATACCCCAAATTTTGACCACTAAAATGGGTGAGCATCCACTACAATCAAATTTAGGGTTTCCAGCCCTCTCAGAGCTTTTAGACAAAGGATCAATCAAGAAATGACATGATCTTCAACTTGTCTAGCCTCTCAAATATCCACGAGGGATCAAGAGGACTCCCACTTCAAGGATTAAGCACAACGATGCTCCCTTCCATGTGGATCAAGCCTCAAGATCGCCAGTGTCACCAAATTAGGGTTTGGTCGACTAGGGCCTCCAAATGAAAATTTTCCTCTGGGCATGAGCCAATGCTTCAAAGCATATCCTAAAATACTCCATGGAACCTCATGGACCCAAGCATCAAGTCAATTTGACCTCAGGGATGCATACATAAAAAATCAGGAATTAGGGTTTCTTGACCTAATTCACCCATAAGTTGACTTTTGGGACAAATCATGAGCCAAGACCTCAAGACATGATTTGAGGGTCTCCAACATACCACATTGATCCATTTGTAACAATGGATTGATCCAGGAAGCTTGAGCAGCAAGTCTCAATTTCATCAGTACCACAGTTAGGGTTTCGCGAGAAAAGTCAATTGAAGCTTTGGCTTTTGACCAGGACATGCTCTCAAACCCTAGGACATGAATCAATATACCCTATAACACCCATGGAACATGACCATCAAGTTTGATTTAGGTCAAGGACATGATTTCCTAAACGATCGCATAATTTGGAATTCATCTGATAAAAAGTCAACTGTGCACAAAAGTCAACTTTGACTTTTTGAGATTTTTCACAAAAATGGTTTTTTAACCCTAAAATGATGTTAATGTATGATTTGAATCATCATTCATCAAGAAAAATCAAGAAAAGTGGGATAACTTGTAAAAGGGGTAACCATAAAAACTTAGAAAATTTTCTAAGTTATGAACAAAGTGGCAAGGGTACCAACTTTGGAGGATCCTAACTCCTAAACCACAAAGCCATTTTTCCCCATCCAAAGCTTGATGTGTAGATCTCATTACCCTCGACAAAAGCTTAAAATTGACCTCCCTCCAAATTCCTCATGGATTTTGAGTTATGGAATGATCAAAATCACAAAAAGTGAAAATGTTACTTTTTTCCAACACTTAGTGAAATTTTCACTAAGTCAGAATCTGCCTTCACTTTTTCCAAATGTAGGGGGATTTTTTCACTTGGATCCAAAAGGTATCAAAACCAAATATGATTAAACAGTTGTTGTATCATATGAGGGCTTTCCAAAATGGCCAAGAACATCACCGAATTCCACTTGAGCCATGAGATATGACAATGGCAATATGCCTTGCTGAAAACTGCCAAGGCTAGGCAGAATTTTGCGTTTTTGCTCGATTTGGCAAAATCAGATAATTCCAAGCCTTGTCATCACTTTGGACACATCTGAGGATCAAATCTAAAGGGGACAAAAACTGAGCCAAGCCTCCAAAGTCCTTGGAACAAGAAGTAGCATGCCAAACCTAGAATTGCCTAAAAGAGGGACAAGACTCCAATTTTAGATTGGAGCATTCAATACATACACCAAGGTGGCATGGACTGAGCCATTTGCAACTGAATTCAGTCAAGACTTATCCAAGACCAAGGGAACCACAGCCCTGTGCCCTAACCTCTAGTCAATGGCTAGAGGAGACTTGGATTCGAAAGTGCAACCATTGGTCAAACCTCTGCTGCAGTTGCCATTAACTATTGCTTGCAAAACAAACTTGCTCTACTATAAATAGAGCTCATTTGTGCTCAGTTTGAGTACACCAAACCCATCAAACAGATGCTTTCCTCAAAATCTCCTTCTTCACTCCAATTTTGCCTTCCAAATCAAGTCACTATCGGGTTTTGAGTTTGAGAGCAATTCCAATCAAACCAATCACACACACACACCTCATAAACATCATATAGAAGTGATCCAAACACTCACATAACATCTGGAACACCAAAATCACAAAATCACCAGCCAATTGCTCAAGCCTTTGACAGATTTACAGTTGGGGTATCATCTCAAGTTCCAGATCATTTCAATCCATTCCAAGCATCCAGACACACTCCATAGCACCCAGGGAAGCTGTCCATAACCTTGGAACCAACCTGTAACACCTCTAACACAAAAACCGATCACCAGTTGCAAGAGAATTTAGGGTTATTGAGGTTTCTCTTTGATTTCTTATTCCATGCTTAAAATAAATGAAATTGAAGACCATAGACATGGTCGTGAGGTTGAAACGAGTAGATTGATATGTAGATTGCATGATATAATCAAGTATTCAGTGAGATTGGATAGAAAATGCAAATCTGCAGAAACAGAGGGTGACACGTGTTCTTGCCCTTGTTCTTGGCGCCCTTTTTGAAAATTCAAATATTTGAATTTTGTGATTTTATTTAATTGATTCAAAAATTAATTTCTCTTTGAGTTTTATTGATTTTGAGTTGATTCTTTTTTTAATAATTCACAAAAATGTTAAAATATTTTATTTTACCATAAAATCCCAAAAATATTATTTATTTCGTATAATTGATATATTTACAAAGAATTAATATTTTAATTGTTTTTGACATTTAAAATATTTTTTCCTTCTTGATTTTGCAAGTTTTAATGATTTCCAATCATTTTGTAGGTCAAAACATCATTTTTGAAACATTAATCCAAGATCACAATTTGTTTTCCACATGTTAAACAATTTTGATCATTTTAATTGAATTTTTTATTCAATTAAAATACATTTTGGAAACAAATTAGGGTTTTGATTAATTCAACCCTCATCAAACCTTTTAAAAACACTTTTGGGCCTCTAATAGAGTGTAAGACCAAATCCTTTGTAAATACAAACCTATTTTGGGCCTCACTTATTGTATAAGTCCCGTTGTATTTCAAAAAGTTTGACGCGAACATCATCTGTTGAAAAACAAACCTTGGGCCTCTCCTCGAGCTATAAGACCCATTCAAAATCTTTTGGGCCTCTATTAGAGTGTAAGACCCAACCCCCATTGAAAACCAAACCATTTTGGGCCTCAATGCATTGTATAAGACCCACCGTGTTTTCAAAAATCTCGGCGCGATCGCCATTTTCAAACAAATGACCCTGGGCCTCTCCTTGAGCTGTAAGCCCCACCACTTGTACAAAAATAAATCTTTTGGGCCTCTTGTCGCTCCCAGGATTTTCATCCAGGTACAAACGCGAAAGTGGCGCGGAACACAGAGTCGCCAGCAATGTATATTTATCCCAAGAGAGGGAAAGGGAACACCGCATAAACCTGAGGAAGAGGGAAAGGAATGGCCATCGCAACCATAACCCGGGTTCGGGAGTCGGTTACGCGAGGGGAAGGTACTAGCACCCCACGCGTCCATCGTACTCGATGGGATCCACGCTTGTTGTCTATTCTAAGGGTGAGTTATCCTAAAATCTATGGCTGCACTAAAACGGGGAAGGGGAAAACAATGACAGACTCAGTAGGACGTTGACGTCCTAGGCCTACGTACTCCCTTTGTGCAATGGAAAATTTAGAGTCAACGTAGTTCGGACCAAGTTCTTTTTGTGTTTTTTTATGAGCGACGTTAAGTTCGCGTCTGGCAGTTAGGGTCGATGCCTGTTTGCGACTTAGACGGAAAGTAACGTGCCCTTTTTGAGAATAGCCTTTAGTTTGACAATCCCGCAGGACAAAAAGGTTTGAAGTTTGTTTGTATTTTTTAGGACAGAAGTGACTTGAGTTAGTTCATAACTCAACTTGAACCAAAGTCTATGACACGGGAACGAATGCGTCGCATGGTCGTCCCCAATGAGACGTATGCTCAACACTCTAGAAGAGAGAAGGGGGACCCCTCAATCTTCCCTTCCTATGTTTAAGGCTTGTGTGCAAGGCAAGTTGATCTTATTAAGTATCTTAGAAGGGTTATGAGATGAGAAGAGGGACTCATAAGAAAAGAAAACACTAAGGGGAAATCTATCCTAATGTTATCATGAAAAAGTGGCCCTAAGGTTGAATTTGAAAGGGGAACATCTACCTAAGTTAGCATGCATGGTTCGAATCCTAATGTCTATCCTACTCCAAGCTTAATCAAGGATTAAGTTGGACTAGGGAATCCTAAGGGAGCATACAACAGCGAGTCTAAGACTTGAACAAGTCTTAAGATCCATGGGAAGAGAAAGAGTGAAAGAGATGAAGAAGAAAGAGAGGTATAAGATGAGAAATAAGATGGGGCAGCAAGCACATCATACACATCATAACCAATTCACATCATTAATCATGCTCCAAAAGTTCACAGAAGAAAGCTCAAGTAAGCAAGTAAGAGCAAACAAGAAAGGATGCCAGCAAACTTGCATAAGAAGCAAAATTAAACATCATTAAACCTCACACAAAGAAGGAATGAGCAAAGTAAGATGAAGATGAAACCAAATTAGAATTCAATCCATGTCATAATCATCCAATTCAAACATGTAAGAATGCTTCACATCATGATGCATTATGAGCCAAAGAAGCAACAAGTCAAATGATAATGATATGCATCATACAAATCAATCCACAATGGTTAAATGACGTGAAAACAAGGCAATGAACCCAAGGGGCAGTAGAAAATGCATCATCAACAAGCCAAGATTAAACTCAAATCAATCAAGATGAATCAATAAGCATCACATTCAAGACATGCATCAAAACTAGACAAAACATTCACTTATATCATTCATGCAGATCACAAAAGATCATGTGCAACAAAGAGTGAGAAAATGTCACATAAAATAACCCTAAACTAAGAGGATCAGAACCTATAGCATGTCACTCAAATCAAATAAAAGGCCTCATGCATTGATTGGATTACACAAGCAAACATCTCACAAGGTTAGGTCAAGCACCTTAGAGGATTCAAGTCAAAACAATGTCATCTTAGAAAATCAAGAACAAATAGGAAAATGGACAAATGAAGATAAATCCAAAGCCACAAACAAGCTAAGACATAATAGGATCACACCAAATAATTATCTCAAGCATCATTCAATCACAAGCAAATAAAGGAATCCAAACCATGTCAAGTATCCAAGCATGCCCCAATCAAACTCAAGCCACAAGTAGACACCAATCAAAAATAGCAAAATTGTCCAATAAATTCCCAAAAAATAATCAAAGGGAATTTTAAACATCCAATTAACAAGTAGAAAAATATTAGAACAGAACCAGCTCAATAGCATGTTCAAAAGTGCTCCACAAGTTAAGATATGCACATAACCGAGAAAAGATCGAGGGTCCACAAAAGTTGAATGGAAAGTCACTAAAAGTAACTCAAACCATCATCAAACCAGCACCAAAACACCCTCATATGATGGCCTAAAAGTGCCCAAGATATTGGCTTCAAATGGGTGAGTAAAGTCACAAAAATCCCTAACCCTTGATGAAGGGTATCATTGGAAACACATCTTCAAATTAAAACAAAATAAAATATTAAAAAAAAATTAAAAATAAAATAAAATTCATGAAAAAATAAAGAAGGCATTAAAGAATATATATGATTTTTTTTTAGATTTTTTCGATAAAAGGAAGTATTTTTAATAATTAAAACAAAAACGAAAAAAAAGAAAATAAAAAGTAATAGAAACAGAGGGTGTATTAGTAACCCAAAAAGAATGCCACCCGATTTGGGCTGGTAGTGGGGGTGTGAAAAGGAATTCGTTGGGCCCAAGATGAAGTTACTTATCTTCAGAATTTTAAAATAAAAAGAAAATAAAAATAGTTATTAAAGGTGTAACAAAAGTTATGTGACATGTTATCAATTGGTCATTCCAACTTAAGTCATAAAAGACAAAAGGAAATAAGAAAAATAAAAAAGAAAAAAAAACAAAATGCAAAGACCAATGAGGATGCGCCACCTCATCGTCTTCTTCCCCAAGACACCCACCCTGCCGGAAAAACCTCCGACCACCGCGGGGCCACCGAGCCGGCACTGGCCACCACCGGAGGTGGTCCGGCCGCCGGAAAAAAACAAAGGGGGGGGGGGGGACTACCCCACCCGATTTTTCGCGTAGATTCCAAATTTGAGATTATTTTTCAATTTTAAAGCCTCTATCACTAAGAAATACAGCCATGAACGAAATACACACAAACCTTCATCTCATTAAATCAAGACAACCATGGTACTATCTTCAAGGAAATTTAATGTAGATTCCAAATATGCCAACCATTTTTAAAAACAACCAAAGGAAACACATGAAAGCAAGCAATAAAGTAAACCCTAAAAAAGAAAAACTCCATGAAAACCACATATACTCAAGTTTAACCAATGCCTACCATGTAGGACTTCAGATGCAGATGCATGAACATGTTTATCACTTAAAAAAAACTAGTATGAACAACAAGAAGGAATCATGGTGTTACCTAACGGAGGAGCTCCGTTGGCACTTCAAATGACGTTCAAATGACGTTAGAGCTTCAAATAAATCCTTCTATTAGCCTCCTAGTACCTCACTGAATCTTGAATGAGCAATAGAATGGAAGAAACTTGGAGCAAAAACCAAAATTCGAAGAGAGAGAAACTAGAGAGAGAAGTAGGGTTTTGGATGTCAAAACGGCAGAATGAAGCCCTTCCTCCCCTTAGGGTTTGTTCTCTCCTTATATATGATGGATTGTGGTGGTTTTTAGAGGCCCAAACCAAAGAAAAAAGAGTTTGGAAATTTGGTCAAAAATAGGGTGAATAGTAATACGGGTTTGGCATGGAGAGGTGTGTTGGTATTGTTTTTTTTTTATGGGCTATGAGCAAAATGGAGGTGTGAGAATCATAGAATGAGGTAGTACCATATTGAAACAAGTTTGGTGAGTTTTGTGGTTTTCCACTTTTGGCAAATTATTTGAAATATGGTGCATGATGTATAGTGTATGGTGTATGTTTGATCATTTTGGGCAAAAAGATGATGATGATATATGTGGTTATGTATGGTGGGTAGTAAAATTATATGATGAGGTGTGGTGGAATTAGCAAATGGAAAGTGGGAGCTTTTGGTGAATTTGGGAATTTTCTTAATATGGCAAATTATTTGAATTTCATGACATGCATGGTACATTGTATGAAATCATAATATACATGCCACAAAATTATACCACTCTTGTACCATAAAAATCTCTTTTGAGTCACCATGTGAATGATTTCATAAGCATGACTTTTATGAAGACTTTTTGCATGATGAGTATTTGCATGAGATTCCAAAAATGGAAACTTTAGAAAACCCTAACTTGCCAAATTAGGTAAGTTTCCTCTATTCTTGATTTTTGATGATTCTTTTGACTTTTCTTGATTATGAGTCATGCCTTGATGAGGTGAGGGCCTTGAGGCTTTGAGGGAGCCCCAAGATTGAAAAATAAACTCAAGCTTGCCTTTGGAATAGATGCTCTTCTCCTTGAGAACCAAAATACCTTGATCCCATGCTAAGAACCAATGATATGCTTAGACGATAATGCAAAATGAAATGAAACATAAGCCAGTTAGTAAGAGAGCAAATTTTGGGGTGCTGCACCTCTATTAGAGTGTAAGACCCAATCCCCTTTTAACCAAAACTTTTTGGGCCTCAGACATTGTATAAGTCCCCCTGCGTTAAAAGAAAACCTCGGCGCAATCGCCAATAAAAAAACCAATCATCTGGGCATACCCTCGTGTTGTAAGCCCCATTCTTTTTCTTAAAACACTTGGGCCTCTTGAGAGAGTGTAAGACCCATCCCCTTGTACAGAAAACCTTTCTTGGGCCTCAGTCACTTGTATAAGTCCCTCTGTATAAAACGACAGTGCGATCACTGATAAACCTTGGGCCTCTCCTTGAGCTGTAAGCCCCAACATCTTTTCAAAATACTTTCTCCTTTAATTTTGAATATATTGTTGTTTCCAATCTTTCTTTGTTAAACAACTAACTAAACAGCATGGAAGCTCTACAACCGAGTAAGTGGTTATATGCTTTCTTTATCCGCTTTCATATACATATAACTATATTGTGGGGCTGTTTCACTGTAAGTCTTCTTTCATAAACTCATATCAACAGTGTAATACTAGTATAAATATTTAGAGTTTCCCCGGCAACTACGTCTAGCACTAAGCCCTGTTGGTCACTCTTAAATAGACAACACTAGATCCCCATAGGATTACCAGACACAGTCTTCCCTCCTCTTGCGATTAAACAATATGGAGACGTGAAAGGCAGCATTCTCGGTGAACCCTTTCACAGAGTGTCACCCTTAGAAATCGTCAAAGAAACTCTACTCCCCAGAGATGATCTTTTCTCCATGAATAGCATCTCTTGAGTTTCTTCCAAATTCTCGGACTTTCCTGGCTTGATCTATTCTCTGTGAATAGCATGTCTTGAATTTCTCGGGGTTTGGGGACCCACAGGCTTCCTAAAAGCATCCCCGCCTCCTCTTGGGCATTGTACAAGGACCCTACGGCTTCTTAGAAGTATTAACAGTCTCCTCTTAGGCTTCGTATACGGATTCTTCCTTCGGGAAGAGAGCCTCCTCTTGGGCTTCGTACAAATTGTCCCGACGACCTCCTAGAGGTATAGGAACAGAAATTAGTCATCTTAATAGAACAGTCTTTCAAAGAGTCTAGATCTTTCTACCGTGAACGTACTACTACTGTCTCTTTAAGCATAGTACTGTAAAGACATAGCTTCTCAATGGTTTTGATGAAGACAACAATGTTCATTCAAGGTTTTATGTACAAAAGGAAATGGATCAAAGACTTCAAAGCTCGAACAAGTTTCATATTAATTCAAGTCTTGAAGATTTCTCGAAGAAGGAAAAAGAAGAAATGCATAAGACTTGACTACTCTTGCAAGATAGGATTAATCAAACTTTTAGGTATATGAAATTATTTACTAAAACAAATCTTAGTGCTCAAGTTTTATAATCATGCTTTAAAAAGTCTTTCTTTGATTTAAAACCTTGAGAAAACATTTTTTAAAAGTTCATCTAAAGTCTTGGTCATTTTCTTAGATGATATTTGGTTTTAAATCATTTGCATTAAGAATTTTCATTTTTTACACTGATGCAATCGATTGTCATCCTGATGCAATCGATTGCAGTAGGCTAAATTTTCAAATTTTTTGAACGTTACAGTTGGTGCAACCGATTGTCATTCTGATGCAATCGATTGCACATGAAGCTTTTTTGAAAAATTCCTTGTTTAAATGCATCTTTTCATGGTACCTCTTGCTTGCATCTTTTCCATTCATTGTATAATAATTTTCAGAAATTCTTTCAAGCATTGCCTTGATTATTGAATGGGTGCATGCACACTATATATTAATTTCAAAGTTTCTTTTGTAAGTCACATTCTTGCAATCGATTGCACTAGGCTAAATTTTCAATTTTTTTGCACGTTACACTTGGTGCAACCGATTGTCATTCTGATGCAGTCGATTGCACCTGAAGCTTTTTTGAAAAATTCCTTGTTTAAATGCATCTTTTCATGGTACCTCTTGCTTGCATCTTTTCCATTCATTGTATAATAATTTTCAGAAATTCTTTCGAGCATTGCCTTGATTATTGAATGGGTGCATGCACACTATATATTAATTTCAAAGTTTCTTTTGTAATTCACATTCTTGCATACAATTTTCAAACATCTTTATTTTCTAAAAATATTTTAATTTCTCAAGTGTAAAAGGTCAGAATTTTCCAAGAGTGAAACCTTGTCATTGAACTTTCATTTCAACCTTTATAGTTTCATTCTTGCATCATAAAACACTTGTATATTCTGAATAAAGATTACTTTACAAGAAGAAGATCAATCTTGTGATTGATATCTTGAAGAATCAAAATCTCAACATATTACTCAAAAATTCAGAACTATTGTAAAATCCTAAAATTCCAAGGATTGTTTGGATTTAGGTGTTGACTATAACGGAAGTATTGTTTCTATTATTGGGTTTGTTAGAATTTTTGTTATCCGGATTGTGGATACAAGAGGTCCATTGTAAGAGTTATTCTTGGTTGGACTTTAAACTTGTAAAATCCAAGAGGGTGTTCTTGGTGGTTGATAGTTAGTGACTTGTATAGAAAGACTAGGAAGAGTCTTGTCTTGTCCAAAACTATAGTGAAATCTATATCATGTTGAAAGGGGAGTGGAGTACTCTCGACCTGTGAGGGGAACCACTATACGTCTCAGTGTTCTTTACTTTTCGCATTTACCGCTTTCCTCACTTAGAAACTTTTAGGAAATGTAAAATTCAAAAACCGTAAAAAATTCGGATAATTGTCTAAAAGCCTAATTCACCCCCTCTTAGGCTCTCATATAACGTACAATTGGCATCAGAGCAGGTTATAGGTAACCTGTTCCTACAGATCCAGTATGGCTTCCACAAGTGCAAATCCGGTTTTCAAAGATGGCAATAGTAGTAACAAGCCCCCTCTCTTTTCTGGAGAATATTTTGACTTTTGGAAAATAAGAATGAGAGCACATTTAGAAGCACAAGGAGATGGAATATGGGAAACTGTTGAAAATGGTCCACATCAGGCAATGAGTGTAGTAAACAATGTTGCAACTCCAAAGATTAAAAGTTCTTATATTGACGATGATAAAAAGAAAGTGCTCGATGAAAAGAAACCCATTAACATATTACAAAGTGCATTATGTATGGATGAATTCTTCCGCATTTAACAATGTAAATCCGCGAAAGAAATTTGGGACATTTTGGTGGAAAATCATGAAGGAACCGCTGAAGTTAAACGATCTAGATTGAACACATTAAGTCAAGAATATGAGATGTTCAGAATGCAGCCCCGAGAATCAATCCTCAACTTGCAAAAAAGATTTGTGCACTTGACAAATCATTTGAAAGCACTTGGTAAGACTTTTACTAACGATGAATTAAATCTTAAAGTGCTTAGATCTTTAAACAGGGAATGGCAACCAAAGGTGACAGCGGTATCAGAAAAGAAGAGTCTTTCTACAATGACATCCACTTCCTTGTTCGAAAAACTTCAAGAGCATGAGTTAGAACTTGAAAGATTGGAGAAGCATGAAATTCAAGTAAAAGATTCAAAAGACGTTGCCTTAAAGACAAAAGTAAAAAATTATGATAGCAATCAAGAGGATGAGTCCAATAGTGATGAAAATGATGATCTTATAAAAAAGTTCGAAAAGTTTCTAAGAAAAGAAAGAAAAAAGGAGATCATTAAAGAGGAAGAACCAACAAGAAAGATTAAATGCTTTGAATGTGGAGAAAGAGGACATGTTAAAAGTAAATGCCCTACACTTCAAAAGAAAAATAAAGTCAAGAGAAAGAATCATAAAAAGGAAAAGAAAGTATCTGTAGACGACGAAATAAGTTCATCGTCAGATGAAGAACATGTAAATCTTGCATTGATAGCAACACGCCATTCCGATGAAGAAAAAGAAGAGGTTAGTAATGAATTTTCTCTTTATGATAATGATCCACAAGAAGCCATTAATGAACTCTGAAATGAATGTAAGGTCTTGTATAAAACAATATCTTCACAAAAGAAATAAATAACATCTTTAGAAGAAAAAGTTGATGTTATGGAAAAAGAATCAAAAGACGAAAAACAAAAGAAAATTAGTGAAGGAAAACAAGAGTTGGTATGTAAATTGTGAGTCACTCTCTTTCCAAATTGTTCAATTAAAAAGAGTCCTTGAAAGATATGAGAAAGGACAAGTTGGATTAGAAGTAGTCCTTAGTCAACAAAGATACTCAAATGATAAAAGTGGACTTGGTTACTCAAAGTTTTCTAAACCAAGTTCTAGTAAAACAATCTTTGTTAAGGCTAGTGACCAAACTTCTAAAGAGAAAGTGAACAAACCTAAGAATGTGCATCCTTATCCTAAAAAGAAAAGATTTCCTAAAAAGAAATCATATATTCCAATATATAAAAGCTATTTTGTTCCTACTTGTTTTTATTGTGGTATTATTGGCCATACACCTAATGCTTGCTATGTAAGAAACTTTAGTGTTGCAAGTGGGTATTATGTGTGGGTTAAGAAGGGAACTAACTATGATGGACCCAAAGCACATTGGGTACCAAATCAAACTTAATTTGTTTTGTAGGTTTGCTTGAGGACCATTTTAAATCTATGATGTTTTGATAAGTGGTGGTTCTAAGTTTTTGATGGGAGAAATAAACTAACTTTCAAATCTTGTGCTTATAGTCCAAGGGTTATTTCATATGGGGAATACCTTAAAAAGAAGAATTCTTGGCATTGTCAAAGTTGAAACACTAACTTTCACATCCATTGAAGATATACTTTATGTTAAAAGACTAAAGCATAATCTTCGAAGTACAAGTCAACTTTGTGACAAAGGCTTCAAGATCATGTTCGCCAAGGATGAATGTTTTGATGAAGTCAATCATGAGGTAAATCTCATAGGTAAAAATTGTCTTTATTTTTCATAATTTCTTTATATACTTCAAGTCTTTTCCCATCCTTTTTGTTAATGACAAAGGGGGAGAAGAATTGTGTATTATTGCTTGGTTTCTCTAACAAAATGTGCAGATTTCAAAACTCTATAAAATCATGGATAAAGGGGGAGCAATATCCAAGGGGGACCAAGCTTTGGTTAGAGAAACAAGATTGGATCGAATTTTCAAGAATTGGGTTGTCATCATCAAAAAGGGGGAGAATGTGAAGACATAGCTTCTCAATGGTTTTGATGAAGACAACAATGTTCATTCAAGGTTTTATGTACAAAAGGAAATGGATCAAAAACTTCAAAGCTAGAACAAGTTTCATATTAATTCAAGTCTTGAAGATTTCTCAAAGAAGGAAAAAGAAGAAATGCATAAGACTTGACTACTCTTGCAAGATAGGATTAATCAAACTTTTAGGTATATGAAATTCTTGACTAAAACAAATCTAAGTGCTCAATTTTTATAATCATGCTTTAAAAAGTCATTCTTTGATTTAAAACCATGAGAAAACATTTTTTAAAAGTTCATCTAAAGTCTTGGTCATTTTCTTAGATGATATTTGGTTTTAAATCATTTGCATTAAGAATTTTTCATTTTTTACACTGATGCAATCGATTGTCATCCTGATGCAATCGATTGCACTAGGCTAAATTTTCAAATTTTTTGCACGTTACACTTGGTGCAACCGATTGTCATTCTGATGCAATCGATTGCACATGAAGCTTTTTTGAAAAATTCCTTGTTTAAATGCATCTTTTCATGGTACCTCTTGCTTGCATCTTTTCCATTCATTGTATAATAATTTTCAGAAATTCTTTCAAGCATTGCCTTGATTATTGAATGGGTGCATGCACACTATATATTAATTTCAAAGTTTCTTTTGTAATTCACATTCTTGCAATCGATTGCACTAGGCTAAATTTTCAAATTTTTTGCACGTTACACTTGGTGCAACCGATTGTCATTCTGATGCAATTGATTGCACCTGAAGCTTTTTTGAAAAATTCCTTGTTTAAATGCATCTTTTCATGGTACCTCTTGCTTGCATCTTTTCCATTCATTGTATAATAATTTTCAGATTTTCTTTCAAGCATTGCCTTGATTATTGAATGGGTGCATGCACACTATATATTAATTTCAAAGTTTCTTTTGTAATTCACATTCTTGAATACAATTTTCAAACATCTTTATTTTCTAAAAATATTTTAATTTCTCAAGTGTAAAAAGTCAGAATTTTCCAAGAGTGAAACCTTGTCATTGAACTTTCATTTCAACCTTTATAGTTTCATTCTTGCATCATAAAACACTTGTATATTCTGAATAAAGATTATTTGTACAAGAAGAAAATCAATCTTGTGATTGATATCTTGAAGAATCAAAATCTCAACATATTACTCAAAAATTCAGAACTATTGTAAAATCCTAAAATTCCAAGGATTATTTGGATTTAGGTGTTGACTATAAGGGAAGGATTGTTTCTCTTATAGGGTTTGTTAGAATCCTTGTTATCCGGATTGTGGATACAAGAGGTCCATTGTAAGAGTTATTCTTGGTTGGACTTTAAACTTGTAAAATCCAAGAGGGTGTTCTTGGTGGTTAATAGTTAGTGACTTGTATAGAAAGACTAGGAAGAGTCTTGTCTTGTCCAAAACTATAGTGAAATCTATTTCATGTTGAAAGGGGAGTGGAGTACTCTCGACCTGTGCGGGGAATCACTATACGTCTCGGTGTTCTTTACTTTTCGCATTTACCGATTTCCTCACTTAGAAACTTTTAGGAAAAGTAAAATTCAAAAAACGTAAAAAATCCGGATAATTGTCTAAAAGCCTAATTCACCCCCCCTCTTAGGCTCTCATATAACTTACAAGTACAAAAGATAAAACTCTAGACTTGGACAGTCTAATCTCCTTGAGTCTCGAAGGCATTCTCAAGTAGAGAAAAACACTAGTAGACTCGGACAGTCTCCAATACCCTCTGGATTCCCCATTTTCTTAAAGAACAGGAAATAACCCTGATCCTCTGATCAATCCCAAAGCATAGCCTTACCTTTAATCTGTTTCTTTATAAGAACTGATTTTCTCTTTTAACCAACCTACTGGACCTATCACTCAACTGAAACAACAATCCTTTTAGCCTCTATCTCGGGCTTCGTACGAGATACAAAAAGACTCTCTTGTTGAGTCAATAATCCTTTTAGCCTCCATCTCGGGCTTCGTACGAGATACAAAAACACTCTCTTGTTGAGTATAAAAGACTCTCTTATTGAGTCAAACCTTTGGCCTCCATCTCGGGCTTTGTACGAGATACAAAATCACTTTCTTGACGAGGATAAAAGACTCTCTTGTTGAGTCAAACCTTTGGCCTCCATCTCGGGCTTCGTACGGGATACAAAATCACTCTCTTGTTGAGTATAAAAGACTTTCTTGTTGAGTCAACCTTTAGCCTCTATCTCGGGCTTCATACGAGATACAAAAAGACTCTCTTGTTGAGTTAACTCCTTTTAGCTTCCCTCTCGGGCTTCGTAGGAGACACAAAAGCATCCTCTTGTTGAGTCAACTCCTTTTATTAGGCTTTGTATAAGAAAAACCCCGGTTGAGTCAATCAACCTTTTACAAGATACAAACATCAACAACTCCTTTCATCTAATCGCTGTAAGCGGCAAGCCTCTGGATTATTTACATCCACGCCACTATCCCTCTTTTAGCATGGGAAATTCCTATGGAAAGATGGCATTGCTCTACACTGAGTTAAAGTCTTCTCCTTCAGGTTAGAACCCCCTATAAAGGAAATTATGGCATTGCTAGGATTCACATATCCCGGTTAAAGTAATCCTCCTTTATAGTCAGTCACCCAACAATCGTGACAAACAGACCCCCTTTAGAGATGCCAAATTCTCTCTAAAGACAACACCTTTTTTGCTTCACATCTTGGGCTTTGAACAATATACAAACCATCTTTAGCTTCACGTCTTGGGCTTTGAACAAGACACCAAAACACCATTTCCTCCCATAGAATAGGAGGAACTACGGTCGCTCTGATTTCCCTGTTTCGGTAAACGGGAATACGTAGGCATAAGATTGAAAGAAAAATCTTAGCGAGCACACTAATCCAAAGTCCCAAATCCCCTACCTTCACATATCAATCTAAAAGCATCAGTCTTAAACTCCCACCAATCGCCCAGGCACTATTTTAACTAAATAACTTAAGAGAGACCCACAATCTCAATAGCATCTGTAAACCAACAGTCATCTGTTTAAACTCAGTATGCAAGCAGGGTTAATTGGAGACATCGATTTCCCTTCCTTCATCAGCTTCAATAAGATAAAAAATGAATCGAACTGTAGTACCCCAAAAGCGATAGTGCTTCGCAATCACGTCCAAAAATTCATGCTACAGAAAAAATGGCGACTTCACTGGGGACTACGAGATCTTGTTCTCTTCCCATCTCTTAAGAAGAAAACTTTAAAAAATGCCACAGAAAAGTGGCGCCCACCGTGGGGCTCCTTTTCTTTTCTTTCTCTGGGGATTTCACTGGGATAGGATTTTTGTTGACTTCACTAGGATCTTAGGTCAAAAACCTGTAAAATTGGGAAGGTACCACAGAATGGCGACTCCGCCGGGGAGCCATTTTTGTCAGGAACATAGGATTCATAGCTCTTTAAAGTCTAGGACTTTAGGACAAATATATATACTGTTTTTCCTAATTGATATCTGTGTTTATTTTTCTGCTAATGGGAATGCGTGTGATGCCGCATGTGGAAAGATTGAGTATACACCTAGGAAAAACCTCTTTTAGTAGTGCGGAAACTATTGGAAATGGTTGTCACGCGATACTACCCTCTTCTGATGGTTCTTCGAAAAACATCACCTAGCACGGTTCCCGGCCCGCTGGTGTTTTCTCGACAAGAACTGATGATTTTGAGAGACAGGTACAAAAATCACTAGTATAAACCTTGGGGGGGGGGGGTAGAGCCTTGACTTCATGACACCGACCCTTTGACCGCACGTTTTCTGTATGTTTTTGTGTGCTGCATTCACGCATTCTTCTAAAAAACATTACATCAAAGAAAAATTTTCTCTTCTAGTCTCTCTTTTTCAAATTAAACTAAGACAATGATTGCAAATGTCAGAGAAAAGGATTGCGCTCATGGTTTTCGGTAGAAGGAGAACTCATAAGTATACCTTCAGGGTTCCAAAACTAGAAGATTTGAGAGGATTAGCGAGGATGATCACTAACCCTGAAGCTTTCAGAGTCAAGTACGGAGGTCTGCTACCTCTGTTAAGAGTCCATGTGATTGAAGGAATCATGGAGGCGCTCATTCAGTTTTATGATCCGGTCTATCACTGTTTCACATTCCCGGATCAGACCATTGCAAGAGCAATCTATTTGGATGAGTCAAAAATCAAGACTCACATGACCACCAAGGGTGGGCTCCCAAGTTTTCCAGCCCAGTTCCTGACAAAGAAGGCTCTGTACTTTGCTAGTATAGGGAACATGACTGCATTTGAAAGCATCTTTGTCTTACTCACTTACGGGTTATTTCTGTTTCCCAACATTAATAACTTCGTCGATATCAACGCCATTAAGGTTTTTCTCATTGGAAACCCTGTGCCAACTTTGCTCGCGGACGCGTATCATTCTGTACACTTAGGGAATTTGTACACCGGAGGGATGATCACATGCTGTGTACCCCTGTTATATAAATGGTTTATCTCTCATTTACCCAAGTCTGCTGTGTTTTGGGATCATAAGAGTGCCTTGCGTTGGTCGCAGAAAATCATGTCTCTTACCAACTCTGATGTAGATTGGTGCAATAGGATTTATGACGGGATCAGGATCATTGATCGTTGTGGAAACTTCCCCAACATACCCCTCATAGGAACTAAGGGAGGAATCAAATACCATCCAGTATTGGTTCGTCGTCAATTTGGATACCCGATGCGGCATGTCCTGCGTAATGCTCATTTGGAAGGTCTTTTCTTCAAAGAAGGAGAAAATGACAGGGCACTAAAGATGGAAATAGTGCACGCTTGGAAACATGTTCATAAGAAAGGACGAGAGTCTCTAGGAAAACCGGACTGTGTCTCGGTGGAGCCTTATCTCCACTGGGTACAAACTAGAGCTCTTAGGCTAAAGATGCCTTATCCTCATCACGGAGTTCTTCTGCCGAGGGCATCTGTCATGTAATTTATGACTGAAACGGAAAAACTTCAGGTTACTCTCAACAAAGTTCAACAGGAGAGGAGGCCTTGGAAGAACAAGTACCGCACCCTCAATGTAGAGTGTACCAAAATACAGCGACTGCTAAAAGATAAGGATGCTCAGATCGAGATTTTGGAGCAACATGCTGTGGATAATCAAGATGACCAAAGGAATTTTCTCATTCCTTTCACTTGGCAAAGGAATGACAACCCGACAACGGCCCAAGAGCCCCGGTCCAAGAAAAGGAAAGTACCAGAATCAGCACCCGAGTTCTCCTCAGAGAGGACTCGGGACCCCTTTGGTTTCTGTTTCCGCACCTTGTAATCTATTGTATTTCTATTTTCGCAATCCTTTGAATTCAATAAAATGGGGTTTCCCCACTGTTTGATATTTGCAATCTAATTGTCGAAGTTTATTTTGATTAAACAAAAAAAAATAATTAATATAATAATTGCATTCATCATTCTCATGGCACATATTCTTCTTACCTACGAATCTCACGTTTGTGTCTTGGTTCTAGAGTCAAACTATCTCATTCGTACAATACTCGGGCCAATCGTCATAAAAAGATGGATGATCTCGAGGAAGAGAACAGAGAGTTAAGAGAAGAGATCGATGCTCTGAGAGAGGATATGAGAAAGCTTCATAACGACATGCAAGCCATGGCAGAAGCTCAGCTACAAAGGACTGTGATCTCAGAGATCACCTCAACGCCCATAGTGGAGATGTCCGATCCTAGGTACAAAATGCCAAACGATCGTCCCTGGGGCATGCCACTTAACTATATCCCGGAAAGATATGTTCCGCCGATCAATGAGGATCAGGGAACCGCAGCAGGAACCGCTGGGCCTGAAGGTTACAAACTTCGGGAAAGCGAAGATGCCAGGGGCATAATAGCAACTCCCAAAGGTTACAAACTTCGGGAGGCACCGAGAGTCTCGGCCATAATGACTATACCACCGCCTGTGGTACACAATATCCCGAAAGGATAGATTCCATAGATACCTTCTGGTGGAAACGAAAATATGTTCGAAAGAATGAATGAGTTCCAGGAACTGTTCCTGGGAATGCAGAAAGAACTGCAGGCCCTTCGCGGTCAGGATTTATTTGGAAAGGACGCCGCGGACCTCTGTTTGGTCCCTAATGTGAAATTCCCACACAAATTCCAGGTTCCCGACTTTGAAAAGTACAAGGGTAACTCTTGCCCTCAGAGTCACTTGGTGATGTACGCTCAGCGAATGTCAGCTCAGGCAGAGAATCAGGATTTACTGATTCACTACTTTCAGGATAGTTTAACCGGTGCCGCCCTAAAATGGTACATGGGTTTAAACCGTTCTATGATTAGCACTTTTAGAGATCTTGGCACTGCCTTCGTCCAACAATATAAATACAATCTGGACATGGCACCCGACAGAGATCAACTCAGATCAATGTCACAAAAAGACAAGGAAACCTTTAAGGAATACGCTCAGAGATGGTGTGAAATTGCCGCTCAAATTTGTCCACCTCTTGAGGAAAAAGAGATGACAAAGATCTTCTTAAAGACCTTAAGCTCATTTTATTACGACAGAATGGTTTCCAGTGCGCCCAGTGACTTCACCGAGATGGTCGGTATGTGAGTTCGTCTTGAGGAAGCCGTCCGAGAGGGACGTCTAGTTAAAGATGCTGGATCATCAAGTAGTACAAAACGATATGGAAGTGCTCTCCCTAAGAAAAAAGAGTAAGATATTGGGAATATCTCTCTCGGAAAGCAAAGGCGACGTTATCAGCCAGTAGCGGCTGTGACTCCTGCTATCAATCCTGCGCCTATTTCTACATATCAACCTCAGGTTGCGCAGAGCCAACCTAATCAGCAAAGAACTCAACAGCCTCTTCAGCAGGCTCGTCCTCCATACAATAACAACCATACAACACGGCCACCAGGATTTGATCCTATACCCATATTGTACGCAGAACTATTTTCGTTACTACTGGCCAAGGGGCATGTCCAGACTAAGTCCCCTCTTACAGTATCAGAAAATCCGTCTTTTTGGTTTAAGTTGGATCAGACTTTACCTTACCATCAAGGAGGACCATGGCATAACATAGAGAACTGTCTCAATTTCAAATCTGACGTACAAAAGCTTGTTAGGAGTGGGGTCTTATCTTTCAAGGATACAAATCCTAATGTTCTCACAAACCCGCTGCCTCAACACGAGAAAGCTACAGTCAATTTGATAGAGGGAGAGACTAACAACGTCTATCAAATTCATGATGTACTCTTGTTAAGGACCAATCTGGTCAAGATACATTGTAGACAGAGTGGATATGGCCATGTTCCACCTCATAACTATCACCAGTATGATATCTGCTCTAAAAGCAATCGAGGATGTTTTGTGGTGCAATCAGCTCTACAGGAACAGATGGATCTCGGATGGATCCAAGAGCACCGAGTTCGTGGAGTTAACATGGTTTACACGAATTCTAACATCATTCAGAACCACGACATACATGCAATGAATGTCAACTTGGTGGCGATGCACTCCAGGCAAAGCCAGTATCATAATCTTCCGTGACACGATTATAGTTCCTGTCTGACTTGCTCGGTAAACAAACAGGGATGCTCTTTTGTACAAGAGGCCCTCCAGCGTCAGATGGATCTTGGATGGATCCAGGACTACCATGATAGGAATCCCTATCAGATCAACATGATTCAAATCTTAGATATTCGCTTGATGAATACCAGCCTAGTGGAGTTACATGCTAAACAGGTCCGGCTCGGGTTCCTGGTATCACATGATTATCAGAGCTGTAGGGAGAAAATGATCAAGGTTGTGCCCTTGTCCAGGAAACCCTTCAGCACTTGTTGAACCACTGGTGGCTTCCAATCTATATGGATGAAGACACCCAGCAAATTAGTATTACCAACTGGAACCCTACTCGGCATCAAAGTCGGGACGTTCGATCTATGCAAACTGACCTAGTGAGGTTACATTGTATTCAAAGTGGGCGTGGCCAGGTGCCACCACACAACTATGAACGTTGTAGTGTCTGTTTGGAAAGTAACCAAGGATGTTACCTTGTGCGAGCAGCTCTTCAGGGTCAGGTGGATCATTGAGATATTCGCCCATATCCGGGTTCTGGACCAATCAACTGGGCGCCGGACTACCTCGCTGATCAAATTAAGGATGTTGTCGTAATCTCTGATCATCAGAAGGCTAGGGATGTTTTTACCATCATCCCTTTACTTGACGAATCGAGAGTCCCCAAGCAAGAGCGGATCGAAATTGCTTACGATGGTCGGAAAAATCAGAAGTCTCCCATAGTCATTTATCTTCCAGGACCATTACCGTATTGTAATACCTCAAAATTTACCTTCTTGTTTTCTCAATAATTTGGTCTATGCTTTACTCTTTTTGCATTCCATAGTAGGTCATAGATTGCATAGCATAGCATTCAGCATAGGGCATGGGATCAAGGTACTTGGTCCATATTCTCAAGTCTCAAGCTTCAAGGTGGCTCATGGGGTTCATCATATCTTCTTAAGGTCAAGCATGGCAAAGGATTTCAGGTGGATCTTTTCCTCCTGACCAGAGAGACCAAATTAGGGTTTTTGGTTTCAAGAGAGCTTCTTGAAAACTTTGGGGATTCAAGCATGTTTTTATGGTTTCCATATGCTCACAAGTATCCATAAGATGAGAGTTTGGTTGATGGTTTATGGGGAAGAATGTTCAATGGATCAATTGCCTGTGAAGTAAGCAAAAGTCAACTGTAAAGGAGAAAGTAAACTGTGGAATTTTGAGGTTCCTTTCATGGTTTTCAAGGTCTCACATCCTTATATGGTCTTCAATTGTCAAGATTCATGTCATTCATCAAGAATCAAGAGTTTGTGCAAAAGTTACTAAATTTGGAAAATGACCTATAATGTGAACTTTCCATTTTTGGAAATTTTTCCACCATATTCAACTTGACTTTTCATCATCAAGGAAGCTCCAAATGAATTTTCCTCCAACATGAAAGTTGAAGATCTTTCTCTCCTATTTCCAAAAATTACTAGTTCATCTCCATATCATTTGTGGAACTCTAGTTATGGTCAAGGGATGGCAAGGTGCATTCTGAGGTTTTCATATGGTTCCATTTTTCCACCTTTTGCCTTTTGGCACAAATGGACTTGTAATTGATTTTGTTGCTTCATGCCACATTACAACTTCAAAATACAAGTCAAGAGAAGTATTTTTGGCCTTTGAATCAATTCATTCCATGATTTATATCTCACTTATTCAACAAAGTTCAAAAATGCAAATTCATCCAAATCTCATGAACTAATCAACCACAAGGCCCAATTTGAATTCAGAGGTGATCAATAAGTAAATTGGAGGTGAATCATGCTTGTTGCAAGGAGTTTGCACGTGTGGATTAGTGGCATAAGCACAAAATGCAAAATTGCAAAACTAGTCCAATCTCACTAATCAAAGGATTAACCACTTGCTAATCATAATCAGGGAACTAATGGAGAGTATATAAGCTAACTCATGCCTCCCAAATTAGGTCATGCACTCTCATTTGCTCAGAATTTCAAAACTCACTCTCACTTTCTCTCCTTCGAATCTCTCATTCCTTGAGGGTTTTTGAAAATCTCTTGGCATATTCTTGATCAGTGAGTTGAAAGGAGCACGAATCATCCATTGTTTTAATCTGAAAGGAAGGTTTTCACTAAGTTCCATTCAAGAGGATTCAAATTCAAATCTCAAGATCTAGCACGATTTCAAGCTCTAGTTGCATTTATTTTACAACTAGAGGTTCCAAGGAGTAGATTTGCAGTTTTTGGAGGGATTTCTTGGAGGATTTCAAGTTCTACAAGGTTCAGGTTGGTGAATTTTTCATACTCATAGAACTCAGTTTTATTGTGTGCATTATGATCTATGGACTTCACTGTGCACGTTGATCTATTTTAAATTGATTTTGGACGTGTATCATGGATGAATTTTGAGTTTGAAGTTTTGGATCTAAACTTTATTTCCTTTGATTTGCTTTGTATGTTAAGTGTTTGTTGAAATGAGTTAGATATTTGTGATCGTCGTGTTTTTCTGATCAATTTGGTATACCTATGAGAAATTTCTGGAGATTTTCACGTGGCAGCTCACCGGAGAGGGTGACCGGAGCCCTAGCTCCGGCGACTGGTAAGTTTCAGTCCGACGAAGGGTCTAAGTGGAGAAGAGATAATCATGCCCGTCCATCACTTTGATCAAAGGTTCCTCAGCTTGCCACGTCCTTTTATTTTTGTTTTTATTTTAATGATTGTGTGTGTGCCACCCCTTGCGTATTATCATGTGCTCAGATCCCAGCCACTGATTTTGTTTAATTTTTGAATTGTTGATTTGATCACAAGCGTTTGATTAATCATGTGGATGAGATTTAGCCAGCACATTAAATATGCATGTGAGACTCACGTGTGCTTTCTTTTAATTTCTGATTGATTTTGTGAGCGCGTGCGTATAATAACTATGGTGTGAGTGTGAATCAAGTCCGTTGATCATGATTACATGTTAATTGCATTGACTGATGGCACACGTTGGATTAATCATGTGGTTGTTATTGAATCTGACTGTTTGAATGAATTCCATGGGATTGTTTAACCTGCGCCTTTGGACTTTTTGTCTTGGGCTTATTAATTGCACCCCCAGTCTGAGCCCACCTTCCATTTTCAACGTGTTTGATTTGCTGAATGCACCCCATGCTTCTTTTCTTTCATTTTATTTTTATTAATTGTTACATTTGCATTTTAATTTTTAAAATCATTTTTATGCATTCAAAAATCCTGAAAAAAATCATGAAGCTTGTTTTTAGTTTTATAATTTTTTCCAAATTTTATTTTCTTATTTTATTTTATCTTTGCTATCTTAATTAATTGTTTAATTGTTTTTCTTTTTGAATTGTCTCACATGTGCATACTTTGCATTGTAGATTTTATTTCTCTTCATCTATAACACATTTTCAATCTATTCTTTTTGAATTTGTTAGATGACATATTGAAGTGCATAAAAACATTTTTGTTTCTTTTTTAAAATTTTTCATATTGCATTTTGGTCCCTCTCTTTTTCATATTGAATCATGGTGCTTACTTGATCTTTGCTTAATTGTTTGAGTTCCTTAACTTGTGAATTTTTGTGAGATATTTTAACATGTGATTGTCTTCTGTCCTAAATCATTGGAGTTTTAATTTCACAATTTCTGAATGTCATATGATGCATGTTTTCTTATTTGTACTTAAGTGACTTATGCATGATCATCTCTTGACATCTCTTTGCACAAGTTGATTTGCCATGCCAAATTGATTGAGTTACTTTGTGTTTCTTTGCATGAGCTTTTGATATGTTGTTTACCCCTGGTTGAGGTCCCTTGAGACTAATTTTTGCAATGTGTGGATCATGTTTGGATCATGTTTGAGTATGCCTAAGTGTTGGAATTTTGTCCTCTTTTTGTAGTTTGCTTTGGTGCATGTTTTGAAGTTGTTGATTGATGTTTGAAATTGTATAACTTGAGTTTGGTTTTGATATGATATTGATGCATATGCTACTGCCTCTTGAGTTCTATACCTGGTTTTCATGTTACTTGAGCATAGTTGAATGCATTTGGTTTGAATTGTATGATGAATATCATTACCTTTCCTTTTGTGAACTTCTTTGGATCTTAATGCTTTATGTTTTGAATCACTTTTGTACACATGAATTGTTGATGATAATATGATCTTGGTTCTGACCTTCCTTCATTTTCATCTTGCCTTTCTCATTTCATTTTGATATGAAGTCCATGTATGCTTAATTGTGCATTTCATACAAGTATGCTTGCGTTCTTTCATGTTTATCTTTGCATACTTACTTGAATTGTTTTGCATTGATCTTTGAAACATGTTTGTTGATTTGAGTTGGACATTTATGATATGATGTTCTTGCTGCCATTTATTGTATTTCATCTCTTCCTTCTTCTTCTTCTTCTTCTCTTTCACTCTCTTCCTCCCATGAATCTCAAGACTTGTTCAAGTCTTGGATTCTTTCCCTTTAGAGCTACCTAGTCCAACTTAATTTTTGATTAAGCTTAGAGTAGGATTAGAATTAGGTTTTAGGTAGTCTTTTCTCCTAAACCTCACTAACCATAGGACATCCATGCATGATAACTTTAGGACTCTTAGTTTCCCTTTAGAGTTTCCTTTGTGTCGTCTCTCTTCTCATCTCAAAATAAAAGTAAAAAACACTTAATAAAGGTTAACGTGTATTGCGCTTGAGCCTTCTATGTGGGAAGTGGGGAACGAGGGGGTTTCTCTCATTCTTCTAGGATACCTAGTGTACGTCCTGTTGGGGACGATGCGCGAAGTATTCGTTCCTGTATTAAAGACTTTGGTTCAATGCAAGTTACAAATAACTGTAAAAAACACTTCTTGCTTAAAAAAACTTCAAACAAACACTAACGTCTTTCCTTTTGGAATTCTTTTCTCATCTCACTCACTCCTAACGTACGAACGTGCTTCTTCTCATTCTCTCGTAAGACGGTAACGCCTAAGTCTCCATACAGCGAGCTGCAACACCTGAGCTAGAACGTAAGTCGTTCCCTAAAAAACACAATCCACCCATAGTGAGGGGAACTACGTCGCTCAGATTCTCATGCTCCCGATGAGATACGTAGGCACTGGGGTAGGGCCCATGCGAGCACTTCTTTTATTTTCCCTACATTTGTTTCTTGTTCTCTCTCTCCTTTATTTTTCCTTTTTCCCATTCTTTTTTCCTTTCCAGTAGCAGCGGAGCTCCAGTTGACGTCACCCTTTGATCGAGACAAGCAAACGTGGATCCCATCGGGTACGATGGACGCGTGGGGGTGCTAATACCTTCCTCACTTGTAACCGACTCCCGAACCCAGTTCTCTTGGTCATAAGACCATGCTCTATTCCCTTCCCCTCAGGTTTATGCAGTGTTTCCTTTCCCTCTCTTGGGATAAATACACATTGTTGGCGACTCTGTGTTCCGCGCCACTCTCGCGTTTGTACCGTTGAATGCGAATCTTTCGGGAGTGACACGTATGAATCAACTAAGGCTATCCCTTACCAATACGGTGCGACAAAAGTCGAGAATGGAAAGGAAATTCCATTACCCCTCGTCGTGAATATTGCAGACATCAGTCGAGTAACACGGAGTGGTCGAATCTTCAACCGAGGAGTTGGAGAATTTAACAAAGAAAAGGAACCTCAGACAGAAGTTCCCAATCCACCAGTCGATCAATCCAGTAATCCCGACCTTTTGAAAAACAACGATGAGATGCTGAAGCTCATCCAAAGGAGTGAATATGACATTGTTGATCAGCTATTACAAACTCCTTCAAAGATCTCTGTGCTGTCACTTTTACTCAGTTCAGAAGCGCACAGGGAGGCTCTACATAAAGTCTTGGAGCAAGCCTTTGTAGAACAGGATGTAACAATTAGACAGTTCGATAGCATTGTCTCTAACATTACTTCCTGCAATAACTTGGGATTTGGTGATGAGGAATTACCTGAAGAGGGTCGCCATCATAACATGGTCCTCAATATCACGGTCAGTTGCCAGGGCGATGCTTTAGCCAGTGTACTGGTAGACACAGGGTCAGCCCTGAATGTTATGCCGAAGTCTACTTTGATGCAATTATCCTTCAAAGGACCCCCGATGAGAACCAGTGAGGTCGTCGTCAAAGCATTTGACGGGTCCATAAAAGCGATTATCGGCGAAGTCGACCTTCCTATAACTATTGGTCCTCACACTTTCTAAGTCGCTTTCCAGGTCATGGACATCCGGGCAACGTACAGTTGTTTACTAGGAAGACCTTGGATACATCAGGCTGGGGCGGTCACTTCGACCCTCAACCAAAAGTTAAAGTTCGTCCAGAACAACCAGCTCGTCACGGTCTGTGGAGAACAAGCCTTGCTCGTGAGTAACTTATCATCATCTACTGGTGTAGAACCCGAGGAGGTTATTGGAACTCAGTTCCAAGCATTGTCGGTGAGCAAGGACAATCAATCTGAAGAGGGAACTTCCATTTCCTCATACAAAGATGCTATCAAAGTGGTCGAGAGTACCAATACAACAGGATGGGGACAGCTAGTCATTCCTACTAACAATAAAATAAGGAAGGGTCTTGGTTTTTCTGCAACCTGTACCCAGACAGCTACTACCAGCAATGAAAGTCTTCATCCCATTCAAGACTTCTTCCACAGTGGAGGTTTCCTTCACCCAGTGCCTCAAGAAGTGCATACCATCAATAAAGATGATTCCTCTGATATGGAGGAAGAATGGGAGTCCTATCTTAACAAGGACGGTTATATGTCTCAGGAAGAAACGCAGACTCCCTTTTGCTTTCCTACACAGTGTCCGAGATTTATACCCAGGTCAGATGTCGAAATGATGTACGGAGATTGTGATCCTGAAGGATGTCGCGCTCCACCAAACTCATTAGAGGAGGACACTCTGATGAAGGACAACTTTGACCACAACTATTATGGTCCGATGGATGGCCTGCCAATGTGGCAGCCGTATCCAGGAGACTTGGGGAAAGGAAATTAGCCGAATAATGAAGATCAGCTGAGCATCATTAAAAAGAATACCTGCGTCCCCACCATGTCATGGGATCAACAATTAGGTCAGTCAGAAAACATCCAGTACGACGATGAATTTGCAACGTTTGTAGGACTTGAATTCATCAACTATGCTTTTCCATAGGTCAACGTCATCGAGAAGGATGACTCATCCAGTTCCAAAGAAGTGTGGGACACCTTGGGACAACCAAGTGGGAAATACGACTATATGGTCAAGTAAACTGCTCCCAAAAGCTCTTGTATCAGGCTCGAAGACATCCAGCCAACTAGATGGGGAAATCTACTTGAGAGCATAAATGCTATGCAAAATGCAACAGAGGAATCCTCCTACGACAATTCTTCCTAGGAGATAGATTCCAATGATCCTGCTCCACTAGAAATCAGCGTTATTTCTGAAGAAAAATCAAGGAAGGTGCCAGACTTTGTGATTCACCGAGGAGTTCGCCGCCAATGGGTTGATTTCGATGTTCCGAAAGTCGTTCATAAGTCTAAGTAATTGTTGTCTTTAACCTTTCACCCTGCCCAGGTGAAACAGGTGTTTTGATAGGGCTCACTTTCTGTAAATTTTCCCTCTTCGCTTTGCCCAAAGCGACAGAGTTTTGTTTTATAGGGCTGTAGTTTCAAGAATCGACTTATTCATTAATAAAATAACGTCGTTCTATAATTTCTGCATTTTATTGCTGTTTTCTGTTTTCGCTTTTTTCAGAAAATGGTAATCCTAAAAAACATCTCAATAATAAAAATAAGCAGTAAAAGAAATACAATGCACACACTCTTGCATTTCCTCTATCTCTTCTAAACACTAATCATATGATCATGCAGATTGCTTGTTTTTAACCCCGTTGAAACATACAATCCAATGCCTTCTCCCAACTTTGAGTTCCCGGTATTTGAGGCTGAAGAAGAAAATGACGGCGAAATTCCAGAAGAGATCTCCCGATTACTCAGACAAGAGGAAAGGTCCATTGAACCTCATAAAGAGCCGTTGGAAACGGTAAACTTAGGTTCGGAAAAAGAGAGAAAAGAAATCAGGATTGGGGCACTGCTCAGTCCAACTGCCAGAGAGGGTTTGATAAAGCTTCTCAAAGAATTTCCCGATGTATTCGCTTGGTCTTATCAGGATATGCCAGGGTTGGATACCAGCGTCGTGGAACATCACTTACCGTTGAGGTCGGAATGTCCGCCAGTAAAACAGAGGTTGAGTCAGACTCACCCGGACATGGCCATCAAAATCAAAGAGGAAGTACAGAAACAGATTGACGCGGGTTTCCTCGCTACGTCAGAATATCCTCAATGGTTAGCCAACATCGTACCCGTTCCAAAAAAGGATGGAAAAGTCAGAATGTGTGTGGATTACAGAGATCTAAACAAGGCTAGTCCAAAGGACGACTTTCCCTTACCGCACATTGACATGCTGGTAGACAGTACAACAAAGTTTAAAGTTTTCTCATTCATGGATGGATTCTCGGGCTATAACCAGATCAAAATGGCGCTGAAAGACATGGAGAAAACTTCGTTCATTACCCCCTGGGGTACCTTCTATTACAAGGTAATGCCGTTCGGTTTGAAGAACGCCGGGGCAACCTATCAGAGGGCCATGACTACTCTGTTTCATGACATGATACACAAAGAAAGCGAGGTATATGTCAATGATATGATTGCCAAATCTAAGACAGAGGAGGAGCATGTGACCCACCTGTAAAAACTATTCGAGCGTTTAAGTAAGTACAAACTCCGCTTGAATCCCAACAAATGCACCTTCGGTGTCCGTTCGGGAAAACTTTTAGGGTTCATCGGCAGCCAAAAAGGAATTGAGGTTGATCCTGACAAGGTCAAGGCCATTCGAGAAATGCCTTCTCCAAAAACTGAAAAACAAGTCAGAGGATTCCTGGGACGTTTGAACTACATCTCCAGATTCATATTCCTCATGACCGCGACATGTCCGCCGATTTTCAAATTACTTAAAAAGAATCAGGACTGCGTTTGGACAGAAGATTGCCAAACCGCCTTTGACAGTATTAAGGAATACATGTTGAACCCTCCGATTTTATCACCTCCAGTGGAAGAAAGGCCGCTGATTATCTACCTCACCGTCCTGGAAGACTCCATGGGCTGTGTACTTGGCCAACAAGACGAAACCAAACGAAAAGAGTCTGCCATCTACTCTTTGAACAAGAAATTCACCGACTGCGAGACTCGTTATACTATGCTTGAGAAAACTTGTTGCGCTTTGGCTTGGGCAGCCAAACGTCTGCGCCAGTACATGATTCGTCACACTACTTTGTTGGTTTACGAGATGGATCCGATCAAGTATGTCTTCGAAAAACCTGCTCTCACGGGAAGGATTGTCCGTTGGCAGATGTTGTATCAAATATGACAGAGCACCATGCTCAAAAAGCCGTTAAGGGGAGTAATTTAGCCGATCATTTGGCTCATCAACCGATTGACAATCAAGAATTAATCGGGTTTGACTTCCCAGACGAAGATGTCATGTATTTGAAAATGAAATATTGAGATGAACCGCTACCCATTGAAGGGCCAGGACCAGGTTCCCAATGGGGGCTTATCTTTGACGGAGCTGTCAATCATTACGAAAATGGAATTGGGGCAATCATTATCACCCCTTAGGGTACCCACATACCTTTCACCGCCAGACTGACATTCAAGTGCACAAACAACGAGGCTGAATACGAAGCTTGTATTATGGGTCTCGAGGAAGCAATTGATTTGAGGATCAAAAACTTGGACGTATATGGTGACTCAGCCCTGGTTATCAATAGATTAAAGGAGATTGGAACACATACAAAGACTACGCGAGAAGGTTGCTACCCTTCTTCAACAGAGTTGAGTTTCATCACATTCCTCGTGAGGAGAATCACCTGGCTGATGCATTAGCCACTCTCTCTTCCATGATCAGTGTAGGTCAATGGAATAACATGCCTAAGATCGACATAATGCGCCTTGAACGACTCGCTTACATCTTCACGATCGAAGCAGTCATAGACGACAAACCTTGGTATCACGATATCAAATGCTTCCTTCAGAAACAAGAGTACCCACCTGGGGCACTAAGGAAGGACAGGAAAACCCTCAGAAGGCTGGCATGTCATTTCTTCCTGAGCGGTGATACTCTCTATAAGAGAAATTTTGACATGGTCTTGCTCCAATGCATAGACAGACCAGAAGCAGACATGCTGATAAAAGAAATTCACGAAGGGTCCTTTGGCACTCATGCCAACGGACATACAATGGGGAGAAAAATTTTGAGAGCAGGGTCCTATTGGTTGACAATGGAATCCGACTGCTACAAGTACATGAGGAAGTGTCACAAGTGTCAGATATACTCCGACAAAATTCATGTACTGCCAACACATCTCAAAGTTCTTTCTTCCCCATAGCCTTTTTCCATATGGGGAATCGACATGATTATCTTGATTGAGCCTAAGGCTTTAAACGGACATCGGTTCATCCTAGTAGCCATTGATTACTTCACTAAGTGGGTCGAAGCAACGTCATATGCTAATGTAACCCGACAAGTGGTGATCCGATTTATCAAAAACAATGTCATCTGTCGTTATGGTGTTCCGAACCAGATCATTACTGATAATGGATCTAACTTGAACAATGAGATGATGAAAGAGTTGGGCGCAGAGTTCAAGATCGAACACCATAACTCATCTCCCTACCGACCAAAGATGAACGGAGCGTTAGAAGCAGCTAACAAGAACATCAAGAAGATTGTTCAAAAGATGGTTGTAACCTACAAAGATTGGCACGAGATTCTGCCCTTTGCTCTTCACGGTTATCGCACATCTAAACGCACTTCAATAGGGGCAACCCCTTTCTCTCTAGTATATGGCATGGAAGCAGTGCTTCCCATAGAAGTAGAGATCCCATCAATCCGGGTATTGATGGAAGCTAAGCTTACAGAAGCTGAATGGTGTCAAAGTCGACACGACGAACTCAACCTGATCGAAGAGAAATGAATAACGGAACTATGCCACGGTCAGTTGTATCAACAAAGAATGAAGAGGGCGTTTGACAAAAAGGTCCGACCTCGCATCTTCAGGAAAGGAGACCTTGTGCTAAAAAATACACAATCATTTCTCACTGATTCCCGAGGCAAATGGACTCCGAATTATGACGGCCCCTATGTGGTCAAGAAAGCTTTCTCAGGCGGTGCCTTGAGACTTGCAACCATGGATGGAGAGGAATTTGCCTACCCCACGAATGTTGATGTAGTCAATAAATACTTCGCCTAAACTAAAAAAAAAAAATGTCTCGGTGGATTGAAAACCCGAAAGGGCGGTCCAGGAAAATATTAGAGACATGAGCAAAAATCATCCCGGTGGATTGGAAATCTCAAAGTACAATCCAGGCAAAAATTAGGGATAATGGAAAGTAGCTACTTTCGACAAAGGGGCAAGTCCCTCAGCAGCAGTTACATCATCCGTCAGGAAAGCTCCAGTTAAGGTCATCTTCGACAGAAGCTCAGGATGCCCAGAATTCAAAGTTGGTAGAAGGATAGTGGTCGTTATGTTTCAACGTAGCCCCTTTTCCTTGTAAATTACCATTTTCAAACTTTGTAAATGCTCTATGGAATCACACGTTTGGCTGATTTCCATCATATCAATAAAATTTGAGCCCTTGTGCTTGTATTTGCAATTCATATTTGTTTAGCTTTACAGAATGATGTTTTTAACATGATCAATGATTCTTGAAACGAAACAAAAATGAATTTACTTGTCAAACTTTTTCTGCTTTTAAAATAAAGATGGCAATTTCTTTTGACGGTTGAACATCGAAAGAACATCGATCGCTTCTCCAAAGGTGTTCGAGCCTAAAAGTGCAGAATCAAAGTACTCCTTCTAAACCAGTATGCCTGAATGAAGGATCAGTTATGTCAGATGCGAATGCTCCATCTGACCTCTTCGGCCGAGTTCCCATCTCCTAAGCCCGACCAGCATCGCTCCCAACAGGGACCATTTTTCCTAAGCAAGACGAAATTGCTATCTTGAACCAGCGGTACTTCTTCGCCCCGTAGCGGCCGAGTATCCAATCGTGTTCATCTTCCAGTTTGTATGTCGTGTCGGTTTTGTTAGCATATACATACATACATCTTGCATTATTATTTTACATGCACATTCATATTGCATCACTATCACTCCTGTCGGTCTTGTCCCCTAGTGATAACAGTCCTCTCAATCGAGTTGTCAGTCCTTTCCTCGTCAGGAAAGGCTACATCTGAACAATCTCTCTCCTCCAGTTTAGTTCTGGATCAGAATTGGCCCTTGACCACTTTGATAACTTGAACCTCTGAAAGACCAGAGAACCTTCAACCGATGTCACTCTTCGCCATTGAAGATGATATTTTCGCTTTCCCGGATTAAAGAAAATCCCTAGAGGAAGCCTCTTAAGCAGATATTCGGCAATACAACAGTTTTTCTCCGGAAAAAAATCGTTGATGAAAAGGTCATCAACACCTCAAAATTGGATCACATTATATGGCGTTTCTCCGGGAAGATCCCGAGAAAAGTATGATGCAATATCCCCAAGCATGAAAACAGTATCTCAAGAGACTCGTTTTCCCCAGTAGAGTCGGTAAATGGAGTCTCCAAATAGAGAAGTTTTTACACCTCTATAACTCAGACGACTGGGTTCCCCAGCAAGTCTAACATCAAAACTTTTTCCATCAAATGGCATCTCCCCAGGAAAATTCGGCGAGAAGTTTGAGGAGAACCGCTACAAATAGCGTCCCTTGTCAAAAAGTTTATTGACAAAAGAAACTTAGACCAGTTCCTTGGTAGGAAACCAGGATCGAGGGGAAGTTTATTTCAGAAACTTAGACCAGTTCTTTGGTAGGAACCCAAGAACGAGGGGAAGTTTATTTCTGAAACTAAGACCAGTTCCTTGGTAGGAAACCAGGATCGAGGGGAAGTTTATTTCAGAAACTAAGACCAGTTCCTTGGTAGGAATCCAGGATCGAGCGGAAGTTTACATCAGAAACTAAGACCAGTTCCTTGGTAGAAGACTAGGATCGAGGGGACGTTTATTTCAAAAACTGAGACCAGTTCCTTGGTAGGAAACGATGATCGAGGGGAAGTTTAATTCAGAAACTAAGACCAGTTCCTTGGTAGGAAACCAGGATCGAGGGGAAGTTTATATCAGAAACCGAGACCAGTTCCTTGGTAGGAGACCATGATCGAGGGGAAGTTTACCTTTTCTAAGCATCATTGCTTAGCAAAAGAGGAAGGATGCGCGAACTGCCATTCATAACCACCATCAAAATTTCGGGTATTCCGATATTTAATACTCTTGCACCCCGAATGCCCGAATACCTTCGCCATTCACACCTTCGGGTCCAAGAAGATTAAATAGGGGCATCTGTCATACCCCAAATTTTGACCACTAAGATTTTCCATCATTGTGAAAATCATCATCACAATATGGTGGAACCATCATACCTCATCAGTCTCCCCAAAGATGGGTGAGCATCCACTACAATCAAATTTAGGGTTTCCATCCCTCTCAGAGCTTTTAGACAAAGGATCAATCAAGAAATGACATGATCTTCAACTTGTCTAGCCTCTCAAATATCCACAAGGGATCAAGAGGACTCCCACTTCAAGGATTAAGCATAAGGCTGCTCCCTTCCAGGTGGTTCAAGCCTCAAGATCGCCAGTGTCACCAAATTAGGGTTTGGTCGACCAGGGCCTCCAGATGAAAATTTTCCTCTGGGCATGAGCCAATGCTTCAAAGCATATCCTAAAATACTCCATGGAACCTCATGGGCCCAAGAATCAAGTCAATTTGACCTCAGGGGATGCATACATAAAAAATCAGGAATTAGGGTTTCTTGACCTAATTCACCCCTAAGTTGACTTTTGGGACAAATCATGAGCCAAGACCTCAAGACATGATTTGAGGGTCTCCAACATACCACATTGATCCATTTGTAACAATGGATTAATCCAGGAAGCTTGAGCAGCAAGTCTCAATTTCATCAGTACCACAGTTAGGGTTTCGCGAGAAAAGTCAACTGTAGCTTTGACTTTTGATCAGGACATGCTCCCAAACCCTAGGACATGAATCAATATACCCTATAACACCCATGGAACATGACCATCAAGTTTGATTTAGGTCAAGGACATGATTTCCTAAAGGATCGCACAGTTTGGAATTCATCTGATAAAAAGTCAACTGTCCACAAAAGTCAACTTTGACTTTTTGAGATTTTTCACAAAAATGGTTTTTTAACCCTAAAATGATGTTAATGTATGATTTGAATCATCATTCATCAAGAAAAATCAAGAAAAGTGGGATAACTTGTAAAAGGGGTAACGATAAAAACTTAGAAAATTTTCTAAGTTATGAACAAAGTGGCAAGGGTACCAACTTTGGAGGATCATAACTCCTAAACCACAAAGCCATTTTTCCCCATCCAGAGCTTGATGTGTAGATCTCATTACCCTCTACAAAAGCTCAAAACTGACCTCCCTCCAAATTCCTCATGGATTTAGAGTTATGGAATGATCAAAATCACAAAAAGTGAAAATGTCACTTTTTTCCAACACTTAGTGAAATTTTCACTAAGTCAGAATCTGCCTTCACTTTTTCCAAATGTAGGGGAATTTTTTCACTTGGATCCAAAAGGTATCAAAACCAAATATGATCAAACAGTTGTTGTATCATATGAGGGCTTTCCAAAATGTCCAAGAACATCACCAAATTCCAATTGAGCCATGAGATATGACAATGGCAATATGCCTTGCTGAAAACTGCCAAGGCTAGGCAGAATTTTGCATTTTTGCCCGATTTGGCGAAATCAGATAATTCCAAGCCTTGTAATCACTTTGGACACATCTGAGGATCAAATCTAAATGGGACAAACACTGAGCCAAGCCTCCAAAGTCCTTGGAACAAGAAGTAGCATACTAAACCTAGAATTGCCTAAAAGAGGGACAAGACTCCAATTTTTGATTGGAGCATTCAATGCATACACCAAGGTGGCATGGACTGAGCCATTTGCAACTGAATTCAGTCAAGACTTATCCAAGACCAAGGAAACCACAGCTCTGTGCCCTAACCTCTAGTCAATGACTAGAGGAGACTTGGATTCCAAAGTGCAACCATTTGCCAAACCTCTGCTGCAGTTGCCATTCACTATTGCTTGCAAAACAAACTTGCTCTACTATAAATAGAGCTCATTTGTGCTGAGTTTGAGTACACCAAAGCCATCAAACAGATGCTTTCCTCAAAATCTCCTTCTTCACTCAAATTTTGCCTTCCAAAGCAAGTCACTACCGGGTTTGAGTTTGAGAGCAATTCCAATCAAACCAATCACACACACCTCATAAACATCATATAGAAGTGATCCAAACACTCACATAACATCTGGAACACCAAAATCACAAAATCACCAGCCAATTGCTCAAGCCTTTGACAGATTTGCAGTTGGGGCACCATCTCAAGTTCCAGATCATTTCAATCCATTCCAAGCATCTAGAAACACTCCATAGCACCAAGGGAAGCTGCCCATAACCTTGGAACCAAGCTGTAACACCTCTAACACAAAACAGGATCACCAGCTGCAAGAGAATTTAGGGTTCTTGAGGTTTCTCTTTGATTTCTTATTCCATGCTTAAAATAAATGAAATTAAAGACCATAGACATGATCGTGAGGTTGAAACGAGTAGATTGATATGTAGAATACATGATATAATCAAGTATTCAGTGAGATTGGATAGAAAACGTAAATCTGCATAAACAGAGGGTGACGTGTGTTCTTGCCCTTGTTCTTAGCGCCCTTTTTGAAAATTCAAATATTTGAATTTTGTGATTTTATTTAATTGATTCAAAAATTCATTTCTCTATGAGTTTTAATGATTTTGAGTTGATTCTTTTTTTAATAATTCACAAAAATGTTAAAATATTTTATTTTACCAAAAAATCCCAAAAATATTATTTATTTCGTATAATTGATATTTTTGCAAAGAATTAATATTTTAATTGTTTTTGACATTTAAAATATTTTTTCCTTCTTGATTTTGCAAGTTTTAATGATTTCCAATCATTTTGTAGGTTAAAACATGATTTTTGAAACATTAATCCAAGATCACCGTTTGTTTTCCACATGTTAAACAATTTTGATCATTTTAATTGAATTTTTTATTCAATTAACATACATTTTGGAAACAAATTAGGGTTTTGATTAATTCAACCCTCATCAAACCTTTTAGAAACACTTTTGGGCCTCTAATAGAGTGTAAGACCCAATCCTTTGTAAATACAAACCTATTTTAGGCCTCACTTATTGTATAAGTCCCGTTGTATTTAAAAAAGTTCGACGTGATCATCATCCATTGAAAAACAAACCTTGGGCCTCTCCTCGAGCTATAAGACCCATTCAAAATCTTTTGGGCCTCTATTAGAGTGTAAGACCCAACCCCCTTTGAAAACCAAACCATTTTGGGCCTTAATGCATTGTATAAGACCCACCGCGTTTTCAAAAATCTCGGCGCGATCGCCATTTTCAAACAAATGACCCTGGGCCTCTCCTTCAGCTGTAAGCCCCACCACTTGTACAAAAATAAATCTTTTGGACCTCTATTAGAGTGTAAGACCTAATCCCCTTTTAACCAAAACTTTTTAGGCCTCAGACATTGTATAAGTCCCCCTGCATTAAAAGAAAACCTTGGCGCTATTGCCAATAAAAAAAACCAATCATCTGGGCCTACCCTCGTGTTGTTAGCCCCATTCTTTTTCTTAAAACACTTGGGCCTCTTGAGAGAGTGTAAGACCCATCCGCTTGTACAGAAAACCTTTCTTGGGCCTCAGACACTTGTATAAGTCCCTCTGTACAAAACGACAGTGCGATCACTGATAAACCTTGGGCCTCTCCTTGAGTTGTAAGCCCCAACATCTTTTCAAAATACTTTATCCTTTAATTTTGAATATACTGTTGTTTCCAATCTTTCTTTGTTAAACAACTAACCAAACAGCATGGAAGCTCTACAACCGAGTAAGTGGTTATATGCTTTCTTTATCCGCTTTCATATACATATAATTGTATTGTGGGGCTGTTTCACTGTAAGTCTTCTTTCATAAACTCATATCAACTGTGTAATACTAGTATAGATATTTAGAGTTTCCCTGGCAACTACGTCTAGCACTAAGCCCTGTTTGTCACTCTTAAATAGACAACACTAGATCCCCATAGGATTACCAGACACAGTCTTCCCACCTCTTGGGATTAAACAATATGGAGACGTGAAAGGCAGCATTCTCGGTGAACCCTTTCACAGACTGTCACCCTTAGAAATCGTCAAAGAAACTCAACTCCCCAGAGATGATCTTTTCTCCGTGAATGACATCTCTTGAGTTTCTTCCAAATTCTCGGACTTTCCTGGCTTGATCTATTCTCTGTGAATAGCCTGTCTTGAATTTCTCGGGGTTTAGGGACCCACAGGCTTCCTAAAAGCATCCCCGCCTCCTCTTGGACGTTGTACAAGGACCCTACGGCTTCTTAGAAGTATTCACAGCCTCCTCTTAGGCTTCGTATAAGGATTCTGCCTTCGGGAAGAGAGCCTCCTCTTGGGCATCGTACAAATTGTCCCTCGGCTTCTTAAAAGTTTCCAGCCTCCTCTTGGGCTTCATACAAATTGTCCCGACAACCTCCTAGAGGTATAGGAACATAAATTAGTCATCTTAATAGAACAGTCTTTCAAAGAGTCTAGATCTTTCTACCGTGAACGTACTACTACTGCTTCTTTAAGCATAGTACAAAAGATAAAACTCTAGACTTGGACAGTCTAATCTCCTTGAGTCTCGAAGTAATTCTCAAGTAGAGAAAAACACCAGTAGACTCGGACAGTCTCCAATACCCTCTGGATTCCCCATTTCCTTAAAGAACAGGAAATAACCCTGATCCTCTGATCAATCCCAAAGCATAGCCTTACCTTTAATCAGTCTCTTTATAAGAACTGATTTTCTCTTTTAACCAACCTACTGGACCTGTCACTCAACTGAAATAACAATCCTTTTAGCCTCCGTCTCGGGCTTCGTACGAGATACAAAAAGTCTCTCTTGTTGAGTTAATAATCCTTTTAGCCTCCATCTCGGGCTTCGTACGAGATACAAAAACACTCTCTTGTTGAGTATAAAAGACTCTCTTGTTGAGTCAAACCTTTGGCCTCCATCTCGGGCTTCGTACGAGATACAAAATCACTCTCTTGTTGAGTATAAAAGACTCTCTTGTTGAGTCAAATCTTTGGCCTCCATATCGGGCTTCGTACGAGATACAAAATCACTCTCTTGTTGAGTATAAAAAGAATCTCTTGTTGAGTCAAACCTTTAGCCTCCATCTCGGGCTTCGTACGAGATACAAAAACACTCACTTGTTGAGTATAAAAGACTCTCTTGTTGAGTCAACCTTTAGCCTCTATCTCGGGCTTCGTACGAGATACAAAAAGACTCTCTTGTTGAGTCAACTCCTTTTAGCCTCCCTCTCGGGCTTCGTACGAGACACAAAAGCATCCTCTTGTTGGGTCAATAGCCTCCTCTTAGGCTTTGTATAAGAAAAACCCCAGTTGAGTCAATCAACCTTTTAGCATCAAAACTGTGCCTCGTTCACACGATACAAACATCAACAACTCCTTTCATCTAATCGCTGTAAGTGGCAAGCCTCTGGATTATTTACATCCACGCCACTGTCCCTCTTTTAGCATGAGAAATTCCTAAGGAAAGATGGCATTGCTCTACACTGAGTTAAAGTCTGCTCCTTCAGGTTAGAACCCCCTATAAAGTAAATTATGGCATTGCTAGGATTCACATATCTCGGTTAAAGTAATCCTCCTTTATAGTCAGTCACCCAACAGTCGTGACAAACATACCCCCTTTAGAGATGACAAATTCTCTCTAAAGACAACACCTTTTTAGCTTCACATCTTGGGCTTTGAACAAGATACAAACCATCTTTAGCTTCACGTCTTGGGCTTTGAACAAGACACCAAAACACCATTTCCTCCCATAGAATAGGAGGAACTACGATCGCTCTGATTTCCCTGTTTTGGTAAACGGGAATACGTAGGCATAAGATTGAAAGAAAAATCTTTGCGAGCACACTAATCCAAAGTCCCAAATCCCCTACCTTCACATATCAATCGAAAAGCATCAGTATTAAACTCCCACCAATCGCCCAGGCACTATTTTAACAAAATAACTTAAGAGAGACCCACAATCTCAATAGCATCTGTAAACCTACAGTCATCTGTTTAAACTCAATATGCAAGCAGGGTTAATTGAAGACATCTATTTCCCTTCCTTCATCAGCTTCAACAGGATAAAAAATGAATCAAACTGTAGTACCCCAAAAGCGATAGTGCTTTGCAACCACGTCCAAAAATTCGCGCTACAAGTATATATGATGTTGGTAGAATGGTTCTGATTTAGAGGAAGTTGGGAAAAACTTGCAAGAAAAGTGTATGCGAATTGATAAATAAACAAGTAGTTAAGTAAATGGCAAGATATCTTAAACTTTGGAAATGTAAATTGCTTTTAAAAAGAAATGTGAACGCTATCAAACATCTTGTGGGAATGAACTCTTTTCTCTTAATGCTTGGTACTTTGAGTGCATCCCTTTTATAATGTTACAAATGTGACCCCTTAAAATGAACATGGACATTGCTTTAAATAGGGAAAGAAAATAACTATTTTTCTCTCAATGTTGGCCCTGGTTGTGACACGTGTCGCCCCACCATCTTTGTAACTTCCCCACGTTCTCAGCATTTCAAATTTCTTCCCGCCCAAAGACTCCCCAACTTTGTGTCGGTTTCATTGGCCATCAGTCGAAACCTTTTGACAACATAGCCTTTGGGTCGACCTCTGACGGATCTTCTATGGGTGTCGACCTGAACTTTGGCCTCCTCACCATCCTTTCCTTCTAAAGTCGACCTACATATTGGCCTTTCCATCGACTCTTCTTAGTCGAAATCTTCCAGCTAACAAGTTGGCCCACCAAAAGGCCAGTTTTGACTGAGCACTATGTCGACCGAGAAACTTAGCATTTTGATTTCCTGTGAGATTTCGACTGTGCCTTAGTTTTGACCCATTAACTTAATCGTTTTTCCTTTCGTCGAACAACCTCGCGTCACACGATGTATGACGTAATCATGGCACCTTTCTGCGCCACGATTTCCAAGAAATGTCATTATGGCTAGTCTCGTCCTAAGTTATGGGCTTTAAAACTACTCTCACTAACTGCAGAATCGGAACAGTTGTTTTTCTTGACCTTTCAGTTGCATCCAATTTGCCTATAAATACTCTTCACCCGTGTTTGGCTTTCTTTTCCACATTCTCTCACACTTTCCTTTTCTTCCCAAACTTTCTTGCTCCCAAAGTTCTCTTTACCTTTGCTCCAATTTCAATGGCTTCTTCTGCAACACAGACCGCTTTCACTACTCACACAACTGGAAACAACCCCAATGCCTACGTCCTTTCTAAAAGTGAATCTCTCAAACCCCTCCCTCAACCGACATCTGCTGACGATACGGTGGTAGCAACCTGGCAACGGCAGATGATCATTCCCTTTGCGGTGGCTAGCAAACTGCATGCTTTCCATGGGCCATATCCTGATAAGAAACCAAATCATCAAGAACTCCAATCGTTCTTTCCTTGTTAAGCTCCCACCATACCACCTGTTTTTGAGAAAGGTGGCACCCTCGACCTCAAGTTCATGGGGCCTAAGGCCAAGGTCTTTCGGTCGATGCCTACACCTGGGAAAAAGGACTACATCTCTTGGCTCAACAAGGTCCAAGGCAAACGTCAGGAGCAATGGAAAACAGCTGGCATCTTCGACGCCATCCAACTCTCTAGGAACACTCACAGGGTTAACCCATGTCTATTGTTGGCATCGATGTATTCCTGGGAAGGGTCAACCAACACATTCCACTTCCCCTGTGGTATGTTGATGCCGACACTTTTCGACGTAGCGGCCATTACTGGCCTCTCACCTTTGGGCGAAACTTTCGACCCGACTCTGGACACAACTAACACCTTCGACTTCGATCGTGCCAATTTTCAAAACTATATCGAAGATCATTATGATAAAGGTTACAACGAAGTGTCGAACGAAGAACACATTGCTTTTCTGACTCTTTGGCTGTCGTACTATCTCTTCTACCCTGGCTCTCTGCAAATAGCTAAAAGCTACATCAACCTGGCAATCCAAATTCATGAGGGTCGATAGGTATATTTGGGTAAGCTCTTGTTAGCCTCCCTCTATCACTCCTTTGGGCTGTCAGCTTTGTGACTGAAACTCCTCCATGAGACCACCAAGGCCCTGAACATTTCAGGGCCTATGTGGCTATTGGAACATTGGCTTAATGCCACATTCGAACACCAGCTGTGTTATCCTGCCTCTGCGATAATACATCGTTTAAACGAAGATCATCCCATAGAAGGTGTTCGACTTATCCTGATGACCACTCAACAAACTCCCAATAAAACTCTCTTCATGAAGTATCTCAACATGTTTGTGGAAGCCACGTCTTTCGTCCCAAGTATGGCACCCTTCGTGGATCGAAAGTTTGGTCCGACGTGGTTCAGAAATCCATTCCCTGGTGTTTCCCCCAAAGCAGCAATGCAGTCGAATTCTATATGAAGGGCATTTCTAACTCCCACCATGTTATCTTTCTGAATTAATACGAGGAGTACAGGATACTGGTTTATGAACTACCAACCCAACTTGGTGGCCCGTCAATTTTGACTAAGCCAGATGCTGCCCAAGTCCTTAGTGCTGCATTCTTCTGATATTGTTTGGGCTGGTCGAGGACTGAACTTAACAGGCCACAAAAATTGCCTCAAATTTTCTAGGTCGACTCAACGCCTTGATTTGCCTGTTTTTTCATTCCAACCGTCCTTCTTCACTACAGAAGACTTTGATGTCTGGTGGTCAGAATATCAAAGTCAATGTTTTCAGTGTGACCTCTTTGTGGAGAACATGGTTGATGTTTTTGCTGCCCTTGCTGGCGATGCTCCTACTCCAACAGTTGTTGTGCCTATCGAGAACGCCCAAGGGCTGATGCCACAGAAGACCCACCAAAGAAGGTAACTCCTAAACTCTTCACTTTTATTTCATTAATTGTCATTAGCTAATCATTTGTGCTTGTCTCCTAGAGTCGAAAACAGGACCCAGTTGTTGCGTCGACCTCAACAAGGGCTGCAAAGAAGCCGAAAGTCCAGAAACCACACGTATGACATGTTTTGATGTCCCTTTGAACTCATTCCTATTGTTATCTTACTCTGTTGTTTGCTTAGGCCTCTGAGAAAATACCATCTCTTGAGGGTGACGTATCGGATAAAAGCACCCAATCTCAGATCTTTCCCTCTGAAGCCTTACCATCCCCTCTGGCTACTCTGTTGGTAAAGAAAAAGAAAGTCCTAGTCAAGAGAACACCTTCCAAAACGGTCACTTTGACCGTGAAACCCACTGTTCTAAGAAATCTTGCTAAGGTCTTCAAACCTGTCGACTCTGAAACACCTCCTCCCAAACACACTATTGAGGTATTCATCGTCCTTGTTCTCTTGGTTCATATATTACTTGGGTATTTTCTCACTGGACCCCCTCTTGCAGGAAACTGTGGCTGATTCGACCACTGCTAGGAATGATAATACTGCAAAGGCTAATGCTGGAAACCTGCCTGAGACGGCAACTGTTTTTAGTCCTCAAAAAGTTGATGAGTTTCATGGAGCGTCGACAGAAGATGATCCAGCGGAGAAGATGCCTCAACTTCAACACACTTCGACTGAGGCTGGCAAGGATGGTGCAACCACCAGTGGTGGTGAAAACCCTTCGACTGTTGCCACTGGTGTCAGAACTGCTGAGGGAAACTTGAATCCTCAAGCTTCTACTGAAGGTGGCCCCAACACGCCTACACCAAATGCCAACAAAATTCTTATTCTAGAGGAGATCTTGGTAACGAAGTTGACGAATCCATCAGAAACCTTGAAGGCATTGCACAAGCTTTGCCAGGAGTTTATGGACGTTCAACCTGCTAGTTCGACGACAATTCCTGATCCAGAAATGGATGCTTCCTTCGCCCTCAAGCTCCAACAGTTAAAAACGTACCTATTTGAGGATGAATTTCTGGCTGCCGTCGCAGGGGAGGCCGCTGTAGCTTGTGATGTTTTCAAGATATTGGATGAACTTCCCATTTTCAAATTCCTGCTCACATGGCCAAGTACCTGATCGAATTTGAGGCCTTCTTTACCCAACTGGCTAAGGATCTGACCATTTGTCAACAGAACGATGCTCAGATCAGGGCAAAGACCAATGAGATTAAGTGTGAGTGGTACCTCAGTTCACTTTGCGAAAAGAAGCTTGGGGATTTTGAGTCCAAAAAACAGGAGCATTCTGATAAGCACCGTGCCTTCGACCAGCAGATCTCCGACTATCAGGCTCAAATAACCGAACTTACAAGAAAAATTTCCGAGGTCGAGAAACAAAAAACCTCCTTGGATTCTGCTGAACCTTTGCCTGCTCAAGAAATGATTAATCAAGAGGTCACCCAGGAAATTGCTCATGTCAAAACGGCCCTTGCCCTAAAGGGTACAATCATCTAAATTCGGAAAAAGAAGGCCCTTCTCGACGGCAAGGTTTTTTATGATAATACTCTTTTTGAAGACTTCAAATCCCGGTTCCCTGTTTAATCTTCATTTACATTTTAAGTTGTCAAACTTTTGTAACTCCATTTGGAGATTTTTGTAAGCCATCTTGGCCCTAAGCCCATTTTGGCTAATTATTAATGAAAAGTTACCTTTTGATTCGAATCTCTTGTAACATAGGTTTATATTTTTTCAAATATTTCCCATTTACTCTTAAGATTCGTTGGTCCATACCTACTTCTTGAATCTCGTATGCATTGTTGTTGAACACTTGGATTACTTGGAATGGCCCCTCCCAATTTGGTGACCATTTCCCTAGCGTTCGATCCCGTCGATCCATAGGCAATACTGCTTTCCACACATAATCATTAACTTCAAAGGTCTTCTCTCTAACCTTCTTATTATATGCCTTGGCAACTTGTTCCTTCTGGCGTAATAATACATTTAACGCTGTCATCCTTTCTTCGTCTAAGTCCACGGTTTTGTCTAGCATCATGCCCCAGTATTTCTCTGAAGGAATCTCATGTTGACGTTGCACTATATTTGTCTGTAGACAAATCTCTGCTGGCAGTACGGCGTCGTGACTGAAAGTCAAACGAAAAGAAGTCGAGTTGGTTGACTCCTTAGGGGAAGTTCGACAAGCCAATAAAATTTGATATAATGTTTTATGCCAATTTTTAGGCTTCCTGGCAACGTGTTTCTTTATGAGCCCAATTACTACTTTATTGGATGCTTCGACTTGACCGTTTACTTGAGCATAATGTGGTGTCAAAGTAACTAACTTGAAACCTATATCTGCTGCGAATTCTTGCATTTTCTGGCCAACGAATACATAACCTTGATCTGTAGTGAAGGTTTTAGGGATCCCGAACCTATATAATATATGATTCTGGATGAATTCGATCACAGCTTCCTGGTCCACTTTTACTAGAGGTACAATCTCTATCCATTTTGTGAATTAGTCTATACCCATCAGGATGAATTTCTGTTGTTTCGACGAGGCTGGTCGAATTTCGCCTATGACATCCAACGCCCATCATCGAAAAGGCCATGGCTTGATAATTGCATGTAATTCAGTGGATGATACATGCTGAATGTGTGCATGTTTTTGACAGTCTTGGCATCCTTTTGCAAAGTCCATGCAATCCTTGATCATGCTTGGCAAATAGACACCTTGTCGAAATAACAACCATTTCATCTTATGACCGACTTGGTGAGCTCGACATGTCCCGCCATGGACTTCAGAAATTGCTAGGTATGCATCTGTGCCTCCCAGACACTTAACAAACACTCCTTCTGGAGTCTTTTTCAGCAGCTCATTTCCCATTGGAATGTAACTTAGAGCTCTGTATTTAGTCTTCCTATTAGCACTTCCCATCGGATTTTCCAAATAGTCGATGATTGGTCTTCTCCAATCTGACGGCGATAGATTGCTGATAGCAAAAACTTCAAAATCTCCCAAACTTTCGATCAAACCCTCTGTCGAGACGTTTGCCCCTCCAGCTTTTGGGAATGATAAGCTTGATGATGGTAGTACGTTTGACACCATCTTCTCCTTAACCTCAATGAAGTCTTTCAACTTCTCTTCCGACACTTGTACCCGGAGGCAATCTGCATTAAATCGTTTGCCTCTTGATTTTCTATTATGGGCACATGCGTAATGTTGACAACCTCGAAGTATATCAAAAGATGTTCTTTGACGCATTTATACTCTCTCGTGATCAGTTTAATCACCAGTTCAGAATCATACTTTATTTCAAATTTCCCGGCCCCCAAATCCTTGAGTATTTTGAGGCCAGTGATTAAAGCTTCATATTCTGCTTCATTATTGGAACATTTTCCGTTGACCTTACACTTGAATTTATTCAGAATGCCCTGTGGAGGTACTATTAAAATTCCAATACCTGCCCCATTTTTATGGCTCGACCCATCGAAGTATAACTTCCAAAGGTCAACATCGACCATACATATCGACAGTTCGACTACTGCGTGATCAACAATAAAGTCTGCCACTATTTGACCTTTCATAGCCCTTAGACGCACGTACGTCAAGGAAAATTCAGTTAATGCTAGTGCCCATTTCCCAATTCGACTATGCAGAATGGGTTTAGACAACATATGCTTAATAACATCAAAATACGACGAAACATAAACATCAATTGTTTTATATATTGCTTTAATTTCATACATGAGAAGTACAAGCATAGGCACACCTTTTCAATCATAGTGTACCTAGTTTCAGCATCTATTAACATTCGACTAAGGTAATAAATGGGTCTTTCGACACCACTATTATCCTCTTGTGCTAACATGCGTCATATGGTCGTATCCGACGCAACAATGTACAACTTCATGCTCTTATTCATACTAGGTGGTGTAGCGAGATTTTTGTGGTTTCGAATCACTATCGCTTTGGTACTACAGTTCGATTCATTTTTTATCCTGTGAAGCTGATTAAGGAAGGGAAATAGATGTCTCCAATTAACCCTGCTTGCATACTGAGTTTAAACAGATGACTGTTGGTTTACATATGCTATTAAAATAGGGGGGTCTGTCTTAGGTTTATTTTGCTTGAGAATAGCGTGTCTTGAGGCTTTTGATAAGGTACTGGATTTAGTTTTTTTTTTAGTATGCTCGCTAAAATCTCGCAATCTTATGCCTACGTATTCCCGTTTAACGAAACAGGGAAATCAGAGCAATCGTAGTTCCTCCTATTATATGGGAGAAAAAAGGTGTTTTGGTGTATTGCTCAAAGGCCAAGATTGAAACTAAATGTTATTAGAGAGAATTTGACATCTCTAAAGAGGGATTGTTGATTTTAGGGTGCCTTGATCAAAGCCCAAGGTTGAAGCTAAAAGGTTAATTGACTCCTCTAGGAAAGTCCTTATACAAAGCCTAAGAGGAGACTGAAAGTTTGGTTTTTCCGGGGAAAATGTTTTATCTGTCTTGTATAAAGCCCAAGATTGAGGCTAAAAGGGTTTGACTCAAAAAGAGAGTCCTTTATACTCAACAAGAGAATGTTTTAGTGTCTCGTATGAAGCCTGAGAGGGAGGCTAAAAGGAGATTGACTCAACAAGAGAGTCTTTTATACTCAACAAGATAGTGGTTTAGTGTCTCGTACGAAGCCCGAGAGGGAGGCTAAAAGGAGATTGACTCAACAAGAGAGTCTTTTATACTCAACAAGAGAGTGTTTTTATATGTCTTGTACAAAGCACAAGACGGAGGCTGAAAGTGGTTGATTCAACAAGAGAGTCTGAAAAGGTTAGCTCCGCTGGGGAGGATCATTGTACAAAGCCCAAGAGGTGGCTGACTTTCCTGAGGAAATGATCATTATACAAAGCCTAAAAGGAGGCTATTTTCTGCTGAGGATTATTGTGATCCAACAACAGGTCCAAAAAGATTAGATGCCTTGAGGTTCTGATTTGAGATAGTGTTGTCATAATGATAAATTGATCCTGGTTGGGGAACTCTCATGAGAGAGACTGGGTTTAGGTTCTCCTGGAGATTTATCCAAAATGACCAGGGTTTCTACAGTGCTTGAGAATGTCTTTTAGACTCAAGGGGGTTAGACTGTCCAAGTCTAGATTTTTATCTTTTGTACAATGCCCAAGAGGAAGCATGGGCATTAAGGGATGAGAATCAACCCTAAAATGGTCGGAGTTTTGACATTGGAAAGACTGCTCTAGCAAAGGATGACTAAGTTCTGTCTTATACCTTTAAGAGGTCATTAGGGTCCTTGTATTAAGCCCAAGAGAAGGCATGAGAACTTCTAAGAAGCGGAAGGGTCCTTGTACAACGCCCAAGAGGAGGCGGGGATGCTTTTAGGAAGCCTGTGGGTCCCCAAACCAAGAGAAATTCAAGAAATACAATTCACAGAGAATAGATCATTCCAATAAAGTTCGAGGGTTTGGAAGAAACTCAAGAGATGCCATTCACTGAGAAAAGATCATCTCTAGGGAGTAGAATTTCTTTGACAATTTCTAAGGGTGACAGTCTGAGAAAAGGTTCACCAAGAATACTGCCTTTCTCTTTGTTCCATATTGATTAACCCCAAGAGAAGGGAAGACTGTATCTAGAAATCCTATGGGGATCTAGTATTGTTTGTATTTAAGAGTGACCAACAGGGCTTTACCTAGTTCTAGACGTAGTTGCCGGGGAAAACTCTAAATAACTATACTAGTATATATACAGTTGATATATGACCAGTATTTAAAGAGGGTATGAAAGAAGCCTTACAGTGAAGCAGCCCCACAATACAGTTATATATATGAAAGCAGATAAAAGAAAGCGGATAAATACTTACCCGTTGTAGAGCTTCCATGCTGTGTTGTTAGTTGTTCAACAAAGAAATTAAAGAAAGTTTTGATAGAAACTATACATTTGGATTCAAAATCAAAGGAGAAAGTATTTTGAAAAGATGGTTGGGGCTTACAGCTTAAAGAGAGGCCCAAGTTTTAACAGTGATTGCACTGTTGTTTTGAAAACTGTATAGGGACTTATACAATGACTGAGGCCCAAATTATGTATGTATAAAGGGGGTTGGTTCTTACACTCTATTAGAGGCCCAAAGTGGTTTTAAGAAAAAGAATGGGGCTTACAACTCCAGGAGAGGCCCAATTGGTTTGTTTTGAAAACGGCGATCGCGCTGAGGTTTTTGAAAACACTGTGGGTCTTATACAATGACTGAGGCCCAAAAAGGTTTTGGTTTTCAAAAGGGGTTGGGTCTTAAACTTTATTAGAGGCCCAAAGAGTTATTTTTGTACAAGTTATGGGGCTTACAACTCAAGGAGAAGCCCAGTTGATTTTGTTAAAAAAGGCGACGATCTCGCCGAACGTTTGAAAATATACAGAGGGACTTATACAATGTGTGAGGCCCAAAGTTGTTTATTTACAAAGGGGTTCAGTCTTACACTCTATTAGAGGCCCAAAAAAGTTTGAAAATGAATAAATATGGGTCTTATAGCTCAAGGAGAAGCCCAGGGGTTTTTGTTAAAAAGGCGACGATTGCGCCGAACTTTTTAACGGTATCGGGACTTATACAATACACTGAGGTCCAAAAAAGGTTTTTATTTACAAAAGGAATAGACTTACACTCTACCAAGAGGCCCAAAGAGTTTGGAATATTTGAGTACGATTAAAATCAAAGAAATCCTAATTTTCACCTTTTAAAAGTAATTTTTCAAAGGAAATTAATAAAAAATGACAAAAATACCAAATAAGTTTAAATAAACCACTTGTGATTTTTGGTTAAGGTCTGACAAATGAGGTTTTAATCACAAGATGAATTAAAACTCATTTGGTCTTGATTTTTCAAGGTGGATATTCATTTTTAAAAGGTTTAAAAACAATAAAAAAGAATTTATTTACAAAAATATCAACTATATTAAATAATTAATATAAATCTGATTTTTTTTTTTGTGGAATAAAATATTTTAACATTTTTGTGATTTTTTGCAAAAAGAACCAATAAAAATAATTAAAATTGAGAGAGTTATTAATTTCCCAAATTATTAAAAAATAACATGAAAAAAAATAAAAAGTGAAAAAATGATAAAAAGAGGATCTGGGGCTAGGGGGATTCGAACCCCAGACCTCTTGTGTGCAGTGCGCGCCCTCTACCACTGGTGTGGTGATACATCAGTGTATCAAAACTACCCCATGGATATATGAGAGTTGCCTTGTTTTTGGCCTGGCCAAGGCAAGGCAAGATTTTGGCCAAAAACCCGAAGCTTGTAACTTTCTCATTTCTCCATGGCTTGGGACAAAATTTAGGTCTATCCTGCCTAGAATTTCATAGGGAATCCAAAGGTGGTGGTGGTTTTTTCAGATGAGGCTCCTATTTCAAAACCCGATTGTGTTTTTGAAATAGGCCATGATTTGCATTTTCTGTGCTACCTCTTGTTACAAGCATGAATTACATGATGAATTGGTGCAAACATAACATATATAACATGTATAAGATGTGTATGATCAGTGGACTTCAAAGCAATGCATATTTTAAAAAGTTCAAGTTGTGATTCTTACCTCTTTATGAGCTTTTTGTGCAATCTGCCAAGTGCTTTGTTCCAGAAACAATGTGATGCTTTAGACACCCTCAAATGATCACTTATGAGCTTTTAGAATGGTTGAAACCAACAGGAATCCTCAGGAACAAGTTTGAGATCTTTCTTGCAAAAGGGGCAAAAGGGACCAATATGGCAACTCTCTCAAATGGTGTTCCAGATGTCTGGAACCATTTGGGGCAGTTCAAGGATGATATTTGGAGTGTGTTTGAGGTTTTATCTGGTTTTTAGAGTGACTGAATCAAGACATGGCTTGAAAAATGCAAAAAAGTCCAATTTTGAGGTTTTGAGAAGGGACTTTGTGATTTTGGTGTTACAGGTCACTTGTGAGAGTTTGGACAGCTTAGGTGTGACATATTAAATGTGTTTGGATCACGAGCTGTGGTAGAAATGCTCTCTAACTCAAAAATCAGAGTTACCTTGCTAAAGAAGGTATTTTTGCCAAGAGAAAGGGATTTTGAGAAAACCAAGTGTTGTAGTGCTTTGGTGTACTTAAACTGAGCACAAATGAGCTCTATTTATAGTAGAGCAAGTTTGTTTTGCAAGCAATAGTGAATGGCAACTATAGCAGCTCATTGTCCAATTGCATCACTTTGGAATCTTAAGTATCCTCTAGCCATTGACTAGAGGTTAGAGCACAGGCCTACGTGTCTTTGGTTCAGAGCTTATCCTTGACTCATTCAGTTAAAAATGGCTCAGTTCATGCCACCTTAGTGCATCCATTGAATGCTTGGAAACAAAATTGAAGTCTTGTCCCCTTTTAGGTTTTTCAGGGTTTGGCAAGCTACTTTGGGAATCTTGGACTTGGGAGGCTGATGGATTAGTGTTGGTTCCTCCTTGGTCTCCCCCTGAGGTGTTCAAATGGATAAACTTGTTTGTCATTTGCAAAATTTGATCAAATCGAGCAATCTGCTCAAATCTGCCTTGTTATGACAATTGCAGCAAGGCATATTGCCATTGTCAGAACTCTTAACTCAGATGGAATTTGATGAAGTTCTTGTCCATTTTGGAAAGCTCTCATATGATACAACATATGTGTGATCATAGTTTATCTTGACACTTTTTGGATCTGACTGAAAAATGGCCTTACATTTTGAAAAAAGTGAAACAGATTCTGACTTAGTGAAAATTTCACTAAGTGTTGGAAAAAGTGGCATTTTCATGTTTTTGTCATTTTGGTCACTCCATAACTTAAAATCCATGAAGAATTGGAATGAGGTGTAGTTGAAGCTTTTAAAGTATGCCATGAGAGCAACAAATCCATCTTTGGATAAGCCAAAATGGCTGCTTGGATCTCAAGTTATGATCCTTGGAAGTTGGTACCCTAGCCACTTTGTTCCATAACTTAGAAAAATTCTAAGTTTTTATGGTTACTCCTTTTACAAGTTATCCCACTTTCATTGATTTTTCTTGATGAATGATGATTCCAATCACACATTAACATCATTTTAGGGTTAGGGAAGCATAATTGTGAAAAATCTCAAAAAGTTAAACTTTGACTTTTGTGCACATTTGACTTTTTATCAGATGAATTCCAAACTATGCGATCCTCTATGAAATCAAGTCCTTGACCTTAATCAAACTTGATGGATATGTTCCATAGGTGTTATAGGGTGTATTGAATCATGTCCTAAGGTTCGGGAGCATGTCTTGGTCAAAAGTCAAAGGTACAGTTGACTTTTTCCCCGAAACCCTCATTGTGATTCTGATGAAATTGAAACTTGTTGATCAAGCTTCTTGGATCAATCCATTGTTGCAAATGGATCAATGTAGTGTGCTGGAGACACTCAAATCATGTCTTGAGGTCTTGGCTCATGTTTTGTCCCAAAAGTCAACTTAGGGGTGAATTAGGTCAAGAAACCCTAATTCCTGATTTTTGATAAATGCATCCCCTGAGGCTAAATTGACTTGATGATTGGGTCCATGAGGTTCCATGGAGTATTTTAGGTTGTGTTTTGAAGCATTGGCTCATGCCTAGGGGAAAATTTCCACCTGGAGGCCTTGGTCGACCAAAACCCTAATTTGGTGACACTGACGATCTTGAGGCTTAATCCACTTGGAAGGTAGCAACTTTGTGCTTTGTTCTTGATGTGGGAGTCCTCTTGATCCTTTATGGGTGTTTGAGAGGTTAGACAAGTTGAAGATCATGTCATTCCTTGATTGATCCTTTGTCTAAAGCTCAGAGAGGGCTTGAAACCCTAATTATTGTTGTAGTGAATGCTCAACCATCTTTGAGGAGATTGGTGAGACATGATGGTTCATCCATATTATGGTAATGATTTACACAATGATGGGAAATATTAGTGGTCAAAATTTGGGGTATGATAGGTGGCAATAAAATGGGAGGCCTCGTGAAGTACTCTTTGATGGCGTCGAAAGCCTCCTGCTGCTCTTGTTCCCAATGAAAGTCACTTTCCTTCTTGGCCTTGAGCAATGGCGAGAACACCTTTGTCTTGCCACTTAGATTTGATATAAACCTTCTCAAGAAGTTTATCTTCCCCAATAAAGATTGGAGTTGTTTCTTTATCGAAGGAGGCTTGAGATCGAAAATTACTTTTGCCTTATTTTGGTTTATCTCGATGCCTTTCTTGTGGACCACAAATCCTAGGAAGTCCCCTCAGTGAATAGCAAAAGCACATTTTAGTGGATTCATTTTTAATCCATATTTTCTCATTCTTTTCAATGAATGTCAAAGGTGGTCTAAGTGACCATTCTTCGATGATGATTTTATCACAATGTCATCAATATACACCTGCATAAATTTCTCAATAAAATCATGGAATATAGCGTTTATGGCTCTTTGATAGGTTGCCCCAGCGTTCTTTAACCCAAACGACATTACAACCCATTCGTATGTTCCCCAAGCCCCAGGACATCGAAACGCAGTTTTGGGGACATCATCTTCGGCTATGAGAATTTGATTATAGCCAGAATAACCGTCGAGCATACTCAAATATTCGAAACCTGCAGCTGAATCGACTAGCATTTCTGCCACAGACATCGAATACTCGTCTTTCAGGGTAGCGTTGTTCAGGTCCCGAAAGTCTATACAGACTCGAAGGGTTCCATTTTTCTTGATAACAGGCACTATGTTCGCTATCCATTCGAAGTATCTTGCAGTTCTGATGAACCGACATTTGAGCAGTCTCTCGATCTCCTTCTTAATCTTTAGAGTAATTTCTGGAGCGAATCGTCGAGGGTGCTGCTTTACTGGCCTTTTTCCTGGCTGAATTGGCGTCTATGTTCCACTACACTTCGACTCAAACTAAGCATTTCGCCATAGTCCCAGGCGAAGCAATCTTTGTATTCTTTAAATGCCTCGATCAGCTTGGCCTTCATCTTCAACCCAATTTTAGTGCTCACATAGATGGGTCTTTTTGTAACCCCATCTCCTATGTCTATCTCCTCGAGTGGTTCTTGCGCTTGCATTCTATGCAGTTTATTGGATGAGTCTTTCTTAAACCCCAAAGGCTCATTGTCGTAGATGCAATCAAGCCTCCGGCTTTCTAAAGCTGTTCTTTGGCCTTGTTGGCCATTTACTTGTGCATTGTTGTCGGCTTCACCAGTTAATTTTTTTTGCTTCTTCGCTTCTAGTGCCGACTTTCTTTTGTTTTCAGCCAAATAGGCTGAGATTTGAGTCAAACTTTTTGACTGAGTAGTCATTTTCATCGACTACTGGCCACCCAGGAGGTGGATGTTCTTCTGTAGGCTCCATTGTCTCGTCAGCAGCATCCCAAAAAAACCCATAGTCAGGATCCAAATTTAGGACGCGACCCGTATCGACAAAGGTATAAGACCTGGATCCATCGTCACAAGGTGCCACATTAGCCAGGTGCTGATCAAAAGATTTCTTCGTACCCTTCATTTCATCAATCTTGTAATAGCTCTGATCAACCTCAAAATTTTCGACAATGCCATCTTTCTTCCAGATACTTAATCTCTGATGTAAAGTTGAAGGCACTGCCCCTATCCCGTGGATCCACTCCCAACCCAACAGCAAGTTGAAATTGGCCTTCGAATTTATGACCATGAAGAGTGTTGATCTAGTGGTTGTACCTACAGCTATGTCGACTTGGACAACCCCAAGAATGTTGCTAGTTTTACCCTCGTAATTGGATATAACCATATTATGTTGTCGGAGGTCAGCGTCAGTCTTCCCAATCTTCTTAAATAAAGTATGAGGCATTAAATTGACAACTGCCTCTCCATCCACGAACACTTTGTTGACCACCACAATGTCGACCTTTGCCTTTATGAATAATGGTTTCAAATGGTACATCATTCTGGGACTAGGTCTCTCAAACACGGCCCTCTGCTCTTCTACCACACCACTGTTCATAACATAGTAACATAGCAGCTTATCTTCCGCAGTTTCGTTTGGTACGAAATCTTCATCTGCTTCAGAGACTTCCGACACCATATCAAACTGTGCTGGCAATATTGACACGATACCACAAATTAAGACGAAATCTTCACCGTATGTGTCATCATTGGTATCATCATACATATCTTCGTCGAAGTCGTCTTCTGGTGATGGGGTATATTCTTCATCTGACTGGGGAGAATACTTTGGTTCTTCTTCTTCTGACTGGGGAGTGTACTCCGGCTCTTTCTTGCTCTCAACCAAGGATGTGCACTTTGAGCTTTGGGTTGATACCACCCCCTTATCTCCTGAAGCTTCAACAGTCACTGCCATTGTTTAATTCATCGTGATTTTTTCCTTCTCGACCCACCTTCCTTTCGGGTATTGCCTTCTCTGTCCAGAGGTCCCGACAGGTTTCAACTGTGAAGTCGAAGCCTCTTTTCCAGCCTTTTTGTTTCGCTGGTAACGCCTCCATTGAGTCCTTGTCATAGGATTCTTCCTTTTGTAATTAGGAGACACCACATAACCCCTGGGATCGACCCTCTTGTCGGATTTCTTAGCTTCCTTCTCGAGATCCAACACCTTCCATTTCGGCATTTTGCTCCCTTTCTGACTCACTAGTTCCACCCATTTTTCTTGTGGAGTGTCTGATGGTGGCACAAAGGTCCTGGGCCTTGTTTGCTGGAACAACTTCCTGTACTCCTTTTTTTGATGAGGGGAACCGCTCTAGTCGAACACAAATCCTGGGACATGCGGCTTATCATTTCGCAGTGTTTCTTTCTTTCCAGCTTCGTATTACTCAACAGCTTTTTTGTCAAAAACGGCATTGCACCTTGGGCATAACACAAACTTAGACCCACTCACCCTGCATTTCTCCTGGAAATCTGTCAAGCTTTTGCCAGCTTGAGGGTAGACTGTCTCTAGTTCTTCTTCTGTCTTTTTGTCGGAACCATCAGTAGTCTCGACCATCATGCATTCAAAAGATTCAGTTGTCAAAGGTTTGATGATACCTTCAGTAGTCTCGACCATCATGCAATCATAAATCTCAGAGTACAAGGCCTCTTCGACCTTTAGAGGGTCCGTGTCAACTTGCATCATCGGCCTTTCGCCAAATTGAAGTCGACCTTCCTTCAAAGCTTTCTGCACCAGATCCCTGAAAAGAACACATTGAGTTGTTTTATGACCAAGGAAATTATGAAACTTACAAAATACCATTTTCTTCTTATTTTTTTTCTAATGGGGGATCTTTCAAATCAGGAGGAACAATAATCTGACCTTCTTTAACTAATAAATCAAATATTTCGTCACACTTAGACACATCAAAAGTATAAGTTTTAGCAACGTATTTATCTGTTGTTTAAGTTTCGACGAGATTTTTCCCGTTTGATGGTTTTAATAATTTACACGTATACGGAGGCACTGGCTTGAGTTCAGCCACGTTAACCTCACTTTCGTCGACGAGCTCTTCATCGCCGGAAGAGTATTCGTCAGCGGCGGCGTACAAAAGTTTCTCTTTCTTATGGTATCTGCTAGTTTTGGTTTTTTCAGCTTTCAAACGTTCAACTTGTCGGACCCTATCGGCTAACTGTGCCATATCCTTGAGATATTGCGTGTCCAACTTTTTCCTGATTGAATAATCTAGGCCTCCCGCAGCCATCTCGACTAGCTCATGTTCAGGGACTTGAGTGAAGCACCGTGCTTTCAAAAGTCTAAACCTGGTAAGATATTGGTCCACCGACTCTGTGGCCATCTATTTTACACTGGCCAATTCTTTCAAACTAATTTTAGATTGTCCCATGTAAAACTATTCATGAAACAATCTTTCCAATTGTGCCCACGTATGGACAGACTGTGGAGGTAACGTGGTGAACCAAGTAAACACATTCTTCGTGAGGGAGCTTGGAAAGTATTTAATTTTCAAGTCCTCATTATTTGCTATGTCACCAGCTTCAGTTTGATATCTGGAAACGTGTTTGACGGTGGACTCTTTGGTCTCTCCGACGAATTTGGAAAACTTTGGAACCTTCTATCCCCTAGGCAGTTCTGTCTGCAAAACAAAATCTGGTAGTAGGGACATATACATTGGCCGTCGAAGGCCTGGATTTGCTCCATTTCGAACCATCATCCATTCAACCATAGCTTCCAAGTTTGGTTCGCCAGCCTTGGCATCGTGTCAAACTTGCCTGACCACGTAGTCTGGATCTTAGTTCCTATGAACTAACACAACGGGAGGCCTTTGGGCCACCTTGGGTGTGTGTTCAACCTTATGGGGTTGGTCAATTATTTTGTCGAAGACTTCATCTTGATGAACTGGTGTCTCTGGCCTAGGGGGAGGGGTCTGTCGACCTGGTGTCCTAGGAGCCCCTAGAAAATCACATATCAGTGTCATCTGAGTTGCCAATTGTTGGTAACTCTGGGTCGAATCTTGTATTAATGGTCTTAATATGGTGCCCATTTGCTGAGTCAACATGTGAACTATTTCGTGATTACTCCCATCCATCTGTTGTCTCATGATTGCGATAAAACTTGAGGTGAAAGTTGGAACTGATTGAGATAAAAGATTGAACCCTGGGGGTCGATTAACTTGGTTTGTCAAAGGCCCTAATCCTTGGTATGGTGAGAAAACTGGCGACGAACTTTCCCCAAACACCAGACCACTAGAATGTAGACTTGACATGAACTCTGTTGGCATCCCAAAAGCTCGAGGCATGGGTATTGTGAAACTAGGCACATGCTGCCCCGTAGTCCCTGTCATCGCGGCCTAGGTTCGGGCCAATGTGGTGTTGCTGCTGGCCCACTATGGACGGTCGAAACCGCAGACACAGTGCCAGCCAACATCAGATATTTGCGTTACAACCGTACTTTTCGCCGAATATGGTTCTTCGTTCGGACGTGGTGTCACCATCTTACCACTACGTAAATGCATACACTCCACTCAAACGGGTCCCACCAGGTGTGCCAATTTATTCGCACACGATTTCTGCCCGAACAACCGCTGGCCTCCTATCGCAAGTTTACTTGTGGGATCGGCCACAAAATCCCAGAACAAATGGTTGGAGTATGTATGATGTTGGTAGGATGGTTCTGATTTAGAGGAAGTTGGAAAAAAACCTGCAGGAAAAGTGTATGCGAATTGATAAATAAATAAGCAGATAAGTAAATGGCAAGATATCTTAAACTTTGGAAATGTAAACTACTTTTAAAAAGAAATGTGGACGCTATCATACATCTTGCGGGAATGAATTCTTTTCTCTTAACACTTGGTACTTCAAGTGTATCCCTTTTATAATGTTACAAATGCGATCCCTTAAAATGAACATGGACATTGCTTTAAATAGGGAAAGAAAATAATTATTTTTCTCTCAATGTTGGCCCTGGTTCTGAAACGTGTCGCCCCACCATCTTTGTAACTTCCCCATAATCTCAGCATTTCAAATTTCTTCCTGCCCAAAGACTCCTTAACTTTGTGTCAATTTCATTGGCCATCAGTCGAAACCCTTCGACAGCTTAGCCTTTGGGTCGACCTCCGACGCATCTTTTATGGGTGTCGACCCGCGCTTTGGCCTCCTCACCATCCTTTCCTTCTGAAGTCAACCTACATGCTGGCCTTTTCATCAGCTCTTCTTAGTCGAAATCTTCCAGCTAACATTTACGTTAAGGGAAGGTGTTAACACCCAAACGTCTATAGTACTCTATAGGAACCCTTTGAAATATCTATGCTTTATGGTTTGAAAAGGTTTGTTTGAAATGAGATTGAGGAGATGAGAAGAGAAGTATTTTTTAAGATTTTTGTGTTTGGAGAGACTTGTCGCCTCATGCCTACGTACCCACAAAGTGCAATATAGGATCAAAATCTCGTAGTTCGTGGGACAAATAACAAAATAGGTTTGTTATGGTTGTTTTTAAATGTAAATAGAAGTCGTCATTTCCAAGCGAATAATTCTGCTTGAAGAAATGAATCATGTCTAAACTTTTAAAAAAGTATTAAAGGAAAATTCCATAAGGCACGAAAAGTGTTTGATGAGTTTGATGTTTTTTTAATGTCTTTTGAAAAAGGTGTCAATATGCTTATGTAGTTTAGCATTTATTAAGAAATGAAACGAAAAGAGTAAAATCACTTGACAAAGTTAAGGTTTGATTATTAAAGAGATGATAGTTTGTAAACAAGAGGGTTTTGAAAAAGAGAGGAGATTTTGAAAATTAAAGAAAGGGTGGAGAAGAAGAGGCTATCCTAAAGCATAAAGTAAAAGCTAAGGATAAAAAAGATATAACCACAAAAGCAAGTATCTTTACCATAAACCAAGCAAAAACACAAAGCTCCAAAGTCTTGAAACCATAATTCCAAAGCAAAGGGAAAAGGTCTTAGTTCTAAGTCCAGGGATCCAAGAATAGCATTGAAGTCTAGGGTCTAGGTTCAAAATTCCATGTCCAATACAAAGGATAGTAACCATAGTCCAAGATTAGAAGCACGCATTTTTTTAGAGGTTTTGGCCTTTATTAATGTTTTTTGTCCAAGTGGACAAAGAGAAAAAGGCATAAGCATAAACAAATGGTCCAAGTAGACAAAGTGAAAATGACGGAAGCATAAACATGATATGATATAAGATGATAGTAATGGAGCATAAAAGTAAAATAGAGATAGGGAGCAAGAAGGAATCATAAAAGTATAGTAATAGTAATGTAATAGTATGTACATAATAGTATCACAAAGGCCATAGTGCCATAAGCCTTCAAAAGTAACACCGACTACTGCGTTTCGCGTCTTGAACTATAATGATTAAAAATGTACTTAGGTCAAGGTTAATGAAGACTTGTTAGAAGATTGATAGAATCAAAGCCTCTACACAAAAAGCTTCAAAGTTTTTGGACCTAATACAAAAGATTAACCATTCTTGGGCTTACATAACCAAAAGGTTTGGGCCACGAAAGATCAAGTTCTGATTCAGAGGGAGGGACAAATGTAGCGCTATGTTAAGCAATCGCCAAGAGACTTATATTGAAGTCACCCTACTCGAGGCCAATCAATAACGATGTTAGTGCTAATGCATGCTAGAGAATTGATATATAGATCACTCTCCGAAAGAAATACAGCACGAAAAGAAAATAGGTAGTGATCTAGTCTTGATCAAGAATTCAACAAAGGAATTCTAAGATCCATAAGACTTTCATTGATCCAAATAAAAAGAAATATTGGGAGAGGTGAAGAGAAAAACCAAATTGAATTACACTTTCAAGATCTTTTCATCTTCAAGTTCAATCACCTTTAATTGATAGGTTTAAGTGTGAAAACATATCACTAATTCAAAGCACCTCAAATGAATTCAACAATTCATTTAAAGATAGATTTGAACTAATGAATGTTTAATTACTTTAACCATATCCAAAGTTCATTGAAATTGAAGAGAAATTAATCTCAACAATGCACTTCAAGGCCAAAACAACAAGAAAGGGGAAGAGAAAGGAGGAAAAACCAAAACAGTCTAAAAAACAAGCATCTATCACATTCTGGACACTGGTTAACCGGTTAACCAAAATGAAATGCATTTGGTTAACCGGTTAACACTGGCAGGACAACAACAAAATTTTGAAAAAATTCAGCATTCATGATCCAATCATTTCTTCAAACATCTCATGGTCATGGATGCAAATTAGCACGAAAATTCAAGTAAAACAACAGCAAATAACACCAATAAAACACAATTTGCAAGATCCAAAGATCAAACAAACAAGAATTATTAAAGGATCACATTGTGGAAGATGAATCAAGAACAACAATGGTGGTAAATGAGATTACCACTCCAAATCTGAAAATTGCTTCAAATTGCTCCAAGATCCAAACTCCAAAGCCTTGATCTACAAGAATTGATGAAGAAAAAAAGTTTGGATGAAGGTTTAGCTCAAAGTTGATCAAGATTCAATATGAAAACTTGTTAACTTTCAAAAGAAGAAAAGTGAGCTTTGAGTGAATTTTGTGGTTCGGGAGAGAATTTGCAAGAGGTTTCTTGGATATCAAAAGCTTGTAGAATGAATGAAATGAGGGTTCTATTTATAGGAATTAGGCTTGGAAATTTTGGTGGTTTGAAATTTGGGTTGGAAATGAGAATTAGGCTTGGAATTTGAATTTGGAGGCAAAATCAAGATCAAGTGGTGATTAGTGAGGGTGTATGGTGGGAATTAATTGTAATTATGTAGGGGAATTATAAGGAGGTGATCTAGAATATTCTCATGATAAAATGAGTGAAAATGGTGCCAAACTACTGTAGAATTTGAATTTGGCTCATTTTTTTCCAAAAAACGCACTGGTTAACCGGTTAACCAAAATGAACTGCATTTGGTTAACCGATTAACACAACAAAAATTGAGAAAGTTTTGATTTTTTGATGTGCTATCTTTGCTCTGACTCAATTTTTCTTGCTTGTCAAAGAAGGCATGGAAATAAACCCATGAACCTTGGAGTCTCTTAAATAATGATCAATTAAATCTTGGAAACTCTTGATCAGATGGTTTTGAATTGCTTGCAGATCAACTTTGACTTTGTTCAGATATATTTAATTCGAGCTAAGGGACTGATATTTGATATCCTTGATCCAAATTCTTCCTGAAAAAGTTAGTAAAAGGGAAACAAACATATTTTTGGATTTTGACTAAGGGTTAGTAAACATAGGCAAATAAGAAACACACAGATGCTCGGTGATCCTTGCAAGGCATAAACCCAAAGAAGAGAGGGATAAAGGAACCAAAGCATGATTTTGTTTGTGGTAATGATGTGCAAATGACACGTGAATGATATGTGGAATCTTACGGGTAAAAATTAGGGTCTTACAGCTGCCCCTATTTAAGTCTCTTTTATCCGCATATATGAAGGTTAAAAACTTCGTCTCGACAAGATTAAAGATACTTAAATACAAAAAACCGAATTTTTAGCCCTAAGATTCCACAAGATGATATGAATGCAAAGGATAAAACACTCTGCGGGGAAACTTAAAACAAGAGATTTACGGTAAATTGAGTGAGACGACGTGAAAAGACACGCTAGGGAACACAAGCTATTTTTGGAGATCTATCAAGGTGATAAGAAGTATCCATCAATAGTTGGAAAGAGAGGGACAAGACCCAGGGAAGACTAGTAGTGACATCCAAGAATAGCATTGGATGAAAACTACGAATAAGACAAAAGGTTTGTCAATAGATATCCAAGAATGGCTTTGGGCAACAATAAGAAAGTTTCTGGTAAAAACAACAGTGTCGTCCAAGAATAGCATTGAATGGAGGTGAAAAACACTCTATTGGGGATAAGATATCCAAGAATGGCATTGAATAAAAACAATAGCAAACATCAGGGTTATCCAAGAATAACATTAGACTCGGCTGGGGAAAAGGTGTTCAAGAATGGCATTGGACAAAAGAAATATCAATATCCAAGAATGGCATTGGACAAAAAGAGCTCACGATATCCAAGACTAGCATTGAATAAAGTGAGAAATAACTTTCCGGAATGGCATTGAAAGTACAGGTAAATCACCACATTCAGGAATAACACTGAATGAGAAAGAAATTTTAGGAATGGCACTGAAAGTAAAGGTAAATCACTACATTCAAGAATGGTATCGAATGATAGTGAGAAAGACATCCAGGAATGACACTTAATGCAAAGGAGAAAACTCATCCAGGAATGACACTGAATGCAAAGGAGAAAACTCATCCAGGAATGGAACTGAATGAACAGATAAAACTTTCAGGAATGGCACTGAAAGATATCCAAGAAAATCAGTTGGGGATTATAAAAGAGAGAAACAAGAGGAATAAAATATCCAAGAATGGCACTGGAGATCAAAAGAGACAGACATCCAGGTGTAGCACTGGAGTGAGAGAATACAAAAGGATCTAGGAATAGCACTAGAATGGAAGAAGACAAACATCTAACAATAACACTAGATGCACAGAGAAACGATAACATCCAGGAATAGCACTGGAAAGAGAGGAGACAAACAAGATATCTAGGAATAGCACTGGGTGCACAAGGAAACAACAACATCCAGGAATAACACTGGGTGAAAAGACAGGTAATTGTTTTGGTAGGCGCCAAGTAAGTTGGACTTCAACGACAAGTTAAAATGTTGATAGCAACAGGACCTCGGGAAATGCATATGAGCGTGAAGCACACTTCGAGCTATGAAAATATTTCTATGTATGAAATATGAATGATTTATGTATGAAATGCAAATGATTGGGATAACTGAGATAAACTCTTTTGTGAGGGAAGAATGGAACTATGATTCCTCAACACAGGTAACACTACCCTCTCTGCTTGGAGAGAAGATGTTGAACATATCTCTGTCACTTATGAATTGCATCAGGATGATGGTCTTTTGAGGAAAGACATCTTGAGGATTCTTGAAGAAGACTACCCCAAATTGTTTGACTGATGAGGATAAACTGGTCATGGCTTCAGTTTGACTAGTGCAGGGGAAAAGATTGATCATGGCTTTAATTCTTGAAATGAATGCTGAGGATAAACTGATCATGGCTTCAGATTAACTATTGCGTGTGAGGGAAAGGTGTCTTACACTTGATCTTTATTTTAATGATGTCAAAACATTTACTAGCTCGTAGTATGTAATTTGGACGGTATCATCTCGTCATTGTCGACATTCTTATTTTGCAATGCATAAACGATCCATAATCATGTGTCCAAACATATAGGAAGAGTCTAGCACATCTATTACATGTGTGTGATCATGCTATGAGTCTTAGGTATGCATAAACATTGCCTAAGTGGATGAAAAAATGTGTAAAAATTAGTTTTTAGGATTTTTGGTAGGTTGAGTCAACCTAAACCAAGTTTTGGTCGACTCATGAAAAGTTGGCAATTATTGAGTTTTCATCGGGTTAGCGCAGGCTGACCCTATGGTCGACGCATGTTGTAGACATTCTTCTTACTGCATTTTCTTCAGCCATGCGTCGATGCATGGCCCTTATAGCGGTCGACGAATGGTTCTCCATCTTACGCAGATTTTCCCACGGGTCAGCGCAAGCTGGCGCTCATTAAAGTGTGGTCGACTCTTGGCAGAAAGTGACTCATTTTTCTGGTTTTTCCAATGTTCAAAATGCTGTTATTTTTGGTAGTTGGTCCTAGCATCATATAAATACTTGGTTCCTCATTTTTTAAAACAACAACAAGAAAAAGTGAAAGATTTACATTGAAACTTTTCTCTCGTCATCTTCATCTTCATTCTTGCATTTTCTCAACAAATACACATAACTATTTTTGTTGATTTTTTGCATCATGAGGTGATAACGTCCAAACATAGAAGTGTATCTTGTTTGGGGTGAGTGTTTTAGTGGGTTTTTTATTGAATAAAACCTCTAGGGTTTTGTCCTCCAAGATCAATTGGACTTGGGGGTTTTTGGTTCAGATCTTTGTGTGCATTGAATTCAGTCGAGTGAAGGTGATCGAAGAACGGTGGGTTTTGTCGATCTAGTAGCATCAATCGGAGGATTGTGCAATAAAGGTTTGGGGATCGAATTGTATGTGGATCAGAATCAGCCGAGTGAAGGTGGTTGAAGACCGGTGTGTTCATTCAATATAGTAATGATAAACGGGGGTTCATCCAACAAGTTCAAGGCACTTGATTCGACTCGAATCAAGGGAAGAGAAGACATAGTATCAGCATCAACGGAGTTTCTTGAGTGTGCGATAGCTAAGGCTTCTCTTGTAAAAACAATTTGCAAACAAGATTATAGATATCTCAATTCTAGATTTAGAATTGGGGGCAGACGTACCCGAAGCGAGGACGAAAGGGCAACTGCCTAAACAAACTTAGTGTCATTTCTCTTTCCCTATCTACTTTAAGTTTCGAACTGTTTACGCTTGTGATTATTCAATTGATCGATAAAAATTCTGGTATAGTATAGTGCAGAAAAATTGATTTGAAAAACATTGCACAATCATTTTGGATTGTGCTTAGTGAAAATTCCGCACTAACTAAAATAAAAGGTTTAGCTTGGAGTGTGTCGCACTCCAAGTGCTCAATTAATTGAACGCTTACAAGGTGTTTGATATATTGTCATTTTGGTTTTAATTTTGATTGTTCATTGGAGATTGCACCATATTGAGTGCTGTTGGTAAATTGATTAATAGTTAAGTTGCGATTCAATTTTTCTCATCGAGCCTTTCGTTCCATTTGGCTTACGTATATCCGATTTTCCCAGTAACCGGTTCGTATAGCCAAATTATCCTCGGCCTCTTCGGTAAATAATTTTTAAAAACAAATTTTAGCGCCGACTCACAATTAAAAAGAAGTGGTCTATTCAACCCCCCCTTCAAGATCAATTGCCATCGTCTAACAAGTGGTATCAGGAGCACCGGTTTATCTAGTGCTTCAAGTATAACTTTTTAGAAAATGGCAAACGAACCGAAAGGGGCTTACAATAGAGCACCGGTTTTTAATGGTGATAACTATAGTTACTGGAAGGATTGTATACGTGTACATATCAATTCTATTGATAGGAAGGTATGGAGCGTTATACAAAACGGTCCCATGGAAATAACCATGACCGATGCGAATAACGTGGTAGTACCTAAGCCTGAAGCACAATGGAATGAAGAAGATAAGAAAAAGTACAACTATGATTGGAAGGCTAGAAATATTCTGATCTCCTCATTGGGAGTTGATGAGTATTATAGAGTTTCACATTGTACGAGTGCTAAAGCTATGTGGGACGTGTTACAAGTTGCCCGTGAGGGAACTAACAACGTCAAGCTAGCTAGAATCAATACCTTGACTCAAGAGTTCGACCTCTTTCACGTGAAGCAAGGGGAAACCATTACCAAAATACAAAAGAGGTTCACTCATTTAATCAATGGACTTAACTCACTTGGTAGACCAATTTCCAATGATGTTGTTACTAATAAAATCTTGAAGTGTCTTACTAGGGATTGGCAACCAAAGGTGACTGCCATAAAAGAAGCCAATGACCTAATGACGTTAGACATCACAACTTTATTTGGGAAGCTCGAGGAACATGAGAAAATGCTCATTAGCGTAGACCAATTTGAGAAAAGAGAGATGAAGGAAAAGAACAAGACCAAAGATGCAGAAAAGAAGTCGATAGCTCTAAAGACTTCTAGTTCAAAGTCCTCCTCAAATGAGCTAAGCGAGAGTGAATCTAGTGGTGATGAGCAAGAGGATTCGAATGAAGACATGGGATTATTTGTGAAGCGATACAATCGCTATATAAATAAAAATGGTATTCAACATTCAGAGAAAAACCTCGTCAACTTTAGAAAACAATCAAGGTCTTCCAAGAATGAAGACAAAAAGAGTGGAAAAACTAAGGGGTCTTGCTATAACTGTGGAAAAGTCGGCCACTATAAGCCAGAATGTCCATTGTTGAAGAAGGACAAAGGAAAGGATAAAAGTCGTCAAGGGAAGAAACAAGGTAAACCTAGTAGAGCCTATATTGCTTGGGAAAGCGATAGTGAATCTTCTAGTGATGAAAGTTCAAGTGACGAAGAAGAGTCCATAAACCTTTGCCTTTCCGCTCACCAAAGGAAAAAGAACAAAAAGGTACAACGTCTTGAGACCACAGAAAGAAGATGGGTTCTTGATAGTGGCTGCTCAAGACATATGATGAGAGACATATCTCTTTTCATCGACTTCGTGGCAAAGAAAAAGGGATTTTTTACCTACGAAGACAACAATAAAGGGTCAATACTTGGCAAAGGTAGTGTAGGTTATCCTTCATCTACTACTATCTTAGACGTGCTTCTTGTTGAGGGTCTTAAACACAACCTCTTAAGCATTAGTCAATTATGTGACAAGGACTATAAAGTATCTTTTTCAAAGGATTGTTGCATAATTGAAAATAGTGATAAAAAGGATGTGTTTAAAGGCCTGAGGGTCAATAATGTCTATATGCTAGACTTGAATGAGGTATCATTGAGTAGTGACAAGTGTCTAGTCAACATGAGTGAAGATTCATGGTTATGGCATAGACGGTTGACGCGTGTCAATTTTGATTTACTTAATAAAATAGCTTCTAAAGACCTAGTAATCGGCTTACCCAAAATCAAATTCACAAAGGATCACTTATGTGATGCGTTCCAAATGGGGAAGCGAACAAGGATGTCGTTTAAGTCTAAAAAAATTCTTTCAACCACGATGATTTTTCTAGGTTTTGCTGGACTATTTTTTTAGAAGGCAAGAGCGATACTTTTTCGGCTTTTGAAAAATTTGCCAAGTTATCCCAAAAAAAATTGAACACAAACATTATATCAATTAGAAGTGATCATGGAGGTGAGTTCGAAAATCATCTTTTTGAAGCATTTTGTGAAAGCCATGGGATTGATCATAATTTTTCCGCACCACGTACCCCTCAACAAACCGGGGTTGTGGAACGTAAAAATAGAATTTTGGAAGAATTAGGAAGGACTATAATCAATGAGAGTGGCCTTCCAAAATACTTTTGGGCTGATGCCATTAGTACGTCTTATTACGTTTTGAATATGGTGCTCATCCGTCCTATTCTAAACAAGACACCGTATGAGCTTTTAAAAGGGAGGAAGCCCAACGTATCTCACCTTCACGTTTTTGGATGTAAGTGTTTCGTGTTGAATAATGGTAAAGAGACATTTGGTAAGTTTGATGCTAAGGCCGACGAAGGTATCTTTCTTGGATACTCTCAGTCTAGTAAGGCATATAGGGTTTATAATAAGAGGTTACTTACTGTTGAGGAGTCGGTACATGTTACTTTTGATGAGTCTTATCCGAAAAATGTCGAAAAAGGTAGTTCTTTTCATGGTGCAGGTGTATCTTCAGAAGACATACTCAAGGACACTGATAAAGGGACTGGTCAACCTAAAGTAATGCATGTTGAAGAGGAAAAAGATCACCAACCCGTGAAGAGTGAGGAGGATTATCCGTCTAATAAAGATGACCTTCCTCTAGCTTGGAAGTCTTCGAAAGACCATCCCATCGACAACATTCTCGGTGACATCTCAAAGGGAGTAACAACTCGTCCAAGCTAAGTAACTTCTGTTATTACTCCGCCTTCGTTTCGCAAGTTGAGCCTAAAAACTCAAAAGAGGCCTTACTCGATGAACATTGGCTTTTGTCAATGCAAGATGAGTTGAATCAATTTAAAAGAAATGAGGTTTGGGACCTTGTCCCTCCTCCACAAGGCCATCGAGTAATCGGCACCCAATGGGTGTTTAGGAACAAGCTCGACGAAAATGGAGTTATAACTAGAAATAAAGTGCGCTTAGTTGCGCAAGGGTATAACCAAGAAGAAGGCATAGACTATGAGGAAACTTATGCGCCTGTTGACCGACTCGTGGCGATACGCCTATTGCTTGCCTACGCTTGTGCGAAAAACTTCAAATTATTTCAAATGGATGTAAAAAGTGCATTCCTTAACAGTTACATTAATGAAGAGGTTTATGTTGCCCAACCTCTTGGATTTGAGTCCCATGAGTATCCCGATCACGTTTATAAACTAAAATGTGATTTGTACGGCCTCAAACAAGCCCCTAGGGCTTGGTATGAGCGTCTTAGCAAATTTCTACTTGATCAAGGGTACTCTATAGGAAAGGTTGACACAATTCTCTTCATTAAACGTCAAGGAAAACACCAAATTTTGGTACAAGTATATGTAGACAATATTATATTTGGTTCTACAAACACAAATATGGTCAATGGGTTTTCTAAGTTAATGCAGGGAGAGTTCGAGATGAGCATGATGGGGGAGCTAAGCTATTTCCTCAGATTGCAAATCAAGCAACTTGATTAAGGGACATTCGTTAGCCAGACGAAGTATTGTCTTGAGTTACTCAAGCGCTTCGACATGGCTAGCTCAAAGGCTATTGACACTCAAATGCCTAATTGCGTCAACTTGAGTCGAGATGAGAATGGTAAGGATGTAGATGTTAAGAGATACATATATCATGTTTAGTGTCTACATGTGTGCTAGGTACAAATCGTGTCCCAAGGAATCTCTTTTAAAAGCTGTGAAACACATACTTAGGTACCTATGCGGTACTCCTAAGTATGGGCTTTGGTATTCCAAGGGAAGCGATTGCTCTTTGGTTGGCTATTCCGATTCCGATTTTGCCAGTTGCAAATTGGATAGGAAAAACACTAGTGGTACTTGTCACTTTTTCTCAAAATCCTTAGTGAGTTGGCATAGCAAAAAACAAGTTTCCATTGCTTTCTCAACAACCGAGGCAGAATACATTGCGGCCGGTAGTTGTTGTGCTCAAGTATTATGGCTTAAGCAACAATTACTCGACTACAATGTTCAACTTGAACATATTCCTATTTTGTGTGATAATACAAGTGCCATTAACCTAACCAAAACCTGGTATTACATTCTCGCACAAAACATATAGAAGTACAACATCATTTCCTTAGGGATCATGTAGAGAAAGGCGATGTGGTATTTGAGCATGTTGATACTAAGAATCAACTTGCGGATATTTTCACCAAACCTCTTGCGACAAAAACCTTTCTTTAATATTCGTAGGGAACTTGGTGTTCTCGATATCTCGGATCGCGTTTGATTATGTATACATGATTGCATGCTCTATACTATTGCTTGTCTATATTTTTTATTGACTAACAAAAATTAAAAAGATTATGCTACATGTGAGGGCATCTATCATTAATCGTCGGAGGTAATATTGTTCCTTCTTAGTTTACTACTCTTGATAAATTATATGTGTAACCTATTGAGCCAAAATATGGATTAGATTGATGTTTATTTCATGATTAGGTGTATTTTTGATCTATTTTTAAAGTTTGGCATGTGTGTGGCTTGTTATTTATCTCTACTTGATGCATAATATTCTCAAAATGTGCATTTTTCCATGTTCTACTTGTTTGAGTCGACCAAAACAGAGCATGGGTCGACTAAAAAATGGTAAATTTTCTCACATTTAGGAGCGGGTTAGCGCAGGTCGACCTTATGGTCGACGCATCATTTTAAAAATTTGAAATTATAAAAATTCGTTCAGTGTGCGTCGATGCATGACCTGTTTAGGTCGACGCATCATTGACAAAGTCTGATTTTTTTCCTCTCGGGAAGACGCGCGCCCCCTTCACATGTTATAAAACTTGACCACATTAAATTGTATGTTTCATTTTCAATTTCTCATCATTATACATTGCATCTACTATCTTCCTCATTCGTCTCCTATCCTTTCAAACTTCCAAAACCCTAAAAACCCATTACAAATGCCTTCTCCAAAATCCAAAAGTTCTAAAATCAAAAGGGTATTCAAGGATTCTCTCAACATAGAATCAAGGATTCCTAGTTTGTTCATCTTCATCAAGATTCGACCACTGTTCATCATCATCTACAATTTTGTGTACTGTTCATTTGTGTTAAAATGAGTGTCTTTCAATGGCTTCAACAAGGATCAATGGAAAGAGAACATCCAGAGCCTCTACTTCAAGAGCGGGTACATCAAACATGCCGGTAAATGCTCTATCTTTGTTATCTAATAATCTAACTGAAACTTTCAACAAGGATTTTCGTAACCGGTCAATTGTAAAACTATTTGTTTACTCTTCTTTAAGGGCTAAGCATTTACATTTGCCTGAAATTATTAAACTGCTGAATTTTCAATAATTTGATGAGTTCTTGGAGTGTGACACCAAGTAAAATGAGGATTTGGTTAAGTTGTTCTACACAGGACATCAGGGAAAGTTCAAAGGCTCTACTTTTAAGTACATGATAGGTGGTAAGATGTACACTGTTAACTCAACTGTCTAGAACAATTTGGTTAATATAAACCCACAAGGATTTACTCTTCCTAAGGTCACGGATTTTACGTTTGTTAATGATTATGAATTTAAGACTGCATTGAACTCCATGCTGCGAGATTCTTTTTCTGAGAGCATTGTGAATAGCAATTTGTTTCCTAAGATGGTTACAACAGGACAGTTGAAGACCGTTGATAAGATTCTCCAGTGGATTGTCGCTCACATTCTCCGTCCGTAGAAAGGAGGATTCTCCTGAGTTGACCAAGCTGAGGTTCATTTGATTTATCTGTTGAAAAACAAGAAGCATATTGATTGGCCTTATTACAGCACAAGTCAGATGTTTTCTCTCCGCGACTCCAGTCGAGGTACGACTCTATGTTATGTATCTTTTATTTAGTGTATTTTAAACAAGGCTAAAGTGGTGGTCCAAGGCATTCCTTATATGTCATTGACATCTGATCAAGAGTTCAGCCAGAAAACTCTCACCATGATAGGGTATTTCTGGGACAATCAAGAGAAACAATACAGGTTTCGTTATAGAACTACACATCAAGGTACTCATTATGATGTTGCAGATGAAGACGAGGATGAAGAAGAAAATGAGCAAGAAGAAGAAGCTGGTAATGAAATGCAAACAGAAGAGCAAAATGTGGAAGATGATAATATTGAGTGGATGGGTCACTCTCCCTCTCAAGATCCCTATGCTGATCAGGGATGGTGTGAGTGGCAACATACCGGATGGACCTCACTTAGTTCATCTTATAATCCTCCAAACTATGAATGACACCAACAAGAAGAGTATGAGTGGCACCAGCCTGAGTACTCTATTCCTACTCCTATACCGCAACCACAATAAAACAATGAGGAATTCCTGGAAATGTTGCGCTCAATGCAACTCCAGCAACAGAGTTTTATTACTGCACAGGAGGAGATACATACTGCTCTCACGAACCAGTTAGAAGCTCAGCATCAAAACTTTAACCAGTTTACTTCTGCAGTCATGACTAGATTTGACTCTCTGGATACTACTGTTGCGACTCAGACTCGTAATTTGACTAACAGTCTCAATACTCTTAATCAGGTTGTGTTTAAGCTGAACGAGTGTTTGTAAGAGCAACCACTTCCTCCACCTCAGGACCATTACTTCAGACGAATGGGTCATCACTTTAGGGGGAGGAGACCTTGAGGACTAGGATTACAGTTTAATGCATTTCATATCTTGTTTTGTGTCGCATGACTTTTATGTGCTGAGATTTTCTTATGTACTTTGTATGACATTGGAGTTTGTTGACATTTGCTTTCTTATGGAATGTATTTTGAGTTTCTATCTATGCGTTATTGTGCCTTATTTATCCATAATATATTTGCATTAACATCATTATATGTGGATGTATGTTGATGTATCTAGACTGCAAATTGTTGACTGAATTCATAAGTATGTTGATGTTATCCTTTGACCATGGCCTTTTTCTCTTTTTAATGTTGTCAAAGGGGGAGAAAGGTATCTACAAGCAAAAGCAGCAGTAAAGTTGAATTTTAGAGGACTACACAAAGTTAGGGGAAGGATGAGTTTCAAATTACAAGACAAGCTAAAGAAGTTTTGCCATCATAAAAAAGGGGGAGTATGTGAGGGCAAGGTGTCTTACACTTGATTTTTATTTTAATGATGTCAAAACATGTTCTATCTTGTAGTATGTAATTTGGACGGTATCATCTCATCATTTTCAGCATAAACGATCAATAATCACGTGTCCAAACATATAGGAAGGGTCTTGCACATCTATTACATGTGTGTGATCATGCTATGAGTCTTAGGTATGCATAACCATTGCCCAAGTAGATGAAAACATGTGTAAAAATCAGTTTTTAGGATTTTTGGTAGCTTGAGTCGACCTAAACCAAGATTTGGTCGACTCATGAAAAGTTGGCAATTGTTGAGTTTTCACCGGGTTAGCGCACGCTGACCCTATGGTCGATGCATGCTGTAGACATTTTTCTTTCTGCATTTTCTTCAGCCACGCGTCGACGCATGACCCCTGTAGCGGTCGACGCATGGTTCTCCATCTTGCGCAGATTTACCCACGGGTCAGCGCAGGCTGACCCTCATTAAAGTGTGGTCGACTCTTCGCTGAAAGTGACTCATTTTCTGGTTATTCCAATGTTCAAAATGCTGTTATTTGTGGTAGTTGGTCCTAGCATATAAATACTTGGTTCCTCATTTTTTAAAACAACAACAAGAAAAAGTGAAAGATTTACATTGAAACTTTTCTCTCATCATCTTCATCTTCATTCTTGTATTTTCTCAACAAATACACATAACTATTTTTATTGATCTTTAGCATCATGAGGTGATAACGTCCAAACATAGAAGTGTATCTTGTATGGGGTGAGTGTTTCAGTGGGTTTTTTCTTGAATAAACCTCTAGGGTTTTATCCTCAAAGATCAATTGGATTTGGGGGTTTTTAGTTCAGATCTTTGTGTGCATTGAATTCAGCCGAGCGAAGGTGATCGAAGAATGATGGGTTTTGTCGATCTAGTAGCATCAACCGGAGGATTATGCAACAAAGTCTTGTGGATCGAATTGTGTGTGGATTGGAATTAGCCGAGTGAAGGTGATTGAAGACCGGTGTGTTCATTCAATCTAGTAATTATAAATGGAGGTTCATCCAACAAGTTCGAGGCACTTGATTCGACTCAAATCAAGGGAAGAGAAGACATAGTATCAGCATCAACGGAGTTTCTTGAGTGTGTGATAGCTAAGGCTTCTCTTGTAAAAACAATTTGTAAAATAGATTATAGATATCCCAATTCTAGATTTAGAATTGGGGGCAGACGTACCCGAAGCGAGGACGAAAGGGGAACTGCCTAAACAAACTTGCTGTCATTTCTCTTTCCCTTTCTCCTTTAAGTTTTGAACTGTTTACGCTTGTGATTGTTCAATTGATCGATAAAAATTATGGTATAGTATAGTGCAGAAAAACTGATTTGAGAAACATTGCACAATCATTTTGGATTGTGCTAAGTGAAAATTCTGCACTAACTAAAACAGAAGGTTTAGCTTGGAGTGTTTCGCACTCCAAGTGCTCGATTAATTGAACGTTTACAAGGTGTTTGATATATTGTTATTTTGGTTTTACTTTTGATTGTTCATTGGAGATTGCACCATATTGGTTTTACTTTTGATTTTCTCATCGAGCCTTTCGTTCCATTTGGCTTACGTATATTCGATTCTCCCAGTAACCGGTCCGTGTAGACGAATTATCCTCGGCCACTTCCGCAAACAATTTTTAAAAACAGACTCACAATTAAAAAGAAGTGATCTACTCAACCCATTTCTAGATTAATTGTCGTCGTCTAACATTGCAGAGGATGGACTGATCATGGCTTCAGCTTGACTGTTGCTGGGATGAACTGATCATGGCTTCAATTCTTGAAATGACTGTTAAGAAGGATAAACTCAGTATGGGTCTTGAAAGAGATCTTCTGGCTAACCAATTATGAGAATAACCTGCACTGAGCAAAAAATCTTGGACTTATTCACAACAGGATCTGGAAGTAATGTGCCCCTAATAGGAACACTGACCAAGTTTCTCAACTGTTTGAAATTTCTTGGTGAGGAAAGTTTGTCTGCAAATAAAATCATTCATTCATGGTAATTTTAATGCAAAGCTCATGCAATTTTGAAATCAAAAATCATTTTTGGAATGATATTATTGATGTATCACTTGTCAAAACACAATGGTTTAGACATTCACAATGAAAGATAAAGCAAACGTATGTCATCAAAACAAATGATTGGCAACAAACTTAGGAGTCAAATTACGCAACCTTACTGTAGTATGCTTTCAAAAGATACCTGGCTTCAATTGGGTCCTTTGAGGGTTGTAACGTGGTCTGGTTCATAGTCTTCGAATCAAATGATATAGGCTCAAAGTTTGTTTGTTCCCAACCCATTCTTCATGGTGATCTTCAGTATTATGCTCAGTTAATTCAAACTATGCATTCAAGTTCCAAGCAATTTTGGAATTGCAACATTGTTTTGATGATGGCTCAAGGGCCAAGGGATTTTTTGAGATGACAGTCACTTTTTCTTACAACATTTTGTTGTTTTTGATGAGGACCTCAGTCAACTCATTTTGTCTTTGAGGATTTTGGAAACCTCTTGATTGATTTTTTTTGTTATCCCTAACTTTTGCTTGAACTATGTCATTTGAGCTTACAGTCTGCGGGATGCCCTAATTTTTGCCTAAGCCTCCTTCATAGGTTTTGACTTAGCGGGCTTTTCTTTGATTTTTTTCATTCTCTTTTTTTAGTGACTGCTTGGCTTAATGATTACAGTGAACCATCATTGGCTTTGGATTTGGAATACATCTTCGACACTTCTTTGATGTGTGTGAAGGAAAACTTGTGATTGCAACCTTCATTGGAAGGTGTCTTGAATGATTCTCTTGTGCTTGAATGCACAGTCAAATTAACTGAGAACTACCCATCCCAAGGTTAAGATTGCAGGTTTTTTCGTACAGAAATAAACTCCAACTTCTAGGCTCAAAGGGGTTGACAAGGGATTAATTTGCTTATTTCTCCAGTGTTTGGGAGTTGAAACAATGTCTATACATCATCAACCTAGTTTTAATTAAAAGCATACAATCCAGCAATTTCAGGAATTTCGTTTTCATCATCCTCCCTCCAATCTTTGCATAAACAAAAGCTTGATACAGAAAGTGAACAGGAGATATATTTTTGTTTTGTGAAAAAGAAAGCATAAAGATGCACACATGGGATGTAAATAAATTGAATCAAAACATTGCAATGCTCATTTCATTGAAATTACCATGAAAGTACATATAAAGTTCGAAAGCAAACAGTCAATACAATCAAAGAAAAATGCAAACAGAAAGAAACAAGGCCTAGTGACTAATCAACAACAAGGATGAGATGTCCTATCTAAAACACTGGCTTTAGGAGATGATCCGTCTAAACAGACTCAAACTTCACTTCGCACGCTCTGGGAAAGGATTATTGACAACATTGGGATTATCATCATGAAAAGTCATAATCTTTGCTTTCACCAATTCTTGTACTCTAGCTTTCAATGCATAGAAACCAATCCGGCTGGGAGAGGATTTGGAGGAGGAGATAGAGCTCTGGTTGTAATCAAACCTTTCGGAGCAAGACCTGGATACAGCTCAGTGTAGGACATTAGGATCAGATCAAAGTTAACCCTATTGCGATTCTGATTTTGTATAACAGCCTGACGAGGAGCTTGAACTGGCTGAGCATTGAAAAAAAAGCAACTACAACTACATATTGTTGTTGTAACACCCTAAACCCACGAGACAATTAATAATAGAATATCAGAGTAAAGTAAAACATACAACGTTTAGGACGCTACATTCAACAAACACCTGCTCATGCATATGATATGTAACACGTAGATATCATCAATAAAACCATACTCAATTAATCTTCTTATAAAGCAGCAGAAATTCAACTAAAACATAACATGTGTAATATCACATAATCATCAACAAGCAAATAAAGTAGTAACGAATAATAAAACAAATAACAAAAAGCGTTCTGAATCCCCAGTGTTACACATCAGAGCAGACGATGACACAACGAAATAAAAGAGAAGACTGCATCTTCACAGACTTCAACTCCGCATTAATTCTGCTTATCTGCACATTACCCATGTGGAGGTAACATTCAAACAGAAGGGGTGAGATCTCAAATCAACATATGAAATGCATAAGATAAGTATGAAAGAACATAATCCATATACGGCTCACCCTATCACCACAACATCAGCACGAATACAATTTTCCACACAAGTAGACAATCATATGCACTACAACATAACACAATGCAATGCAATGAGACCCACAACTTGACTCAATGCATGTGGTACCAATTCAATCCCTTTTTCATGATCATAATTCCCGTCGAAATTTCTATATCAGTCGCTGACACCCCACATGGGTACAAGACATCCGTGATCGCTCACATCCCACATGGGCACACGATCACCTCAACAACAACAACAATATGATTCTATTTCAAAGAATCCCGATAAGACGCTCACACCCCACATGGGCACACGACTTACCGCACAACTTATGCAACTTGGGATGCATACAACGACAACATACAACGACAACTAAAGGCATATGCCTAACAATGCATCAATACATTATACTACCACTATCCAACACGCAGCATATAACTGCCAACACCTACAACAATAGCAATCCACAACCACAACAAGCATACACACAACCGAATTCATCTTTTTAACACACGACACACAATACATACACAAAAACCCAATTAACGCATCAAATGGTTGGAATGCTGGTACTGAAATTAATTTTAACAAAAATTATGTGAAACCAGCTTTCCAACGATTCGAACGGCGGCTAAAACGGACATACGGATTAAAAGTTATGAGTTCTTAAAAGTTAGGAAAATTTTGTCCGTAACAGCAACAAACAACACTGTCATGCTCGCTGCGAGTTCGCTCTGCGAACTGACCTTCGCTAGGAGTTCGCTTAGCGAACTTGCTAGAAAACAAATCCTCCCATACAAAATCCAGATACTCACCTTTTTATCTCCTCATTCGCTTCTTATTCGCCCAACGAAATAGGGTTCGCCAGGAGTTCCCTCTGCGAACCTGGGACGAACTTCTCCACCACACATCCCAAAATTTCTCTTCTTTTCCTTCATTCGCTTAGCGAGTTTAGGGCGAACATTTGCCCAACGAACTTTTATTCGCACTGCAAACAGCGCGATTTTGCAATTCTACTGTTACGATTCCTGCACGAATCAGCCTCATCACTTCTCCGATTCTACTCCCAAACAGTCCCAAAAACACACATATAATCACAGATTAACACACACACAAGTAGAAATACATAACCCACAATTCAACCGATAAATTTATACATTTTTCCTCTTATCAAAACCTCCGACATACAAAACCCCAATTCCCAAATCAACACAAATCATACACAAGGGACGATCCTAAATGTTTATCTACCCTCATACAAATGTTATGCAACCCTTAGAGATTAAAGAACCCCACCCTTACCTTAGAGTTCTAGACGAAAACCTCGGCCTCAACAATGGCTTTTCTCCTCCCTTCTGCCCTAGCTCTCCTCTTTCTCTTTCTCAGCTTTTCACGTACTAGATGAGTTCTCTCCCTAATTCCTTCTTTTCTCTTTTCTTTTCTAATATACTTTTATTATTAATATTATTATTATTATTATTATTATTATTATTATTATTGTTTCAATATTATTATTATTATTATCTTACTAATTAAATAATAATAACAATATCCCTTAACAATTTAAAATAATAATATTAACCAAATAACTATCCTCACCACACCACCAAGTTCTACCTAACTGGTCACACACCCCCAACATCCTAATCCCTATTATTCTAAGGTCACTACCCATACTAAGGGCAGCCCCAAACACAACCACACACACAATGCACAACAACATATAATTCCAATTACGAAAAACAAGAAAATAAATTAGGGTGTCACAACTCTCCCCCACTTAGAACATTTTCGTCCTCGAAAATTTACCTCATACGAACAACTCCGGATACGATTCTCGCATCCTAATTTCAAACTCCCAAGTCATATTTCCACCGGCAGCGCCTCCCCACACTACCTTCGCAAGGGTGATCTCTTTACCCCTCAATTTATTTTCCTCGTGGTCTTCAATCCATATTGGTAAGGCCTCAACAGTAAGGTTATCCCTTACTTCCACATTATCCATCAGAATCACATGCGACGGATCTGGAACATACTTCTGAAGATGTGACACATGGAATACATCGTGCAAATTGTCACACCCCAAATTTTGACCACCAATATTTCCCATCATTGTGCAAGTCATCATCATAATATGGATGTACCTTCATGCCTCATCAATCTCCTCAAAGATGATTGAGCATTCACCATAATCAAGAACTAGGGTTTTTGAGCCCTCTCAAAGTACTTAGACAAAGGATCAATCAAGGAATGACATGATCTTCAACTTTTATAACTTCTCAAACACCTATAAAGGATCAAGAGGACTCCCACATCAAGAATCAAGCACAAGGTTGCAACATTCCAAGTGGATTAAGCCTCGAGATCGCCAGTGTCACCAAATCAGGGTTTTGGTCGATTGAGGCCTCTAGATGAAAATTTCCATCTGGGCATGAGCCAATGCTTCAAAGAACAACCCAAGATACTCTAAGGGATCTCATGGACCCAATCATCAAGTCAATTTAACCTTAGGGGATGCATTTACCAAAAAATCAGGAATTAGGGTTTCTTGACCTAATTCACCCCTAAGTTGACTTTTGGGACAAAGCATGAGCCAAGGCCTCAAGAAATTATTTGAGGGCCTCCAATACACCACATTGATCCATTTGCAACAATGGATTGGCCCAAGAAGCTTTGCTCACAAGTTTCAATTTCACCAGACCACAATTAGGGTTTTGAGGGAAAAGTCAACTGTGCCTTTGACTTTTGACCAAGACATGCTCCCAAACCATGGGACATGATTCAATACACCCTATAACACCTATGGAATCCATCCATTAGGTTTGATTTAGGTCAAGGACTTGATTTCACAAAGGATCGCGCAGTTTGGCTTTCATCCGATAAAAAGTCAACTGTGCACAAAATCAAATTTGACTTTTTGGAATTTTTCACAAATATGGTTCCCCTAAGTCAAAAATAATGTTAATGTATGGTATTGATCATCATTCATTAAGAAAAATCAAGAAAAGTGAGGTTTCTTGCAAAAGGGGCAACCATAAAAAACCAAAATTTTTTTAAGTTATGGAACAAAAGTGGTTTTAGTACCAACTTCCAAGGATCATAACTTGAGATCCAAGCAACCATTTTGGGTGATCCAAAGCTGGATTTGTAGGTCTTGCTACACTCTACAAAAGCTTCAACTACCTCAGACTCCAATTCTTCATGGATTTTGAGTTAGGGATTGATCAAAATCACAAAAACATGAAAATGACACTTTTTCCAACACTTAGTTAAAATCTGCCTAAGTCACCAGCCTTGAACATCAATGTTCATGAGGTTTTTTCAGTTGGATCCAAATAGTTTCAAAACAAACTATGATCACACATGTTTTGTATCATATGAGGGCTTTCTAAAAAGCACAAGAGCCTCCCATAACTCAACCTGAGCAGGGAGATATGAATCCCTAAAAATCACCATTTCCAACTGTCCTAAGCAAGGCAAAATTTGGTTTTTTGCTCGATTTGACAAATTTGGACAACTCCAAGCCTTGTCATCCATTTGAACACATCTGAGGATAAAACAAAAGGAGAATGATCTGATCCCGAAGCCTCCAAAGTCTAAGAATCTACACTTAGCCATAACAAACCTAAAAAGGCTAAAAAGGTGCCAAGACTCCAATTTTGTTTCCAAGCTTTCAATGGATACACCAAGGTGGCATGGACTGACACATTCCTAACTGAATGAGTCAAGAATAAGATCTGAATCAAAGAACCATAGGCCTGTGCCCTAACCTCAAGTCAATGGCTATAGGAGACTAAAGATTCCCTTGGATCAACATTGGCCAAAGGCCTGTACCAGCCGCCATTCGTTATTGCTTGCAAAACAAACTTGCTCTACTATAAATAGAGCTCATTTGTGCTCAGTTTGAGTACACCAAAGCACTCAAACTGATGCTTTCCTCAAAATCACTCTCTTTAGGCCAAAATGCCTTCTTTTGCAAGTCATCTTTGAGTTTTTGAGTTAGAGAGCAATTCCACCACATCTCATGATCCAAACACATCCAATATGTTATATCTAAGCTGTCCAAACACTCACTTATGACCTGAAACACCAAAATCAGAAAATCCACTTCCAAAACCTCAAAATTGGACATTTTCTGCATTTTCCAAGCCATGCCTTGATTCAGTCACTTCCAAAACCAAACAAGGCCTCAAACACACTCCAAATATCATCCTCAAACTGTCCTAATTGGTTTCCCTCTTCTGGAACACAATTTGAGAGAGTTGCCATATTGGTCACTTTTGCCCCTTTTGTAAGAAAGAGCTAAAACTTGTTCCTGAGGATTCCTGCTGGTTTTGATCATCCTAAAAGCTTATAAGGGATCAATCAAGAGTGTCCAAAGCATTGGATTACTTCTGGCACAAGGATCTTTACAGTTAGCATAAGAAGCTCCAAGAGATAAGTGCATGACAACTTGAACTCTTTGAATTATGCATTCTTTTGATGTCCAATGATCATAAACATCTCATACATGTTGTATATGTTGTGTTTGAACCAATTTGTCATGTAATTCTTGCCTGTACCATGAGATAGCATAGAACATGCAAATCTAGGCCTATTTTGACACCACTATCGGGTTTTAAAATAGGAACACTTTCTGAAAATTCCAAAAGCACCATTGGATTCCTTGTGAAATTCTGGGCCAGATGCACCTAAATTTTGTCCAAATCCATGGAGAAATGAGAGAGTTAGAGGCTTCACGTAAATTGTCAAAACTTGCCTTGCCTTGCCTTGGCCAGGCCTGAAAACAAGGCACCCCATATATGCACATGGGGTGGTTTTGATACACGGATGTATCACCACCCTAGTGGTAGCGTGCATTTGTGTTTGTGTAGGAGGTCATGGGTTCAAACCTTTTTTGCTATTCTCTCATTTTTTGCTATTTTTCAATATTTTCATGTTTTTATTAATTAATTCCAAAATTAATTTCTCTCTCAATTTTAATTATTTTTTATTGATTCTTTTTTTGAAAATTCACAAAAATTTTAAAATATTTTATTCCATGAAATTTCACAAAAAATATTATTTATTTCATATATTTGATATTTTTGTAAAGAATTATATTTTTATTTGTTTTTAAACATTAAAAATATTTCTTTCTCTTGGTTTTGCAAAATTCAAATGATTTTTAAATCATCTCATGAATGAAACATGATTTTCAGAATATAAATCCAAGATCACAACCTTTTTTTACATGTTTGATTATTTTAATTGAATTTTTATTCAATTAAAATACATTTTAAAACAAAAAATTAGGGTTCTGATCACTATCACCCTAACAAACCTTTTCAAACCACTTTGGGCCTCTTTGTAGAGTGTAAGTCTCATTCCCTTTGTACATAAACCTTTTTGGGCCTCAGTTGTTGTATAAGTCCCACTGTGTTTTCAAAACCTCGGCACGATCGTCGCCTTTTCAAAACATTTTCATCTGGGCCTACCCTTGTGTTGTAAGTCCCACTTATTTTCTATTTTCAAACTTTTGGGCCTCTCCTTGAGTTGTAAGACCCAACCCTCTTTGTAAATAAAACCTTTTTGGGCCTCAGCCATTGTATAAGCCCTAGTACAGTTTACAAAACAACGGTACGATTACTGTTTTTCATCTGGGCCTCTCCTTGAGTATAAGCCACAAAAATCTTGTCAAAACAACTTCCCTTTTGATTTAGGTTCAAATCCATAGTTGTTATCAAAATTTTCTTTAATTTCTTGAACAACTAACCATATAGCTGTTACAGTGGAAGCTTGCTTGCCTGTAAGTATTTATCAGCTTTCATTTACATGCTTATATATATATATATATATATATATATATATATATATATATATATATAACTGTATTACTGGAAGCTTGCTCACCTGTAAGTCCTTCTTTCATATCCTTTTAAATACTTGTCATATATCACCTGCATATATACTTATATATCTGCTTAGAGTTTTCCCCGGCAACTAGGTCTAGAACTAGGTAAAGCTAGTTGGTCACTCTTAAATACAGTTAAAACTAGTTCCCCATAGGAATTCCAGATACAGTCTTGCCTTCTCTTGGGCGTAAACAATATGGAACAAAGAGAAATGCATTATTCCCAGTGAAACTTTTCTCAGACTGTCACTATTAGAAATTGTCAAAGAAGTCCATTTCCCCAGAGAGGATTAATTCCCGGTGAAACCTCTCTTGAATTTCTTCAAACCCTAGAACTGTACACTAAAGAAGAGATTATTCGTGGTGAAACTTTTCTTGAACTCTTCTTAAGTTTGGACCTACAGGCTTCCTAAAAGCATCCCCGCCTCCTCTTGGGCTTTGTACAAGGACCCTCCGGCTTCTTAGAAGTTCTCATGCCTTCTCTTGGGCTTAATACAAGGACCCTGGAGACCTCTTAAAGGTATATGACATAACTTAGTCATCCTTTCTAGAGTAGTCTTTCCAGAGTCAAAACCTCAGACCAATTTAGGTTTGATTCTCATCCCTTAAAACACCTGCCTCCTCTTGGGGATCATACAAAGATAAATTCTTCCATACCAGTAGACTTGGACAGTATAATCTCCTCTTGGATCTCAAAGACATTCTCAAGTTCCTTACCAATACAGGAGAAACCCTGGTCATTTAATAAATCTCCAGTAGAGTTAAAACCCATGGGTTCTAAAACCCAGTCTTTCTCCTAAATTTCCCCAGCCAGGGTCAGCTTATCATCAATATAACACTATCCCAAATCAGAACCTCAAGTCATTTGATACCTCAACTCTTCTTGAACCCTCAGCAAGAGTTGATTCCCCATTTTGGACCTACCTCTGGATCTCAATAATCCTCAGTAGAAGCCAGCCTCCTCTTAGGCATTGTATAATGATTTTCCACAGCAGAAATAGTTCCAACAACACCCTTTTGTTAAGTCCATCTTCTTTCTTAAAACACTCTCTTGTTGAGTTAACCTTTTTCAGCCTCAATCTTGGGCTTTGTACAAGACAAACAAAGCACTCTCTTGTTGAGTCAATCACCTTAAGGCACTATCTTGTTGAGTCAACCTTTTCCAGCCTCCTCTTAGGCTTTGTATAAAGATTTTTCCATGCTGAGTCACCTTTCAAAGTACTCTCTTGTTGAGTCAATCACCTTTTAGAATACTCTCTTGTTGAGTCATTCTTTTAGCCTCAATCTTTGGCTTTCTACAAGACATAGATTTAAACTTTCTCCAACAAAGTCAAAATCTTTATAATCTTCTTTTAAAGCTTGGGACAAATATCTTCCCCAGCAAAGTTAATTCCTCCCAGCCTCCTCATAGGCTTTGAGAAATAATATCCCTAAGCAGAATCAATATGCTTTTCAGCCTCCTCTTAGGCTTTGTATAATGATTTTCCTCAGTAAGTTCAGCCTTAATCTTGGGCTTGGTACAAGACACTTAAAAATCCTCAACTGAGTCAGTCTCATTTCAGCCTCAATCTTGGGCTTTGTACAAGACACCGTATAAACCTCTCCAGCAGAGTCAAATCTTCTTTTTTGCCTCAATCTTGGGCTTTGTATAAGACAGATAAAACCTCTCACCCATAGAGTCAATTTCCCCTTTTAGCCTCTGTTGAGTCCCTGCATTTGAGGTTGACATTAATTTTGGTAAAACTAACTTAGCAGAAAGATGTTGGACAAGATGTCCTAACATGTTGAACTAACTGCAGGTTTAGATGTTAGACAAGATGTCCTATCAGGAGGATTCGACATCTTTGTTTGTTACAGTATTGAACTAACTGTTTTGGTAACAGTTGTAGTTGGAATATGATTAGGATTCCAGGTGGCATATGAGATTGTGGAATCTGAGATTCTGATTCTAAATGGAATTTGCGGTTTCCTTGTGAAGGAGACATTTTTGGTAACTTGGGATTGAAGAAAGAATTAGGTTGCTAATTCTGAGGAAGATATCTGCTGCGCTTTTGAAGCCCAAGTACAGCTGTGGTTTGCAATATAAATAGGTTAGAGTTAACCTAGTTTGTGGTTGGTTTTTATGCAATTGTTTTAGAAGTACTAGGGTTTGTACTTTTGTAAGCCTCTCGCGTATTGTGTGAATACCTGAGAAGGACTGTTTATTAAGTTGTAATATTTTCAGTCACTGCTGTGATTGAAAGGGAATTGAGAAGGGTCTCATACCTAAGAGAGTCTTAGGTAGAAATCTAGGAAGGGTAGTCTTTAGGTGCTAAGTTGTAAACGTTGGAGTTTATCTTAGAACCAATTCTACTTAGTGATTTTATTCTTGGCTTGGTAGCCCCCAGACGTAGGTGTTGTTGTTCACCGAACTGGGTTAACAATTTCTGGTGTTGTTTACTTTCTGCTGTTTACGTTTGTTCTTCCTTAGATCCTTGTGAGAAGCAGAGATCAAGTCTCACGACATCTTGTCTGACATCTTCGTGATCTGCTTAACCAGAATTTCAATTGGTATCAGAGCAGGCATCCTGCCCTGTATCTGGGTGAGATTCAGGGACGATACTTTCTGGTTCGATGGATAAAGAAGGAGGAATTCTGAATAGACCACCAATACTGGATGGTTCCAATTATGATTATTGGAAAGTTCGCATGGAAGTTTGTGATAAAGGGGTGGGATCCACCAATGATCAAAGACAAAGATGGGAAGCTCACCAAGGAGCTAAAGCCTTAAGAAGATTGGGACGATGAAGATGATAAGCTTGCTCAAGGAAACTCCAAAGCCTTGAATGCTTTGTTCAATGGGGTGGACAAGAACATCTTCAGACTCATCAAGAATTGCACTGTTACAAAGAATGCATGGGAAATCTTGAAGACTGCTCATGAAGGTACCTCTCGTGTCAAACCTCAAGACTTCAGCTTCTCACTACTAAGTTTGAGAAATTGAAAATGAGAGAAGATGAAAGCATACATGGCTTTCACATGAACATTGTTGACATTGCTAACACATCTAGTGACCTTGGAGAAAAAATTCCTGAAGCCAAGTTGGTTTAGAAAATTATAAGGTCTCTTCCCAAGAGATTTGACATGAAGGTAACTGCCATAGAAGAAGCTCAGACATAGCCACTATGAAAGTTGATGAGCTCATGGGGTCTCTACAAACCTTTGAAATGGGACTAAATGAAAAGTTCGAGAAGAAGAAAAGCATAGCCTTAGTGTCAGATCATGATGAAGAAAAGATAAACTCAAATGAAGTAATGACTAAGGCGGTTGTGTTTCTTGGAAAATAGTATGGACAATTGCTAAAGAAAATGGAGGTGGGAGTGTCATACCCCAAATTTTGACCACTAAGATTGCTCATCTTTGGGCAAATCATCATCACAATATGGATGAACCATCATACCTCATCAGTCTCCCCAAAGATGGGTGAGCATTCACTGCTATAAAAAATTAGGGTTTCTAGCCCTCTCAGAGTTCTTAGACAAAGGATCAATCAAGAATTGACATGATCTTCAACTTGTCTAATCTCTCAAAATGGATCAAGAGGACTCCCACAACAAGGATTAAGCACAAGGCTACTCCCTTCTAGGTGGATTAAGCCTCACGATCGACAGTGTCACGAAATTAGGGTTTTGGTCGACCAGGGCCTCCAGATGGAAATTTTCCTCCGGGCATGAGCCAATGCTTCAAAGCCTAACATATGATGCTCCAAGGGACATCATAAACCCAATCATCAAGTCAATTTTGCCTCAGGGGATGCATTCATAAAAAATTAGGAATTAGGGTTTCTTGACCTAATTCACACCTAAGTTGACTTTTGGGACAAAGCATGAGCCAAGACCTCAAGAGATGATTTGAGGGTATCTAACACACCACATTGGTCCATTTGTAACAATGGATTGAGCCAAGAAGCTTGAGCAACAAGTTTCAATTTCATCTGAACCACAATTAGGGTTTCACGGGAAAAGTCAAATGTGTCTTTGACTTTTGACCAGGACATGCTCCCAAACCCTAGGACATGATTCAATACACCTTATAACACCTATGAAAATAATCCATCAAGTTTGATTTAGGTCAAGGACTTGATTTCATAAAGGATCGCACAGTTTGGAATTCATCTGACAAAAAGTCAACTGTGCACAAAAGTCAAACTTTGACTTTTTGAGATTTTTCACAGTTATGGTTTTTTAACCCTAAAATGATGTTAATGTGTGATTGGAATCATCATTCATCAATAAAAATCAAGAAAAGTGGGATAACTTGTAAAAGGGGTAACCATAAAAAACTTAGAAATTTACTAAGTTATGGAACAAAGTGGCTAGGGTACCAACTTTGGAGGATCATAACTCCTAAACCACGAGGCCATTTTCCCCCATCCAAAGCTGGATTTGTAGCTCTCATGGCCTTCTACAAAAGCTTCAACTACACCTCATTCCAATTCATTATGGATTTTGAGTTATGGAATGATCAAGATCACAAAAAGTGAAAATCTCACTTTTTTCCAACACTTAGTGAAATTTTCACTAAGTCAGAATCTGCCTTACTTTTTTCCAAATGTAGGGGGCATTTTTCACTTGGATCCAAAAAGTATCAAGACCAAATATGATCAAACAGTTGTTGTATCATATAAGGGCTTTCCAAAATGGCCAAGAACTCCATCAAATTCCACTTGAGCCTTGAGATATGGCAATGGCAATATGCCTTGCTGAAAACTGTCAAGGCAAGGCAGATTTGTGCATTTTGCTCGATTTGCCCAAATTTTGCAAAGGGCAAGCGACTCTATCCATCTGAACACCTCAAGGGGGGACCAAGGAGGAACCAACACTGATCCCAAGCCTCCCAAGTCTTTGGAACCAAAAATAGCATGCTAAACCTAGAAATCCCTAAAGAGGGGGCAAGACTCCAATATTGTTTTGTAGCATTCAATGGATGCACCAAGGTGGCATGGACTGAGCCATTTCCAACTGAATTCAGTCAAGACTTATCCAAGACCAAGGGAACCAGCAACCTGTGCCCTAACCTCTAGCCATTGACTTGGATTCTCATTGCTCAACATTGGCCAAACCTATGCAGCAGTTGCCATTCACTATTCCTTGCAAAACAAACTTGCTCTACTAAAATAGAGCTCATTTGTGATCAGTTTGAGTACACCAAAGCCATCTAACAGATGCTTTCCTCAAAATCTCCTTCTTCACTCCAAATTTTCCTTCCAAAGCAAGTCACTATCGGGTTTTGAGTTTGAGAGCAATCCAACCAAACCAATCACACACACACACATACACACACACCTCATAAACATCATATAAAAGTGATCCAAACAGTTAAACAACATCTGGAACACTGATTTCTCATAATCACCAGCCAGCTGCTCAAGGTTTTAACCAAGTTGCAGTTGGGATACCATCTTCAGTTCCAGATCATTTCCATCCATTCCAAGCACCCAGACACACTCCATAACACCTTAGGAAGCTGTCCATATCCTTGGAACCAAGTTGCAAGAGGTAAGCATGAGCTCTTCTAACTCTATGATTCAGGCATTTTTTGCTGCACAATAATTTGGCCATATGTTCATAATCATGCATGGAGTGTTTTCCCTCAATCAATTGCTTTGTTTGAATCGTGTATGGAATTTCTGAACCTTCATGCAGAATCTAGAGTTCTTGAGGTTTCTCTTTGGTTTCTTATTCCATGTTAAAAATAAATGAAATTAAAGACCATAGACATGATCGTGAGGTTGAAACGAGTAGATTGATATGTAGATTGCATGATATAATCAAGTATTCAGTGAGATTGGATAGAAAACGCAAATCTGCAGAAACAGAGGAAGGGCGCGTGTTCTTGCCATGTTCTTGGCGCCCTTTTTCAAATATTTGAATATTTGAATTTTGTGATTTTATTTAATTGATTCAAAAATTAATTTCTCTCTGAGTTTTAATGATTTTGAGTTGATTCTTTTTTTAATAATTCACAAAAATGTTAAAATATTTTATTTTCCCAAAAATATTATTTATTTCATATACTTGATATTTTTGTAAAGAATTAATATTTTAATTGTTTTTAACATTTAAAATATTTTTTCCATCTTGATTTTTCAAATTTTAGGGATTTCCAAACATTTTGTAGATCAAAACCTGATTTTTGAAACATTAATCCAAGATCACAATTTGTTTTTCACATGTTTAACAATTTTGGTCAATTTAATTGAATTTTTTATTCAATTAAAATACATTTTGAAAACAAATTAGGGTTTTTGATTAATTCAACCCTCATCAAACTTTTTCAAACACTCATGGGCCTCTATTAGAGTGTAAGACCCAAACCCTTTGAAAACCAAAACCATTTTGGGCCTCAGATATTGTATAAGACCCACTGCGTTTTCAAATATCTCGGCGCGATCGCCATTTCAAATAAAAAATCACCTTGGGCCTTTCCTCGAGCTGTAAGCCCCACCACTTGTACAAAAATAACAATTTTGGGCCTTTATTAGAGTGTAAGTCCCAACCCCTGTTTGAAAATAAACCTTTTTGGGCCTCACACATTGTATAAGTCCCTATGTATATTTACAAACGTTCAGTGCGGTCGTCGCCTTTTCAAAATAACCCTGGGCCTCTCCTTGAGCTATAAGACCCATTTCATTTCTTAAAATAAACCTTTGGGCCTCTATTAGAGTGTAAGACCTAACCCCTTTTTAACCAAAACATTTTGGGGCCTCAGATATTGTATAAGTCCCTCTGTGTTAAAAGAAGAAAAACCTCGGCATGATCGCCAATTCAAAAACAAATCATTTGGGCCTACCCTCGTGTTATAAGCTCCATTTCTTTTCCTTAAACTCTTTGGGCCTCTTGAGAGAGTGTAAGACCCATCCCTTTGTACAGAAAACCTTTTGGGCCTCAGTCACTTGTATAGGTCCCTGTACAAATTCAAAACAACAGTGCAATCACTGATAAAATCTTGGGCCTCTCCTTGAGATGTAAGCCCCAACAATCTTTTCAAAGCACTTTCTCCTTTGATTTTGAATATAATATTGTTATCAAAGTTTTCTTTGTTGAACAACTAACCAAACAGCATGGAAGCTCTACAACCGAGTAAGTGTTTACCCACTTTCTTTATCCGCTTTCATATATATATATATATATATATATATATAACTGTATTGTGGGGCTGCTCACTATAAGTCTTCTTTCAAAAACTTTTATATACTTGTAAAATATCAACTGTGTAATACTAGTATAGTTATTTAGAGTTTTCCCCGGCAACTACGTCTAGCACTAGGTAAAGCCCTATTGGTCACTCTTAAATACAAACAAAACTAGATCCCCATAGGATTACCAGACACAGTCTTCCCTCCTCTTGGGGTTAAACAATATGGAGACGTGAAAGGCAGTATTCTCGGTGAACCCTTTCACAGACTGTCACCCTTAGACATTATCAAAGAAACTCTACTCCCCAGAGATGATCGTTTCTCCGTGAATGGCATCTCTTGAGTTTCTTCCAACTCGAACTTTCTTGGCTTGTACTATTCTCTGTGAATGGCATGTCTTGAACTTCTCGGGGTTTGGGGACCTACAGGCTTCCTAAAAGCATCCCCGCCTCCTCTTGGGCGTTGTACAAGGACCATTCGGCTTCTTAAAAGCTCTCAAGCCTTCTCTTGGGCTTAGTACAAGGACCCAGAGACCTCTACAGGTATAGGAATAAAACCTAGTCATCAATTTGCTAGAGTTGTCTTTCTGAGTCAAGTGTCAGACCAGTTAATGGGTTGACCTTCATCCCTTAACATACCAGCCTTCTCTTGGGCATCATACAAAGATCGTTCACTATCTGAGAATTGATTTCTCAAAACATCAGTAGACTTAGACAGTCTCAATACCCTTTGGATTTCCCGCTTCCTTAAAGAACAGGAAGTAACCCTAATCCTCTTATCAATCCCAAAGCACAGCCTTACTGTTAATCAATCTCTTTATAAGAACTGATTTTCTCTGTTATCCAACACACTGGGCCTGTCACTCAACTGAAATAGTTACCAGCATAAACAACCTCCTCTTGGGCTTTGTACAATGATTCTCCCAACACTCTCTTGTTGAGTATAAAAGACTCTCTTGTTGAGTCAAACCTTTAGCCTCCATCTCGGGCTTCGTACGAGATAGAAAACACTCTCTTGTTGAGTATAAAAGATTCTCTTGTTGGGTCAAAACCTCTTTCAGCCTCCATCTCGGGCTTCGTACGAGATACTAAATCACTCTCTTGTTGAATATAAAAGACTCTCTTGTTGAGTCACTTCCCTTTTAGCCTCTACCTCGGGCTTTGTACGAGGCATCAAATCACTCTCTTGTTGAGTATAAAAGATTCTCTTGTTGAGTCAACCTCTTTTCAGCCTCCTCTTGGGCTTTGTACAATGATTCTCCCCAGTGGATCTAACCTTTTTAGACTCTCTTGTTGAGTCAAACCACTTTTAGCCTCCATCTCGGGCTTCGTACGAGATACAAACACACTCTCTTGTTGAGTATAATAGACTCTCTTGTTGAGTCGATCTCTCTTTTAGCCTCTCTCTCGGGCTTCGTACGAGACACATTAAAATACCCTCTTGTTGGGTCAATAGCCTCCTCTTAGGCTTTGTATAAGGAAACCTCGGTTGAGTCAATAAACCTTTTAGCATCAAAACATGCTTTGCTCATAGCATACAAACGTCAACAACTCCTCTTTAAAGTTGACAAATTCTCTCTAAAGTCAAAACCTTTTAGCTTCACATCTTGGGCTTCGAACAAGATACAAATAGACCCTTCAGCTTCACATCTTGGGCTTAGAACAAGATACAAACTACCTTCAGCTTCACGTCTTAGGCTTTGAACAAGACACCAAAACAACCTTTTTCCTCCCATAGAATAGGAGGAACTACGATCGCCCTGATTTCCCTGTTTCGTTAAACGGGAATACGTAGGCATAAGATTGAAAAATCTTAGCGAGCACACTAATCAAAAACCCAAAATCCCGCATCTTCAAACATCAATCGAAAAGCATAAGTCCTTACATCCTACAAATAATCTCGTCACACTGTGTTCTCAACAAAATAACCTAAGAGAGACCCACGATCTTTGTAGCATCTGTAAACCAACAGTCATCTGTTCAAACTCAGTATGCAAGCAGGGTTAATTGGAGACATCTATTTCCCTTCCTTCATCAGCTTCAATAGGATAAAAAATGAATCGAGATGTAGTACCCTAAAGCGATAGTGCTTCGCAACCACAAAAAAAACTCGCGCTATAGAAAAATGGCGACTCTGCTGGGGATATTTTATTCATTGTATAATCTTTTCCCATCTCTTAGGCAGAGACCTTGAGTTCACGTTCATGTCACAGAAATGACAGCTCTGTTGGGGTGTCATTGTCTGTATAGGATCATAAGACTAGAGGTCTAGGATGATTAAGACAAATATATATATTGCTTTTCTAATTGATATCTGTGTTTATTTTTCTGATAATGGGAATGCGTGTGATGCCGCATGTGGAAAGATTGAGTATACACCTAAGATAGGTGATGCCAATGCGGGTAATCTTACTGGGAGTGAATTCCAGTAAAGAACCCCCGATCGACCATCAAACTTAGTGGAGACTCCCTTTCCAGATACGTTGCCTATACGACTTCGGTTGTTGAAAGTAGTGTAGTCGACTGGGTTATCTGAGAAGCTGAGGTTTTTAGCAGACTGCAGCCAGTTTGTAGTGCGGAAGCTATCAGAAATAGTTGTCACACGATACTACCCTCATCTGAGATCACTCCAAGATACATCATGAAATTCTGGCACAGATATCAGATGTCCTACACAGATGTTGAGACACTGATATCCAACACAATGAACAAGATAACAATAATAACAGTGCAGAAAGTAAATAACACAGTGTTATGTTTACCCAGTTCGGATCAAGAATCCTACTCTGGGGGCTACCAAGCCAGGGACAAAACCAATATATGATAGTATCAATTCAAAGATCATACAATAACCAAACCCTGTTATAATCTGCTCACTTAATCACTACCCTTCCTATGACTTCTACCTAAGACTCACATAGGTATGAGGCCCTCCTCAAATCCCTCTTCAACCACAACCCGCGATTGGTTTCTTTCCACACAAGTAACAAACCGAAAGTCACACTTTCAAAACACACAATTCTCAATACTTCAAAGCTTATGAGAATTGACACACAAGAAACTCAATGCTTAAAAGCTTATGAGTAACTGACAGAACTTACAACACAAAAACCAGTCCTTATACTATTATCAGAATGATACCAGTTAGGCTCACAAAATACACTCGAAAACCCTAACAAAAACACATGTAAGTTCCACACCTAAACTAGGTTTACACCAGTCAATATATAGCATTTAATCTAGACTGAATTGGGCTTCAAAAATGTAGCAAATAGACTGCTCACTAATCTGCAAAATAAACTCCAACAAAATAGGTCTTCAATCTAAAGTTTCCTAATATGTCTCCATAATTAGAAATAGCTGAAAATCCGAAAGACCAACAAATAAACACAATCCAAAAATGCTTTGGATGCCACATAGGATAAGCAAATATTCACAGAATATTTAGTAACAATTCATAGCAACAGAATCTTCTTTAAAACTGAAACCAGACGCGATGTCCTATGAGCAGGTATGGGACATCTTCATTCGACTTGTTGAATGCAGCAACCCTGAACATCATGTTTCAACATCTTGCTGCTAGAATAGTTTTAGCAAAATAAATGCCAACCACAGAATCAAAGAAATAACAATCCTCCCCTTTGGCTTATTTTGGCTAAAACTACACACCAAAAAAAAACTTGCAAAGAAGCACAAAAAAAATCCATATCAGACAGCAGCGAAATACCAACAGCACACATAGCAAAAAAAATCCAGCATAGCAGCACTCCCCTTCAACTGCATACAACACACAACACAGCATACAACACAGCATAGCAGCATAGCAAAACTCCCCCTCAACTGCAGCAGCACAAGCACACCACACACCACCAGCACAAGCACACCACACAACAGCACAAGCACACCACACACCACCAGCACAAGCACACCACACATAAACATACTACTCCCCCTTTTTAGCCAGAAATATGACTAAGGCAAGTAGAACAGTCATAAGTAAAACACAACAAAGGTTAAAGTTCAGAAGAGATACATAGAAAAGCTATTCTAGGTGTTCAGAAAAGAAACAAAAAACTTCTGCAGAAATTATGCCATTATTCTGCAGCATCATCATCGTTAGATTCTGCAATGTCTTCACTCTCTCCATCAGCAACAGCATCAGTATCAGTATCACCACTCCTAGATCCTGAGTCATCTGAACTCTGTTCACATTCTCTATCAGATTCTACAGAGGCATCACCTTCAGCAGTTCCTTGGTCTTTACCAGCAGTCCCAGCTGAAGCATTCCTTTTCTCTATGAAGGTTTTGATTAACTGTTCAAGTTTGGCCTTCCGAGCAGTGTCTCTTCTGATGGAATCTTCCAGTTCCTTGCATGTTTCTTGCAGTTGTGCAATGACTTCATCATCAATATTAGCATGACTGGAAGTCTGAGAAGATGTCCCAACAATGTCTGAGACATGTGCTCCACCAAGTAAATTGTAGTGAAGGGACAGAGGAGGTTTTCTTTTGAGTGCAGTGTCACTCCTTAACACAAGATTAGGACACTGATCTAAAATAACACCACAGATCAAGGAAGGGAAGCAAATAGGCATCTTGACAGCAGTTGAACTAGCTTGTTTCAGAATCTGTTCAAAGATGTATGGCCCAAAATCAAAAGAAACCTTTTTCCCGATAGCATAAATGAATCTGCCAAGTATGGAGGAAATAGTAGATGTGTGATTGGTAGGAACCCAATTCACAACAGTAATCCTGTGGAGGATGGCATATTTGACACTCAGTTTTACAGACGACAGCATCTCTTTATTTGGCCAGAGTCTAATACAACCACCTGTAATCTCCTTGCATACAGCATTGTCTATAACCTCTAACTCAGGTTGAGGTTCCTTACACCTGCCCAGATAGTTGTTGATAATTTCAGGAGAAAAAGTGACAGCTTCTCCTCTCACATATACTTTTCTGAGGTTGTTACCCCTGTTCTCATCACACTCTTCAGATATATTGACCACAAAATCCTTGACTAGATTTCCATAGCAGGGTCCTATCTTGGACACCTTTCTCATCAATCCAGCCGCTGCAATGAGATCCATGATTTCTTTGTACTTATCGAAATCCTTCCCCAACTCTTTCTCCAGAGCAATCCTCCTTTGATCCACAATTCTCCATCTATCTGTATTTCTCATAGACCTTTCAGCATAAGTCTTTTTGCACGTGGAGGTTTTCATACCAATGATGTCTTAAACATCTGTTGCAACTTCATAGTCAGACTCACCGTGATCAGTGGTTTTTCTCTTCTTAGTGGGCACAACAACCTTGCTCCATTGTTTAGGAGGCCCTGCTCGAACTTTTCCCTCCCCATCTCCAGATTTTCCATGCAGTTTCGAAGACTTTGAGCCTTCACTTATCACAGTTTTCTCTCTTCTTCTCTTAATTTTTCTCAGCATTCCAGCAATAGGTTCCTCATCAGAAGTGAGGTCATCAACATTAATAACATCATCAGTCCTTCTTACATCAGCTTTCTTTTTACTCATTGTTTCACGGTCCACATGCATAGGAACACCATCATCAGTCCTATCAGTAGGGCTGCTATTTATATTTCCTGTCACGGATGTTGGAACATCAGACCCGACATCTGTCTCAACTCCACTCAGAATCGTGGCAACAAACCTCCTAAGTTCCTTATCCTTTTTGACAACATCATCATCAGTGGAATTCTTGTTTACACCTCGTGATTTAGAATCCTTCTTCTTCTCAACTAAACCAGACATAGACCCCTTTTCAGACACGTATTTCCTAGGGCTTATTTGGTCAGCATACAAACTAGTCAGGGAGTGGACTTTCTTCCTAGGTGAAAAAGGTTTAGACTTCTTACCAGGAATATTGACATTCGTTGTGTGAGAAGCTTGCCGTTTTCCTTTAGGGTCAGCCGGTACAACGTTCAAAGGAGCAATATCAAGTACAAGATCAAAGAGGTTTATCATTCGCAGTGATTCATCGTCTCCAGCATTGGTTCGAGGAGATCCTGAGTTATCAGAGGAGCCATGATGTTGAGACATTTTTGATTGATCACACGGTACAATATTGAGAATGTTAGGAGAAAACCCTAAGACTCGTGAACTTTGGAGAGAAGGGGCAAGAGGAATTTTTGTAGAATGAGTTTACTGTAGGTAGAGTATGTTTGCCCGCCTATTTATACTTTTATGGACTGGGCCCAGAGAAGCGCGGTATCCACAGACTTTGAGCACCCGATTTGCCTCAAGAGTGCATTCACCAAATTCTCCTTCTAAATTTTCCTTGCTGACATACTTACTAAGTTTAATCTTATTATTACAGTTCACCATGTACACATTATGAGTAGCTTTACAATTGATCAGCACCTGTTCTAACTCAATAGTCTTGCCAATAGCTTTCTTAGTCTCCAAGCATATTGCAGTGTTCTCTGAACTCCACAGATAACAATTATCTGATGCTCTCTCGCCTCTCATGATAACCTTACCCTTCTCATTTGTTATCAGACATTCAGCATTGGTAAAGTTGACCTTGAGACCTTGATCACATAGTTGACTTATGCTTATCAAGTTTGCATCTAAGCCTTCAACAAGTAATACCTCCTCTAGATTGGGTTGACCTGTACAATCCAGTTTTCCAACACCTATTACTCTCCCTTTTGATCCATTTCCAAAGGTCACATAGTTAGTAGAATGAGACTTAACATCTGACAGACATCCCTTGATACCAGTCATGTGCCTGGAACATCCACTGTCAAAGTACCACTTTTCCCTTGCAGAGACACTGAAGGACTTATGAGCTATGCGTTCTTCCACAGTACTCTTGAGAGTCCACACTTTCATTGCTCCAACCCACTCTTGTTCCCTACTAGACTGTAATCCAGTCTTGGGGTAGCCATATAATCTGTAGCAGAAGGGTTTTATATGGCCAAACCTTCCACAATAGTGGCATTTCCATCTTTGATTCTTTCTTCTTGTGAAATTCTTCTGATGTCTGTAAGGATGTTGCAACATGTTATATGACATCTTTAATTTTTTCTTAGATTGAGCAGGTGTCACTTCAGGCCATTTCCCCTTGTCCATCTCACTGGAACTTTCAGCGTCTCTCCCTGACTTCAGAATCTCATCAAGCACATCAGAGCTGCTATTAAGCATTCTGACTGTCTTGATAACATTATCCAGTTTAGAGTTCAGAACAACCACTTCACTTTTCAGATTAGAGATAGTAGCCAAATGCTCTACCTTTTCATCTTTTAGGTGAGCAATAACTTTCTTTTGTTCTTCTTTCTGCTGACATATTTCTTCACTTTTAATGTATAAGTTCTTATAGGAAGCAACTAGCTCTTCAAAAGTAAGATCTTCACTGACTGACTCTTCATCAGACTCACACACACCTGTTAATGTTGTAACCCTATTTCCAGACTTCTCATCAGTTTCAGTTTCAGAGTCATCTTCTGACCATGAGACTGATAGCCTCTTCTTTTGCTTCTTGAGATATGTGGGGCACTCAGATTTTATGTGCCCAAAACCTTCACACTCATGACACTGAGCTCCTCTCCCTTGGTTGGAATTATCTTCAGTACTGATATTTCTCCCAGCATTCTGATTTTTACTGATGTCAGATGGCTTGTCCCTTACATTTGATCTTGACTTCCAATCCATCCTTCTGAGCACTTTGTTGAATTGTTTGCCAAGTAACACCAGATCTTCTAAGAGGCCTTCATCTCTGTCCAGATTACCTTCTCCTTCTGAATCACTTTCCTTTGACACAAAAGCTATACTCTTCTTCTTTTCAGTCTTTTCACTGATCCCCAATTCAAAAGTTTGAAGTGATCCCACAAGTTCAACCACTTTCATCTTATCTATGTCCTGAGCTTTCTCTATAGCAGTCACTTTCATGTCAAATCTCTTAGGTAGAGATCTAAGGATTTTTCTGACCAGTTTGCTGTCAGACATCTTTTCACCCAGGGCACTTGAGGCATTAGCTATCTCAATGATGTTCATGTGGAAATCATGAATGCTCTCATCTTCCTTCATCTTCAAATTTTCAAACTTGGTAGTGAGAATCTGGAGTTTTGACATCTTCACCTTTGAAGTCCCTTCATGACCAACCTTCAAGACTTGCCAGGCCTCTTTTGCAATGGTGCAGTGTTTAATCAACCTGAAGATATTTTTGTTAACACCATTAAACAACGCATTCATAGCTTTGGAGTTTCCCAAGGACCCTTTGTAATCAACATCATCCCAGTCTTCCTCTTCCTTCACCATATCAGCAGATTTACCCTCTCCATCTCTAACCTTTGGGGGTTCCCATCCTTTTATAACAACTTTCCAAGCTTGATCATCCATGGATTTGATGAATGCTATCATCCTTGGTTTCCAATAGTCATAGTTGGAACCATCAAGCAGAGGTGGTTTGTTCAAGAATCCTCCATCCTTGTCCATTGTACCAGAAAGTACCTTCCCTGAATCTCACCCAGAACCAAACAAGGGTGCAAGCTCTTGATGCCAATTGAAATTCTGGCACAGATATCAGATGTCCTACACAGATGTTGAGACACTGATATCCAACATAATGAACAAGATAACAATAATAACAGTGCAGAAAGTAAATAACACAGTGATATGTTTACCTAGTTCGGATCAACAATCCTACTCTAGGGGCTACCAAGCCAGGGAAGAAACCAATATACGATAGTATCAATTCACAGATCATACAATAACCAAACCCTGTTATAATCTGCTCACTTAATCACTACCCTTCCTATGACTTCTACCTAAGACTCACCTAGGTATGAGTGTAATACCCCAAATTTTGACCACTTAGATTTCCCATCATTGTGAAAATCATCATCACAATATGGATGAACCATCATGCTTCATCAGTCTCCCCAAAGATGGGTGAGCATCCACTACAAGCAAAATTAGGGTTTCAAGCCCTCTCTGAGTGCTTAGACAAAGGATCAATCAAGAAATGACATGATCTTCAACTTGTCTAATCTCTTAAACATCCACAATGGATCAAAAAGGACTCCCACTTCAAGGATTAAGCACAAGGCTGCTCCCTTCTAGGTGGATCAAGTCTCAAGATCGATAGTGTCATCAAATTAGGGTTTTGGTCGACCAGGGCCTCCAGATGGAAATTTTCATCTGGGCATAAGGCAATGATCCAAAACATGACCTAATATACTTCATGGAACCTCATGAACCCATGCATCAAGTCAATTTTGCCTCAGGGGATGCATTCATCAAAAATCAGGAATTAGGGTTTCTTGACCTAATTCACCCCTAAGTTGACTTTTGGGACAAATCATGAGCCAAGACCTCAAGAGATGATTTGAGGGTCTCTAATACACCATATTTATCCATTTGGAACAATGGATTGATCCAAGAAGCTTGAGCAACAAGTTTCATTTTCATCTGCACCACAATTAGGGTTTTAAGGGAAAAGTCAACTGTAACTTTGACTTTTGACCAAGACATGCTCCCAACCCCTAATACATGATTGAATACACCCTATGACACCCATGGAACATGTCCATCAAGTTTGATTTAGGTCAAGGACATGATTTCCTGAAGAATTGCACAGTTTGGAATGCATCTGATAAAAAGTCAACTGTGCACAAAAGTCAACTTTGACTTTTTGAGATTTTTCACCAAAATGGATTTTTAACCCTAAAATGATGTTAATGTATGATTTGAATCATCATTCATCAAGAAAAATCAAGAAAAGTGAGATAACTTGTAAAAGGGGTAACCATAAAACTTAGAAATTTTTCTAAGTTAAAAATAAAGTGGCAAAGGTACCAACTTTGGAGGACCATAACTCCTAAACCACAAGGCCATTTTTTCTCATCCAAAGATGGATTTGTAGCCCTCATTATCACCTACAAAAACTTCAACTACAAGTCATTCCAATTCATTAAGGATTTTGAGTTATGGAGTGATCAAAGTGGCTGAAAAGTGAAAATGTCACTTTTTCCAACACTTAGTGAAATTTTCACTAAGTCAGAATTTGCCTTCACTTTTTGCCAAATGTAGGGGGATTTTTCACTTGGAATCAAAAGAGATCAAAAATAAACTTGTTCAAACAGTTGTTGTATCATGTAAGAGCTTTCCAAAATGGCCAAGAACATTGCCAAATTCAACCTACACCATGAGATACAACATTGGCAAGTTGCCTTGCTGAAATCTGTCAAAGCAAGGCAGAATTTGCATTTTGGCTCGATTTGCCAAAATCAGCCAATTGCAATTGCTCCAATCCACTTGGACACCTCAGAGGATTGAACCCAAAGGGGACAATCACTGAGCCAAGCCTCCAAGGTCCAAGGAACAAGGAATAGCATGTTGAACCTAGAGTTGCCAAAATAGGGACAAGACTTCAAATTTGGAATGAGGCATTCAATGGAACCATCAAGGTGGCATGGACTGAGCCATTCTCATCTGAAATCAGTCAAGACTTATCCAAGACCAAGGGGACCAAAGCTCTGTGCCCTAACCTCTAGTCAATGGCTAGAGGAGACTTTCATTTCCATTGGCCAACATTGAGGAAACCTACTTACCAGCTGCCATGTACTATTCCTTGCAAAACAAACTTGCTCTACTATAAATAGAGCTCAATTGTGGTCAGTTTAAGTACACCAAAGCCATCTAACAGATGCTTTCCTCAAAATCTCTTTCTCTTGGCAAAAATGCCTTTCTTAGCAAGGTAGCTATCGGGTTTTGAGTTTGAGAGCAATTCTGCACAAACCAATCACTCACACACCTCACATACATCACATATGAGCTGATCAAACACTCACATAACATCTGAAACATCAATTTCACAAAATCACTTGCCATCCACACAAGTTTGAAGTGAAGTTGCAGCTGAGATGCCATAAACTGATCCAGTCCATTTCAATTCAATCCAAGTGTTCAAACACACTCCATATTGTTGCACCCCAAAATTTGCCCTCCTTACTTTTTACTAACTGGCTTATGTTTCATTTCATTATCATGTATGCATATCATTAGCATGGGGTCAAGGTGCCTGAGGCAATCCAGGAAGGTCATATCTGGTCCATCACATCATCAAGGGTTCACAGGTGGCAAGGGATCTCAAGTGGATTACTCCCTCCTAACCAGTGCATGAATTAGGGTCTTGAGATTCTTGGGTTTATTGCTCCAATAGGCAAGCTCTTTGGGTTTTTATCATCAACAAATGGCATATCTTATCTTTGTTGGAGAGGATACATATCATATTCAGAGGAATTTGAATTTGGAGACTGTGTTATTTCCTCCTAGACTGAGGGTACCAAAACTAGGGTTTGCTATAAAGTCAGTTTATTTCTAATTTTTTGGGCAAGACTTGATTCCATGGTATTCCTGGGGTTCCTAAGTATCTAGGAGTGGAAGATTGTCCATCGGTTTGGTTCAGGAGGAGTTCAATTGGCCAATGGATTGAAAATCAGTTAACTTGTTCAAAAAGTCAATTGTGGTCAACACAAAGTCAAACCTCAAGATTTTTTGGTCAACATCAATATTATGGGGTGAAATTCATCATTTAATCAAGGGTTGATCATGATTCATCATGGAAACCTCAGAATCATCAAGAATCAGGAGTTACTAAATTAGGGTTTTTGTAGGAAAAGTCAACTGTACTTTGACCAGGCCTAACTTCCACATACTTCATCAAAAATTCCTCAACAAAAGCCCATCTTGAAGGAAATCTAATTACCTACAACTTTGTATCTCACAAGCCAAGGCCAGAAATGCTTCATTTGGGAGATATGAGCCAAGACATTATAGGTCATTTTGAAAGTCAACAAAAGTCAACCTTCTTCAAAAGCTCATAACTTGAACATGGAAGATCAAATTGGCATGGGACCAAAAGGGTTGGTTAGAGGACATCTTGAGGTTTCTAAAAAGTATTAGTTTGTATTAAGGAGCTAAAAATTGAAGGAGTTATGCTTAGTCAAAGTTGGGCAATTTTGAGGAGGTGCACAAAGCAAACTATGCCTAAAATCCAAATTTTGACAAATGGGCCATAAGTTTCTTAAACCAAACATAAACATAAAGCCATGCACGACCCAAAGAGCATATATTTGGTTTTTCATCATTTTATTTTATTTTTATTGGATTTATTTAGTTAAAATTCAATAATAAATGAAATAATTCAAAAATAATTAACAATGGATTATTCAGGCCCAACTCACCATCAGAAGAGAAAACCCTAGTCTTTATAAGCTAATTCATGCTAGGGTTGAAAGATAGACACGTGCAATTGGAAGAATTCTCACAAAACCCTAAAAGAGGATTCCTCACCAAAACTCACGATCCACAAGGAGATTCTTCAAACCTCTTCCACAAAGCTTCTCTTGATAATCTATAGAGTGCATATCAACCTCCATTTGCATCAAAGAGCAAGAATTCAGACCGTGCCATCTCAGGTTATCCACTTTTTGCATGATCACGAAACTTTCTTTTTTGATATGCATAAGATTGTGTGACTCCCACTGATCATCCTGATATAATTACTTTTAATTATGGATGCGTGTATGGCCTGTTATGTGAGTTTAAAGTTTTGAATCCTTACACTAATCCCTTCGTTTTTTGTTATGTGTTAATTATTTATGAATTTGGAGGCCATATTTGGAATCCTCTTGGAATTCCGGTTCGAACGGTATACGGTTTGGGGTTTTCTGGGCATTTTTAATTTGCAGGTGGTGGTGGCAGGCGGCCGGAGCTAGGGCTCCGGCGACCTGGGAAGTTTCCGGCCGGTGAGGGGTCCAAGTGGAGAAGACGACCTCCCAGCCGTCCGATCTCTTCATCGTGCGGTCATCAGCACGCCATGTGTTGTTTTTTTTTATTTTTTTTTCTGAATTAAAACTAATGATCTGATGTTTACTCACCCATGCCAGCTACCGTGTGCTTCCAATGAGATTGCTCCATTTCGCTTACTTTTCATTGACTTTTGACTGGTTGACTCAATTATGTGCGCACGATGCATCAGACGGACAGGAATGTGCCAACACATTAAAAAACCCACGCGCATGGCACATGGGGGGGCACACGGTGAACTCCCCAGTTTTTTGTTTGGTCTGATGGTTTGGTGGGCTGGGTTGCTATGCGCACCCCCCACGCTTTGGCCCAACTACAATTTCCTTTTCATTTCCTTGCTAATCACACCCCCAGCGCCTTTATTTCATTTTATTTTATTAAATCATTATAATTTCATTTTTAATTTTAAAAAAATACCTAAGTGCATTTAAAAAATCCTAAAAAATTTCATGCATCATATTTATTCACTTATAAAATTTTCACAAATTTTATTTTTTTATTTTTATTTTATTTTCATCATTTAAATTAATTGTTTAAGTCAACTTCTTTTTAATTGCACATCTCATGCATATTTGAACTTCTCCATTTTAATTCTCTGTAATCCTAAAACATTTTTCACTCGTTCTTTTTGCATTCATTCACTAACATTCTAAAGTGCTTAAAAATATTTTTCTTGCATTTTTAATTTTATTTCACATTGCATTTAGGTCCTTCTCTTTGGCACGTTGAACCCTCTCCCTTATTTGACCTTCGTGTGATTATTTGAGTGGCTAACGCTTTGAATTTTTGCAGGGATTTTTTATATATTGTTTGCCTCTGGTTAAGGATCCCTTAGGATTAATTTGAGAATTTTAGGAATCATTTTTCTAATTATTGGGTTTGTTTTCAATTGAGATTTTCTTGCAGGCGCACCTTTGACCTTGTATAATTACCTTGTTTGAAAGGCACTTGTGCCATTTGCTTTGGGGGCTGTCTCTTTGTTTCTTTGATTCATGTTTGGTTTATTATTATCGTTGTTTGCCGTTGGTTGATTTTTATTCACCTCATTGCTCTTATTCACGTCTGTTTCTTACTAACCTTCTATGCAGGATCAAGGTAAGTTCCTTGAGGGTATGGATAAGTATCCATGGTTACCCTCACCTTTTCTTCTCTCCTATTTTTATTCTTTAGGGTTTAGGTCATCTTCAAGCCTCACTAACCGTAGGTCACCCATTCATGATAACATTAGGACCATTAGTTTCCCTTTAGAGTTGCCCTTGTGTCTTCTCTCTCTTCATCTCAAATTTCTTTAAAACACTTAATAAGAGTAAGGTGTATTGCGCACGAGCCTTAAGTATGGGGAATGAGAAATGAGGGGCTTCCTCTCATCTTTCTAGAGTGCTTAGCGAGCGTCCTGTCTTGGGACGATGCGTTAAGTATTCGCCCCTGTGCCCTAGACTTTGGTGCAATGCAGCTTAGGAACTAACTTAAGCCACTGCTGTCCTAAAAAACACCAACCAACTTCAAACCTTTTTGTCCTTCGGGACCTTCAACTTAAAGGCTATTTTCAAAAAGGGCACGTTACTTTCCGTCTGAGTCGCAAACAGGCATCGACCCTAACTGCCGGACGCGAACTTAACGTCGCTCATAAAAAACACAAAAAGAACTTGGTCCGAACTACGTTGACTCTGAATTCCCCATTGCACAAGGGGGTACGTAGGCCTAGGACGTAGACGATAGGATAACTCACCCTTAGAATAGACAACAAGCGTGGATCCCATCGAGTACGATGGATGCGTGGGGTGCTAGCACCTTCCCCTCGCGTAACCGACTACCGAACCCAGGTTATGGTTGCGATGACCATTCCTTTCCCTCTTCCTAAGGTTTATGCAGTGTTCCCTTTCCCTCTCTTGGGATAAATTTACACGGCTGGCGACTCTGTTTTTCCGCGCCACTCTCGCGTTTGTACCTGGATGAAAATCCTGGGAGCAACACATATGGTGTAGGGAAGCTGTCCAGATCATCACCACTCATCTGTAACACCTCCAACTCAAAATCACATCTACTCTTGCTGTCACGACTTGGAGGTAAGCCTAAACTCGGTCATCTCTCAATCTATGCATATTTCCTCGCACAATAATTTGGCCATATGTTCATAATCATGCATGGAATGTTTTCCCTCAATTAATTGCATTGTTTGAATCGTGTATCAAAAATCCTAGCCTTCATGCAGAAATTAGGGTTCTTGAGGTTTCTTCGTGATTTCTTGTTGTATGTTTAATTTAAATGAAATTAAAGTACATAGACATGATCGTGAGGTTGAGGTGAGCATAATGATATGTGGATTGCATGTTATAATTACGTATTCAGTGAGATTGGATGGAAAATGCAAATCTGGGCAAACTGAAAAACGCGCGTGTTCTTGGTGTTGTTCTTGGCGCCATTTTCATATATTTGAATATTTGAATTTTGTGATTTTGTTTAATTGATTCAAAAATTAATTTCTCTCTGAGTTTTAATGATTTTGAGTTGATTCTTTTTTTAATAATTCACAAAAATGTTAAAATATTTTATTTTATCAAAAAATCCCAAAAATATTATTTATTTCATATAATTGATATTTTTGCAAAGAATTAATTTTTTGTTTGTTTTTGGCATTTTAAATATTTTTTCTACATTGATTTTGCAACTTTTGATGCTTTCTAATTATTTTGTAGGTCAATACTTAATTTTTGAAGCATTAATCCAAGATCACAATTTGTTTTCCATGTGTTAAACAATTTTTGATCATTTTAATTGAATTTTTATTCAATTAAATACATTTTTGAAAACAAAATTAGGGTTTTGGATTAATTCAACCCTCATAAATCATTTTCAAAACACTTTGGGCCTCTATTAGAGTGTAAGACCCAATCCTTTTTTTGACTACATCATCTTTGGGCCTCACTTATTGTATAAGTCCCGATACCGTCAAAAAACAAACGGCGCGATCGTCGCCTTTTCAAAAATCATCTGGGCCTACCCTCGAGTAGTAAGACCCATTTATTTTTCTTTAAACCTTTTTGGGCCTCTTGAGAGAGTGTAAGACCCATCCCCCCTTGTACAAAAAACTTTTTGGGCCTCACTCATTGTATAAGTCCCTCTGTACAAGTAAACGGCGCGATCGTCGCCCGTTTAAAATTAAAAACCATCTGGGCCTACCCTCGTGTTATAAGCCCCACTCTTTTCTTTAAACCTTTTTGGGCCTCTTGAGAGAGTGGAAGACCCATCCCACGCTGCTGTGCTGTGCTGGCTGTCTTTGTTTTGCAGGTTGGGTGGGTTTGAGAGCTAAGCCCAATACCAAGGCTTAAGAATACCCTAGGACTAGAGTGGAAAGTAGTGGGACCTACGTGCCCGCTTGGTGCGTTTGTGTGTTCACGAAATTCACAACCAGACGAGGCTATCTTGGGACGCATTCTAACGTGTGTGTCTTGCGCATGTTGGGGTGTTGATCTAGAGAGCTGTCGACTCTGGTGACCGATCATTGAGGACCTCAGTGGAAACATCCCTCTTTAGTGGTGACAGTGGCAGACCACATCCTGTGGCAAACCCATTCGCACCCGAGGGCCCACTTTAGAACTCGCATAGGATGACCCCTACGTTTTGAAGAGAATCAGTGGAGGCACTCCTCGATTGACTTTAGTACTGTACCCAGAAGGATGAATGTACTATTGTTTCTCGACCTCAGTGCCAAAGCCGAGGACCTTCCGCCTTGGAGAATCAGTTGAGGCCTCCTCGATTGATGATGATGCCAAACCAGAAATGGTGAACGTATCATCATTTCTCGACCTGAGAGCCTGGGTTACTGAACATCCTAGTACCTACACGTGAGAGGGGATGGGTGTTTGCAGGTTTACAGGTAACCGAGACCTTCAACCTACCCTTATTCTGGGTTTCTCATCAATGTCTAATTATGTGGGTTCCTCAGTGGTTCAGAGTTCTGGTTTGCTGGTTTCTCGTTCAGCTAACAGCACAGCACATCCAGCAGTGTGCCTTGATCCCATGTTTGCATGGGCATATCATTTTTTTTGCATTCTGACATGTTTGACATTCTGTAGGGCTTGCATCTTACTCTTGATTCCGGTTTTCTGAGATTGCTTCAGTATGGATGTTCAGAGAAAGAAGACTGTTGCCTATTCATTCCCAGAGCCGACTTTGACACTGATTCACAAATTGATTAATATGGCTGGTTCCGGAGTTCGTACAGAGTTCAGTGGAAGGTATGGAAGACTTCTGAAATTTGCCTATAATATCTCCCAGTATGAGAAGGATGCCATTCACACACTTCTTCAGTTTTACGACCCGCCTCTGCGTTGCTTCACTTTCCCGGACTACATCTTGGCTCCGACGTTGGAGGAATTCTCATTTATTTTGGGAATTCCTATTAGTCCTGATATAGTTTTCTTTTCTGAAGAACACCCCGGTATAAAAGATATGGCTGTCGCTCTTCATATTAGTGAGCCTGTTTGTCGCTCCCGGGATTTTCATCCTAGTACAAACGCGAAAGTGGCACCGAACAGAGTCGCCAGCAATGTGTATTTATCCCAAGAGAGGGAAAGGAAACACTGCATAAACCTGAAGGAAAGGAAAGAGCATGGTCTTGCGACCAAGAGAACTGGGTTCGGGAGTCGGTTACGCGAGAGGAAGGTATTAGCACCCCCTCGCGTCCATCGTACCCGATGGGATCCACGCTTGCTTGTTAAATCAAAGGGTGATAAAAAAGATACTGGAAAAAGAGAACAAATGTAGGGAAAATAAAAGAAGTGCTCGCATGGGCCCTACCCCACTGCCTACGTATCTCATCGGGAGCATGAGAATCAGAGCGACGTATTTCCCCTCACTAGGGATGGATTGTTTGTGTTTTTTAGAGAACGGCTTACGTTCTAGCTCAGGTGTGGCAGGCTCGCTGGTCCGAGTGCGTTACCATCTTGCAAGAGAACGAGTAGAAGCGCGTTCGTACGCTAAGAGTGAATGAGGTGAGAAAAGAATTCCCGAAGGAAAGACGTTATTGTTTGTTTTTGTCTTTTAGAAAGAAGTGTTTTGTTATTTGTTTGCATATGATAGTGTATCCAAATCTTAGTCCTTGGAATGTGTACCTTCTCACATTCCAAGATGGAATGAGTAAGAAAGTACACTAAATATGAAGAAGACCCCCACACTTAGTTTCAATTGTCAAGGTTCAAACACACTAGCATACTTGCGTTTATTAAGTGTTTTTGTTGATTAAGAAATGAAGAAGTGTTTTATTATTTATGCTTTCAACAAGTATTGCATTTAAGTCCCTCATACAAGATCAAATGTTTAACACATTGACCCAAGATGGGCTATATGCTACACATTCTAAGATTACAAGAGAAGACCCCTTATAATCTTTTCTTTATATGAAAGGCCTAAATGCAATAAGTGTCTACCTTTATTATATGTTTTGAATTTTCTTTGAGAGATGAGAAGAGAGACTCAAGAGAGGAGAAAAGGTAAAACCTATATGGACTAAGACTCAATCCTAATTGAAGATTAAAGGGAGTGATCCTAATGGTTTGTGAGGTTTCAACCTAAAGTCTAAAGAAAGAAAGAATTAAACAATTCACTTCTAAAGTAGAAGATGAATTGTAATTCAAAAAGGGAAAGTAATGAGTTATTAAAAGAAAGCACATAAATGCTTAACAAAACATAAAATGGAATTGTAAAAGAGAAAGGATAGAAGTTGAATGTGGATTCCTTATCCACACTCAATTGAAACTTACCAAAGCTCCTACATGGTTAGTAAACATGGAAACATGTATAAGAAGCAAAAAGTACTTAATACACATTAAAGTTCCAAAGAAAAAGATGAAGAATCAAATCCTAAGATCACAACCAGAATGTGCATCATATGGACAACAAGTGAATATCATCATACAAGTTCAAATGAACAAGCAACAGTCATCATCCATAGCATTCAAACATGTTATCATAAGAAAGGATATATGAAAGATGAAAAGAAAGGAAAAGGACATGCATAAATGGAACATGTAAATCAACAACCAGAATTGAAACTAAATGGAAAATGGTTTATAAACATCTCAAAAGTATTTATGAATCAACATCAAGACATTCAAGAAGTAATATAAGAAGAATTGAAATGAAAGTTCAAAAAGAAAGTGCAAACAATACATGTTAATGATGCACAAAGTTCAAATTGAAATGAACATGTAAAGATGACCTATAATGTGTATCAAAGACCTATAATATCATATGAATGGCTCATAACATATGCAAATGCTCATACAAATATGCACAAAAGAATTCATGTAAACATGCACTAAAGTTAAAATGACATGACATGTATTATACTTCAAATGTAATGCATCAAACAAACCCAAATGGATTCATGAAAATTATGCCAGCATATTATTGGAATGCCTAAGTCAGAAATGCATCATACATCAAGATAGCATGTAAAAATTCAGAGCAAAATGACTTCAAACAAAGCAATTAGGTCAAATTGAACATCATGCAAAGTGGTGCAAATATAGGCATCAAAACATGTCATAAAGTGACCTAAAAAATCAAACAAAAATCATCTAACATGCTTCAATGTATTAGTGAATCAATGCAAAAAGAATCATGTCAAAACAGTTTGTAATGAGCAAGAACAAAATTAAACAAATTCATGTATCATGCTTAGAATGCATCTAAATGGAAATTCAAAGAAAATTGTGCAACAGGGGCAAAAGTGTCATAAAATCATGAAATGAAAATATCAAAAATTTCCTAAATGTCTTAATAACATTCATAAATTTTCCCAGAATTTTCTAATAACATTTTGTAATTTTAAAAATTAAAAAAGAAACGTGCACAAAATTAAGAAAATAAAAAGAAATGAAATAAGAGAGGGAGGTGTAAGCATAGCAATTGTTCAATTCAAATTGGTTTGGGCTTTGAAACACACGGTGCAAATAGCAATTTAGCCCAGTCCACATCTGCGCAATCCACACTAGCAATCATGCACACTCAATCAAACAAAAGTCAAGCAATTATCACCCTTGGATCAAGTCAAGTCAACACCAAAGTCAAAGTAATTGAATCCAACACACGCGCGTGAAGACACACACTATATACCATGCACTGCACCACACAATGATTAAATGAAATCAGAAATAAAAACACGTGACATGCACGCCTATTTTAATGCGCTGGCACGTTTTTCACCACACGATGGGAACACATCAACGGCTACGATTAAAACTGCAAACAAAACCCTAGAATAAATGTCACCGGCCGGAGATGACCTCCGGTCACCTTCTCCGGCCAACAACCACCACCTGCAAACTCACATGTTCACCAAGACACACAATACGCATACCAAAATAAAGCTGAGATAATGGAGATCAATGATACGCAATTATTTTTCACACAACAAGCATGCACACAAAGAACAGAGAGGATCAAACCAAGCCCTAACTTTTGGATCTAAGCCTCTACAAGGCCTATCAACTAGCCGGAGTAAGCAGAGCTTCTATCAAGCTTAAATTAACAAAAACAAGCTAAAATTAATGAAAATCAACTGAAGCAAAGTTGAATGATGAAACCTGAAAATGTGGAGCAATTGGAGATGTTGAGAAAAACCAGAGAAAAGCTTGATATGCTGAGCTTCTAGATCTTCAAACTTAGCAAAATAAATGCTATGGATTCGTAAATAGATGAAGGATATTGAAGCTTGCAATGATGCTGAACTTGCAGAAATGGAGTTGTTCTTGTTGCTCTTGATTCAACCACACCAAGCAATGATCACTGGAAGCACAATGGAGTTGAAATCGTGGAGAAGAAGATGAGCAAAATCAGAGAGAGTGAGAGGAGAATTCTGAAGTGAATGTGAGAAATCAGTGTTGTCTGAGAAATGTGAGTGAAATTTGGTTTTATAGTGTGAGTTAGAAATGAACCAGAGGTGGTTAAGTGAGTGAGTCAACTGAGTCCAAGTTGAGTTAACTGAGCTGCCTCTAACTAACTGAGCCAAGTTAGTTAGGGCGAGTCAGCTGTGGGTGTGCTATAGTGGTGGAGGTCCATGGTGTTATGGTGGAAGTGAAAATGAACTGACATTGCACGGCTGTCTCACCAAACTTGTTCAGCAAGTTGCTTTTTCTATTTTCGTGCATGGCACGTGCTCATGTGCATGGACATGTGATGAGTGTTTGGTTAAATGAAGAAAGAGTTGGAGGGTGAGCAATGCACGAGCAAGCTGAGACAACAACAACAACATTCATTTTTTCTGGTTTTTAGCAGCCCAAGGTTTAATGGTTTGACCAAGAATTTCTCTCTAGTTTGTGAATGAAACAAAGAGGTATTGATGCCAAATGGAAGAGGAGATATCATGGAACAAGTTTGGGGTGAAAATTGAATTGAATTGAGGCTTGGAAATTGGTGAAAAGAAACTTGGAACATCAAGGTTTGGGACTGGTTTGTAGGCAAGACAGTTGGTCGGTTGACAAGGCAGCTTGGTGCATGGAATTTCAGTCTGAACACACTAAATTGAGACCACTATAACTCACTCATAGCTTGATCAATTCAAAATTTTCCCAACATCAATATTGAAGATGACACTACAAAGAACAACTTTGATGTTGAAAATTTTCTCATTTGGAGCTTTCTTCTTAGAGAAATTAGGCTTGACTTTTGGCACACCAACTGTTTGAGGAAATGATGTGCGCGTGACCTGAAAATTCTTGGTCATGACCTAGTTTTGGCCTACTTTCTTCCAACTTTGATCCATCATATCTCCCTCAATATTTATCCAATTGAGATGTTCTACACATGGATTTGAAGCTTAAAGCAAGACCTTTTGTTGTGGCCTGGTGGAATTTTCATTTGATGCTTCAATTTCAAATGGCCTTGGTTCCAACTCTGATGCAAAATGGCCAAAACTTACTATTTTTAGTAACCCTACTTCACCCAAAAATGGCAACTTTCCACATCTTGATTTTTTCATGATTCCTTTGGAGTTTCTTGATCAAATTTTGCACATTGGACACATATAACATGAATTTCATGAATTTGGCCTCAAAAAGTCAAGAATTGACTTTTTCCTCTGATTATTTGACTTTGCCCCACATTTCCTGATTTTTTATCTTTCTTCCAATTGAACCACTTCTAAAACCAATTGAGATGTAATTTTCCACATACATACACTTAGGGACATATGGAATACCATGACATCAAGTTTTGTCCAAAAAATCAAAGATTCCCTGATTTAATGGGAAACCCTAGTTTTGGTGCCCATCTCCTAGGAGAAAAATGTGCAGTCTTCAATTTCAAATTCCTCAGAGTATGTTGTGTACCTTCTTAAAGGATGATGATATATGCCATTTGAGGATGATTTTGGATCAATGAGTTATCTCTTTTGAGGGTTTTCCTTCATTTTTTGAACCTCTTGCATAGTGAAAGATGTAATGCTTCAATCTCCCATTGTATCTCTTATCCTTGAGGTTGTGGATGATCAATTGAGATAGTATGAGACATGAAAGGCTTCTTGGCTTGCCTTGAGGCAACTTGACTGACCTTTTTGTGCTTTGAACGATCCCTTGATTGTCCATCTCCCACCTGGCCACATTCCCTGATGGTAAGAAGGATGCCATGCTTCATTTTTCTATGTTAAATGCAATGCAATGCTAATGAGATGGATATGATATGATAAATGATAATGCCATGCTATGATGCCAAAAGGGGAGAGCAAATTTTGGGGTATTACAGCTGCCCCTATTCAAGCGCTGTAGACCTGAATGCCTGAAAGCAATTGCTTTCGGACTTTCAAGGTATATAGTGATTGAATACCAAATATAACCAAAAATTTGCTCTGGATGATGAAGAATAAAAGGGATATAAACCCAACGAGACTGCTGGATTGAATCTTCGATGAAACGTCGGAGAGATCTGTCTTTTGAACGACGCCAGACGACTACTGGCTTGCCACGCTGCTGGTGGACTTTAATAATGTCTTTTATGCAACTCCAGACGACTACTGGCCTGCCACACTACTGGTGGACTTTGATAACGTCTTTTGAACGACGCCAGACGACTACTGGCTTGCCACACTGCTGGTGGACTTTAAAAATGTCTTTTATGCAATTCCAGACGACTACTGGCCTGCCACGCTACTGGTGGACTTTAGAAATGTCTTTTTGAACGACGCCAGACGACTACTGGCTTGCCACACTGCTGGTGGACTTTAAAAATGTCTTTTATGCAATTCCAGATGACTACTGGCCTGCCACGCTACTGGTGGACTTTGCAGCTTCGTGCCACCCGAAGATGGACTTTTGCCAATCCACTGTTGGACTTTTACCACCCGAAGACGGACTTTTGCCAATCCACTGTTGGACTTTTGCCACCCGAAGACGGACTTTTGCCAATCCACTGTTGGACTTTTGCCACCCGAAGACGGACTTTTGCCAATCCACTGTTGGACTTTTGCCACCCGAAGACGGACTTTTGCCAATCCACTGTTGGACTTTTAGCTGCTTTGCCACCCGAAGATGGACTTTTGCCAATCCACTGTTGGACTTTTAGAATATGCCACCCTTAGATGGACCTTTGCCAATCCACTGTTGGACTTTTGCCACCCGAAGACGGACTTTTGCCAATCCACTGTTGGACTTTTGCCACCCGAAGACGGACTTTTGCCAATCCACTGTTGGACATTTAGCTGCTTTGCCACCCGAAGATGGACTTTTGCCAATCCACTGTTGGACTTTTAGAATATGCCACCCTTAGATGGACCTTTGCCAATCCACTGTTGGACTTTTAGCTGCTTTGCCACCCGAAGATGGACTTTTGCCAATCCACTGTTGGACTTTTGCCACCCTTAGATGGACCTTTCGCCAATCCACTGTTGGACTTTTGCCACCCTTAGATGGACCTTTCGCCAATCCACTGTTGGACTTTTGCCACCCTTAGATGGACCTTTCGCCAATCCACTGTTGGACTTTAAGCTGCTTTGCCACCCGAAGATGGACTTTTGCCAATCCACTGTTGGACTTTTGGAATTTCAAAATTGAATTACTCTCTGCCTCTGCGCCAGACATCTCTGCCGACTCTGCTGAGGAACCACACTCAATGATTTAATCTCGGAGACTCCTAAAAGGATAATATCTCTGCTGGCGAATGGATGAACAATCCGTCTGCTTTGAATTGCCAAGCTTGCCAACAATAAATTGGACTTTAAGATATGAGGGAATGATGACTCTGCCAGGAATTATTCCATCTGTTTGGGGCTGGATTCTGGTCGCAGCAACTCCGCTGGGGATGAGAATTTTTAAATGACGTCATGCTGGGGAAATGAGCCATTAAAACTCTGCTTGGGGATTTATTCAACCCAAGATCCTTTATAGGGATTATCAACCTTATAACTCGGCTGGGAAGTATTGCTGACAAGATTCGATGCTGACCTCTGTGGGGAATACAATGACCAGAGGTACGATCTTGCCGGGGAATCAGGGTTACTCTGCCGGGGACATACAAAACCTGGTTATACCATTCCACTGCAACTTGTTGGGAAAGAGTCCTTAGAGATCTGCTGGGGAAACCCAAAGCAAATCCACGGTAGTCTGCTGAGGAATATGACTGTCGAGCTTAGGATAAGTACTACAATGCCCCATGTTAGGCGAGCTTTCCTTTAGACAATTCCGTTGGGGATGACGAGTTTATAACAAACTCTGCTGGAGAAAACTGCTTTAAAGCGTCTCGTGTTGGGGAATGCCTTTTGAGAGGATTTTACAGAAGACCAACTGTCCTCAAACTCTACTGGGGATGATCAACACTTCATGCTGGGGAAACAATCATGCCCCATGCTTGGACAAAACAACAATTCGTCCCCGAAGAGGATGTCATAAGAGGATTTATTGCTGGTCTTGTGCTTAAAATCATCTGCACCTGCTACCTGCAACAAAAGAATATGCCCACATGCCCCGAATATTGCGTGGCTAGAATCCACCATCCGGGAGTATTCAACATTCGAAGTAATTTCAAATGTTTTTTCTGCGCATGTTATTGCAAGGCTGCCATGTTTTCAAATGCAATGTTTTATCAAAAATTAGGACGTTTTTGCAAACAAAGCAATAAAACAAAAATAGAAAGCTTTTTATTGAAATTCAATTTATTGACTGAGAGCCCAGAATAGGCAATTACATCTGGAAGCAATCCCTGGAAAGAGGTGATCGCTGAAAATTGAGAAAAGAAACTATCCTAATGGCAATGTGAAAACGGAATTCCACTGAGTTTCCATTCTGTTATGACCAGTATGTCTTCAAAACTCCCCGACCTTGCCTTCTGAGGAATGATCAGACCGATTCCTATCCTTCAGAACGTCAGTTGTTCAAACGGTAATGTGGGATAGATAACTCAGACCATAGTCATTCGCTTAAATCCCTCTTTTGTGTGGACCGCCCTTTCAGGTTTTCGATCCACCAGGATACCCTTTTTTGCCTAAGTTGCCCTTTCGGGTTTTCAACTTACCGGGTGTACAATTTTTTCAATTATATCCCTAATTTTTGCCCGAACCTTATTCTGTTTTTGGTTCGCCGGGATGCCCTTTTTTGCCTGGATTTTTTATTTTTATTATCCAGCGGGTCTATTCATGCGAAGTATTTTTTGACTACGTCCGAGTTGACAGGGGATGAAAAGTCTTCGCCATCCATGGTTGTAAGCAATAAAGCTCCGTCCGAAAAGACCTTTTTAACCACGAATGGACCTTCATAGTTAGGAGTCCATTTACCCCTGTGATCTGTATTGGGAGGAAGGATCCTTTTGAGTACCACATCTCCGACTTTGTAAACCCGAGGACGCACCTTTTGGTCAAATGCCTGCTTCATTCTGCGCTGATATAGTTGCCCTTGACATACAGCCGCCAATCGCTTTTCCTCAATAAGGCTCAGCTGATCAAATCTGGCTCGTACCCATTCAGCTTCATCTAGCTTAACATCCATCATGACTCTGAGGGACGGAATCTCTACTTCAACCGGTAGCACTGCCTCCATACCATATACGAGTGAGAATGGGGTTGCCCCAGTGGACGTGCGTACCGACGTTCGATACCCATGCAAAGCAAATGGTAACATCTCATGCCAATCTTTGTACGTGACAACCATCTTCTGTACAATCTTCTTGATATTTTTGTTGGCCGCTTCGACCGCGCCATTCATCTTTGGGCGGTACGGAGAAGAATTGTGATGTTCGATTTTGAAGTCCCGGCATAACTCAGCCATCATCTTATTATTCAAATTAGAGCCATTATCGGTAATGATTCTTTCGGGAACTCCATATCGGCAAATGATATCCCGTTTTAAGAGACGAGCTACCACTTGTTTTGTAACATTGGCATAGGATGCAGCTTCAACCCATTTAGTGAAATAATCAATCGCCACCAAGATGAAACGATGACCATTAGAAGCTGTAGGCTCAATCTTTCCGATCATATCAATGCCCCACATGGCAAACGGCCAAGGCGACGACATGATACTCAACGGATTTGGAGGTACATGCACTTTATCTGCATAGATCTGGCATTTATGGCATTTGCGGGCATATTTGCAACAATCTGACTCCATAGTCAACCAATAATATCCCGACCTTAACAACTTTTTAGCCATTGCATGCCCTCCGGCATGGGTACCGAAAGAGCCTTCGTGCACTTCAATCATCAACAAGTCTGCTTCATGTCTATCCACACATCTAAGCAGGACCGTGTCAAAATTTCTTTTATACAGCACGCCATCTTTATTCAAGAAGAAACTACCAGCTAACCTTCTCAACGTCTTCCTGTCTTTGGACGATGCCCCGGACGGGTACTCTTGACTTTTCAAGAAACACTTAATGTCATGAAACCATGGCTTGTCATCAGACGTTGCATCGACCGCAAACACAAATGCTGGTCTGTCAAGGCGGGATACCTCAATCTTAGGTACATGGTTCCATCCTTGCACTTTGATCATGGAAGACAAAGTGGCCAAAGCATCAGCGAACCTATTCTCATCTCGAGGAATGTGGTACAGTTTCACTGTTGTGAAAAACGTCAGCAATCTCCTTGTATAATCTCTATACGGCACTAGATTTGTTTGGTGCGTGTACCAACTCCCCTTCACTTGATTGATTACCAAAGCTGAATCACCAAATATATCAAGGGTCTTAATCCGTAGATTAATCGCCTCCTCGACCCCCATTATACAAGCTTCGTACTCTGCTTCATTGTTGGTGCATCCGAAAGTTATTCGGGCAGTGAAAGGCATATGAACACCTTCCGGCGTGATAAGAACTGCTCCAACTCCGCACCCATTCATATTGACAGCCCCATCAAACATCAGACTCCATTTGGATTCAGGGTCTGGCCCCTCTTCCGGAAGTGGTTCCTCGCAGTCTTTAGCTTTAAGAAACATGATGTCCTCATCAGGGAAGTCAAATTTCATGGGTTGATAATCATCAATCGGCTGTTGCGCAAGATAGTCGGACAAAATACTTCCTTTGATGGCCTTTTGTGAAGTGTACTGAATGTCATACTCTGTCAAGACCATATGCCACCGTGCAACTCTGCCTGTCAATGCTGGTTTCTCGAAAATGTACTTGATAGGATCCATTTTTGAAATCAACAAGGTTGTGTGCCTAACCATATATTGCCTCAATCGCTTAGCGGCCCATGCAAGCGCACAGCATGTCTTTTCAAGCATTGAGTATCGGGACTCACAATCATTGAACTTTTTGCTCAGGTAGTAAATAGCATGCTCCTTCCTACCTATCTCGTCATGTTGACCGAGAACACAACCCATGGAACCTTCAAGCACTGTCAGATACATTATCAGCGGTCTCCCTTCAACTGGAGGCATTAGAATCGGAGGTTCCTGCAAGTATTCTTTTATCTTATCGAATGCCAATTGGCAATCGTCATTCCACCTGACCGTTTGATCTTTCCTTAACAATTTAAATATTGGCTCACACGTGGCTGTTAGGTGAGATATGAACCTTGCAATGTAGTTCGATCTACCCAAGAAACCACGAACCTCTTTTTCTGTTCTCGGTTCAGGCATTTCTTGTATTGCTTTCACCTTGGCAGGATCAACCTCGATTCCTCTTTCGCTCACAACGAAACCCAGTAACTTTCCAAAACGCACCCCAAACGTGCACTTGTTTGGATTTAATCTCAGACGAAACTTTCTCAACCTTTCAAACAGCTTTTTCAGGTTAACCAGGTGTTCCTCTTCTGTTCTCGACTTGGCAATCATATCATCTACATAACATTCGATCTCCTTATGAATCAAGTCATGAAACAATGTCACCATCGCCCGCTGGTACGTTGCCCCTGCGTTTTTCAACCCAAAAGGCATTACTTTATAACAATATGTACCCCACGGAGTAATGAACGTGGTCTTCTCCATATCTTCAGGTGCCATCTTGATCTGGTTGTACCCGGAGAAACCGTCCATAAAGGAGAACACTGAAAACTGAGCTGTATTATCGACCAGCACATCAATATGAGGTAGTGGAAAATCATCTTTCGGGCTAGCTTTATTAAGATCTCGATAATCCACACACATTCTCACTTTTCCATCTTTCTTCGGTACTGGCACGATGTTGGCTACCCACGGAGGATACTTTGTCACAGCAAGAAACCCAGCATCCCACTGCTTCTGGACTTCCTCCTTAATCTTTAAAGCCATGTCGGGGTGAGTCCGACGAAGTTTCTGCTTGACTGGCAGACATTCTTCTCTTAATGGCAGCCTGTGCACGACAATATCCGTATCCAACCCCGGCATGTCTTGATACGACCAGGCGAAAATGTCAACATACTCGCGCAACATTTCCGTCAAAGTTTGCTTCACATCTGCTTGCAAGCTGGCACCAATCCTGATCTCTTTTTTGGCGTCCTTGGTACCAATATTGATGATGTCTACAGTCTCCTGATGAGGCTGGATGACCCTTTCCTCTTGTTTCAACAATCTGGCCAGTTCTTCAGGGAGTTCACAATCTTTCTCATCCCCTTCTTCGGCTTGATAAATCGGATTGTCAAAGTCATACATAGCCATATCAAAATCGTTATCAGTGGTATCCGGAGGATCAAGTCTGCATGAACGGGTTCATGCCTTATTTTAGAATTTATTTTTAAGCAAAACAAAAGAAAATGAAACATTGCCATGTTATTATTTTTTGTGCAAAAATAAAAACTGAAAGACAGAGAACAAAATTTGATTGCAAAACGTCCTTTATTAATGATTAAACATTGCAAATGCAACCATGGTGGCCCTACAAATGAATCTATACGCCTTGGGCAGAGCGCAAGATTTTGACATGCATTATGGTTAGAAAAAAAAAACAAAGAAAAATTACTCTGCTTGAAGAGTAACCCGGATGACTTCTTCAACGGACCAGTTTTGCACTTGTTGTCCCGGAGTATGAGGGTGTACCCAGTTGTCCAGATCACAATTACTGTCAACACTATCCTCTGTGGCTGCACAAGACTGGTCCGTGTAGATAATTCCCCCACTATTGAAAGTAATGGGTCCCCTGCTCCCCGCATCTGAAGTTGTAGAGGGATGATAACCAATACCAAATTTGTCTTCCTTCATTGGGGTCTCTATCAACCTGCCCCAACCTTGGGCGTTGCCTGCCCTGACGACTTCGACAGCTTGTTTGTAAGATGAAATGGAGGTACCGGCCCCAACTGGTACAGAAGAAGACTCAGGTGCATCGTCAATATTGACTGCTTCGAATGATTGGCACAACATCTCATGAATTTCCCCATCCATTTCAATGTACTTGAACGTGGACAAGTGACTCACAAAGATGTCTTCTTCCCCACACACCGTCACAACCTGCCCTTCAAACTCATACTTCAGCTTTTGATGCAGAGTAGAAGTAACAGCCCCGGCTCCGTGAATCCAAGGGCGTCCCAATAGGCAGCTATATGCAGGTTGTATGTCCATTACATGGAACGTGGATTTGAATACCTGTGGTCCAATTTGTACGGGCAATTCCACCTCACCAAACACAGATCGTCTAGTTCCATCGAACGCTCTGACCACCAATTCACTAGGCCTTAAGATCAAACCATCAACTTCCAGCTTCATTAATGCCTTCTTGGGCAAGACATTGAGTGATGAACCAGTGTCTACCAGTACATGAGATAACACTGCGCCCTTACACTCCATCGTGATATGCAAAGCCTTATTATGGTTTCTTCCTTCAACAGTCAAATCTCTACTTGTAAAGCCCAAGCCATGGCTAACATTAACATTGGAGATTACGCCCTCGAGCTGATTAACAGTAATTTCTTGTGGCACGTATGCACTCTTCAATACTTTCAACAACGCCTGCCGGTGCGCATCAGAGCACATCAATAGTGACAAGATTGAAATCTTTGAAGGGGTCTGATTCAGTTGGTCCACAATCTTATAATCGCTTTTCTTGATTATCTTCATAAATTCTTCCATTTCCTTATCAAAAGTAATCTTTGTCTCTGCTTCAGGTGTAGGCGCATTTTCAACCACCTGTTTACCCTTAGCCTTTGCTGCAGCTTCTACCTCCTTATCACTTCTCAAGGTTTGGGGAGCGAACAACCTTCCACTCCTTGTAAAGCCCCCTACACCCCCTACATTATCAATATTTGGGCTGACTGACGACTCAACTTCCTGCTTTTTACCTTCGTAATATACATCTGCCCCATAGTGCCATGGGATAGCCTTCGTAGACGTGAACGGAATTGGTCCTGGCACCGTGATAGTGACAGGACTGGGCCTTTCTGGCGCAACACTCGCCACGGGAACTGCATTGACCGGCATTTGAATCTCAGCGGGAGTGTAATAGATGGTCACGGTTGATATCTCATCAGTGTCTTTCACGACTCTGTCGAACTGTAGACATCCTTCATCGATCAGATTCTGTAAACCCATCTTCAACTTATCACAGCCGTTCTCCTGATTCATACACTCAGAGCAATCTTGATTACAGCCCGGGAACACCTGTCCCTTCAATAAACGATCTTTTACCAACAACAAAGAAGTTCTCACCTGATGTATGTCTACCACCAAATTCAATCTCCTCCCATCTTCAATAGCATATACATTGGCTGTACTATGATCAGGCATGGGATGCTGAGTAATATTAGGAGCGGGAGAGAAATTGATGGCTTTAGCATCAATCAAATCTTGTACTTTATGATGGAAAGCCCAGCATTTTTCAATGGAGTGCCCCTGAGCACCTGAGTGGAACTCACAACGAGCATTAGCATCGAAGTTAGGTGGCAGGTTTCCAGCAACCGGAGCTTTCATAGTACGGAGTTCTACCAACTTTAACTCGAGTAGCCGGGGCAACAGCGCTGCATAAGTCATAGGGAGAGGATCCATCTTACGATCCCTCTGTCTAGACCTTTGCTGGAAAAAAGGTTGTTGCTGTTGAACTTGTTGTTGGGGTTGTTGTTTCTGAACAGACGGTGTGGGGATTGTTACAGCATCTACCTGATAATAAGCTTGAGAACGCCCTCGGCCTCGTCCTCTAAACACAGCATTCGTATCACCTTCTCTTCTTTTCTGGCTACTAGCAAACGGTTTCTTCGTCCCCGAAGAACCAGCCCCACTCACATCCTGGATCTTTCCAAGCTTTAACAGACTTTCTATTCTTTCTCCCGCAATCACAATATCAGCAAATCCAGTTGATGGACAAGCAGCTAATCTATCAAGATAGGCCCCTTGCAAGGTGCCCATAAACATATCCGCCATTTCTCTGTCTGACAAGGGAGGTTGGACCTGGGCAGCCATTTCCCTCCACCTCTGTGCATATTCTTTGAAACTCTCTTTGGCATTCTGGGACAATCCCTGCAATTGGGTGCGGTTGGGCGCCATGTCGATATTGTACTGGTATTGCTTTAAGAACGCTTCTGCCAGATCTTTCCAACTCTTCACAGCAGCTCTATTCAACTTCATATACCAGGTCAAGAACGCCCCAGCCAGACTGTCCTGAAAATAGTGCATCCATAGCTTCTCGTCATCCGTATGGGCTGAAATCTTCCCAAAGTAAGCTTGAAGATGCGTTTGGGGACACGCATTTCCGTGATACTTATCAAAAGTAGGAGGTTCGAATTTGGGGGGAATTCTGACTCCTGGGACCAGCCCCAAGCTAGTAACATCAATACCCATAGAGTTCTTGCATTCTATGGCCCTGATCTTTTCTGCTAACTCATCATACCTTCGATCACCTTGATTACCCACATCAGCATCCAGCAGAGTAAATTGGTCTTCCAGAGTATCTTCAAGAGTAACACCAGCATGCCTACCATTTCCATTACCCCGATTATTACCACCAGGAGGAGGGTTGCCACCGGGAGGAGGGATGCCATGTCCCTGTGAATTGTCATGCTGATCACCTTCGGGCCCATTGTCTGGACGCTCGACCAGAAGTCTCAATCTCTCCTGATTTTGCGCCATGCCAGTCATGAGGGTCATGAACTGGTCCATACGCGCCCTCATTTCAGCCAAATCACTTTGCACTTGATCCATGATTCTTACTTGATTTCTTCGCGTCGAATATCGGTGAATATGATTCTCAGCTATACTGCCTGAAACCAAATAAAGGTTAGAGACCCTGCAACGAGTACCTGAAAAGCAAGTACAAAAAATGCAAAATGATATGCAATGCCATGCAATGCCATGTTTGTCATTTCCGAGGTGCTTTATACCCTGATTCCAATCCAACCACAGAAATCTGAAGACCAGAAATCGTGATATAAAGAGACGTGTCGTGGTCACGTGCTTGTGTACAGCTATCTGATAAGGAATAATTCTGAATAAAACTGCTCATACTCATTCAACGAAGTATTCAAGTACATTTAAGAAAGGTTCAACCGCAAATGCAATACAAGGAAAAATGGATCCATCAACAAGCCTGATGGTAACCATTAACAACAAAATATAAGGAAAAGAACATCAGTCTGACAATTCCACATCCTTCAGCTTATCACTTGAGTATTTGATCTCCTCAAAAAGTATACGGGTACGCTGGTGATTCGGCTTTTCAATCATTTCTTTGATCAAGACATCCCTTTTCTCAAGAGCTTCAGTTAAAGAACCTATATGCAGCATCAGAGCCTCGTCATCACACACTCCTTTGTGTCTCTTTATGCCAGCTTGTGTCTTGAGTATCTCCCTTTCTATCATGATTTCTTCAAGCTCTTTCTTGGTATTCTTCAGCTCACCTCTAGCTTCTTCTAGCTGTTCTTGACTCTTACCGAGGCTTTCCCGATACTTTCTCCTCTGCTCATGCGCCTTTTCAAGCTCTTCGTCCTTAATCTGCAACTGTTCCTGTAATTCAGCATTCTCTATCCTAACTTCGTCCCAAGCGTGCTGAAACTTTGTTAACTTTTCTTTGGTCTGTGCTAACGCCTGTTTGGTTTGCTTGTGGGCTTGAGTAGCATCATCAACACCTTTACTAATCTTCCGGAAATGTTGGGCTCTTCCAGCAAAGTCTTTCTCTTTTGCAGTTAGGATTTGTTCAGCATCTTGGGCTTTCCGCTCCAGCTCTTTGTTGGCATGTAGAGCATTCTGAAGACGGCTACTCAACTCGGAATTCTCTCCTTGGAGCTTTTTCACCAAGGCTTGCAACTTGTCAACTTCTTCCACAGTAGCAGTGCTTCTTGCTTTCTCATTCTCCGGATACAAAAGGGGTGCCTTACCAAAAGGCAAGAGAAAATCTTCAACTCTTTTCTTCACCCACTCTTCATATGCTAGATAAACCCGGTTGTTAGGCTTGCCTAGAGTAACTTTCCCCTTTTTCAGTATGCTACCCCAGCTTTCAGAAGCTTTCTGTGCTGCTTCCCATCCATCTGATGTATGAAAATAGAGGGACTCCTCCACCTCTCTCTTAATAGGTGGACCTGTCAGGGCATACCCAAATTGTCGAATGGCCAAAGAAGGATTGTAGTTAATCCCACCCAGTCTTCCTATCAGTGGAACGTTAGGGAACTTACCACAGCTGTGGATAATATTCTTGCCAATCAGCCCATGATCTACCCATACGATGTCCTTGGCCACCAATCCCATTAAACGCTGTTTCCACTCTAGAGAATCTTTGGAATCCACAAAAGCCCCTGATTGTGGTAAACGGCCCGCAAACCACTTATAGAACAAGGGTGCACAACAACGAATTATCCCTCCTCTTTTCTTTTCGTTTCGGTTGTACAACGAGTAGTGAAGATCTCCCAGTAGCGTTGGCACCGGGTTCTTCATCATGAATATTCGTATAGCGTCCGTATCAATAAAATCCGGCTCGTTGGGAAACAACACTATGCCGTATATACAAAGGGCTAGCAAAGCATTAAAAACAAGCCACTTCTCGCCTTTAGCTGCTTCCTGGGCCTTCTTAATCAGATATTCCAGCTTGTAACCACGAATCTTTCCTTTGTTGGAGACATTGGCGTCTAACTCTGATTTGCTCAAATAAAGAGCACCAGCCACCTTCCCAAAGTCAAGATCCCCCACCGATCCAAAGAAAGGGGGCTCCTCCTTGATAGCGATCCCCAACATGTTGGAATACTCCTCCAGGGTAGGAACCAACACATAGTCTGGAAATACAAAGCACCTCAGAGGCGGATCATAGAACTGCATCAACGTATGGAGACCTCTGGCTTCATAATCACTGACATTACGGACCATAGATAAAATCCACCCATATTTCTCTTCAAAAGCTTCTCGTACTGCAGGACTCGCCATTCCCTTCAGCATAACAATAGGGCCTAAAGTAGGCGTAAGGAACTTATAGCTGATGATATTCTTCCTCTCTTTAGTGTTCATCTTTGCAGGGACCTGATGACTGGAATCAAGGGTAATATATGCACCTGGAAATGAATAAACATGTATGTTAGGATATGATAATGCAATGCAAAGGGCAATGTGATCAGGTAATCAGGTGTCTGTACTGAACTGTGAACGGTGTCAGTGTAGCTCTGAGACTAATATAGCACCATAGATAAGAACCATCTGAATACAATAGGATGAAACTTCCTTTTTGTGCAATAATGATAGAAAAAACGGGTATGTAGGAGGTCATGGTTACCTGCAAACCTGTAAACAACCCGCCCTTCTCACATGTGGGTACTAGGATGTTCAGTATCCCGGGCTCTCAGGTCGAGAAATGATGATACGTTCACCATTTCTGGTTTGGCATCATCATCAATCGAGGACGCCTCAACTGATTCTCCAAAACAAAAGGTCCTCAGCTTCTGGCACTGAGGTCGAGAAGCAATAGTACATTCATCCCTCAGAGTACAGTACTATCACCAATCGAGGAGTGCCTCCGCTGATTCTCTTTCAAAAAGGGATGTCCTATAGCAAGTTCCCAGCATTGGGTCCTCGGATCGAGAATGTGCAATGGGTTTGCCACGGAATGTGGTCTGCCACTGTCACAACTCGGGAGGAGTGTCGCAACTGAGTCCTCGGGAATGGTCACCAGAGTCGACAGTTCCTCAAGAGAATAACCACTGGCCTGCATAACATGCAGTAGCAGAAAGCTCCTGATAGAACCTCGTCTGGTTGTGGGTCTCATGAACAACAATACGTGGTCACCACCACGCAAGCGTCATGACTATCCACTCTAATACCTATGTGTGTACTCAAGCCTGTGTAGTGAGCTTATCTCTCAGAACACCCCGCCCGCCAAACAGAAAACAACAGCACAGTCCAGCATAATAATGATATGTAATGCAGTAAATGCGATAAATACAGTAATGTACAGTAAAGCAGTAAGTAACCATACAATAAGACAGTAAATACAACACAACAGTAAACACCCAATGAAAGAAAAACAGACAAGCGCTAGGATTGACTCGCTAAGGAAACCAGAGATTCTGGGTTCGTCCCCAGCAGAGTCGCCAGTTGTCGCTCCCGGGATTTTCATCCTAGTACAAACGCGAAAGTGGCACCGAACAGAGTCGCCAGCAATGTGTATTTATCCCAAGAGAGGGAAAGGAAACACTGCATAAACCTGAAGGAAAGGAAAGAGCATGGTCTTGCGACCAAGAGAACTGGGTTCGGGAGTCGGTTACGCGAGAGGAAGGTATTAGCACCCCCTCGCGTCCATCGTACCCGATGGGATCCACGCTTGCTTGTTAAATCAAAGGGTGATAAAAAAGATACTGGAAAAAGAGAACAAATGTAGGGAAAATAAAAGAAGTGCTCACATGGGCCCTACCCCACTGCCTACGTATCTCATCGGGAGCATGAGAATCAGAGCGACGTATTTCCCCTCACTAGGGATGGATTGTTTGTGTTTTTTAGAGAACGGCTTACGTTCTAGCTCAGGTGTGGCAGGCTCGCTGGTCCGAGTGCGTTACCATCTTGTAAGAGAACGAGTAGAAGCGCGTTCGTACGCTAACAGTGAATGAGGTGAGAAAAGAATTCCTGAAGGAAAGACGTTATTGTTTGTTTTTGTCTTTTAGAAAGAAGTGTTTTGTTATTTGTTTGCATATGATAGTGTATCCAAATCTTAGTCCTTGGAATGTGTACCTTCTCACATTCCAAGATGGAATGAGTAAGAAAGTACACTAAATATGAAGAAGACCCCCACACTTAGTTTCAATTGTCAAGGTTCAAACACACTAGCATACTTGCGTTTATTAAGTGTTTTTGTTGATTAAGAAATGAAGAAGTGTTTTATTATTTATGCTTTCAACAAGTATTGCATTTAAGTCCCTCATACAATATCAAATGTTTAACACATTGACCCAAGATGGGCTATATGCTACACATTCTAAGATTACAAGAGAAGACCCCTTATAATCTTTTCTTTATATGAAAGGCCTAAATGCAATAAGTGTCTACCTTTATTATATGTTTTGAATTTTCTTTGAGAGATGAGAAGAGAGACTCAAGAGAGGAGAAAAGGTAAAACCTATATGGACTAAGACTCAATCCTAATTGAAGATTAAAGGGAGTGATCCTAATGGTTTGTGAGGTTTCAACCTAAAGTCTAAAGAAAGAAAGAATTAAACAATTCACTTCTAAAGTAGAAGATGAATTGTAATTCAAAAAGGGAAAGTAATGAGTTATTAAAAGAAAGCACATAAATGCTTAACAAAACATAAAATGGAATTGTAAAAGAGAAAGGATAGAAGTTGAATGTGGATTCCTTATCCACACTCAATTGAAACTTACCAAAGCTCCTACATGGTTAGTAAACATGGAAACATGTATAAGAAGCAAAAAGTACTTAATACACATTAAAGTTCCAAAGAAAAAGATGAAGAATCAAATCCTAAGATCACAACCAGAATGTGCATCATATGGACAACAAGTGAATATCATCATACAAGTTCAAATGAACAAGCAACAATCATCATCCATAGCATTCAAACATGTTATCATAAGAAAGGATAGATGAAAGATGAAAAGAAAGGAAAAGGACATGCATAAATGGAACATGTAAATCAACAACCAGAATTGAAACTAAATGGAAAATGGTTTATAAACATCTCAAAAGTATTTATGAATCAACATCAAGACATTCAAGAAGTAATATAAGAAGAATTGAAATGAAAGTTCAAAAAGAAAGTGCAAACAATACATGTTAATGATGCACAAAGTTCAAATTGAAATGAACATGTAAATATGACCTATAATGTGTATCAAAGACCTATAATATCATATGAATGGCTCATAACATATGCAAATGCTCATACAAATATGCACAAAAGAATTCATGTAAACATGCACTAAAGTTAAAATGACATGACATGTATTATACTTCAAATGTAATGCATCAAACAAACCCAAATGGATTCATGAAAATTATGCCAGCATATTATTGGAATGCCTAAGTCAGAAATGCATCATACATCAAGATAGCATGTAAAAATTCAGAGCAAAATGACTTCAAACAAAGCAATTAGGTCAAATTGAACATCATGCAAAGTGGTGCAAATATAGGCATCAAAACATGTCATAAAGTGACCTAAAAAATCAAACAAAAATCATCTAACATGCTTCAATGTATTAGTGAATCAATGCAAAAAGAATCATGTCAAAACAGTTTGTAATGAGCAAGAACAAAATTAAACAAATTCATGTATCATGCTTAGAATGCATCTAAATGGAAATTCAAAGAAAATTGTGCAACAGGGGCAAAAGTGTCATAAAATCATGAAATGAAAATATCAAAAATTTCCTAAATGTCTTAATAACATTCATAAATTTTCCCAGAATTTTCTAATAACATTTTGTAATTTTAAAAATTAAAAAAGAAACGTGCACAAAATTAAGAAAATAAAAAGAAATGAAATAAGAGAGGGAGGTGTAAGCATAGCAATTGTTCAATTCAAATTGGTTTGGGCTTTGAAACACACGGTGCAAATAGCAATTTAGCCCAGTCCACATCTGCGCAATCCACACTAGCAATCATGCACACTCAATCAAACAAAAGTCAAGCAATTATCACCCTTGGATCAAGTCAAGTCAACACCAAAGTCAAAGTAATTGAATCCAACACACGCGCGTGAAGACACACACTATATACCATGCACTGCACCACACAATGATTAAATGAAATCAGAAATAAAAACACGTGACATGCACGCCTATTTTAATGCGCTGGCACGTTTTTCACCACACGATGGGAACACATCAACGGCTACGATTAAAACTGCAAACAAAACCCTAGAATAAATGTCACCGGCCGGAGATGACCTCCGGTCACCTTCTCCGGCCAACAACCACCACCTGCAAACTCACATGTTCACCAAGACACACAATACGCATACCAAAATAAAGCTGAGATAATGGAGATCAATGATACGCAATTATTTTTCACACAACAAGCATGCACACAAAGAACAGAGAGGATCAAACCAAGCCCTAACTTTTGGATCTAAGCCTCTACAAGGCCTATCAACTAGCCGGAGTAAGCAGAGCTTCTATCAAGCTTAAATTAACAAAAACAAGCTAAAATTAATGAAAATCAACTGAAGCAAAGTTGAATGATGAAACCTGAAAATGTGGAGCAATTGGAGATGTTGAGAAAAACCAGAGAAAAGCTTGATATGCTGAGCTTCTAGATCTTCAAACTTAGCAAAATAAATGCTATGGATTCGTAAATAGATGAAGGATATTGAAGCTTGCAATGATGCTGAACTTGCAGAAATGGAGTTGTTCTTGTTGCTCTTGATTCAACCACACCAAGCAATGATCACTGGAAGCACAATGGAGTTGAAATCGTGGAGAAGAAGATGAGCAAAATCAGAGAGAGTGAGAGGAGAATTCTGAAGTGAATGTGAGAAATCAGTGTTGTCTGAGAAATGTGAGTGAAATTTGGTTTTATAGTGTGAGTTAGAAATGAACCAGAGGTGGTTAAGTGAGTGAGTCAACTGAGTCCAAGTTGAGTTAACTGAGCTGCCTCTAACTAACTGAGCCAAGTTAGTTAGGGCGAGTCAGCTGTGGGTGTGCTATAGTGGTGGAGGTCCATGGTGTTATGGTGGAAGTGAAAATGAACTGACATTGCACGGCTGTCTCACCAAACTTGTTCAGCAAGTTGCTTTTTCTATTTTCGTGCATGGCACGTGCTCATGTGCATGGACATGTGATGAGTGTTTGGTTAAATGAAGAAAGAGTTGGAGGGTGAGCAATGCACGAGCAAGCTGAGACAACAACAACAACATTCATTTTTTCTGGTTTTTAGCAGCCCAAGGTTTAATGGTTTGACCAAGAATTTCTCTCTAGTTTGTGAATGAAACAAAGAGGTATTGATGCCAAATGGAAGAGGAGATATCATGGAACAAGTTTGGGGTGAAAATTGAATTGAATTGAGGCTTGGAAATTGGTGAAAAGCAACTTGGAACATCAAGGTTTGGGACTGGTTTGTAGGCAAGACAGTTGGTCGGTTGACAAGGCAGCTTGGTGCATGGAATTTCAGTCTGAACACACTAAATTGAGACCACTATAACTCACTCATAGCTTGATCAATTCAAAATTTTCCCAACATCAATATTGAAGATGACACTACAAAGAACAACTTTGATGTTGAAAATTTTCTCATTTGGAGCTTTCTTCTTGGAGAAATTAGGCTTGACTTTTGGCACACCAACTGTTTGAGGAAATGATGTGCGCGTGACCTGAAAATTCTTGGTCATGACCTAGTTTTGGCCTACTTTCTTCCAACTTTGATCCATCATATCTCCCTCAATATTGATCCAATTGAGATGTTCTACACATGGATTTGAAGCTTAAAGTAAGACCTTTTGTTGTGGCCTGGTGGAATTTTCATTTGATGCTTCAATTTCAAATGGCCTTGGTTCCAACTCTGATGCAAAATGGCCAAAACTTACTATTTTTAGTAACCCTACTTCACCCAAAAATGGCAACTTTCCACATCTTGATTTTTTCATGATTCCTTTGGAGTTTCTTGATCAAATTTTGCACATTGGACACATATAACATGAATTTCATGAATTTGGCCTCAAAAAGTCAAGAATTGACTTTTTCCTCTGATTATTTGACTTTGCCCCACATTTCCTGATTTTTTATCTTTCTTCCAATTGAACCACTTCTAAAACCAATTGAGATGTAATTTTCCACATACATACACTTAGGGACATATGGAATACCATGACATCAAGTTTTGTCCAAAAAATCAAAGATTCCCTGATTTAATGGGAAACCCTAGTTTTGGTGCCCATCTCCTAGGAGAAAAATGTGCAGTCTTCAATTTCAAATTCCTCAGAGTATGTTGTGTACCTTCTTAAAGGATGATGATATATGCCATTTGAGGATGATTTTGGATCAATGAGTTATCTCTTTTGAGGGTTTTCCTTCATTTTTTGAACCTCTTGCATAGTGAAAGATGTAATGCTTCAATCTCCCATTGTATCTCTTATCCTTGAGGTTGTGGATGATCAATTGAGATAGTATGAGACATGAAAGGCTTCTTGGCTTGCCTTGAGGCAACTTGACTGACCTTTTTGTGCTTTGAACGATCCCTTGATTGTCCATCTCCCACCTGACCACATGCCCTGATGGTAAGAAGGATGCCATGCTTCATTTTTCTATGTTAAATGCAATGCAATGCTAATGAGATGGATATGATATGATAAATGATAATGCCATGCTATGATGCCAAAAGGGGAGAGCAAATTTTGGGGTATTACACTGTTCTAAACAGCAACATTGCGGAAAAACAAGGAGTTAAGGGTTTCCTATTGAAGTTCCTATTTGATCAAGCTTGTATACATGTCAAAGAGAAGAACTGGACTGCTTTCCAAGCTATTCTAGCTGTGTGTATCTATGGGATTGTTTTGTTTCCGAATATTCCTGATCTGGTGGATATGCACGCCGTCAGGATCTTTATGTCGAAGAATCATATACTTACCTTGCTAGGGGATGTGTACCATTCAGTTCACTATAAGAATGAGAATAGGCGTGGGAAAACCGTGAGTTGCTGTGCGCCGCTCTTAGCTACTTGGTTTTTGAGTCGTCTCCCTGAATCTGGCGCTTTCGTCGATACGAAAGATTCTCTGAAGTGGTCTAAGAGGGTTATGGGCTTTGCAACACCCTGATTCTACCCAACGTAATTATATATATCAGAGTATAAAATTTCGCCATACAGGATGTCACATTCATTTAAACTTAAACATATCTTACAATCACCTGTATATCATACATAACAGATACAACTTTCCGGATAACTGATTCGAACCTGTTTAGTTCTTTAAAATATAACAACTTTAACTTTCAAGCAGCGGATTAATAAGTTCAACATAAAATTTTTCTTGATTTAAAATTCAACAAAATAATGACTCCCAATCAACAAGTCTTTAACTTCAAATAGTTAAAGTATCTTCATCCAACATAAAGCGACTTCAAAATTCAAGTCTTTAACGAAATCAATATACAATTCAGCAACTTAAACATAATCAAAGCAATAAGAAAAACACGCGATTATCCCCCCGAGTGCTACGTATCAGAGCGACAACCACCGACTCGAACTAAGGTAACCGGCTACTCCTCTTGATTACCTGCACGTTGCCAACATAGGGACAATATTCAAACAGAAGGGGTGAGTTACCGAAAATTCTAAACGGAGTATGATAAATAATATACAGGCAAGAATCATACAAACATTCACCACTTCACATCAACCACCAACAAACAAAATCAAATCAATAAAAACTAACGAAAATCAACAACAACTTAAGAGAATGCAACTTCAATGAGACTCGACAATGTTATGCACGTGGTACCATCGGAGTAAAACTCTCAACGTAATATTGCCAGTTTATCGAGGCATCAAGGCATAAGCCTTCAACTTTCAACTTTCAACATATGCCAATCCAGGCCAACGTGGTGTGAGCAACGCTCCGACATAAAATGCAATGTATGTTTTATGACATGCACTACTCGACAACATAAACAACTCAACACATCCACAACATAATCAACTTAACAACATAGCAACTTTTCGACATAAACAACTTAATCAACTTTGGCTATTACGCCTTCAACTTAAAATTCGTCCGTGTACCGGAACAATATTAAAACTCAACTGCTGTACCTGAAATTCCACTTTTTCAACATAATTTCAACCAAACAATTCAACCGAAGCCACCTACTAAATTACCCGACTTACCCAGACAATTTCCGTTAAATTCCGGACAACTAGTTTTTCCGCCTAAACCGGCTAAACCGACTAAACAGTTCAGTTTTTAACTTCGGTTACTGCTACCAGTTTATTTCCAAATTCTAATTTCTGTTACGATTTTCTTAAATTCATTTCCAAGCTTCTGCCAAAATTCTGCTCCTGCTACTTGTTCTATTTTCTGTTAACACTGCTACTACTACATTTTGCAGTTTTCTGTCAAAATTCACCACTGCTACTTAATTAGAGTTCATGTTAAGTTTCTGCTAGGTAATAATTATCATATTATCTTTATGCTAATAAACTAATACCAACCACTTGATTTAATAAGGTATGGTTAGAAATACATTATATTAAATAAAAGAAAGTGGTTATTTAATGGATTTAGTTGGAAAGTATTTAATTAAAGTGAGTTACTAATACTGCTTAAAACCAAAACCAATCCCATTGGAGGCGCCCACCCCCACGAAAAAGGCATTATGGAGGCGCCCACCCCCCTTCATTGGAGGCGCCCACCCCCACCTGGTGAGGCCCCCGCCTCAAATTTCTTTTCTTTCTTCAGGCCACCCAAAAATACAAATTTTTGTTAATTCCCAAAAATACAATTTTCTGTTAATTCGCTCCCCAGATTTCACCGCAACATGGTACATTGTCCAGCAACAATTTTTCCTCAACAATTGACAATTAACATTTTCGTATAATTAATCCATATAACTTCAGCAACAATACATCGTCGAAGAAAATCAACTTAACTCAATCATCAACATCAGCCAGATTATCAACGACCACACAAAATCAACAATAACTTATCAAGAAATCAATTGGGAAAAACAATCATATAATCCCCTACCCATATACTATTCATCCTAACCCGGTTATAATAATCGAACCCACCCTTACCTGATTGGATTGAAGGTAGCTCGAAACTTCGGACTTGGTTACCGGTGGCAATTTTTCTCGTATCGTCTTCTCCACTCTAATCCCTTCCAACCTTGTTTCCCAACTGCCTCGTGAACTTCTGTTTTCCACTGATACTAAAACTCCCCCACTCTCTCTATTTCCCTTGTTTTATTAAAATAATAATATTTTAATATAATGTCTAATGGGCCTAAAACATACACCCCCTAATTTACTAATTCCGACACGAAAACAAGCCCACTTAATTCGAACACACTCCAACTACGATAATATTACTAATAATATTATTTCTACGACTTACCAACTTAATATACCGACTCAACGACTTAATTCACCGCAACACCAAAATCAATCGAATAATTCACAAACAATTAATTAAATATTCAATTAAATAAATAATTAAATATTTGGGCGTTACAACTCTCCCCTACTTAGAATATTTTCGTCCTCGAAAATTTACCTGATTCAAACAGCTCGGGATAGTAGCCTCGCATCTTGCTCTCCAACTCCCACGTCATGCTTTCTCTGGTAGCTCCCAACCAGACAACTTTCACCAACTTGATCTCTTTCCCTCTTAAGGTCTTCATTTCACGATCCGCGATTCACACAGGTTTCGTCTCCACCGTGAGATTATCCCGTACTTGCACATCATCCATATTAACCACATGAGACGGATCTGAAATGTATTTCCGAAGCTGCGACACATGAAATACATTATGCAGATTCGAAAGATTTGGCGGTAACGCCATTCTGTAAGCAACTTTCCCGACTCTGTCCAAAATCTGATACGGCCCAATAAAACGAGGAGTGAGCTTGTTAGACTTCAAAGCTCTCCCAACACCAGTCACAGGTGTGACTCTCAAAAACACATGATCGCCCGCTTGGAATTCCAAATCCTTCTTCCGCTTGTCATGGTAACTTTTTTGTCTACTTTGAGAAGCTTGCATCTTCTCTCGGATCAACTTCACTTTCTCGGTAGTTTCTCAGACTAATTCCGGCCCAAGTACTACACTTTCACCAGATTCATACCAACACAACGGAGTTCTACACCTCCGACCATACAGCGCTTCAAAAGGTGCCATTCCGATACTAGAATGGTGACTATTATTATAAGTGAACTCTATTAATGGAAGATGAGTATCCCACGAACCTCCCTGCTCAAGAACACAAGCTCTCAACAGATCCTCCAACGACTGAATAGTTCTCTCAGTTTGACCATCTGTTTGAGGATGATACGCCGAACTCAACCTCAGCTTAGAACCCAACGCCTCCTGTAGGCTCTTCCAAAACTCCGAGGTAAACCTCGGATCTCTATCCGATACAATACACAAAGGAACACCATGCAACTTCACAATCACTCGGATATAAATCTCTGCCAACTTCGCAATCGGATAGGTGATGTTAATAGGTAGGAAATGAGCTGACTTCGTAAGCCTGTCAACAATCACCCAAATTGAATCATGCCCTCTTGAAGTCATAGGCAGCCCTGTCACAAAGTCCATAGAAATGCTATCCCATTTCCATTCTGGAATCTCTAACGGTTGCATCAACCCAGCAGGTTTCTGATGCTCAACTTTTGACTTCTGACAAGTCAAACATGCATACACAAATCGTGCCACATCTTCTTTCATTCCGGACCACCAAAATATCTTCTTCAAGTCTTGATACATTTTAGTAGCTCTCGGATGAATACTCAGATTACTTCTATGACCCTCTTCAAGAATATTCTTTTTCATATCTGCATCATCTGGTATACAAATTCGATCATGCAGTCTCAACACACCTCGTGCATCAATCTTAAAGTCACTCTCATCCGATTGACCACAACTATTCATGATGTCCACTAGTTTCACATCCCGCTTCTGAGCCTCTCGAATACTGTCTAGAAAATCATTGTTAATCTTCAACATACCCAGCATAACACTTTGCGGTGTCACTTCGTAAACCAAACTCATATCTCGAAACTGCTCAATTAATTCCAATTCCTTAATCATCATTGCTGACATATGCAAGGTCTTTCGGCTTAAAGCATCGGCCACAACATTAGCTTTGCCCGGATGATAATTTAAACCGAAATCATAATCTTTCAGCAATTCTAACCACCTTCGCTGTCTCATATTCAGCTCCTTCTGATCAAAAAAATACTTTAAGCTCTTATGATCACTATAAACTTCAAATCTAGAGCCATAGAGATAATGCCTCCAAATCTTCAGCACAAAAACCACTGCAGCAAGTTCCAAATCATGCGTAGGATAATTCCTTTCATGAGTTCTCAACTGTCGAGACGCATAAGCAATTACTTTATTATTCTGCATAAGCACACCTCCTAAACCCATCAACGAAGCATCACAATAAACCACAAACGGTTCTTCTGGATTCTGTAATGTCAAAACCGGAGCCGACGTCAACCTCTTCTTCAATTCTGTAAAACTTTCTTCGCACTGAACATCCCACACAAAAGCTTTACCTTTACAAGTCAATCTAGTTAACGGAAGTGCCAACTTAGAAAATCCTTCAATAAATCTTCTATAATAACCAGCTAGTCCTAGAAAACTTCTAATCTCAGTAGCCGACCTTGGAGTTTCCCATTGCAACACAGCATCTACTTTAGAAGGATCCACGGCAATACCACTACCTGAAATCACATGACCCAGAAAACTAACTTCTTTCAACCAGAACTCGCACTTGGACAGCTTCGCATACAACTGCTTACCTTTCAAAACTTCCAACACTGTCCTCAAATGTTCCTTATGCTCTTCTTCTGACTTAGAATAAATCAGAATATCATCAATGAATACAACCACAAAACGATCCAGATTAGTATGAAAAATGCGATTCATGTATTCCATGAATATTCCCGGCGCATTAGTAACACCGAAAGGCATCACTGAATACTCATAATGTCCATACCGTGTTCTGAACGCCGTCTTCTGAATATCCTCATCCTTCACTTTAATCTGATGATAACCCGATCTCAAATCAATCTTGCTAAACACGCGAGCACCCACCAACTGATCCATCAAATCATCTATTCTCGGAAGTGGATACTTGTTCTTGATTGTTACTTTATTCAGCTGTCTATAATCAACACAAAGTCTCATACTTCCATCTTTCTTCTTTACTAACAACACCGGAGCTCCCCACGGCGATACACTTGGTCTTATAAACTTCTTCTCAAGTAACTCTTCCAACTGCTTCTTTAATTTAGACAACTCGGATGCCGACATTCTGTATGGTGCCATCGAAACAGGTTTAGTACCAGGTACCAGATCAATTGTAAATTCCACCTCTCTCTCTGGCGGCACATCAGGAATTTCATTAGGGAAAACTTCAGGAAATTCATTCACCACTTGCAATTCTTCAATCTTAGCTTTACTCTCAATAGACAATGTTGCCATCAATGAAAACATCTGAGCTTCTTCTTTCATCAATTGCTGTAACTCTCTGAAAGACAACAATCCAACCCCTTCCTCTTCCGGAGAGGAAAACCTCACCGACTTGCAATAACAATTTATGTGAACATAGTTATACTCTAACCAGTTCATACCCAGAATTACATCCATTCCGGTCAGCGGCAAACAAACCAAATCAACATAAAAGTCTTTATCGAAGATCGATAAAGGACACCTTAAACACACAAGAGAAGTAGTCACCGATCCCTTAGCCGGAGTCTCGACGACCATTTCTCCATTCATAGCAGATAATTTAAGACCCAATCTTTGAACACAATTAGCAGAAACAAAACAATGTGTAGCACCAGTGTCAATAATAGTAATTAAAGGAGTACTATTAATGAAACATGTATCTCTGATAAGTCTGTCCTCATTAGCTGTCTGAGTTCCTGCTAACGCGAACACTTTTCCGGTCTGAGCTTTCTTTGGTGTCGGACACTGATTACCAATATGTCCCTCTTCACCACAATTAAAACAGATCATCTTCTTGTGCCTGCAATCAGATATTGCATGCCCAATCTTACCACATCGGAAACACCTCTTCGCCTCAGCAGTACACACGGTACTCTTATGACCAGATTTTCCATATTTGAAACAAGTTATGCCAGCAGGAGCATCTCCCCTACTAGTCTTCTTGCCCTCAGTCGCTTTCTGTTTACCTTTTCCAGCTGGAGCATCATAAGGCTTACCACGGTTCTGTTGTTGCTTGCCACTTCTATCACTAACAATCTTGTAGTGAGCATTGTTGTCCTTTTCATAAATTCTGCAACTATCGACCAAATCAGAAAAGACACGAATCTTCTGATACCCAATAGCTTTCTTGATTTCAGAGCGCAAACCGTTTTCAAACTTCATGCATTTAGAAAACTCAGCATCATCACTGGTATAGTACGGATAAAACTTAGCCAACTCAACAAACTTCGCAGCATAATCAGTCACCGACATAGTTCCTTGCTTCAGCTCAAGAAACTCAATCTGCTTCTTACCACGAACATCCTCTGGATAATACTTCCTCAGAAATTCACTTCGGAACACATCCCAAGTTATAACCTCACCTGTAGTCTCTAACCTCTGACGAGTCTCTAGCCACCAGTCATCAGCTTCGACTGCTAGCATATGAGTCCCATAACGAACCTCCTGCGCTGGAGTGCAGTCCATCACACGGAAGATTCTCTCAATCTCTTTCAACCAGTCCAATGCTCCATCAGGATCATACTTTCCCTTGAAGGTAGGCGGATTCTCTCTCTGAAAAGTCGCCAGACTACGAGATCCATCATTCTCGCCAGCATTTGGTAAATTCTGCACAGCCTCAGCCATTGCTTGCATTGCAGCAGCCATTGCAGCATCGTTCCTTCCAGCCATCTCAAATTATCACTACAACATAAACCAAAGTTAGAACCAAATAACAATACTCGATTGTTAAACAACTATGACTCGACACTTGGCCGGACGGACCGACCTGCTCTGATACCACTAATGTAACACCCTGATTCTACCCAACGTAATTATATATATCAGAGTATAAAATTTCGCCATATAGGATGTGACATTCATTTAAACTTAAACATATCTTACAATCACCTGTATATCATACATAACGGATACAACTTTCCGGATAACTGATTCGAACCTGTTTAGTTCTTTAAAATATAACAACTTTAACTTTCAAGCAGCGGATTAATAAGTTCAACATAAAATTTTTCTTGATTTAAAATTCAACAAAATAATGACTCCCAATCAACAAGTCTTTAACTTCAAATAGTTAAAGTATCTTCATCCAACATAAAGCGACTTCAAAATTCAAGTCTTTAACGAAATCAATATACAATTCAGCAACTTAAACATAATCAAAGCAATAAGAAAAACACGCGATTATCCCCCCGAGTGCTACGTATCAGAGCGACAACCACCGACTCGAACTAAGGTAACCGGCTACTCCTCTTGATTACCTGCACGTTGCCAACATAGGGACAACATTCAAACAGAAGGGGTGAGTTACCGAAAATTATAAACGGAGTATGATAAATAATATACAGGCAAGAATCATACAAATATTCACCACTTCACATCAACCACCAACAAACAAAATCAAATCAATAACAACTAACGGAAATCAACAACAACTTAAGAGAATGCAACTTCAATGAGACTCGACAATGTTATGCATGTGGTACCATCGGAGTAAAACTCCCAACGTAATATTGCCAGTTTATCGAGGCATCAAGGCATAAGCCTTCAACTTTCAACTTTCAACATATGCCAATCCAGGCCAACGTGGTGTGAGCAACGCTCCGACATAAAATGCAATGTATGTTTTATGACATGCACTACTCGACAACATAAACAACTCAACACATCCACAACATAATCAACTTAACAACATAGCAACTTTTCGACATAAACAACTTAATCAACTTTGGCTATTACGCCTTCAACTTAAAATTCGTCCGTGTACCAGAACAATATTAAAACTCAACTGCTGTACTTGAAATTCCACTTTTTCAACATAATTTCAACCAAACAATTCAACCGAAGCCACCTACTAAATTACCCGACTTACCCCGACAATTTCCGTTAAATTCCGGACAACTTGTTTTTCCGCCTAAACCGGCTAAACCGACTAAACGGTTCAGTTTTTAACTTCGGTTACTGCTACCAGTTTATTTCCAAATTCTACTTTCTGTTACGATTTTCTTAAATTCATTTCCAAGCTTCTGCCAAAATTCTGCTCCTGCTACTTTCTGTTACGATTTTCTTAAATTCATTTCCAAGCTTCTGCCAAAATTCTGCTCCTGCTACTTGTTCTATTTTCTGTTAACACTGCTACTACTACATTTTCCAGTCTTCTGTCAAAATTCACCACTGCTACTTAATTAGAGTTCATGTTAAGTTTCTGCTAGGTAATAATTATCATATTATCTTTATGCTAATAAACTAATACCAACCACTTGATTTAATAAGGTATGGTTAGAAATATATTATATTAAATAAAAGAAAGTGGTTATTTAATGGATTTAGTTGGAAAGAATTCAATTAAAGTGAGTTACTAATACTGCTTAAAACCAAAACCAATCCCATTGGAGGCGCCCACCCCCACGAAAAAGGCATTATGGAGGCGCCCACCCCCCTTCATTGGAGGCGCCCACCCCCACCTGGTGAGGCCCCCGCCTCAAATTTCTTTTCTTTCTTCAGGCCACCCAAAAATACAAATTTCTGTTAATTCCCAAAAATACAATTTTCTGTTAATTCGCTCCCCAGATTTCACCGCAACATGGTACATTGTCCAGCAACAATTTTTCCTCAACAATTGACAATTAACATTTTCGTATAATTAATCCATATAACTTCAGCAACAATACATCGTCGAAGAAAATCAACTTAACTCAATCATCAACATCAGCCAGATTATCAACGACCACACAAAATCAACAATAACTTATCAAGAAATCAATTGGGAAAAACAATCATATAATCCCCTACCCATATACTATTCATCCTAACCCGGTTATAATAATCGAACCCACCCTTACCTGATTGGATTGAAGGTAGCTCGAAACTTCGGACTTGGTTACCGGTGGCAATTTTTCTCGTATCGTCTTCTCTACTCTAATCCCTTCCAACCTTGTTTCCCAACTGCCTCGTGAACTTCTGTTTTCCACTGATACTAAAACTCCCCCACTCTCTCTATTTCCCTTATTTTATTAAAATAATAATATTTTAATATAATGTCTAATGGGCCTAAAACATACACCCCCTAATTTACTAATTCCGACACGAAAACAAGCCCACTTAATTCGAACACACTCCAACTACGATAATATTACTAATAATATTATTCCGCGACTATAATATTATTTCTAATATTATTTCTACGACTTACCAACTTAATATACCGACTCAACGACTTAATTCACCGCAACACCAAAATCAATCGAATAATTCACAAACAATTAATTAAATATTCAATTAAATAAATAATTAAATATTTGGGCGTTACAACTCTCCCCTACTTAGAATATTTTCGTCCTCGAAAATTTACCTGATTCAAACAGCTCGGGATAGGAGCCTCGCATCTTGCTCTCCAACTCCCACGTCATGCTTTCTCTGGTAGCTCCCAACCAGACAACTTTCACCAACTTGATCTCTTTCCCTCTTAAGGTCTTCATTTCACGATCCGCGATTCACACAGGTTTCGTCTCCACCGTGAGATTATCCCATACTTGCACATCATCCATATTAACCACATGAGACGGATCTGAAATGTATTTCCGAAGCTGCGACACATGAAATACATTATGCAGATTCGAAAGATTTGGCGGTAACGCCATTTGGTAAGCAACTTTCCCGACTCTGCCCAAAATCTGATACGGCCCAATAAAACGAGGAGTGAGCTTCTTAGACTTCAAAGCTCTCCCAACACCAGTCACAGGTGTGACTCTCAAAAACACATGATCGCCCGCTTGGAATTCCAAATCCTTCTTCCGCTTGTCATGGTAACTTTTCTGTCTACTTTGAGAAGCTTGCATCTTCTCTCGGATCAACTTCACTTTCTCGGTAGTTTCTCGGACTAATTCCGGCCCAAGTACTACACTTTCACCAGATTCATACCAACACAACGGAGTTCTACACCTCCGACCATACAGCGCTTCAAAAGGTGCCATTCCGATACTAGAATGGTGACTATTATTATAAGTGAACTCTATTAATGGAAGATGAGTATCCCACGAACCTCCCTGCTCAAGAACACAAGCTCTCAACAGATCCTCCAACGACTGAATAGTTCTCTCAGTTTGACCATCTGTTTGAGGATGATACGCCGAACTCAACCTCAGATTAGAACCCAACGCCTCCTGTAGGCTCTTCCAAAACTCCGACGTAAACCTCGGATCTCTATCCGATACAATACACAAAGGAACACCATGCAACTTCACAATCACTCGGATATAAATCTCTGCCAACTTCGCAATCGGATAGGTGATGTTAATAGGTAGGAAATGAGCTGACTTCGTAAGCCTGTCAACAATCACCCAAATTGAATCATGCCCTCTTGAAGTCATAGGCAGCCCTGTCATAAAGTCCATAGAAATGCTATCCCATTTCCATTCTGGAATCTCTAACGGTTGCATCAACCCAGCAGGTTTCTGATGCTCAACTTTTGACTTCTGACAAGTCAAACATGCATACACAAATCGTGCCACATCTTCTTTCATTCCGGACCACCAAAATATCTTCTTCAAGTCTTGATACATTTTAGTAGCTCTCGGATGAATACTCAGATTACTTCTATGACCCTCTTCAAGAATATTCTTTTTCATATCTGCATCATCTGGTATACAAATTCGATCATGCAGTCTCAACACACCTCGTGCATCAATCTTAAAGTCACTCTCATCCGATTGACCACAACTATTCATGATGTCCACTAGTTTCACATCCCGCTTCTGAGCCTCTCGAATACTGTCTAGAAAATCATTGTTAATCTTCAACATACCCAGCATAACACTTTGCGGTGTCACTTCGCAAACCAAACTCATATCTCGAAACTGCTCAATTAATTCCAATTCCTTAATCATCATTGCTGACATATGCAAGGTCTTTCGGCTTAAAGCATCGGCCACAACATTAGCTTTGCCCGGATGATAATTTAAACCGAAATCATAATCTTTCAGCAATTCTAACCACCTTCGCTGTCTCATATTCAGCTCCTTCTGATCAAAAAAATACTTTAAGCTCTTATGATCACTATAAACTTCAAATCTAGAGCCATAGAGATAATGCCTCCAAATCTTCAGCACAAAAACCACTGCAGCAAGTTCCAAATCATGCGTAGGATAATTCCTTTCATGAGTTCTCAACTGTCGAGACGCATAAGCAATTACTTTATTATTCTGCATAAGCACACCTCCTAAACCCATCAACGAAGCATCACAATAAACCACAAACGGTTCTTCTGGATTCTGTAATGTCAAAACCGGAGCCGACGTCAACCTCTTCTTCAATTCTGTAAAACTTTCTTCGTACTGAACATCCCACACAAAAGCTTTACCTTTACAAGTCAATCTAGTTAACGGAAGTGCCAACTTAGAAAATCCTTCAATAAATCTTCTATAATAACCAGCTAGTCCCAGAAAACTTCTAATCTCAGTAGCCGACCTTGGAGTTTCCCATTGCAACACAGCATCTACTTTAGAAGGATCCACGGCAATACCACTACCTGAAATCACATGACCCAGAAAACTAACTTCTTTCAACTAGAACTCGCACTTGGACAGCTTCGCATACAACTGCTTACCTTTCAAAACTTCCAACACTGTCCTCAAATGTTCCTTATGCTCTTCTTCTGACTTAGAATAAATCAGAATATCATCAATGAATACAACCACAAAACAATCCAGATAAGTATGAAAAATGCGGTTCATGTATTCCATGAATATTCCCGGCGCATTAGTAACACCGAAAGGCATCACTGAATACTCATAATGTCCATACCGTGTTCTGAACGCCGTCTTCTGAATATCCTCATCCTTCACTTTAATCTGATGATAACCCGATCTCAAATCAATCTTGCTAAACACGCGAGCACCCACCAACTGATCCATCAAATCATCTATTCTCGGAAGTGGATACTTGTTCTTGATTGTTACTTTATTCAGCTGTCTATAATCAACACAAAGTCTCATACTTCCATCTTTCTTCTTTACTAACAACACCGGAGCTCCCCACGGCGATACACTTGGTCTTATAAACTTCTTCTCAAGTAACTCTTCCAACTGCTTCTTTAATTTAGACAACTCGGATGCCGACATTCTGTATGGTGCCATCGAAACAGGTTTAGTACCAGGTACCAGATCAATTATAAATTCCACCTCTCTCTCTGGCGGCACATCAGGAATTTCATCAGGGAAAACTTCAGGAAATTCATTCACCAATTGCAATTCTTCAATCTTAGCTTTACTCTCAATAGACAATGTTGCCATCAATGAAAACATCTGAGCTTCTTCTTTCATCAATTGCTGTAACTCTCTGAAAGACAACAATCCAACCCCTTCCTCTTCCGGAGAGGAAAACCTCACCGACTTGCAATAACAATTTATGTGAACATAGTTATACTCTAACCAGTTCATACCCAGAATTACATCCATTCCGGTCAGCGGCAAACAAACCAAATCAACATAAAAGTCTTTATCGAAGATCGATAAAGGACACCTTAAACACACAAGAGAAGTAGTCACCGATCCCTTAGCCGGAGTCTCGACGACCATTTCTCCATTCATAGAAGATAATTTAAGACCCAATCTTTGAACACAATTAGCAGAAACAAAACAATGTGTAGCACCAGTGTCAATAATAGTAATTAAAGGAGTACTATTAATGAAACATGTACCTCTGATAAGTCTGTCCTCAATAGCTGTCTGAGTTCCTGCTAACGCGAACACTTTTCCGGTCTGAGCTTTCTTTGGCGTCGGACACTGATTACCAATATGTCCCTCTTCACCACAATTAAAACAGATCATCTCCTTGTGCCTGCAATCAGATATTGCATGCCCAATCTTACCACATCGGAAACACCTCTTCGCCTCAGCAGTACACACGGTACTCTTATGACCAGATTTTCCATATTTGAAACAAGTTATGCCAGCAGGAGCATCTCCCCTACTAGTCTTCTTGCCTTCAGTCGCTTTCTGTTTACCTTTTCCCGCTGGAGCATCATAAGGCTTACCACGGTTCTATTGTTGCTTGCCTCTTCTATCACTAACAATCTTGTAGTGAGCATTGTTGTCCTCTTCATAAATTCTGCAACTATCGACCAAATCAAAAAAGACACGAATCTTCTGATACCCAATAGCTTTCTTGATTTCAGAGCGCAAACCGTTTTTAAACTTCATGCATTTAGAAAACTCAGCATCATCACTGGTATAGTACGGATAAAACTTAGCCAACTCAACAAACTTCGCAGCATAATCAGTCACCGACATAGTTCCTTGCTTCAGCTCAAGAAACTCAATCTGCTTCTTACCACGAACATCCTCTGGATAATACTTCCTCAGAAATTCACTTCGGAACACATCCCAAGTGATAACCTCACCTATAGTCTCTAACCTCTGACGAGTCTCTAGCCACCAGTCATCAGCTTCGACTGCTAGCATATGAGTCCCATAACGAACCTCCTGCGCTGGAGTGCAGTCCATCACACGGAAGATTCTCTCAATCTCTTTCAACCAGTCCAATGCTCCATCAGGATCATACTTTCCCTTGAAGGTAGGCGGATTCTCTCTCTGAAAAGTCGCCAGACTACGAGATCCACCATTCTCGCCAGCATTCGGTAAATTCTGCACAGCCTCAGCCATTGCTTGCATTACAACAGCCATTGCAGCATCGTTCCTTCCAGCCATCTCAAATTATCACTACAACATAAACCAAAGTTAGAACCAAATAACAATACTCGATTGTTAAACAACTACGACTCGACACTTGGCCGGACGGACCGACCTGCTCTGATACCACTAATGTAACACCCTGATTCTACCCAACGTAATTATATATATCAGAGTATAAAATTTCGCCATACAGGATGTGACATTCATTTAAACTTAAACTTATCTTACAATCACCTGTATATCATACATAACGGATACAACTTTCCGGATAACTGATTCGAACCTGTTTAGTTCTTTAAAATATAACAACTTTAACTTTCAAGCAGCGGATTAATAAGTTCAACATAAAATTTTTCTTGATTTAAAATTCAACAAAATAATGACTCCCAATCAACAAGTCTTTAACTTCAAATAGTTAAAGTATCTTCATCCAACATAAAGCGACTTCAAAATTCAAGTCTTTAACGAAATCAATATACAATTCAGCAACTTAAACATAATCAAAGCAATAAGAAAAACACGCGATTATCCCCCCGAGTGCTACGTATCAGAACGACAACCACCGACTCGAACTAAGGTAACCGGCTACTCCTCTTGATTACCTGCACGTTGCCAACATAGGGACAACATTCAAACAGAAGGGGTGAGTTACCGAAAATTATAAACGGAGTATGATAAATAATATACAGGCAAGAATCATACAAACATTCACCACTTCACATCAACCACCAACAAACAAAATCAAATCAATAACAACTAACGGAAATCAACAACAACTTAAGAGAATGCAACTTCAATGAGACTCGACAATGTTATGCATGTGGTACCATCGGAGTAAAACTCCCAACGTAATATTGCCAGTTTATCGAGGCATCAAGGCATAAGCCTTCAACTTTCAACTTTCAACATATGCCAATCCAGGCCAACGTGGTGTGAGCAACGCTCCGACATAAAATGCAATGTATGTTTTATGACATGCACTACTCGACAACATAAACAACTAAACACATCCACAACATAATCAACTTAACAACATAGCAACTTTTCGACATAAACAACTTAATCAACTTTGGCTATTACGCCTTCAACTTAAAATTCGTCCGTGTACCGGAACAATATTAAAACTCAACTGTTGTACCTGAAATTCCACTTTTTCAACATAATTTCAACCAAACAATTCAACCGAAGCCACCTACTAAATTACCCGACTTACCCCGACAATTTCCGTTAAATTACGGACAACTAGTTTTTCCGCCTAAACCGGCTAAACCGACTAAACGGTTCAGTTTTTAACTTCAGTTACTGCTACCAGTTTATTTCCAAATTCTACTTTCTGTTACGATTTTCTTAAATTCATTTCCAAGCTTCTGCCAAAATTCTGCTCCTGTTACTTGTTCTATTTTCTGTTAACACTGCTACTACTACATTTTCCAGTTTTCTGTCAAAATTCACCACTGCTACTTAATTAGAGTTCATGTTAAGTTTCTGCTAGGTAATAATTATCATATTATCTTTATGCTAATAAACTAATACCAACCACTTGATTTAATAAGGTATGGTTAGAAATACATTATATTAAATAAAAGAAAGTGGTTATTTAATGGATTTAGTTGGAAAGTATTCAATTAAAGTGAGTTACTAATACTGCTTAAAACCAAAACCAATCCCATTGGAGGCGCCCACCCCCACCAAAAAGGCATTATGGAGGCGCCCACCCCCCTTCATTGGAGGCGCCCACCCCCACCTGGTGAGGCCCCCGCCTCAAATTTCTTTTCTTTCTTCAGGCCACCCAAAAATACAATTTTCTGTTAATTCCCAAAAATACAATTTTCTGTTAATTCGCTCCCCAGATTTCACCGCAACATGGTACATTGTCCAGCAACAATTTTTCCTCAACAATTGACAATTAACATTTTCGTATAATTAATCCATATAACTTCAGCAACAACACATCGTCGAAGAAAATCAACTTAACTCAATCATCAACATCAGCCAGATTATCAACGACCACACAAAATCAACAATAACTTATCAAGAAATCAATTGGGAAAAACAATCATATAATCCCCTACCCATATACTATTCATCCTAACCCGGTTATAATAATCGAACCCACCCTTACCTGATTGGATTGAAGGTAGCTCGAAACTTCGGACTTGGTTACCGGTGGCAATTTTTCTCGTATCGTCTTCTCCACTCTAATCCCTTCCAACCTTGTTTCCCAACTGCCTCGTGAACTTCTGTTTTCCACTGATACTAAAACTCCCCCACTCTCTCTATTTCCCTTGTTTTATTAAAATAATAATATTTTAATATAATGTCTAATGGGCCTAAAACATACACCCCCTAATTTACTAATTCCAACACGAAAACAAGCCCACTTAATTCGAACACACTCCAACTACGATAATATTACTAATATTATTATTCCGCGACTATAATATTATTTCTAATATTATTTCTACGACTTACCAACTTAATATACCGACTCAACGACTTAATTCACCGCAACACCAAAATCAATCGAATAATTCACAAACAATTAATTAAATATTTGGGCGTTACAGGCTTGATTGCTGATAACATCATTTGGATTAATCGTGACTTGCTAGGAATGGAGATCATTTGCAAATGCGGAGAATTCCCTAATGTTCCCTTGATAGGGAGGAAAGGTGGAATTAACTATAATCCCTCCCTAGCTATCAGACAGTTTGGCTATCCTTTGAAGAATCCACCCGAAGAGCGAGATGTCCGAGAATCCTTATTCTTCAATGGTATTGAGGATCAAGGGTTGATAAGGAAAGTTGTGAACGCTTGGAAACAGGTGACTAAGAAGGGTAAGATTCCATTCGGGAAAAGTAACAATCGGGCTTTCCATCCATATAAAGAGTGGATTAACAAGAGAGCAGAAGAGAAGCTTCTCCCATTCCCGGTGGAACCACCTCTGTATCCTTTGGTGATCGAGCCTCCTACCACCGTTGAGTTGGAGAAGTATAACACATTATGGGCTGAAAAAGAAAGGTTACGAGAAGAGAATAGTGAGCTAAAGAGAGAGATTTATCAGTGGAAGCATGAGCGGGGTGAAGCTGTTCATACCGCCAAGTTAAAGACAGAGCTCCTTGCTAAAGCAGAAAAAGAGCTTGCTGACATGGTTGCATCCAGGGAAAGAATGAAACAAGCTTTGGATGGTATCAGTAGCGTTCTCAGGTCCAAGGAGGAGGAATTAGGCAAGGCTTTGTTAAAGATTCACAGGTTCAATGATCACCAAGAAACTGCCATGGCTGAGAATAAAAGAAAAGAAGACGCTTACCTGGCTAAGATTGATCAGTTGAAGTCTACGCTCAAGAAGAAAGACGCCGAGATTCTATCAGGGATATTCAAGAGACAAGCTGTCCAAGATCAACTCAACAAAGCTATAGCCTCCATAGAGGAATTGAAAGTCCAAGCTGAAGTGAAGAAACCTAGACATGAGGGTCCTAGGATAGATGGTGCTACTGGAGAAGACGCTTGGGAGCTACATTGCCGATACTTGGATGGGATCATACACAGGAGAGACCTTCTCATTCAAGGGCTAATTCAGAGGCCGAAGCATCCCTATACCAGGAAGCTGTTCAAGGAAGCTCAAAACTGGTGCAGAAAGCATAGTGGATGGGGAGGATTGACTCTTGTAAACCTTGATGACATGCCTTAGTCTTCTTCCCTCTTTTATTGTATGTGGATCACCACCAGGCTTGTTGGTTGGGACCTATGGTTTTTATGTTCAGACTTGTTATCTTGGATTTGTGATTGTTGACATTCGGCTTTTCTCTGGTTTTCTTAATATATGAGCAGAAGTTCCATTATATCTTGTTATTAAATCGGAATCAAGGGGTGGATCACCTTGCGAATTTCCAAATATGTCCATTTGCATTTTCATAATCATTTTGCATAATCATTTTGCATGACAGATGTTTATCTCCGGTATTCTTATCTTGTTCTCATCTCAGAATTGCAGACTTAACTCCTCAGGCCATTCAAGAAGAGAATCATGGAACGAATCCAAGCTGAGTTGAGGGAAATGCGAAGCCAGATGGGGCAATTTGGGGAAGACATGCTCCAGGAGCAGAGGATGCTAAGGGAAGAGATCAATCAGATGAAGACTCAGATGGGTTTGATCATGGAAATTTTGAATAGGGTGTTGAAAAAGGAAGACAGCCCTGTACCCGCTTCCACAGCAGAGGGGCTCACTCCTCCCATCTCTTTGGGGTCTCCTCTAGACCATGAACTGCCTCGTGGATCCTCCCCACCGTCAGAGCTTTTTCATCAACAACCATTTCCTGAGGGTCTTAATCCAGAAAAGCTTGAAAAGAAGTTTGATCAGATCCCGATGCCATACGCTCAGTTGCTTCAGCACCTGCTCAAGTTTCAGCCGATTGAATTGATTGCTGCGGGACCTCCACACACCAAGTTTCGTATGGGTTCCAACGTCCATGATAGGTGTGAATTCCATTCAGGGGCACCTGGTCATAATGTTGAAGACTGTAAGATGCTCAAGTATAAAGTCCAAGAGCTCATTGACTCAGGGGCAATCAAGTTTACATCAGTTGGCACTGGTAAACAAAGTGATGTTACTCCCAGTGTTGCAAAAGGACTGATGACTCCCTCTTTTTCCAAAGGATCCACCTCGCGTCAGGGATCTCTTCCACAACCCTTGTTTGTGCCTCAGGCGAGTGCAGAAAGGAAAGTGCAGGGCCAGACTGGGCGCCCAAATCAGCACCGACAGCAGAATTATCAGCAACAGGGGCAATCGAGACCAAGAAGGCCCAAAAGGATAATTAATCCTGTTCCTATCCCTTATAGTCAGCTGTTTACGCGCCTGCTTAAGATTCTCTAATTCAAACAAGGGGTACCGCGCCAGTACCGTACCCTATTCCTCCCGATTATGACATGACTGCTAGGTGCGAGTTCCACTCGGGAACGTTCGGGCACACGATTGATGAGTGTAATGTATTCAGGCATAAGGTACAAGACCTGGTAGACTCAGAGATCATTGTATTCACCAAAGATGATATGTACATCAATGGAAGTCTCCTCGCTTAAATGAACACTCAGTCTGCAAGTACGTCCAGGCAGAATTAAGCTTCCTCAGCAATGGCAATCTTCAGTTTCTTTACTGCATTTTCATTTGTAGTTTTTTTTGTTAAAGCATCTTATGTATGCAAGACTTGTTTGTTTTTATGATGATATTAATGCAATAAGTATGTTTTCCTTGAAGAAATCCATTCGTATTCACTCTTAAATGTTTATATGCACTGCAATATCAATGTTTCTTGTTAAGAACTCTTGAGGGAGGATGACGAAATAAGAACGCAGGTCTCTAATGGTACGCTTTTGGATATAACCCTGTTGAGGATGTACAGGCATTGTTTCAAAACCATAAACACTGGAGAGATAAGGAGATAAACCCTCGTTAACCCCTTTGAGCCTCGGAGTAGGAGTTTCTTTCGTACGAAAAAACCCTCATATTTAACCCAGGGGCAGGGTAGGCGTCAGTTAGTTTGACCGAGCGCTCAAAGTCCAAGGAGAATATGCAAGAGATATGAAACCCCGATGGTTATCCGTCAACAACTAAGGAGTGAGGCAGTCACAACCCTTTCAAGCAAGTAAGACAACCAGTGTCACACGCTTTGTTCAAAAGGGGAATAAAAAGAGAAAGCCCGCTAAGTCTAAAATTGAAAACAAGCGACTTAGGCAAAAGTCAGGGCATCCCGCTGGACTTCAAAATCAAAAAAACTCAAAAGAGTCAGTCCAGGCAAAAATTAGGGATCAAAAAAAGAAAAAGCGGAAGGAGAAAAGAAAATCCCCGATAAGAACAAATTCGTGTGATTACAGACACAAAAGATAAAAGGGATGACTGTCACTCCAAAACCTCCTTAGGGGTCAAACCATTAGTGGCATAGGTTCCTTGAAGATCATAAATCTTTCGAGAAATGAGCGTTTGGGTCAGATTAACTGAACATAGGACTGGAGAACATCACGAAGAGTGGGTGGGCACCGATAAACTTCGAGCCATAAATCCTCTTTTCTGAAACCGTGAACCAGACCACGTTACAACCCTCTAAAGTCCTAATTGAAACAGGGTTTATTCCGAAGGCGTACTTCAACAGGACAGCGTTCCTGACTCCTATAAGTTGTGTTAATAAGATTTGTTGGTATTGCATGTGCGCATTGTTTTGCCATTCAAAAATCAAGGTCGCGTCCCGGCTAGTGATTCGTTCACAAGGTTGGGCGACACATTTTCAATAAAAACTTCAAGATTAACATGAGTGTTGCATTAGAATTCTCATAGATGACTTGTTCTGTTTGCATACATGTGCCTAAGCATCAATGTAGCTTACACAGTGAAAGTCAGTCAAGAAGCTTGATCCTGCCAAGTTGGGTTGCTTGAAAATTCCGAAGGACAATCATATCAAGGGGCATGCTGCCAAGAGACTCAGTGTAGAGTGGGCTCTCCTAGTAAGTCGTGTTAGGACGTAGCCAATCTGGGGCAGTCACGTCGAGAAGTCCCTCTGAAATTCAGTTATTCTGGGGTATTCATGCTAAGCTCAGGGGCAAAGTCACTTCAAAGCTCATATTAGGACGGGCCACCTCTAGAGGGTGGGAGACTGACCATTCCTGAAAATGGTTATTTGAAAGCACCTCTTCAAGGTACAAAATACTGAGGCAGAGTATTTCGAGGTAATGTACTCCATAGATTATAAGGACTGGGGCAGTTAGGTCGAGATCTGATAAATCTCTCCAAGAGTTTGAAGACCCCGGGGCAGCGCGAAGGCCCGGTCTTCTGTAAAATCCTTTTGAGACGATTTCTTCCATTAGACCTGGTGGTCTGGGGCAGGTGGAAAGTTCAGAGAGCCTCTTATGACCACAAAGACAAGTTAAGCTGTAGGGCAACAGGGTCATACTTCCCCAGCAGTTTGCTCTCCCCAGCATTTGAGATTGCACTTTCCTCAGCCGAGCAGAACTTCCCCAGCAGGAGACTTGGGAGGTATTTTCTCTGGGTTAAGACACATTTCCCCACAGAGTCTGAACGCTTATTTTCCTCAACCAGTCAGGAAATGTTTTCCTCAGCAGCAACGGTGCGACCTGATCCTCAACAGATAAGTAAGCTTGATGTTATCCGCTAGCAGGATAGATGTCAGCATTTACCGTTCCCCCAAGCAGAGTTTGGTGGTGATCCTCGCAACAGTTTGTCCAACAGGGGTTGACATCCCTAGCAGGTTTTTAATCCAAGTGATATCTGGCACTCTTCTGATTCAAGCCGTAGCCTCCCTTTTCAAAAGGTTATGTATAACCCCCAGTGGAGCAGATGTTCTTTCGAGATTTCATCCCCAGCAGAAGTTGTTGATCCAAAGAGTCGGTTGGAGTGATCCTTCTCAGCGGAGTTCCTGTTCAAAGGACAATTTATTTCTATCGCCAGCTAAATTAGTCTTTTCTTTCCAGCATTTATTTTGCTGGAGGGACCCTTTTTGCATATCATAAGCATTTGCATCGCATCCTCAAAAACATGGCATTTTCATTTGCATTCGAAGCATAAGCCAGGTTTGATACTTTCTTTGCCAGCAGGAGGGGGCATCACTCAGGAGATTTTGGAGGGACGCGTTCCTCATATTTGTACTCCTCGGCAAAGTCTTTTATTTAGACTTCTTCTTCCCCAACGGAGTCATCTTACCAGTAGGTTCTGAAACGAGGTGGTTTAAACAAAAGTTTTGTTTTCACGTTATCCCCAGTAAAGTCCACTTTATGTTGGTTATCCTTTGCGGGTGCAATTGAGGTTGTGTTCGTTTTGTGGGTGCGATTGAGGTCGTATTCGTATTTTATTTGTGGGAGTGATTGAGGTCAGTCTTCCTTCGCGGGTATAATTGAGGTTGTATTCGTTTCGTGGGTGCGATTGAGGTCGTATTCGTATTTTATTTGTGGGAGTGATTGAGGTCAGCCTTCCTTCGCGGGTATAATTGAGGTTGTATCCGTTTCGTGGGTGCGATTGAGGTCGTATTCGTATTTGTGGGAGTGATTGAGGTCAGTCTTCCGTCGCGGGTATAATTGAGGTTGTATTCGTTTCGTGGGTGCGATTGAGGTCGTATTCGTATTTTATTTATGGGAGTGATTGAGGTCAGTCTTCCTTTGCGGGTATAATTGAGGTTGTATTCGTTTTGTGGGTGCGATTGAGGTCGCATTCTTATTTTATTTGTGGGAGTGATTGAGTTCAGCCTTCCTTTGCGGGTATAATTGAGGTTGTATTCGTTTTGTGGGTGCGATTGAGGTCGTGTTCGTATTTTATCGATGGGAGTGATTGAGGTCAGTCTTCCTTGGCGGGTATAATTGAGGTTGTATTCGTTTTATGGGTGCGATTGAGGTCGTATTCGTATTTTATTCGTGGGAGTGATTGAGGTCAGTCTTCCTTGGCGGGTCTAATTGAGGTTGTATTCGTTTTTGTGGGTGCGATTGAGGTCGTATTCGTATTTTATTCGTGGGAGTGATTGAGGTCAGTCTTCCTTGGCGGGTATAATTGAGGTTGTATTCGTTTTTTGGGTGCAATTGAGGTCGTATTCGTATTTTATTCGTGGGAGTGATTGAGGTCAGTCTTCCTTGGCGGGTATAATTGAGGTTGTATTCGTTTTGTGGGTGCGATTGAGGTCGTGTTCGTATTTTATCAGTGGGAGTGATTGAGGCCAGTCTTCCTTTGCGGGCGATTGGGGTCATATTCATTTTCTTGTGGACATGATTGAGGTCATATTCCCTTTTTCCAGCACGCTCCGTCTCGTTGTTCTCATCACTAGCAAATTTCTGGGGTTCTTTCAGTATTCAATCCCCGTGTATCCTGGAATGTCTGAGTGCCGTTGCTATCATACCACTCAGGACTAAGTTGATTGAATAGGGGCAGCTGTTGCACCCCAAAATTTGCCCTCCTTACTTTTTACTAACTGGCTTATGTTTCATTTCATTATCATGTATGCATATCATTAGCATGGGGTCAAGGTGCCTGAGGCAATCCAGGAAGGTCATATCTGGTCCATCACATCATCAAGGGTTCACAGGTGGCAAGGGATCTCAAGTGGATTACTCCCTCCTAACCAGTGCATGAATTAGGGTCTTGAGATTCTTGGGTTTATTGCTCCAATAGGTAAGCTCTTTGGGTTTTTATCATCAACAAATGGCATATCTTATCTTTGTTGGAGAGGATACACATCATATTCAGAGGAATTTGAATTTGGAGACTGTGCTATTTCCTCCTAGACTGAGGGTACCAAAACTAGGGTTTGCTATAAAGTCAGTTTATTTCTGATTTTTTGGGCAAGACTTGATTCCATGGTATTCCTGGGGTTCCTAAGTATCTAGGAGTGGAAGATTGTCCATCGGTTTGGTTCAGGAGGAGTTCAATTGGCCAATGGATTGAAAATCAGTTAACTTGTTCAAAAAGTCAACTGTGGTCAACACAAAGTCAAACCTCAGGATTTTTTGGTCAACATCAATATTATGGGGTGAAATTCATCATTTGATCAAGGTTTGATCATGATTCATCATGGAAACCTCATAATCATCAAGAATCAGGAGTTACTAAATTAGGGTTTTTGTAGGAAAAGTCAACTGTACTTAGACCAGGCCTAACTTCCACATACTTCATCAAAAATTCCTCAACCAAAGCCCATCTTGAAGGAAATCTAATTCCCTACAACTTTGTGTCTCACAAACCAAGGCCAGAAATGCTTCATTTGGGAGATATGAGCCAAGACATTATAGGTCATTTTGAAAGTCAACAAAAGTCAACCTTCTTCAAAAGCTCATAACTTGAACATGGAAGATCAAATTGGCATGGGACCAAAAGGGTTGGTTAGAGGACATCTTGAGGTTTCTAAAAAGTATTAGTTTGTATTAAGGAGCTAAAAATTGAAGGAGTTATGCTTAGTCAAAGTTGGACAATTTTGAGGAGGTGCACAAAGCAAACTATGCCTAAAATCCAAATTTTGACAAATGGGCCATAAGTTTCTTAAACCAAACATAAACATAAAGCCATGCACGACCCAAAGAGCATATATTTGGTTTTTCCTCATTTTATTTTATTTTTATTGGATTTTTTAGTTAAAATTCAATAATAAATGAAATAATTCAAAAATAATTAACAATGGATTATTCAGGCCCAACTCACCATCAGAAGAGAAAACCCTAGTCTTTATAAGCTAATTCATGCTAGGGTTGAAAGATAGACACGTTCAATTGGAAGAATTCTCACAAAACCCTAAAAGAGGATTCCTCACCAAAACTCACGATCCACAAGGAGATTCTTCAAACCTCTTCCACAAAGCTTCTCTTGATAATCTATAGAGTGCATATCAACCTCCATTTGCATCAAAGAGCAAGAATTCAGACCGTGCCATCTCAGGTTATCCACTTTTTGCATGATCACGAAACTTTCTTTTTTGATATTCATAAGATTGTGTGACTCCCACTGATCATCCTGATATAATTACTTTTAATTATGGATGCGTGTATGGCCTGTTATGTGAGTTTAAAGTTTTGAATCCTTACACTAATCCCTTCGTTTTTTGTTATGTGTTAATTATTTGTGAATTTGGAGGCCATATTTGGAATCCTCTTGGAATTCCGGTTCGAACGGTATACGGTTTGGGGTTTTCTGGGCATTTTTAATTTGCAGGTGGTGGTGGCAGGCGGCCGGAGCTAGGGCTCCGGTGACCTGGGAAGTTTCCGGCCGGTGAGGGGTCCAAGTGGAGAAGACGACCTCCCAGCCGTCCGATCTCTTCATCGTGCGGTCATCAGCACGCCATGTGTTGTTTTTTTTTGTTTTTTTTCTGAATTAAAACTAATGATCTGATGTTTACTCACCCATGCCAGCTACCGTGTGCTTCCAATGAGATTGCTCCATTTCGCTTACTTTTCATTGACTTTTGACTGGTTGACTCAATTATGTGCACACGATGCATCAGACGGACAGGAATGTGCCAACACATTAAAAAACCCACGCGCATGGCCCATGGGGGGGCACACGGTGAACTCCCCAGTTTTTTGTTTGGTCTGATGGTTTGGTGGGCTGGGTTGCTATGCGCACCCCCCACGCTTTGGCCCAACTACAATTTCCTTTTCATTTCCTTGCTAATCACACCCCCAGCGCCTTTATTTCATTTTATTTTATTAAATCATTATAATATCATTTTTAATTTTAAAAAAAATACCTAAGTGCATTTAAAAAATCCTAAAAAATTTCATGCATCATATTTATTCACTTATAAAATTTTCACAAATTTTATTTTTTTTTTTTTATTTTATTTTCATCATTTAAATTAATTGTTTAAGTCAACTTCTTTTTAATTGCACATCTCATGCATATTTGAACTTCTCCATTTTAATTCTCTGTAATCCTAAAATATTTTTCACTCGTTCTTTTTGCATTCATTCACTAACATTCTAAAGTGCTTAAAAATATTTTTCTTGCATTTTTAATTTTATTTCACATTGCATTTAGGTCCTTCTCTTTGGCACGTTGAACCCTCTCCCTTATTTGACCTTCGTGTGATTATTTGAGTGGCTAACGCTTTGAATTTTTGCAGGGATTTTTTATATATTGTTTGCCTCTGGTTGAGGATCCCTTAGGATTAATTTGAGAATTTTAGGAATCATTTTTCTAATTATTGGGTTTGTTTTCAATTGAGATTTTCTTGCAGGCGCACCTTTGACCTTGTATAATTACCTTGTTTGAAAGGCACTTGTGCCATTTGCTTTGGGGGCTGTCTCTTTGTTTCTTTGATTCATGTTTGGTTTATTATTATCGTTGTTTACCGTTGGTTGATTTTTATTCACCTCATTGATCTTATTCACGTCTGTTTCTTACTAACCTTCTATGCAGGATCAAGGTAAGTTCCTTGAGGGTATGGATAAGTATCCATGGTTACCCTCACCTTTTCTTCTCTCCTATTTTTATTCTTTAGGGTTTAGGTCATCTTCAAGCCTCACTAACCGTAGGTCACCCATGCATGATAACATTAGGACCATTAGTTTCCCTTTAGAGTTGCCCTTGTGTCTTCTCTCTCCTCATCTCAAATTTCTTTAAAACACTTAATAAGAGTAAGGTGTATTGCGCACGAGCCTTAAGTATGGGGAATGAGAAATGAGGGGCTTCCTCTCATCTTTCTAGAGTGCTTAGCGAGCGTCCTGTCTTGGGACGATGCGTTAAGTATTCGCCCCTGTGCCCTAGACTTTGGTGCAATGCAGCTTAGGAACTAACTTAAGCCACTGCTGTCCTAAAAAACACCAACCAACTTCAAACCTTTTTGTCCTTCGGGACCTTCAACTTAAAGGCTATTTTCAAAAAGGGCACGTTACTTTCCGTCTGAGTCGCAAACAGGCATCGACCCTAACTGCCGGACGCGAACTTAACGTCGCTCATAAAAAACACAAAAAGAACTTGGTCCGAACTATGTTGACTCTGAATTCCCCATTGCACAAGGGGGGTACGTAGGCCTAGGACGTAGACGATAGGATAACTCACCCTTAGAATAGACAACAAGCGTGGATCCCATCGAGTACGATGGACCCGTGGGGTGCTAGCACCTTCCCCTCGCGTAACCGACTCCCGAACCCAGGTTATGGTTGCGATGACCATTCCTTTCCCTCTTCCTAAGGTTTATGCAGTGTTCCCTTTCCCTCTCTTGGGATAAATTTACACGGCTGGCGACTCTATTTTTTCGCGCCACTCTTGCGTTTGTACCTGGATGAAAATCCTGGGAGCAACACATATGGTGTAGGGAAGCTGTCCAGGTCATCACCACTCATCTGTAACACTTCCAACTCAAAATCACATATGCTCTTGCTGTCACGACTTGGAGGTAAGCCTAAACTTGGTCATCTCTCAATCTATGCATATTTCCTCGCACAATAATTTGGCCATATGTTCATAATCATGCATGGAATGTTTTCCCTCAATTAATTGCATTGTTTGAATCGTGTATCAAAAATCCTAGCCTTCATGCAGAAATTAGGGTTCTTGAGGTTTCTTCGTGATTTCTTGTTGTATGTTTAATTTAAATGAAATTAAAGTACATAGACATGATCGTGAGGTTGAGGCGAGCATAATGATATGTGGATTGCATGTTATAATTACGTATTCAGTGAAATTAGATGGAAAATGCAAATCTGGGCAAACTGAAAAACGCGCGTGTTCTTGGTGTTGTTCTTGGCGCCATTTTCATATATTTGAATATTTGAATTTTGTGATTTTGTTTAATTGATTCAAAAATTAATTTCTCTCTGAGTTTTAATGATTTTGAGTTGATTCTTTTTTTAATAATTCACAAAAATGTTAAAATATTTTATTTTATCAAAAAATCCCAAAAATATTATTTATTTCATATAATTGATATTTTTGCAAAGAATTAATATTTTGATTATTTTTGGCATTTTAAATATTTTTTCTACATTGATTTTGCAACCTTTGATGCTTTCTAATTATTTTGTAGGTCAATAATTAATTTTTGAAGCATTAATCCAAGATCACAATTTGTTTTCCATGTGTTAAAAAATTTTTGATCATTTTAATTGAATTTTTATTCAATTAAATACATTTTTGAAAACAAAATTAGGGTTTTGGATTAATTCAACCCTCATAAATCATTTTAAAAACACTTTGGGCCTCTATTAGAGTGTAAGACCCAATCCTTTTTTTGACTAAATCATCTTTGGGCCTCACTTATTGTATAAGTCCCGATACCGTCAAAAAACAAACGGCGCGATCGTCGCCTTTTCAAAAATCATCTGGGCCTACCCTCGAGTAGTAAGACCCATTTATTTTTCTTTAAACCTTTTTGGGCCTCTTGAGAGAGTGTAAGACCCATCCCCCCTTGTACAAAAAACTTTTTGGGCCTCACTCATTGTATAAGTCCCTCTGTACAAGTAAACGGCGCGATCGTCGCCCGTTTAAAATTAAAAACCATCTGGGCCTACCCTCGTGTTATAAGCCCCACTCTTTTCTTTAAACCTTTCTGGGCCTCTTGAGAGAGTGGAAGACCCATCCCTTTGTACAGAAAACCATTTTGGGCCCCAGTCACTTGTATAAGTCCCTCTGTACAAATTCAACAGTGCGCTCACTGATAAAACCTTGGGCCTCTCCTTGAGCTGTAAGCCCCAAATCTTTCTTTTTCAAAGCACTTTCTCCTTTGATTTTGAATATACTGTTGTTTTTAATCTTTCTTTGTTGAACAACTAACCAAACAGCATGGAAGCACTACAACCGAGTAAGTGGTTATCGCTTTCATTTACTGCTTTCATATTATAAACTGTATTGTGGGGCTGCTCACTGTAAGTCTCCTTTCATAAACTCATATCTACTGTGTAATAATAGTATAGATATTTCGAGTTTCCCCGACTACTACGTCTAGAACTAAGTGACGCCGTTTCATTTATTCGTAGAAATAGACGCCTAGATCCCCAATAGGAGCACCAGATACAGTCTTCTCTTCGGCTGTCCTCCTTAAGAATCGTCAAGAAATTCTATCCCCCAGAGATGAATTATTCTCGGTGAAACTTCTCTTGAATTTCTTCAAACCGCCGAACGGTTCAGACTCTCTCTAAAAGTTAAAGTCACTGGATAGTAAACCTCGCACGTTTACCAGTGGTTTTAACTCTAAAAGAGTTTTCCTGAACTTTTCTTTGGTTTGGGACCCACGGGCTTCTTAAAAGCACCGGCCTCCTCTTGGGCATCGTATAAGGACCCACAGGCTTCCTAAAAGCAACCCCGCCTCCTCTTGGGCATTATTCAAGGACCCTACGGCTTCTTAGAAGTATTCACAGCCTCCTCTTAGGCTTCGTATAATGATCTCTTCCTCCGGGAATGATAGCCTCCTCTTGGGCTTCGTACAAGGACCCGTCGGCTTCTTAAAAGTTTCCAGCCTCCTCTTGGGCTTCGTACAAATTGTCCCGACGACCTCCTAGAGGTATAGGAACAGAACCTAGTCATCCTCATAGAACAGTCTTTTCATAGAGTCTACTACTATTTCTCGAAGCATAGTACAAAAGATAAAACTCTAGACTTGGACAGTCTAACGTCCTTGAGTCTCAAAGACATTCTCAAGCACCCTTCGTTAAAGGAAACCCGCAGACTCGGATAGTCTCGATACCCTTTGGATTTCCCGTTTCCTCGAAGAGAGGGAAATATCCCTGATCCTCAAATCAAATCCCTGAGTACAGTGTTACTCATATAAGAACTGATTTTCTCTTTTAAATCAGTATATTGGATCTGTCACTCAACCGAAACAGTTACAATAGTCTCCATCTCGGGCTTCGTACGAGATACCAAAATTCTCCCCAGTGGAGTCAAAACAACCTTTTAGCCTCTCTCTCAGGCTTTGTATGAGACACAAAAGATTCCCTCGTTGAGTCAATCACCCCTTTTTTTGCCTCCATCTCGGGCCTCGTACGAGATATAAATCCCCTAAGCAAGAGTCGAACTCTTTGCTAGCCTCCTCTTAGGCTTTGTATAACGATATGCCCCACTGGGTCAAAAACTTTTAGCCTCTCTCTCGGGCTTTGTACGAGACACAAAATAGCCTCCTCTTAGGCTTTGTATAATGATTTTCCTAGCGGAAATTAGCCTCCTCTTAGGCTATGTGTAAGAAAACCACTGGTTGATCCAATCGACCTTTTAGCATCAAAGCTGTGCCTCGTTCGCAGTACACAAACATCAACAACTCCTTTCCCTTCATCTAATCGCTGTAAGCGGCAAGCCTCTGGATCATCTACATCCATGCCACTGTCCCTCTTTTAGCATGAGAAATTCCTAAGGAAAGATGGCATTGCTCTACACTGAGTTAAAGTCTTCTCCTTCAGGTTAAAACCCTTTCTTCGGAAATTATGGCATTGCTCGGATCCGCGTATCCCAGTTAAAGTAATTCTCCTTCTCCCCTCTTTAGAGATGACAAATTCTCTCTAAAGTCGAGGTCTTTCAGCTTCACGTCTTGGGCTTTGAACAAGACACAAATAGACCTTTTAGCTTCACATCTTGGGCTTTGAACAAGATACAAATCACCTTTCGCTTCACGTCTTGGGCTTTGAACAAGACACCAAAAACCAATTTCCTCCCATAGAATAGGAGGAACTACGAACGCTCTGATTTCCCTGTTTCGGTAAACGGGAATACGTAGGCATAAGATCGAAAGAAAAGATCTTAGCGAGCGCAATCAACAAAAAACCCAAATCCCATATCTCCATCAATTAAAAGCAGTAATTCAAAAGCATCAGTCCTAACATCCTAATCCTTATTCCCCGCCAGAAACCTTTTGCCCAAGCCCTAGAGAGAAAGAACCTGTATTGGCGAAATACGAATAACCAGTACAAAAGCCCCTCCACATTGATAGCATCCATAACCTAACAGACCGCTGTTTAAACTCAGTATGCAAAGCAGGGTTAATTGGAGACATCTATTTCCCTTCCTTATTCAGCTCACAATAGGATAAAAAATGAATCGACCTGTAGTTTAAAGCTCAAACCGCAGAGAGCGACCAACGCTTAAGAACCACGTCCAAAATCGCTCGCTACAGAAAAGTGGCGCCCACCGTGGGGCACTTCCTTTCTTTCTACTTCTCTTGTGTGAAAAATTACACAAATGGCGACTCTGATGGGGAGTCTCCTTTTCTGCCTTAGGGCATCATCCCTGTTTTCCACGGAAAATGGGAACTCTACCGAAGAGAAAGATTGACCTATGCTGGTCCATCTCTTAGGCAGGGAACCACAGATTGGGGCTTACGCCGGGGAACCCATTTCTGTCAGGAACTTAAGAATCGTAGCTTTATAAGTCTAGGATGATTAGGACAAATATATATACTGCTTTTCCTAATTGCTATACGTGTTTATTTTTCTGCTACTGGGAATGCGTGTGATGCCGCATGTGGTGAGATTGAGTATACACTTAAGAAAAGCAAACCTTTTTCGTAGTGCGGAAGCTATCGGAAATAGCTGTTACGCGATACTACCCTCATTTGAGGCTGGTGATCTATTCTCGGTGAATGGCACTTACTCTAAGATTGCACACAACTCGCTGGCGATCCGCTTGTTGTTTTGCTTTCCTGGGAGGAGCTGATGATAATGAGTACAGGTACAAAAATCACCCTAGTATAAACCTTTGGGGATGGGTAGAGCCTTGACTTCATGACAACGACCCTCTGACCCCATGTTTTTTCTATGTTTTTGTGTGCTGCATTCATGCATTCATTTAATAAAACATTAAAACATTCAAAAAACCTTCTCTTCTAGTCTCTCTATTTTTCAAATTAAACTAAGACTATGATTGCAAATATCAGAGAAAAAGATTACGCTAATGGATTTCGGTAGAAGGAGAACTCACCAGTATACCTTCAAGGTTCCAAAACTAGGGGATTTGAGAAAGTTAGCAAGGATGATCGTTAACCCAGAGGCTTTCAGAGCCAAGCACGGTGGCTTGTTACCACTGTTAAGATTCCATGTGATTAAGGGGATCATGGACGCACTCATTCAGTTCTACGATCCGGTTTATCATTGTTTCACATTCCCGGATTACCAGCTATCACCAACACTGGAGGAGTATTCTCATCTGACTGATTTACATATCACTGATCGAGCTCCGTTTTCTGGACTGGAAGAAATTCCAAAGAATCAGACTATTGCAAGAGCAATTCATTTGGACGAGTCTGAGGTCAGGACTCACATGATTACTATGGGTGGCATCCAAGGTTTGCCAGCCCAGTTCCTGACCAAGAAAGCTCTGTACTTTGCTAGTATAGGGAACATGACTGCTTTTGAAAGCATCTTTGTCTTGCTCACCTACGGGTTATTTTTGTTTCCCAACATCAATAACTTCATCGATATCAACGCTATTAAGGTTTTTCTCATTGGAAACCCTGTGCCGACTTTGCTCGTAGATGCGTATCATTCTGTACACTTAGGAAATTTGTACAGCGAAGGGGAGATCACATGCTGTGTACCTTTGCTTTACAAGTGGTTTATCTCTCACTTGCCCAAGTCTGCCGCTTTTTGGGATTGCAAGAGTGTCTTACGTTGGTCACAGAAGATCATGTCTCTCACCAACTCTGATATAGATTGGTGTAATAGGATTTATGAGGGAATCAGAATTATTGACCGTTGTGGAAACTTCCCCAGCGTACCCCTCATAGGAACTAAAGGAGGAATCAACTATCATCCAATATTAGTTCTTCGTCAATTTGGATACCCGATGAGACACATCCCACTGGGTGTTCATCTGGAAGGTCTTTTCTTCAAAGAAGGAGAAAGCGACAGAGCACTAAAGATGGAAATAGTGCATGCTTGGAAACAGGTTCATAAGAAAGGACGAGAGTCTCTGGGAAAACCGGACTGTGTCTCGGTGGAGCCTTATCTCCATTGGGTACAAACTAGAGCTCTCAAGCTAAAGATGCCTTATCCTCGTTACGGAATTCTTCCACCGAGGGAAACTATCATGTACTTCATGACGGAAACTGAAAGGCTTCAGGTTACTCTCAACAAAGTTCAAAAGGAAAGAAGATCTTGGAAAAACAAGTGCCACACCCTCAACGTAGGGTGTATCCAAATACAACAATTACTCAAAGAGAAAGATGCTCTGATTGAAATTTTGGAGCAGCATGCTGTAGAGAATCAAGATGACCAAAGGAATTTGCTCGCTCCTTTCACTTGGCAAAGGAATGACAACCCGACAACGACTCAAGAGCCCCGGTCAAAGAAAAGGAAGATACCAGAGTCAGCACCCGATTTCTCTTCAGAGAGGACTCGGGACCCATTAGTTTAGGTTTCTGTTTCTGCACTTTGTAATCTACTGTATTTCCATTTCTGTAATCCTTTGAATTTCAATAAAAAGGGGTTTCCCCACCGTTTGATATTTGCAATCTAATTGTCAAAGTTTATTTTGATTAAACCAAAAAAACAATAATTAATATAATCATTGCATTCATCATTCTCACATCGCGTATTCTTCTTACCTACGAATCTCACGTTTGTGTCTCGATTCTAGAGTCAAACTGTCTCATTCGTATAATACTCGGGCCAATCATCAGAAAAAGATGGATGATCTTGAGGAAGAAAATAGAGAGTTGAAAGAAGAGATCGACACTCTGAGAGAGGATATGAGAAAGCTTCGTAACGACATGCAAGCCATGGCAGAAGCTCAGCTACAAAGAACTGTGATCTCAGAGATCACCTCAACGCCCATCATAGAAAAGTATGATCCTAGGTATCAGATACCGAAAGATCGTCCTTGGGGCATGCCTGTTAACTATATCCCGGAAGGATATGTTTCGCCGATCACTGAAGATCAGGGAATCGCAACAGAAGCCGCTGGGCCTGAAGGTTACAAACTTCGGGAAAGCGAAGATGCCAGGGGCATACTCAAGACTCCTGAAGGTTACAAACTTCGGGAGGCGCCAAGACTTACTTCCGTAGTCACGGTACCACCCCCTGTGGTGCACACTGTCCCGGAAGGACAGATTCCACCAACACCTTCTGGTAAGAAGGAAACTATGTTTGACAAAATGGAGGAATTCCAGGAACAGTTCTTGGAAATGCAGAAAGAGCTGCAAGCCATTCGCGGTCAGGATTTATTCGGAAAGGACGCCGCAGACCTCTGCTTGGTCCCAAATGTGAAAGTCCCGCACAAGTTCCAAGTGCCCGACTTTGAAAAATACAAAGGTAACTCTTGCCCTCAGAGCCATCTGGTGATGTACGCTCGGCGGATGTCAGCTCAGACGGAGAATCAGGACCTGCTGATTCACTACTTCCAGGATAGTTTACTGGTGCCGCACTCAAATGGTACATGGGTTTAAACCGTACTACGATCAGTACATTCAGAGATCTTGGTACTGCCTTCGTCCACCAATACAAGTACAATTTGGACATGGCACCCGACAGAGATCAACTCAGATCAATGTCACAAAAGGACAAGGAAACCTTTAAGGAGTATGCTCAAAGGTGGCGTGAAATTGCCGCTCAAATTTGTCCACCTCTTGAGGAAAAAGAGATGACAAATATCTTCTTAAAGACCTTAAGCTCATTTTATTATGACCGAATGGTCGCCAGTGCGCCCAGTGATTTCACCGAGATGGTCGGTATGGTGTACGTCTTGAGGAAGCCGTCCGAGAAGGACGTTTGGTAAAAGACACTGGATCAACGAGCGGTACTAAAAAATACGGTAGTGCTTTCCCTAAGAAAAAAGAGCAAGATATTGGGAATATCTCTCTCGGAAAGCAAAGGCGTCGTTATCAGCCAGTAGCAGCTGTTACTCCTGCTATCGGCCCCGCGCCTGTTCCTATGTATCAACCTCAGGTTGCGCAGAGCCAACCTGACCAACAAAGGACACAACAGCCTCTTCAGCAGGCTCGTCCTCCATATAACAACAACCGTACAACACGGCCACCAGGATTTGATCCTATACCCGTAACGTACGCAGAACTATTTCCGTTACTGCTGGCTAAGGGGCACATTGAGACTAAGTCTCCCTTTTCAGTTCCGGAAAATCCGCCTTTTTGGTTTAAAGCGGATCAAACATGCCCTTATCATCAAGGAGGTTCAGGGCATAACATTGAGACTTGTCTCAATTTCAAATCCGACGTGCAAAAGCTTGTTAGGAGCGGGCTCTTATCTTTAAAAGATACGAATCCTAATGTTCTTACGAACCCGCTGCCTCAACATGAGAAGGCTGCAGTCAATCTGATTGAGAAAGAGACTAACAATGTCTATCAAATTCACGATGTACTCTTATTGGGGACCGATCTGGTCAAGATGCATTGTAGACAGAGAGGATATGGCCATGTACCACCTCATAATTATCACCAGTGTGATATCTGCTCTAAAGATAACCAGGGATGTTCTGTAGTGCAAGCAGCTCTACAGGAACAAATGGATCTTGGATGGATCCAAGAGCACCGAGTTCGTGGAGTTAACATGGTTTACACGAATTCCAACATCATTCAAAACCACGACATCCGTGTGATGAATGTCAACTTGGTGGCGATGCACTCAAGGCAAAGCCAGTATCATAATCTGCCGCAATACGATTATAGTTCCTGTCTGATTTGCTCGGTAAACAAACAAGGATGCTCTTTCATACAAGAGGCTCTCCAGCGTCAGATGGATCTTGGATGGATCCAAGACTACCATGATAGGAACTCCTATCAAATCAATATGGTTCAGATCTTCAATATCCGCGTAATGAATACCAACCTGGTAGAGTTACATGCTGAGCAGGTCCGACTTGGATTCTTAATATCACATGACTATCAAAGCTGTAAAGCGGGTTGCGAAAACGATCGAGGTTGTACCCTTGTCCAGGAGGCACTTCAGCACTTGTTAAATCACTGGTGGATGCCAATCTATATGGACAAAGATACTCAGCAGATTAGTATCAATAATAGGAATCCTACTCGTCGTCAAAGTCAGGATGTCCGATCAATGGAAGGTAACCTAGTGAGGTTACATTGTATTCAAAGTGGGCGTGGCCAGGTGCCACCATACAACTATGACAGTTGTAGCGTCTGTTCGGAAAGTAACCAAGGGTGTTACCTTGTGAGAGCAGCTCTTCAGGGTCAGATCGATCATGGAGAAATTCATCCATATCCAGGTTCAGGACCCATCATTTGGTCGCCGAACTACCTTGCCGATCAAGTTGAGGATGTTGTCATGATCTCTGGTCATCACCAGATCAGGGATGTTTTTGCCATCGTTCCTCTACTTGACGAATTCAGAGTTCCCAACCAGGAACGGATCGAGATTACTTATGATGGTCAGAAAAATCAGAAGGTTCCCATAGTCATCTATCTACCGGGACCACTACCGTATGAATCAGCTAAGGCAATCCCTTACAAATACGGTGCAACGATAATTGAGAATGGAAAGGAAATTCCATTACCCTCCGTTGTGAACATTGCAGACATCAGTCGAGTAACACGGAGTAGTAGAATCTTCAACCGAGGGGTTGGGGAAGTTAACAAAGAAAAGGAACTTCAGACGGAAGCTCCCGATCCACCAGTCGGTCAATCTAGTAATCCCGACATTTCGAAAAATGATGAGATGCTGAAGCTCATCCAAAGGAGTGAATACAACATTGTTGATCAACTGTTACAAACTCCTTCAAAGATCTCTGTGTTATCGCTGTTACTCAGTTCAGAAGCCCACAGGGAGGCTCTACAGAAAGTCTTGGAACAAGCCTTTGTGGAACAAGATGTAACAATCAGACAGTTCGATAGTATTGTCTCTAACATCACTTCCTGCAACAATTTGGGATTTAGTGATGAGGAATTACCTGAAGAAGGTCGCCGTCATAACATGGCGCTCAACATTATAGTTAACTGCCAGGACGATGCTTTAGCCAGCGTACTGGTAGACACAGGGTCAGCCCTGAATGTTATGCCGAAGTCCACTTTGATGCAATTATCATTCAAGGGCCCTCCGATGAGAGTCAGTGAGGTCGTCGTCAAAGCATTCGACGGATCCAGAAAAACGGTTATCGGCGAAGTTGATCTTCCCATAACTATTGGTCCTCACACTTTCCAAGTCACTTTCCAGGTCATGGACATTCGGGCAACGTACAGTTGTTTATTAGGAAGACCTTGGATACATCAGGCTGGAGCGGTTACTTCAACCCTCCACCAAAAGCTAAAGTTCGTCAAGAACGATCAACTTGTCACGGTTTATGGGGAACAAGCCTTGCTTGTGAGCAACTTATCATCATCCACTTGTGTGGAACCTGAGGAGGTTATTGGAACTCAATTCCAAGCACTATCGGTGAGCAAGAACGATCAATCCGAAGAAGGAACTTCAATTTCTTCATACAAAGATGCTATCAAAGCGGTCGAGAGTACCGATACAAAAGGATGGGGACGGCTTGTTATTCCCACTGACAATAAAATAAAGAAGGGTCTTGGTTTTTCTGCGACCTGTACTCAGATAACCGCCAACGATGAAAGTCTTCATCCCCTTCAAAATTTCTTCCATAGTGGAGGTTTTCTTCACCCAGTGTCTCAGACAGTTTATGCTATAAATGAGGAAGATTCCCCTGACACAGATGAAGAATGGAAGTCCTACCTTAACAAGGACGGCTATATGTCTCAGGAAGAGGTGCCTATGCCTTTTTGCTTTCCTACAGAAAGTCTGAGATTTATACCAAGATCAGATGTCGAAATGATCTACGGGGATTGTGATCCGGAAGGATGCCGTGCTCCGCCAAATTCATTAGAGGAAGACACTCTGATGAAAGAAAACTTTGATCACAATTACTATGGCCCGATGGATGGTCTGCCAATGTGGCAGCCTTACCCAGGAAACTTGGGGCAAGAAAGTCAGCCGAGTAATGAAACTCAGCTGAGCACCATTGAACAGAATACATGTGTCCCCACCATGTCATGGGATCAACACTCAGGTCATTCGGAAACTACTCAACATGAAGATGAATTCGCAACGTTTGCTGGACTTGAATTCATCAACTATGCTTTTCCCGAGGTCAACGTCATATAGAGAAGTGACTTCTCCAGTTCCAAAGAAGTTTTGGACACTCTGGGACAACCGAGTGGAAAATACGACTATATGGTCAAGTACACCGCTCCCGAAAGCTCTCGTATCAGGCTCGAAGATATCCAGTCAACTGGATGGGGAGATACAGCTGAGAGCACAAATGCTATGCAAAATACAACAGAGGAATCCTCCTACGACAATTCTGCTTGGGAAACAGATTCCAATGATCCTGCTCCACCAGAAATCAGCGTCATTTCTGAAGACAAATCAAGGAAGGTGCCAGACTTTGTGATTCACCGAGGAGTTCGCCGCCAATGGGTTCCCGTCGAGGTTCCGAAGGTCGTTCGTCAGTCAAAGTATTTGCCATCTTTAACCTTTCACCCTGCCCAGGTGAAACGGATGTTTTGATAGGGCTCGCTTTCTGTAAATTTCCCTCTTCGGTTTGCCCAAAGCGAGTGAGTTTTGTTTTATAGGGCTGTAGTTTCAAGATTCGACTTGTTCATTAATAAAATAACGTCGTTCTGTAATTTCCGCATTAATTGCTGTTTTCTCTTTTTGCTTTTTCAGAAAATGGTAATCCTAAAAAAAAAACAATTCAAAAATAAAAACAAGCAGTAAAAACAAATACACTGCACACACTTACATTTTCTTTATCTCTTCTAAACACGAATCATCACGTCATGCAGATTGCTTGTTTTATACCCCGTTGAAACATACGATCCGATGCCTTCTCCCAACTTTGAGTTCCCGGTATTCGAGGCTGAAGAAGAAGTTGACAACGAAATTCCAGAAGAGATCTCCCGACTACTCAGACAAGAGGAAAGGTCCATTGAACATCACAAAGAACCGTTGGAAACGGTAAGCTTGGGTTCAGAAAAAGAGAGAAAAGAAATCAGGATCGGAGCGTTGCTCAGTCCAACTGCCAGAGAGGGTTTGATAAAGCTTCTCAAATAATTCCCCGATGTTTTCACTTGGTCCTATCAGGATATGCCAGGGTTGGATACCAGCATCGTGGAACATCACTTACCGCTAAGATCGGAATGTCCGCCAGTAAAGCAAAGGTTGAGACGGACTCACCCGGACATGGCCATCAAAATCAAAGAGGAGGTACAGAAATAGATTGACGCGGGTTTCCTCGCTACATCTGAATATCCTCAATGGTTAGCCAACATCGTACCCATTCCCAAAAAGGATGGAAAGGTCAGAATGTGTGTTGATTACAGAGATCTGAATAAGGCAAGTCCAAAGGACGACTTTCCTTTACCACACATTGACATGCTGGTTGACAGCACAGCAAAGTTCAAAGTATTCTCCTTCATGGATGGATTCTCGGGCTATAACCAGATCAAAATGGCGCCGAAAGACATGGAGAAAACTTCGTTCATTACCCCATGGGGTACCTTTTGTTACAAGGTAATGCCGTTCGGTTTGAAGAATGCCGGGGCAACCTATCAAAGGGCCATGACTACTCTGTTTCATGACATGATACATAAGGAAATCGAGGTATATGTCGATGATTTGATTGCAAAATCAAGAACGGAGGATGAGCACGTTGAACATCTGTCAAAATTGTTCGAACGTCTAAGAAAATTCAAGCTCCGCTTGAATCCTAACAAGTGTACCTTCGGTGTCCGTTCAGGGAAACTACTAGGGTTCATCGTCAGCCAGAAAGGGATTGAGGTTGATCCTGACAAGGTCAAGGCCATTCAAGAAATGCCTTCTCCAGATTCATATTCCTTATGACCGCGACGTGTGCGCCAATTTTTAAATTACTGAAAAAGAACCAGGATTGCGTTTGGTCAGAAGATTGCCAAACCGCCTTCGACAGTATCAAGGAATATCTGTTGAATCCTCCGATTCTATCACCTCCAGGGGAAGGAAGACCACTAATCATTTACCTCACAGTCCTAGAGGACTCAATGGGATGTGTACTTGGCCAACAAGACGAAACTAAAAGGAAAGAGTCTGCCATTTACTATCTAAGCAAGAAATTCACCGACTGCGAGACTCGGTACACAATGCATGAGAAAACTTGTTGCGCTTTGACTTGGGCAACCAAACGTCTTCGCCAGTACATGATTCGTCATACTACTTGGTTGGTCTCCGAAATGGATCCAATCAAGTACGTTTTCGAAAAACCTGCTCTCACGGGAAGGATTGCCAGTTGGCAGATGTTACTATCAGAATATGACATAGAGTACCACGCTCAGAAAGCCGTTAAAGGAAGTATTTTAGCCGATCATTTGGCTCATCAACCGATTGACGATCAAGAATCAATCGGGTTTGACTTCCCAGACGAAGATGTCATGTATCTAAAGATGAAAGATTGTGATGAACCGCTACCCAGTGAAGGGCCAGAACCAGGTTCCCAGTGGGGACTCATCTTTGACAGAGCAGTTAATCATTATGGAAACGGAATTGGGGCAATCATTGTTACCCCTCAGGGTTCCCACATTCCTTTCGCTGCCAGACTTACATTCAAATGTACGAACAACGAGGCCGAATACGAAGCATGTATCATGGGTCTCGAAGAAGCGATTGATTTAAGGATCAAAAACTTGGACGTATACGGCGATTCAGCTCTGGTTATTAACCAGATAAAAGGAGATTGGAACACATACCAATCAGGATTGATTCCTTACAAAGACTATGCAAGAAGGTTGTTACCCTTCTTCAGTAGAGTCGACTTTCATCACATCCCTCGTGATGAGAATCACATGGCTGATGCATTAGCCACTCTCTCTTCCATGATTAGTGTAGGTCGATGGAATGACATAGCTAAGATCGACATCATGCGCCTTGAACGGCCCGCTTACATCTTCGTGATTGAAGCAGTCATAGACGACAGACCTTGGTATCACGATATCAAATGCTTCCTTCAGAAACAAGAGTACCCATCTGGGGCACTCAGAAAAGACAGGAAAACCCTCAGGAGATTGGCTGGAAACTTCTTCTTGAGCGGTGACACTCTTTATAAGAGAAATTTTGACATGGTTTTGCTCCGATGTGTCGACAGACCAGAAGCAGACATGCTCATGAAAGAAATTCATGAAGGATCCTTTGGCACTCATGCCAATGGACACACAATGGCGAAAAAAATTCTCAGGGCCGGGTATTATTGGTTGACCATGGAATCCGACTGCTACAAGTACATGAGGAGGTGTCACAAGTGTCAGATATACTCCGACAAAATTCATGTACCGCCATCACATCTCAAAGTTCTTTCTTCCCCGTGGCCTTTTTCCATATGGGGAATCGACATGATTGGTATGATTGAGCCCAAGGCTTCAAACGGACATCGGTTCATCCTGGTAGCCATTGACTATTTCACCAAGTGGGTCGAAGCAGCGTCATTCGCCAATGTAACCCGACAAGTGGTGGTCCGATTTATCAAAAACAATATCATCTGCCGTTATGGTGTTCCAAGCGAGATCATTACTGATAATGGATCTAACTTGAACAATAAGATGATGAAAGAGTTGTGTGCAGAGTTCAAGATCGATCACCATAACTCATCTCCCTACCGACCCAAGATGAACGGAGCGGTAGAAGCGGCTAACAAGAACATCAAGAAGATTGTTCAAAAGATGGTTGTAACCTATAAAGACTGGCACGAGATGTTACCTTTTGCTCTTCATGGTTATCGCACATCTGTCCGTACTTCAACAGGGGCTACCCCTTTCTCTCTAGTATATGGCATGGAGGCAGTGCTTCCCATAGAAGTAGAGATCCCGTCAATCAGGGTATTGATGGAAGCTTAGCTCACCGAAGCTGAATGGTGTCAAAGTCGACACGACGAACTGAACCTGATCGAAGAGAAGAGAATCACGACACTATGCCACGGTCAGTTGTATCAACAGAGAATGAAAAGGGCGTTCGACAAAAAAGTCCGACCTCGTGTCTTCAGAAAGGGAGACCTCGTGCTCAAGAAGATACAATCATTTCTCACTGACTCTCGGGGCAAATGGACCCCGAATTATGATGGCCCCTATGTGGTCACGAAAGCTTTCTCAGGCGGCGCCTTGAGACTTGCAACCATGGACGGAGAGGAATTTGCCTACCCCACGAATGTTGATGTAGTCAAGAAATACTTTGCCTAAACTAAAAAAAAAAAACGTCTCGGTGGATTGAAAACCCGAAAGGGCGGTCCAGGCAAAAGTTAGAGACATGGAAAAAAAGAATCATCCCGATGGATTGGAAATCTCATAGTACAATCCAGGCAAAAATTAGGGATAATGGCAAGTAACTATGTTCAACAGAGGCAAGTCCCTCAGCAGCAGCAGTTACAGCATCATCTATCGGAGGAAATCTCCAGTCAAAGGTCATCTTCGACAGAAGCTCAGGATGCCCCGAATTCAAAGTTGGTAGAAGGATAGTGGTCGTTATGTTTCAACGGAGGCCCTTTTCCCTGTAAATTACCATTTTCTAACTTTGTATATACTCTTTGGAATCACGCGTTTGGCTGATCTCCATCTTATCAATAAAATTTGAGCCTTTGTGCTTTTGTTTGTAATTCTTAACTTGCTTTAGCTTTACAGAACGACGTTGTTTAAACTTAATCAACGATTCTTGAAATAAAACAAAAATGAATTTACTTGTTAAAACTTTTTCTGCTTTTAAATTAAAGATGCCATTTCTTTTGACTGTTGAACATCAGAAGAACATCGATTGCTTCTCCCGAAGTAAGCAAATTTCAAAGTGCAGAATCAAAGTACTCCTTCTAAGCCAGTATGCCTGAATGAAGGGATCAACTGTGTCAGAGACCTTGTTTCGTCTGACATCCTCGGCCGAGTTCTCATCTCCTAAGCCCGATCAACATAGCTCCCCGCGTGGACTATCTCTCCTAAGCAAGGTGGAATTGCTATTTTGAATCAACGGTACTTCTTCGCCCCGCGATGGCCGAGTATCCAATTGTGTTCATCCATTAGTCTGTATGCCGCGTCTGTTTTGTCAGCATAAACATACATACTTCATGCATTTTATTTGCGTTCGCATTTCGTATTGCATCACTATCACTTGAGTCGGTCTTGTCCCCTAGTGATAAACAGGTTTCTCAATCGAGTTTGTCAGTTCTTTCCTCGTCAGGAAATGTTGCGTCTGCACAATCTCGCCACCAGTGTATCTTTAGATCAGAGTCGGCACTTGGCCACTTTGATAACTTGAACCTCTGAAAGATCAGAGAACCTTCAACAAATGTCACTCTTCGCCATTGAAGATGATATCCTTGCTTTCCCGGATTAAGGAAAATCCACAGAGAAAGCCCCGTGATCAGAGATTCGGCAGTACATCAGTATTTCTCCGAAAAGTCGTTGATGAAAAGGTCATCGACACCTCAAAATTGGACCCCATCATATGGCGTTTCTCCGGGAAGATCCCGAGAAAAGTATGATGAAAGATCCCAAACGAAAATAGTCTCTCAAGAGACTCGCTTTCCCCAGTAGAAATAAATGGCGTCTCCAATAGAGAAGTTTGTACAACTCTACAACTCAGACGAATGGGTTCCCCAGCAAGTCTGACATCCAAACTTTTTCCACTCAAATGGCATCTCCCCAGGAAAATTCGGCGAGAAGTTTGAGGAAAGCCGCTATGAATAGCGTCCCTTGTCAAGAAAGTTTATTGACAAAAGAAAATAAGACCAGTTCTTGGTAGGAAACCAGGATCGAGGGGAAGTTTAAATCTGAAACTTAGACCAGTTCTTGGTAGGAAACCAGGATCGAGGGGAAGTTTACTTCAGAAACTGAGACCAGTCCCTTGGTAGGAAGCCAGGATCGAGGGGAAGTTTACCTTTTCTAAGCATCATTGCTTAGCTAAAGAAGATGAATGCGTAAGCTACCATTCATAACCACCATCAAAATTTCGGATATTTCGATATTTAATCCTCTTGCACCCCGAATGCCCGAATCCCTTTGTCATTCATACCTTCGGGTCCAAGAAGATTAAATAGGGGCATCTGTAATACCCCAAATTTTGACCACTTAGATTTCCCATCATTGTGAAAATCATCATCACAATATGGATGAACCATCATGCTTCATCAGTCTCCCCAAAGATGGGTGAGCATCCACTACAAGCAAAATTAGGGTTTCAAGCCCTCTCTGAGTGCTTAGACAAAGGATCAATCAAGAAATGACATGATCTTCAACTTGTCTAATCTCTTAAACATCCACAATGGATCAAAAAGGACTCCCACTTCAAGGATTAAGCACAAGGCTGCTCCCTTCTAGGTGGATCAAGTCTCAAGATCGACAGTGTCACCAAATTAGGGTTTTGGTCGACCAGGGCCTCCAGATGGAAATTTTCATCTGGGCATAAGGCAATGATCCAAAACATGACCTAATATACTTCATGGAACCTCATGAACCCATGCATCAAGTCAATTTTGCCTCAGGGGATGCATTCATCAAAAATCAGGAATTAGGGTTTCTTGACCTAATTCACCCCTAAGTTGACTTTTGGGACAAATCATGAGCCAAGACCTCAAGAGATGATTTGAGGGTCTCTAATACACCAAATTGATCCATTTGGAACAATGGATTGATCCAAGAAGCTTGAGCAACAAGTTTCATTTTCATCTGCACCACAATTAGGGTTTTAAGGGAAAAGTCAACTGTAACTTTGACTTTTGACCAAGACATGCTCCCAAACCCTAATACATGATTGAATACACCCTATGACACCCATGGAACATGTCCATCAAGTTTGATTTAGGTCAAGGACATGATTTCCTGAAGAATTGCACAGTTTGGAATGCATCTGATAAAAAGTCAACTGTGCACAAAAGTCAACTTTGACTTTTTGAGATTTTTCACCAAAATGGATTTTTAACCCTAAAATGATGTTAATGTATGATTTGAATCATCATTCATCAAGAAAAATCAAGAAAAGTGAGATAACTTGTAAAAGGGGTAACCATAAAACTTAGAAATTTTTCTAAGTTAAAAATAAAGTGGCAAAGGTACCAACTTTGGAGGACCATAACTCCTAAACCACAAGGCCATTTTTTCTCATCCAAAGATGGATTTGTAGCCCTCATTATCACCTACAAAAACTTCAACTACAAGTCATTCAAATTCATTAAGGATTTTGAGTTATGGAGTGATCAAAGTGGCTGAAAAGTGAAAATGTCACTTTTTCCAACACTTAGTGAAATTTTCACTAAGTCAGAATTTGCCTTCACTTTTTGCCAAATGTAGGGGGATTTTTCACTTGGAATCAAAAGAGATCAAAACCAAACTTGTTCAAACAGTTGTTGTATCATGTAAGAGCTTTCAAAAATGGCCAAGAACATTGCCAAATTCAACCTACACCATGAGATACAACATTGGCAAGTTGCCTTGCTGAAATCTGTCAAAGCAAGGCAGAATTTGCATTTTGGCTCGATTTGCCAAAATCAGCCAATTGCAATTGCTCCAATCCACTTGGACACCTCAGAGGATTGAATCCAAAGGGGACAATCACTGATCCAAGCCTCCAAGGTCCAAGGAACAAGGAATAGCATGTTGAACCTAGAGTTGCCAAAATAGTGACAAGACTTCAAATTTGGAATGAGGCATTCAATGGAACCATCATGGTGGCATGGACTGAGCCATTCTCATCTGAAATCAGTTAAGACTTATCCAAGACCAAAGGGACCAAAGCTCTGTGCCCTAACCTCTAGTCAATGGCTAGAGGAGACTTTCATTTCCATTGGCCAACATTGAGGAAACCTACTTACCAGCTGCCATGTACTATTCCTTGCAAAACAAACTTGCTCTACTATAAATAGAGCTCAATTGTGGTCAGTTTAAGTACACCAAAGCCATCTAACAGATGCTTTCCTCAAAATCTCTTTCTCTTGGCAAAAATGCCTTTCTTAGCAAGGTAGCTATCGGGTTTTGAGTTTGAGAGCAATTCTGCACAAACCAATCACTCACACACCTCACATACATCACATATGAGCTGATCAAACACTCACATAACATCTGAAACATCAATTTCACAAAATCACTTGCCATCCACACAAGTTTGAAGTGAAGTTGCAGCTGAGATGCCATAAACTGATCCAGTCCATTTCAATTCAATCCAAGTGTTCAAACACACTCCATATGTTGTAGGGAAGCTGTCTAGATCATCACCACTCATCTGTAACACCTCCAACTCAAAATCACATCTGCTCTTGCTGTCACGACTTGGAGGTAAGCCTAAACTTGGTCATCTCTCAATCTATGCATATTTCCTCGCACAATAATTTGGCCATATGTTCATAATCATGCATGGAATGTTTTCCCTCAATTAATTGCATTGTTTGAATCGTGTATCAAAAATCCTAACCTTCATGCAGAAATTAGGGTTCTTGAGGTTTCTTCGTGATTTCTTGTTGTATGTTTAATTTAAATGAAATTAAAGTACATAGACATGATCGTGAGGTTGAGGCGAGCATAATGATATGTGGATTGCATGTTATAATTACGTATTCAGTGAGATTGGATGGAAAATGCAAATCTGGGCAAACTGAAAAACGCGCGTGTTCTTGGTGTTGTTCTTGGCACCATTTTCATATATTTGAATATTTGAATTTTGTGATTTTGTTTAATTGATTCAAAAATTAATTTCTCGCTGAGTTTTAATGATTTTGAGTTGATTCTTTTTTTAATAATTCACAAAAAATGTTAAAATATTTTATTTTATTAAAAAATCCCAAAAATATTATTTATTTCATATAATTGATATTTTTGCAAAGAATTAATATTTTGATTGTTTTTGGCATTTTAAATATTTTTTCTACATTGATTTTGCAACTTTTGATGCTTTCTAATTATTTTGTAGGTCAATACTTAATTTTTGAAGCATTAATCCAAGATCACAATTTGTTTTCCATGTGTTAAACAATTTTTGATCATTTTAATTGAATTTTTATTCAATTAAATACATTTTTGAAAACAAAATTAGGGTTTTGGATTAATTCAACCCTCATAAATCATTTTCAAAACACTTTGGGCCTCTATTAGAGTGTAAGACCCAATCCTTTTTTTGACTAAATCATATTTGGGCCTCACTTATTGTATAAGTCCCGATACCGTCAAAAAACAAACGGCGCGATTGTCGCCTTTTCAAAAATCATCTGGGCCTACCCTCGAGTAGTAAGACCCATTTATTTTTCTTTAAACCGTTTTGGGCCTCTTGAGAGAGTGTAAGACCCATCCCCCCTTGTACAAAAAACTTTTTGGGCCTCACTCATTGTATAAGTCCCTCTGTACAAGTAAACGGCGCGATCGTCGCCCGTTTAAAATTAAAAACCATCTGGGCCTACCCTCGTGTTATAAGCCCCACTCTTTTCTTAAAACCTTTTTGGGCCACTTGAGAGAGTGTAAGACCCATCCCTTTGTACAGAAAACCATTTTGGGCCCCAGTCACTTGTATAAGTCCCTCTGTACAAATTCAACAGTGCGCTCACTGATAAAACCTTGGGCCTCTCCTTGAGCTGTAAGCCCCAAATCTTTCTTTTTCAAAGCACTTTCTTCTTTGATTTTGAATATACTGTTGTTTTTAATCTTTCTTTGTTGAATAACTAACCAAACAGCATGGAAGCACTACAACCGAGTAAGTGGTTATCGCTTTCATTTACTGCTTTCATATTATAAACTGTATTGTGGGGCTGCTCACTGTAAGTCTCCTTTCATAAACTCATATCTACTGTGTAATAATAGTATAGATATTTCGAGTTTCCCCGGCTACTACGTCTAGAACTAAGTGACGCCGTTTCATTTATTCGTAGAAATAGACGCCTAGATCCCCAATAGGAGCACCAGATACAGTCTTCTCTTCGGCTGTCCTCCTTAGGAATCGTCAAGAAATTCTATCCCCCAGAGATGAATTATTCTCGGTGAAACTTCTCTTGAATTTCTTCAAACCGCCGAACAGTTCGGACTCTCTCTAAAAGTTAAAGTCACTGGATAGTAAACCTCGCGCGTTTACCAGTGGTTTTAACTCTAAAAGAGTTTTCCTGAACTTTTCTTTGGTTTGGGACCCACGGGCTTCTTAAAAGCATCGGCCTCCTCTTAGGCATCGTATAAGGACCCACAGGCTTCCTAAAAGCAACCCCGCCTCCTCTTGGGCATTATTCAAGGACCCTACGGCTTCTTAGAAGTATTCACAACCTCCTCTTAGGCTTCGTATAATGATCTCTTCCTCCGGGAATGATAGCCTCCTCTTGGGCTTCGTACAAGGACCCTTCGGCTTCTTAAAAGTTTCCAGCCTCCTCTTGGGCTTCGTACAAATTGTCCCGACGACCTCCTAGAGGTATAGGAATAGAACCTAGTCATCCTCATAGAACAGACTTTTCATAGAGTCTACTACTGTTTCTCGAAGCATAGTACAAAAGATAAAACTCTAGACTTGGACAGTCTAACGTCCTTGAGTCTCAAAGACATTCTCAAGCACCCTTCGTTAAAGGAAACCCGCAGACTCGGATAGTCTCGATACCCTTTGGATTTCCCGTTTCCTCGAAGAGAGGGAAATATCCCTGATCCTCAAATCAAATCCCTGAGTACAATGTTACTCATATAAGAACTGATTTTCTCTTTTAAATCAGTATATTGGATCTGTCACTCAACCAAAACAGTTACAATAGCCTCCATCTCGGGCTTCGTACGAGATACCAAAATTCTCCCCAGTGGAGTCAAAATAACCTTTTAGCCCCTCTCTCAGGCTTTGTATGAGACACAAAAGATTCCCTCGTTGAGTCAATCACCCCTTTTTTTGCCTCCATCTCGGGCCTCGTACGAGATATAAATCCCCTAAGCAAGAGTCGAACTCTTTGCTAGCCTCCTCTTAGGCTTTGTATAACGATATGCCCCACTGGGTCAAAAACTTTTAGCCTCTTTCTCGGGCTTTGTATGAGACATAAAATAGCCTCCTCTTAGGCTTTGTATAATGATTTTCCTAGCGGAAATTAGCCTCCTCTTAGGCTTTGTGTAAGAAAACCACTGGTTGATCCAATCGACCTTTTAGCATCAAAGCTGTGCCTCGTTCGCAGTACACAAACATCAACAACTCTTTTCCCTTCATCTAATCGCTGTAAGCGGCAAGCCTCTGGATCATCTACATCCATGCCACTGTCCCTCTTTTAGCATGAGAAATTCCTAAGGAAATATGACATTGCTCTACACTGAGTTAAAGTCTTCTCCTTCAGGTTAAAACCCTTTCTTCGGAAATTATGGCATTGCTTGGATCCGCGTATCCCAGTTAAAGTAATTCTCCTTCTCCCCTCTTTAGAGATGACAAATTCTCTCTAAAGTCGAGGTCTTTCAGCTTCACGTCTTGGGCTTTGAACAAGACACAAATAGACCTTTTAGCTTCACATCTTGGGCTTTGAACAAGATACAAATCACCTTTCGCTTCACGTCTTGGGCTTTGAACAAGACACCAAAAACCAATTTCCTCCCATAGAATAGGAGGAACTACGAACGCTCTGATTTCCCTGTTTCGGTAAACGGGAATACGTAGGCATAAGATCGAAAGAAAAGATCTTAGCGAGCGCAATCAACAAAAAACCCAAATCCCATATCTCCATCAATTAAAAGCAGTAATTCAAAAGCATCAGTCCTAACATCCTAATCCTTATTCCCCGCCAGAAACCTTTTGCCCAAGCCCTAGAGAGAAAGAACCTGTATTGGCGAAATACGAATAACCAGTACAAAAGCCCCTCCACATTGATAGCATCTGTAACCTAACAGACCGCTGTTTAAACTCAGTATGCAAAGCAGGGTTAATTGGAGACATCTATTTCCCTTCCTTATTCAGCTCACAATAGGATAAAAAATGAATCGACCTGTAGTTTAAAGCTCAAACCGCAGAGAGCGACCAGCGCTTAAGAACCGCGTCCAAAATCGCTCGCTACAATGAGGCCCTCCTCAAATCCCTCTGCAACCACAACCCATGATTGGTTTCTTTCCACACAAGTAACAAACCGAAAGTCACACTTTCACAACACACAATTCTCAATACTTCAAAGCTTATGAGAATTGACACACAAGAAACTCAATGCTTAAAAGCTTATGAGTAACTGACAGAACTTACAACACAAAAACCAGTCCTTATATTGTTATCAGAATGATACCAGCTAGGCTCACAAAATACACTTGAAAACCCTAACAAAAACACATGTAAGTTCCACACCTAAACTAGGTTTACACCAGTCAATATATAGCATTTAATCTGGACTGAATTGGGCTTAAAAACGCAGCAAATAGACTGCTCACAAATTTGCAAAATAAACTCCAACAAAATAGGTCTTCAATCTAAAGTTTCCTAATATGTCTCCATAATTAGAAACAACTGAAAATCCGAAACACCAACAAATAAACACAATCCAAAAATGCTTTGGATGCCACATAGGATAACCAAATATTCACAGAATATTCAGTAACAATTCACAGCAACAGAATATGCTTTAAAACTGAAACCAGACACGATGTCCTATGAGCAGGTATAGGACATCTTCATTCGACATGTTGAATGCAGCAACCTAGAACATCATGTTTCAACATCTTGCTGCTAGAATAGTTTTAGCAAAATAAATTCCAACCACAGAATCAAAGAAATAACACATCAGCTCGCTGGCGATCCGCTTGTTGTTGTTATCCCGGAGGGGTCAATGATTTTGCGGACAGGTACAAAAAATCACCAGTATAAACCTTTGGGGGGGGGGGGGGGTAGAGCCTTGACTTCATAACACCGACCCTTTGACCCCATGTTTTTTCTATGTTTTTGTGTGCTGCATTCATACATTCATTTAAAAAACATTAAAACAGAAAAAATATTCTCTTCTAGTCTCTCTTTTTAAAATTAAACTGAGACAATGATTGCAAATGTCAGAGAGAAAGGAGATTGCGCTAATGGATTTTGTTAGAAGGAAAACTCATAAGTACACCTTCAAGGTTCCAAAGTTAGAGGATTTGAGAGGTTTGGCGAGAATGATCACGAACCATGAGGCTTTCAGAGCCAAGTATGGAGGACTGCTGTCCTTGTTAAGGGTCCACGTAATTGAAGGAATCCTGTCCACATTAATCCAGTTCTAAGATACGATTTATCACTATTTCACATTCCCGAATTATCAGCTTGCACCAACGCTGGAGGAGTATTCTCATTTGACTGATTTACACATTACTGATCAAGCTCTATTTTCTGGACTGGAATAAATTCCAAAGGATCAGACCATTGCAAGAGCAATTTATTTGGACGAGTCAGAAGTCAAGACTCACATGACCACTAAGGGTGGCATCCAAGGTTTGCCAGCCCAATTCTTGACAAATAAAGCCATGTACTTTGCTAGTATAGGGAACGTGGCCGCTTTTGAGAGCATCTTTGTTTTGCTCATCTACGGGTTATTTTTGTTTCCCAACACTGATAACTTCGTAGATATCAACGCCATTAAGATTTTCCTGATCGGAAACCCCGTACCGACTTTGCTCGCAGATGCGTATCATTCGGTACACTTAAGGAATTTATACAGCGGAGGAATGATCACATGCTGTGTACCCTTGCTTTACAAATGGTTCACTTCCCATTTGCCCAAGTCTGCTGCATTTTGGGATCAAAAGAATACTTTACGTTGGTCGCAGAGAATCATGTCTCTTTCCAACTCTGACATCGATTGGTACAATCGAATCTATGACGGGATCAAAATTATTGACCGTTGTGGAAATTTCCCAAATGTACCCCTTATAGGAATTAAGGGAGGAATCAACTATCATCCGATATTGGTTCGTCGTCAATTTGGATACCCGATGAGGTATGTCCCGCGGAATGCTCATCTGAAAGGTCTTTTCTTCAAGGAAGGAGAAAATGACAGGGCACTAAAGACAGAGATAGTGCACGCTTGGAAACACGTTCATAGGAAAGGACGAGAGTCTCTAGGAAAACCAGACTGTGTCTCGGTGGAGCCTTATATCCACTGGGTACAGACTAAAGCTCTCAAGCTAAGGATGCCTTACCCTCGTCAGGAATTTTTTCCATTAAGGGACTTTGCCCTTTATTTTATGTCTGACACGGAAAAATTTCAAGTTACTCTCAACAAAGTTCAACAGGAGAAGAGGTCTTGGAGGAACAAGTACCGTATTCTCAATGTGGAGTGTAAGAAAATATAGCAGCTGTTAAGAGAAAAAGATGCCCTGATTGAGATTTTAGAGCAACATGCTGTAGAAAATCAGGATGACCAAAGGAATTTGCTCGCTCCTTTAACTTGGCAGAGGAATGACAACTCGACAACGGCCCAAGAGCCCCGGTCAAAGAAAAGGAAAGCACCAGAACCAGCACTTGAGCACTCTTCAGGGAGGACTCAGGATCCATTAGTTTAGGTTTCCTTTTTCAGCACTTTGTAATCTACTGTATTTCCATTTCCGCAATCCTTTGAATTCAATAAAATGGGGTTTCCCCACTGTTTGATATTTGTAATCCAATTGTCGAAGTTTACTTTGAATAAACAAAAATAATTAATAATCATTGCATTCATCATTCTCATAAACGCATTCTTCTTACCTACGAGTCTCACATTTGCGTCTCGATTCTAGAGTCAAAATGTCTTATTCGTACAATACTCGGGCCACTCATCAGAAAAAGATGGCTGATCTCGAGGAAGAGAACAGAGAGTTGAGAGAAGAGATCGACACTCTAAAAAAGGATATGAGAAAGCTTCATAACGACATGCAAGCTCTAGCAGAAGCTCAGATGCAACAACAACGGATTGTGATCTCAGATATCACATCAACACCCATAGTGGAGAAGTATGATCCTAGGTACAGAATGCTGAAAGATTGTCCCTGGGGCATGCCACTTAACTATATCCCGGAAGGATATGTTCCGCCGATCGCTGAGGATCAGGGAACCGCAGCAAGAACAGTTGGGCCTGAATTTTACAAACTTCGGGAAAACGAAGATGCCAGGGGCATGACAATAACTCCTGAAGGTTACAAACTTCGGGAGACACCGAGAGTCTCGGCCATAATGACTATACCACCACCCGTGGTACACACTGTCCCGGAAGGACAGATTCCACAGATACCGTCTGGTGGAAATGACAACATGTTCGATAGAATGAATGAATTCCAGGAACAGTTCCTAGAAATGCAGAAAGAACTGTATGCCCTTCGTGGTCAGAATCTATTTGGAAAGGACGCCGCAGACCTCTGCTTGGTCCCCAATGTGAAAGTCCTGCACAAATTCAAGGTGCTCGACTTTGAAAAGTACAAGGGTAACTCTTGCCCTCAGAGCCATCTGGTGATGTACGCTCGGTGAATGTCTGCTCAAACAAAGAACCAGGAGCTACTGATTCACTACTTTCAGGATAGTTTAACCGGTGCCGCATTAAAATGACATGGGTTTAAACCGCGCCATGATCGGCACATTCAGAGATCTGGGCACTGCCTTCGTTCAGCAGTACAAATATAATTTAGACATGGCACCGAACAGAGATCAACACAGATCGATGTCACAAAAGGACAAGGAAACCTTTAAAGAATACGCTCAGAGATGGCGTGAAATTTCCGCTCAGATTTCTCCACCTCTGGAGGAAAAGGAGATGACAAAGATCTTCTTAAAAACCTTGAGCTCATTTTACTACGACCGAATGGTCGCCAGTGCGCCCAGTGACTTCACCGAGATGGTGGGCATGGGAGTTCGTCTTGAGGAAGTCGTCCGAGAAGGACGTTTAGTAAAAGACGTTGGATCATCAAGTAGTACAAAACTATACGGTAGTGCTCTCCCTAAGAAAAAAGAGCAGGATATTGGGAATATCTCTCTTGGAAAGCAAAGGCGACATTATCAACCAATAGCATCTGTGACTCCTGCTATCAACCCTGCGCATGTTCCTACCTATCAACCTCAGGTTGCGCATAGCCAACCTAATCAACAGCAATATCAACAAAGGACACAACAACCTCTTCATAAGGCTCGTCCTCCGTACAACAACAACCGTACAACGCGACCATCAGGGTTTGACCCTATACCTGTGTTATACGCAGAGCTATTTGTATTACTACTGGTCAAGGGGCATGTACAGACTAAGTCTCCTCTTACAGTACCGAAAAATCCACCTTTTTGGTTCAAATCGGATCTGACCTGTCCTTACCATCAAGGAGGACCAGGGCATAACATAGAAAACTGTCCCAGTTTCAAATCCGATGTACAAAAGCTTGTTAGGAGCGGGGTCTTATCTTTCAAAGATGCGAATCCGAATGTTCTCACGAACCCGCTGCCTCAACACGAGAAAGCTACAATTAATTTGATAGAGGGAGAGTCTAGCGACAGCTATCAAATTCATGATGTACTCTTGTTAAGGGCCAACTTGGTCAAGATGCATTGTAGACAGAGTGGATATGGCCATGTGCCACCTCATAATTATCACCAGTGTAATATCTGCTCTAAAAACAATCAGGGGTGTTATGTGGTGCAATCAGCTCTACAGGAACAATTGGATCTCAGATGGATCCAAGAGCATCGAGTTCGTGGAGTCAACATGACCTATACGAATTCCAACATCATTCAGAACCATGACATCCGTGCAAAGAATGTCAACCTGGTGGCAATGCACTCAAGGCAAAGCCAATATCATAATCTGCCGCGGCACGATTACAATTCCTGTCTGACTTGCTCGGTAAACAAACAGGAATGCTCTTTTGTACAAGAGGCCCTCCAGCGTCAGATGGATGTTGGATGGATCCAGGACTACCATGATAGAAATCCTTATCAGATCAACATGATTCAAATCTTTGATATTCGTCTGATGAATACTAGCTTGGTGGAGTTACATATCAGGCAGGTCCAACTTGGTTTTCTCACTTCACATGATTACCAAAACTGTAAAGGATGTTGTGAGAGTAACCAAGGGTGCGCTCTTGTTCAAAGAACTTTACAACACCTGTTAAATGACTGGTGGCTTCCAATCTATATGGATGAAGACACGCAACAAGTCAGTGTGCTTAATGGAAACCCCACTCGGCGTCAAAGTCAGGATGTCCGATCTGTGGAAACAAACCTGGTGAGGTTACACTGCATTCAAAGCGGGCGTGGCCAGGTGCCACCACACAACTGTGAACGTTGTAGAGTCTGCTCAGAAAATAACCAAGGATGTTACCTCGTACGAGCAGCTCTACAAGGTCAGTTGGATCGCAAAGAGATTCACCCATACCTACCTTCGGGGTCCGTTGACTGGACGCCAGACTACTTCACTGATCAAATTAGAGATGTGGTTATAATCTCTGACCCTAAGAAGAACAAGGATGTTTGTACTATCATCCCTCTACTGGACGAATCAAAGGTTCTTAGCAAGGAACTGGTTGAAGTTGTTTACGACAGTCAAAAAAACCAGAAGGCTCATGTAGTTATTTATCTACCAGGACCATTACCGTATGAAACAGCTAAGGCGAGCCCTTACAAATACGGAGCAACAATAATTGAGAATGGAAAGGAAATTCCATTATCCTCCGTCATGAATATTGCAGACATCAGTCGAGTAACACGGAGCGGTCGAATCTACAACCGAGGAGTTGGAGAACCTAACAAAAAAAAGGAACTTCAGGCAGAAGCTCTTGATCCACCAGTCGGTCAATCCAGTAATCCCGACCTTTCAAAAAACGACGATGAGATGCTGAAGCTCATTCAAAGGAGTGAATACAACATTGTTGATTAACTGTTACAAACTCCTTCAAAGATCTTTGTGCTATCACTTTTACTCAGTTTCGAAGCCCACATGGAGGCTCTACAGAAAGTCTTAGAGCAGGCCTCTGTGGAACAGGATGTGTCAATACGACAGTTCGATAGCATCATCTCTAACATCACTTCCTGCAACAACTTAGGGTTCAGTGATGAAGATTTGCCAAAGGGGGGCAAAAGTCATAACATGGCGCTCAATATCACAGTCAACTGCCAGGACGATGCTTTAGCCAGCGTACTGGTAGACACAGGATCGGCCATCAACGTTATGCCGAAGTCCACTTTAATGCGACTATCATTCAAAGGATCCCCGATGAGGGACAGTGAGGTCATCGTCAAAGCATTTGACGGGTCTCGGAAAGCAGTTATCTGCGAAGTCGACCTTCCCATAACTATCGGTCCTCACACTTTCCTAATTACTTTCCAGGTCATGGACGTCTGGGCAGCATATAGCTGTTTATTAGGGAGACCTTGGATACACCAGGCTGGGGCAGTCACTTCGACGCTACCCCAGAAACTGAAGTTCGTCAAGAACGATCAACTCGTCACGGTCTGCGGAGAGCAAGCCCTGATCGTGAGTAACCTGTCATCATCTACTTATGTAGAACCCAAGGAAGTTGTTGGGACTCAGTTCCAAGCACTATCAGTGAGCAATGAGAATTAGTCAGAGAAAGGAACCTCGATTTCCTCGTACAGAGATGCTCTCGAGGCGATCAAGAATAACAATGCAAAAGGATGGGGACATCTTGTCATTCCTACTGATAATAAAACAAAGAAGGGTCTTGGTTTTTCTGCAACCTGCACCCAGACCACTGCTAATGATGAAGGTCTTCATCCCATTCAGGATTTCTTCCACAGTGGAGGTTTCCTTCACCCAGTGCATCAAATAGTCCATACTATCAACAAGGGAGATCCCTCCGATACAGATGAGGAATGGAAGTCCTATTTTAACGAGGACGGTTATATGTCTCAGGAAGAAGTGCCTACGCCATTTTGCTATCCCGCACAGAGTTCGAGATTTATACCCAGGTCAGAAGTGGAAATGATATACGGAGATTGTGATCCGGAAGGATGTCGTGCTCCACCAAACACATTAGAGGAAGATACTCTAATGAAGGACAACTTTGACCACGACTATTATGGCCCAATGGATGGTTTGCCTAGTTGGAAACCGTATCCAGGAGACTTAGGGCAAGAAAATCAGCCAAACAATGAAAATCAGCTGAGCGTCATTGAACAGAATACCTGCGTCCCCACCATGTCATGGGATCAACACTCTATTCATTCAGAAAATATCCAGTACGACGATGAATTTGCAAAGCTTGCAGTACTAGAATTCATCAACTATGCTTTTCCCGTGGTCAACGTCATCGAGAGAGATGACTCCTCCAGTTCCACAGAAGTGTGGGACACCTTAGAACAACCAAGTGGAAAATACGACTATATGGTCAAGTACACCGCTCCTGAAAGCTTTCATATCTGGCTTGAAGATGTCCAGCCAACTAGATGGGGAGATTTTCCTGAGAGAACAAATATTATGCAAAATATAACTGAGGAATCCTCCTACGACAACTTTTCCTAGGAGACAGATTCCAATGATCCTGCTCCGCCAGAAATCAGTGTTATTTCTGAAGACAAATCAAAGAAGGTACCAGACTTTGTGACTCACTGAGGAGTTCGCCGCCAATGGGTTGTTGTCGATGTTCCGAAGATTGTTCATAAGTTAAAGTAATTGCCGTCTTTAACCTTTCACCCTGCCCCGATGAAACAGATGTTTTGATAGGGCTCACTTTCTATAAATTTCCCTCTTCACTTTTCCCAAAGCGACAGAGTTTTGTTTTATAGGGTTGTAGTTTCAAGAATCGACTTGTTCATAAATAAAATAACGTCGTTCTGTAATTTCCGCATTAACTGTTGTTTTCTCTTTTCGTTTTTTCAGAAAATGGTAATCCTAAAAAAACAATAATAAAAACAAGCAGTTTTCCAAAGAAAAACACTGCACACACTCTTGCATTCTCTTTATCTCTTCTAAACACAAATCATCACGTCATGCAGATTGCTTGTTTTAAACCCCGTTGAAACATACGATCCGATGCCTTCTCCCAACTTTGAGTTCCCGTTTTTGGGGCCGAAGAAGAAGTTGACGACGAAATTCCAGAAGAGATCTCCCGATTACTCCGACAAGAGGAAAGGTCCATTGAACCTCACAAAGACCCATTGGAAATGATCAACATGGGTTCAAAAAAAGAGAGAAAAGAAATCAGGATTGGGGCACTGCTCAGTCCTACTGCCAAAGAGAGTTTGACAAAGCTTCTCAAGGAGTTCCCCAATGTATTTGCTTGGTCCTATCAGTATATGCCAGGGTTGGATACCAGCATCGTGGAACACCATCTACCATTAAGATCGAAATGTCCGCCAGTAAAACAGAGGTTGAGATGGACTCACCCGGACATGGCCATCAAAATCAAAGAGGAAGTACAGAAACAGATTGACGCGGGTTTCCTCGCCACATCAGAATATCCTCAATGGTTAGCCAACATCGTACCCGTGAAGGTGCGAGAAAGACACAAGAAATGGGGGGTTTGAAGTGTGTATTTACTCTTTCTGTAACTTTTAACATCTTGTTAATATGACGCTCAAGAACCTTCAGTGTTCGTTGAGAGACTCTGGTCTAATAACTAAAGAGTATGAGAACCGTATAAGTTCTGTTCATAAGATACAATACTCAAAACTTGCAGTGCGGAAGCTTATCAGAGATAGGTTGCAAGGTTCTGACTTTGCTTAATATGAGGTTCTGATATTCAAAGCAGAAATATAAATAGAGATACTAAGCAAGAGAGAAAAGGACACACGATATATCCTGGTTCACCACGCGGGCTAATCCAGTCCACCCTCCTCAGGTGATTTCGCCTTGAACACAAGGACTTAATCCACTATAACCAAATCATGATTACACTTGCATGGGCAACAGCCGGTGACTAACCACTTGCACAGCCGCACTGTGACTAACAATACAATGAACCATTCAGGGATCCAACCGGATATAACGTTCATTGACCGAGCAGACCTACTGCTGGGATTTCATAGCTAGCCGTTCAAGGATTCATCACAATGAATATAACGCTACTGACCATATTTCAGGATTTTCCACAATGACCCTCAGCCATTGTCATCTCAAGTATCTGATCACCACGTGATCTACTCAAGGGCCTCTACTCACAGCTGAACCGTTCAGGGATCCATCAGGATATAACGTTCACTTGAGGAGTCTCAATTCATCTAGTTGAATTGGAAAACTGGAGATTACAAATTGTGCTTCTTAATACGCAAGTTTCTCCTAGGTTTAAGTACAAAGAACACACACATGTGTTCAAGCAAGTTTTGACCAATCAGCTCCTTGCTTTCCTAAGAAACTACAAAGATGTATTTAGATATTATCATTGTTGACATCTTGTAGATCTTCTTCTTCTTCGTCTTCTGGTTGAGCAAGCCTTGAGCAGCAACTCCTTGCTTCAGATCTTTAATGTAGCTTTGCCGAGAAGGTAGGTTGATGACTTGACTGATCTTCAATTGTTGTATTCTTCATCAACAGCTTCTGTTTGATTGTTGTTGTTGTGTTAATTTGTTCTTTAGAGTTTCAACAACAATTTCCATGAGTGAATTGATGACAGCTTTGAATATTCTAAGTGTTACAACGAGAACTCATCGTTGTTGCTATCTTCACATAATGACTCAGTTAATTTTGTAGATGAACATTCAGTTCATAATTCTACAAGTGAATGACACATTAGGAGAAAAAACTCTTTCCATTAAATAGCCAGTAGAAATATAGCCGTTAGAGAATATTGTTGGCTGTTTGGAAAAGAGACATTGTGAAATAATGAGTTGTACTGACACATCCTCTTTTTGCAGAGGAGATCTTTTCTTGGGCAGTGTGTATATTCAACTCACAACGGTAATATTTAGACTTCGAAACTTCAGTGGCTTCTGATGTTAATTTGATGAAGCATGAATGGAGTCTTTGTAGGAGAATATCTGATGCTTCAAATCTTCTGTTAATTGAAGAAGTCCATTAGGAATCAGTCTTCAGAACTTCAGCACTTGGTCTTTAAGAGCATTATCCTTTTCTGCATTAGGTCTTCCGAATCTTCAGAACTTATCTTCAGAATCTTCAGAACTTCTTGTTTGAAACCTTGATCTTCAGAACTCGTCAGTCTTCAGAATATTTCTGCACTTGGTCTTCAGCGCCTTCAGCCATCAGAACTTCAAGTCATAGGAGTCTTCAGAACTTTGGTTCTTTCTGAGTGTACTTCTTCAGAAGCTACGCCATCTTCAAAATCTTGATCACTCTCAGAGAGCATCCACAAGAGCATTACAACAGTAATCTTGGCATCCTTGGATCTGGCTGATTATGACTAGATAATCAAGCGTTCTTGCTTCTTGCGACTTTAGTCACACGCAGTAACTTCGCATATACATATATTCAATCATAGTACATCTGGATGGTGTATGTTGGTTCTGATGTATTTAGTTCTTATGATCTGCACACAACACACGTTAGACCATAAAATGGTTCTTTCACAAATACTTATTATTATCATCAAAACATAGATTGACTTGTAGAGACAATTCTTGCTCTCACAATCTCCCCCTTTTTTATGATGACAAAACCAAGTATTTTGATTGAACATTTTATACAAGGTAATCACCAAAGCAAACATATTCAGAGTGTGGAACAACAGCTCCCCCTGACTGAGTTATCCTCAAAGCTCTATCTGAGATCATCTAGGATTTTGTATAATCCAAAGATATACAGATTAGCAACTTGAGTTGTCAGATCAGAAATAGAAAAGAGTTACTCTTCTATCTTGTTCTTGGGAAAATGAAGAGTCTTTAGCATCTGGACTAGTTCAACGGAACTTCCATATTCAGATCTTCAGAACTCAATTTCCTTTGTTATCATATCAGAGCTTGTTAGCTTCAGAGTCTTCTGAAGCATTTCTACTTTTCAGTAGATTCAATTGAGCGCAGAATTAGAGTAGTTCTTCGACTGATAAACATAGCTTCGTTGTATATCAGAAACTGTCTTTTGAGATACTCCCCCTGAGTTTCAGGCTATATGAGGTTTTTGGATTTTGCATTTTAGTCTTCTGGGTAATCTCCCGTTAATTTCCATAAGTCAGATATTGGGATCTTTCAGAATCGAAATTCAGAGTTTCTAAATTTAATCACCAATGTTGATCATGACTTTTCAGAGTTTGACTTTGAACAAAGGTTTATTTCAGACCTTGTTATTGTCACAACTCAGTTAAATTTTTAAAGCCTGATTTTTGATCAGATACCAAATGAAGGTTAAAGCTTGTGATCAATCAACGCTTGATTCTGAATCTGGTACATCTTGATTTAGTCGGATGTAAGGTTGATGTGCTGACTCTTACTCCAGAGTATTTTGAAACTGATACCAAGTGAAGAATTTCTTCTCATACGCTTAAGAGATGATTCATTTGAGTGCTGATATTGATATCAATGAAGGTATTTGGCAGTAGTCCACAGCTTTGATTGAGAGGCTGATACTAATCTTTATGTACTCAATCTAATTGCTGATTTAGTCTGATACTAAATCATCTTTACTTCAGATGGTTCCCGATAAACATCAGAAAGGTTTCTTGCTTAGATCTTTAATCCGGATCTTCAGACAGTTCTTGACTTCTAATTTGCACAGATCTTCTGAGAGAGCATCTTGAAATGTAGATTTTGCCTTGATTGCTTTCAGAGTTTTCTTACTTAATCTGATTCATTATTCCATGATCGTAGTTCTTCTTCTTAACCTGTTTTTAGAATGCCTAGTGAACTTGTTTAGAGTTCCTCGGATAACATCAAACAACAAACGTTAGTAGTAACGCATTTTATAAGGGTGTACTTGTTTGAGTTCTACATTCTTTCAGATTTTCTTATTCTTTCAATCAAAATCATTATTTCTCCCCCTTTTTGACATTATCAAAAAGTGTTAGGGCATATGAGCATTTAAGCATGTAGTCATTTATATTCAGTTACAGAGTCAAAGAGTCATTTAAACATTTAGAAGCAGTTAGACTCATTTTAGGGAAACACATCTATACTTAGTATGTATTTTATTGAAGGATGATAGATGGAATCAACTGAATATTTAAAGATTAATAGATGCAAAGCAACACAATAGAAGACATCAAAGTTTCATTTACTAAGTGAGAAAGAGACATCAGTAAAAAAAAACAACAAAACATAGCATTGCACTACATCGGATTTTAGTCATCAAAATCTTCCACGTTGTCTACCCTACCACATCTTATCTCAGTTACTGACGGTTCTGGTCCGAGTCTCCTTACTAATCCCCAAAATTTTTCTTTTAGCATAATTTCAGATATTATTCTCCCGTATGGGACGTAAGAGTTCAACTGAGTTCTTGAAACTCTGATAGAATGTTTCAGGTGATTGAAAATAGTTTTGGGAAGATTGATTTTAAAGTGATGTGTTAGTAGGAAAACAAATACTCTGTCATCTTGGGACAGTGTGCTCCTTGCAGTTGCACGAGGTCGAAGATTGGTTAGAGAGAATCTGAACCATGCTCTGGGTGAAGGAAGCACTTTCTTAGGGTTATTTGGTTCAAAAGGAACCGAATCATCGAATAAAACCTTGCATTTCGTTTTAGATTTATAATTCAGAGCATAGGCTTAGCTTAATCTAGACAAGTTCAAACTAAATTGCATTAGAGAAAGATTGAACATAAAAACTCTAGATTGTATTACGGATGGATTTTATCAAAAACCATACAACTCTACACTAGACGAAACTGATTCCTATAGGTTAGTTTGAAAGGAGCTTAGGGAAGAGAAGTTTCTTCTGTTTGAGACATTGCAAGCTTCTTGTGTATTACTATTTCTTCTGAGATCCATTCATGGAACTCGTTCCAAACCTTTCATACTTCCATAGAGTTTCCACAAGATATTGACAAGAGTTTGAATCCTTGAGAATGCGTTGTCCGGATGATTTTAAGAGCAGGCATGCATGATTATGCTAGCAATTTTTTAGTGAGACTTAAGATTTTTATTCAATAATTTTGAATTGCATAGTGCAGGAATTGAAATGACAGACAGACACTTAAATCCTAGTTCGTATAGATTTGAAAAATACATAGAAGAGCATTCTTCGGTTATCCCAACATGTTCTAACTTAGAAATGACATCCAGAGTCTCTAGGACACGAGATATGACCCTTCCATAAGGAATACTGAGAAAGGGATTGTCTTTAGACAGAAGAATTTATTCTTTCAAGTGATTGAACATAGTTGATGGGAGGTTAATTCTTCTTCTGTAGGTGAGGAGGAAGATGAAAAGCCTATCTGAATAAGTAAGAAATTTTCCTCCGTTATCCATAGGTAGGAGATTCTTTTCCATTATTCTGTGCCATACTTTTGGTGAGGGTTTGAGTGTGGAGACACAATTGGAGGCACCGTTTCCATTGTGAATGTTACATATGATATCGTTGAAGATGGTCCTTTCGTTGTAGTCTTCAAGGGTGTCGCGACTTTCATTGCACTTTATTGCCTGAGCAATGGTAGACATATTGATTACAACATGGATTCCGAAGACGGATGACTTAATGATACACTAGTTGTGTGCATTAGAAAACACGTCTGCATTTACCCTGAATTCTTTGACACAGTCTAGGTAGATGATACCAAGAAGCATGTTAAGATAGCCATTCCAATTTTGACACATGAGCTCAGAGGAGGTTCTTAATAATCCAAGATCTTTAAGAGAGTTGTGATCAAATGAGGATTCTTTGAGGACAATCAACTCAGAGTGATTTACTCTGTTGGTGAAGGTTTGTGAGTTAGACATTTTTAGAACTGATACTTAGGGTGTGAGTGAGAGGAAATGCTAACAGGAGAATGAGATCGAGAGGAGTAACTCGGGCCTTAAATAGACCAGTTATAAGTGAGTTTTAATGAGTGCATGTGATTTTAAACGATAAGTTTGTATTTTCAATGTATTTGGCGTTCAAAGTAACTGAGTCTAACTATTGTTATTTCCCAAATTTCATTTGTTTAGAGGGACTGAGAAATTTCTAGTAAGAAATAAGGGACAAGCCATTTGTACGCAATTTTCTAGAGAGATGAATTAATGAGTGTTATAAGAAAATTAAGATAGGTTGAGTTTAACTGGGGAGACTCTATGAGATAGAGAGTTAGGTTCTAGTAGGAGTGCTAGCTGGATTTTATCTATAGGTTGTAGGATTTGACTAGACACTGAGTAATATGATGGGTGGAGTCTTTTATCTGTGACTGATTTTAAATTTTTTAACTAATCAGAGGACGTGTGTAAATAAATACACGGGAGGTCAAGGAGGTTTTCTTTAAGAGTTTATTTCAAGAACCTAAGAAGATATTTGGGTTTGATTATTAGGAAGAGTAAGTGAAGGCATGACGACGATTGAATGTTATTTTGAACTTTCAGGGTTTTGAGTGTAGAAGCATGAGAAGGAGATGTGACTTCATAGAGTAAGTGTGTAGATTTATTTATGCCTAGTCTAGGAAAGATATAGGTCAGTTCAAAAGATTTTAGTAAGATCTTATTAAGTTGTCAGAGATATGTTATGCAATGATGATTGTATTTTTTCCGTGTAGTTTTTGTTAAAGAGTTTTCTTGGATTTAGCAATTTCTTTTCATCTATGCTTAACAGATTTTCTATTGGTTGAATACTTTCTTAAAGGAACACCTAAATAATTATCTAGTAAAACATGCTATGACAATTAAAAAGAATTCTGATTAAAACATCTCATGAGTTTAACAGATTAAAAGTGTACCTTAGATCTTTCAGTCTTAACTGAGTACCTTTTGTCTTGACTTCGGTCTTTACTCTGATGAGTTTTGAATTCTTCGTAATTTTTCGCGTGTGTATTCTTCTGAGTTTTTTGTCAACTTTCTTTCAAACTTGGCTTGGCCTGAGCATCTTTCTGATTCTGACTATTTCCGAGTAAGCTGCAGATGTTTCTTGGGTTCTTCAAGATAAGTTTATCTTCTGACTTCTGAAGGAAATATTTTCTTGGAAGATGTTCCAAGTTGGATTATAGCTTTCTCTCTCTCTTTTCCTGTTCAACCTTGTCATTTAGCTCTCGGGGTTACAGTAACGGAGATTTGGACTTAGCATGATCAGGGTGACCATTTTAGTTGAACTAAGCCAATTCCTTGCAATCCTTTTTGATAAGGCGATACTCATATGCTTGGGAGCAATACTTAGTGAATTGTAAAATCATTTGATGACCCCATTCATAAACAACAGATTACATCTGTTTTAAATGTTTCCTACTTCTTATTTCCTTGATCCATAGAACCTGTTTGGTTTTGGTACAAATCTTAAGATATGGATCGGAATCTTAAACGACAAACTTTGAGAAATGGTTGAGTTCTCCTTTCATAGCCAGAATTCAGTTTGTGTTTGTGAGAGTTTCTTTTCTTTGAACGATGATTGATTTCACTAGTTCAGTAAGAACCTTTGAGAGGTTGTTCAGGAAGGAATTGTCATATCAACGTCTGACTTGTTCCTCAAGGTTGTTTCAGAACTTGTTCAGAATCAAAACATCATCATGCACCATGTGTACATCACTAGTCATGATTTTTATGAACCCCTTGTTCTCACAATAATGATCAACTTACTTGGGGTTGTTCACATATCCATGAGTTGACTAATCAACGTCAACTTTTATGACATCAGTTGGAGAACCTAGATACCTGAAATGATAGCATCCAATTTCATAGCACAAGTGGTTCTGAGAACACTTGATCTATAGAAAATCAGATTATCAACATTTTATTTTTACTATGATGATTTTAGGTTATTGGAGCTTGATCACCGAACCAGTTAATAGTTCGTTTAGAATCAACTGAGTCTTTGGGATTTAGTTTTCCATTGAATCTTTTGATCAATCCAGATTCTGATATTGAATCATTTCTAACACTTTGAATATTTCAGATTCTAAAATTAACATATTTCTTTCTGAAATTCAAAGTCTTAGAACAACAATCTTCCTTCTTTACATGAAGAGATCCAGAATGAGTTTTTAAACGAGAAAGTCAAGGGTGGACCTAATCCGTTTTTTGAAAACATCTCAAAAACTCATAATGAATTAATCTTCAGCAAACAAGATTTCTTGCTTTCTGATGATTCATCTTTTAATCATATACGTGGTTTTATCCACACGTATTTTCAGAATGAGCATTCAACAGATACTTCCATTGTTCTGACGAATTTATCTTATCAATTGATTCTTCAACTTTAGTGAGGCTTCAACTTGAATCAGTGACTTGCTCACGAAGTAATCAGATTGATTAAAATTTTGTACACAGTTAACTGCTGAACTGTTACAGAAATTGTAAGTGGCTTTCAATCTCACCAAGAGTACTTCTACGCACCACGTCTGGATCATTTTTCTGACACTGTTAAGTGTTTAATGTGAATCAATAATAGAACCGGAGCTCTGATACCAATTGAAGGTGCGAGAAAGACACAAGAAAGGGGGGTTTGAATTGTGTATTTACTCTTTCTGTAACTTTTAACATCTTGTTAATTTGACGCTCAAGAACCTTCAGTGTTCGTTGAGAGACTCTGATCTAATAACTAAAGAGTATGAGAACCGTACAAGTTCTGTTCATAAGATACAATACTCTGAACTTGCAGTGCAGAAGCTTATCAGAGATAGGTTGCAAGGTTCTGACTTTGCTTAATATGAGGTTCTGATATTCAAAGCAGAAACATAAATATAGATACTAAGCAAGAGAATAAAGGACACACGATATATCCTAGTTCACCACGCAGGCTAATCCAGTCCACCATCCTCAGGTGATTTCACCTTGAACACAAGGACTTAATCCACTATAACTAAATCATGATTACACTTGCACGGGCAACAGCCGGTGACTAACCACCCGCACAGCCGCACTGTGACTAACAACAGAATGAACCGTTCAGGGAACCAACTAGATATAACGTTCATTGACCGAGCAGACCCACTGCTGGGATTTCACAGCTAGCCGTTCAGGGATTCATCACAATGAATATAATGCTACTGACCATATTTCAGGATTTTCCACAATGACCGTCATCCATTGTCATCTCAAGTATCTGATCACCACGTGATCTACTCAAGGGCCTCTACTCACAGCTGAACCATTCAGGGATCCATCAGGATATAACGTTCACTTGAGGAGTCTCAATTCATCTAGTTGAATTGACAAACTGGAGATTACAAATTGTGCTTCTTAATAAGCAAGTTTCTCCTAGGTTTAAGTACAAAGAACACACACATGTGTTCAAGCAAGTTTTAAGCAATCAGCTCCTTGCTTTCCTAAGAAACTACAAAGATGTATTTAGATATTATGATGGTTGACATCTTGTAGATCTTCTTCTTCTTCGTCTTCTGGTTGAGCAAGCTTTGAGCAGAAACTCCTTGCTTCAGATCTTCAATGTAGCTTTGACAAGAAGGTAGGTTGATGACTTGACTGATCTTCAATTGTTGTCTTCTTCATCAAGAGCTTCTATTTGATTGTTATTGTTGTTGTGTTAATTTGTTCTTTGGAGTTTCAACAACAATTGCCATGAGTGAATTGATGACAGCTTTGAATATTCTAAGTGTTACAACGAGAACTCATTGTTGTTGCTATCTTCACATAATGACTCGGTCAATTTTGTAGATGAACATTCAGTTCATAATTCTACAAGTGATCGACACATCAGAAACAAAAACTCTTTCCATTAAATAGCCAGTAGAAATATAGCCGTTAGAGAATACTGTTGGCTGTTTGGAAAAGAGACGTTGTGAAATAATGAGTTGTACTGACACATCCTCTTTTTGCAAAGGAGATCTTTTCTTGGGTAGTGTGTCTATTCAACTCACAACGGTAATATTTAGACTTCAAAACTTCAGTGGCTTCTGATGTTAATTTGATGAAGCATGAGTGGAGTCTTTGTAGAAGAATATATGATGCTTCAAGTCTTCCGTTAATTGAAGAAGTCCATTAGGAATCAGTCTTCGGAACTTCAGCACTTGGTCTTTAAGAGCGTTATCCTTTTCTGCTTTAGGTCTTCCGAATCTTCAGAACTTATCTTCAGAATCTTTAGAACTTCTTGTTTGAAACCTTGATCTTCAGAACTCGTCAGTCTTCAGAATCTTTCTGCACTTGGTCTTCAGCACCTTCAGCCATCAGAACTTTAAGTCATAGGAGTCTTTAAACTTTGGTTCTTTCTGAGTGTACTTCTTCAGAAGCTACGCCATCTTCAGAATCTTGATCACTCTTAGAGAGCATCAACAAGAGTATTGCAACAGCAATCTTGGCATCCTTGGATCTGGCTGATTATGACTAGATAAACAAGAGTTCTTGCTTCTTGCGACTTTAGTCACACATAGTAACTTCGCATATACATATATTCAATCATAGTACATCTGGCTGGTGTATGTTGGTTCTGATGTATTTAGTTCTTATGATCTGCACACAACACACGTTAGACCATAAAATGGTTCTTTCACAAATACTTATTGTTATCATCAAAACATAGATTGACTTGTAGAGACAATTCTTGCTCTCACAACCCGTTCCCATAAAGTACGGAAAGGTCAGAATGTGTGTAGACTACAGAGATCTAAACAAGGCTAGTCCAAAGGACGACTTTCCTTTACCACACTTTGACATGCTGGTAGACAATACATCAAAGTTCAAAAATTTTTCCTTCATGGATGGATTCTCGGGCTATTATAAGATCAAAATGGCGCCGAAAGACATGGAGAAAACTTCGTTCATCACCCATGGGGTACCTTTTGTTACAAGGTAATGCCGTTCGGTTTGAAGAATGCCGGGGAAACCTATCAACGGGCCATGACTACTCTGTTTCATGACATGATACACAAGGAAATCGAGGTATATGTCGATGATATGATTGCAAAATCTAAGACAGCGGAGAACCATATGACCCACCTGTCAAAACTATTCGAGCGGTTGAGAAAGTACGAACTCTGCTTGAATCCTAACAAATGCACCTTCGGTGTCCGTTCAGGGAAACTTTTAGGGTTCATCGTCAGCCAGAAAGGAATTGAGGTTGATCCTGACAAGGTCAAGGCCATTCAAGAAATGCCTTCTCCGAAAACTGAAAAACAAGTCAGAGGATTCCTGGGACGTTTGAACTACATTTCCAGGTTTATATTCCTTATGACCGCGACATGCGCGCCAATCTTCAAAATGCTCAAGAAGATACAATCATTTCTCACTGATTCTCTGGGTAAATGGACTCCAACTTATGACGGCCCCTATGTGGTCAAGAAAGCTTTCTCAGGTGGCGCCTTAAGACTTGCAACCATGGATGGAGAAGAATTTGCCTACCCCACGAATGTTGATGTAGTCAAGAAATATTTTTCCTAAACTAAAAAAAAACGTCTCGGTGGATTGAAAACCCGAAAGGGCGGTCCAGGCAAAAATTAGAGACATAATCAAAAATCATCTCGGTGGGTTGGAAATCTCAAAGTACAATCCAGGAAAAAGTTATGGATAATGGCAAGTATCTACGTCCAACAGAGGCAAGTCCCTCAGCAGCAGTTACGTCGTCCATCAGAAAGACTCCAGTCAAGGTCATCTTCGACAGAAGTTCAGGATGCCCCGAATTCAAAGTCGGTAGAAGGATAATGGTCGTCATGTTTCAATGTAGCCCTTTTCCCTTAAAATTACTATTTTCTAAACTTTGTAAATACTCTATGGAATCACGCGTTTGGCTGATTTCCATCCTATCAAAAAAAATTGAGCCTTTGAGCTTTTGTTTGCAATTCTTATTTGTTTTAGCTTTACAGAACGACGTTTTAACATGGTCGACGATTCTTGAAATAAAACAAAAATGAATTTACTTGTAAAAGTTTTTCTGCTTTTAAAATAAAGTTGGCAATTTCTTTTGCCTATTGAACATCAAAAGAACATCAATCGCTTCTCCAGAAGTAAGCGAGCTTCAAAGTGCAGAATCAAAGTACTCCTTCAAAACCAGTGTGCCTGAATGAAGGATCAGCTATGTAGGATGCAAATACTCCGTCTGACATCCTCGGCCGAGTTCTCATCTCCTAAGCCCGACCAACGGTTGTTCCCTACAGGGACTATCTCTCCTAAGTAAGGTAGAATTGTTATTTTGAACCAAGTGGTACCTCTTCGTCCCCCGCAGTGGCCGAGTATCCAGTCGTGTTCATCTATTAGTCTGTGTGTCGCGTCAGTTTTGTCAGCATAGACATACATACGTCATGCATTATTTATTTGCATTTGCATTCATATTGCATCACTATTACTTTAGTCGGTCTTATCCCCTAGTGAAAATAGTCCTCTCAATCAAGTTGTCAGTTCTTTCTTCATCAGGAAATGTCGTGTCTGAACAATCTCTCCTCCAGTTTATTTCTGGATTGGAGACGACCCTTGACCACTTTGATAACTTGAACCTCTGAAAGGCCAGAGAACCTTCAGCCAACGTCACTCTTCGCCATTGAAGATGATGTCTTTGCTTTCCCGGATTAAGGAAAATCCCCAGAGAAAGCCTCTTATTCAGAGATTTGGCAATGCAACCATTTTTCTCCAAAAATCCGCTGATGAAAAGGTCATCAGCACCTCAAAATTGGATCACATCATATGGCATTTCTCCGAAAAGATCTCTGAGAAAAGTATGATGCAATATCCCCAAGCAAAAACAGTCTCTCAAGAGACTCGTTCTCCCCTAGTAGAGTCAACGAATGGCATCTCCAAAGGAAAAGTTTGTACACCTCTGCAACTCAGATGACTGGGTTCCCCAGCAAGTCTGACATCAGATCTTTTTCCATCAAATGGCATCTCCCTAGGAAAATTCGGCGAGAAGTTTGAGGAAAATCGCTATGCATAGCGTCCCTTGTCAAGAAAGTTTATTGACAAAAGAAACTGAGACCAGTTCCTTGGTAGGAAACCAGGATCGAGGGGAAGTTTATTTAAGAAACATAGACCAATTCCTTGGTAGGAAACTAGAATCGAGGGGAAGTTTATTAAGAAACTGAGACTAGTTCCTTGGTAGGAAACCAGGATCGAGGGGAAGTTTATAGACAAAAGAAACTAAGACCAGTTCCTTGGTGAGAAACCAGGATCGAGGGGAAGTTTATATCATTTTTTATTTAATTTCCTTTGAAAATTATATCTGTTAAATTCAAAATTAAGGTTTCCTCTAAATTTTATTTTTTAAACTTCCCACTGTGTTTTCTAAAACCACGGCGCAATCGTCGCCTTTTAAACAAAAAATCATCTGGGCCTCTCCTTGAGTTGTAAGCCCCATCTCTTGTATTAAAAATAAACTTTTGGGCCTCTAATAGAGTGTAAGACCCAATCCTTTTTAACATAAACCTTTTTGGGCTCAGTCATTGTATATGTCCCAGTGCGTAAAAAAATCTCGACGCGATCGTCGTTTTCAAAACATTTTCATCTGGGCCTACCCTTGTGTTGTAAGTCCCATTTATTTTCTTTTTCAAACACTTTGGGCCTCTAATAGAGTTTAAGACCCAACCCTCTTTTGTACAGAAAACCTTTTTGGGCCTCGGTCGTTGTATAAGTCCCGATACAATTTTCAGAACAACGGTATGATTACTGTTCTTCATTTGGGCATCTCCTTGAGTATAAGCCCCAATCTTCTTTTCAAAACAACTTTCCCTTTTGATTTAGATTCAAACTCATAGTTGTTATCAAAACTTTCTTTAATTTCTTGAACAACTAATAATACAACTGTTACAATGGAAGCTTGCTCGCCTGTAAGTTTTAAACAACTTTCTTTTAAATACTTGCACACACATATATATATATATATATATATATATATATATATATATATATATATATATATATATATATATATATTTGTTTGTGCTGGAAGCTTGCTCACCTGTAAGTCCTCCTATCTTCTTTTACATACAGTATATATTTCATCTGTATATATATGCCTGTATATTATCTGCTTAGAGTTTTCCCCGGCAACTAGGTCTAGGATTAAATCAAGCCAGTGGTCACTCTTTCAACACTGTCAAAACTAGTTCCCCATAGGAATTTCTAGATACAATATGGAACAAAGAGAAAGGAATTATTCTCGGAGAAACTTTTCTCAGACTGTCACTATTAGAAATATTTAAAAGAAATTCATTTCCCCCAGAGAGGATTAATTCCCGGTGAAACCTCTCTTTAATATTTTCAAACCCTAGAACTGTTCACTAAAGAAAAGATTATTCCCGGTGAAACTCTTCTTGAACTTTTCTTAAGTTTGGACCCACAGGCTTCCTAAAAGCATCCCTAGCCTCCTCTTGGGCTTTGTACAAGGACCCTCAGGCTTCTTAGAATTTCTCATGCGTCCTCTTGGGCTGAATACAAGGACCCAAATACCTCTTACAGGTGTAGGACAGAACCTATTCATCGTTTGTTAGAGCAGTCTTTCCAAAGGGTCAAAACCTTGGACAATTTAGGGTTGATTCTCATCCCTTAAAACACCAGCCTCCTCTTGGGCATCATACAAAGATAAACCTTCCCATACCGGTAGACTTGGACAGTCTCACCTCGTGTTGGATTTCAAAGAAACCCTCAAGTTTCCAAAAGCACGGGATGAACCTTGGTCATTTAATCAATCTCCAGCAGAGTTTAAACTTTTCATCCTAAATTTCCTTAGCTAGGGCCAAATCACTATCAATAAACCCTATCAGAACCTCAAGGCATCTGATATTTCAAATCTTCTGTAAACCCTCAGCAAGAGTTAATTCCCCAATTTGGACCTGTCTCGGGATCTCAATAATCCTCAACAGAAGCTAACCTCCTCTTAGGCTTTGTATTATGATCCCTAATCAACTTTCAGCCTCCTCTTAGGCTTTGTATAATGATCTTTCTTCACTCTCTTGTTGAGTCAATCACTTTTAGCCTCCTCTTAGGCTTTGTATAAAGACTTTTCCACACTCTCTTGTTGAGTCAATCATACAAAACAAAAACACTCTCTTGTTGAGTCAATCTTCTTTCTCAAAAGCACTCTCTTGTTGAGTCAACCTTTTTTAGCCTCAATCTTGGGCTTTGTACAAGACAGATAAAAACACACTCTAGTTGAGTCAATCAATCACTTTTCAGCCTCAATCTTGGGCTTTGTACAAGACACCATATAAATATCTAAGTAGAGTCATTCTATTTCCAGCCTCCTCTTAAGCTTTGTATAATGATTTTCCTCAGTAGAGGTAGCCTTAATCTTGGGCTTTGTACAAGACAAATTATACTCTCCAGCTGAGTCAACCCTTTAGCCTCAATTTTGGGCTTTGTACAAGACACGGACAAATATTCCCCAGTGGAGTCAAAACCTTTTCAGCCTCCTCTTAGGCTTTGTATAATGATATCCCCCAAAGAGTCGGTCTTTTTTTTAGCCTCAATCTTGGGCTTTATACAAGACAGATAAACCCTCTCTAGTGGAGTCCATCAACCTTTTAGCTTCAATCGTGGGCTTTTACCAAGGCACAAAAAAAATTAACATCCCCTCAGAGGAAATCAAAAACTCTCTGTTGGAAGACATTTCTCTGTACAATCACACATCAAAATAGACATTCAAAACAAACCCTAATCCCAGATAACTGTTGTAAGTGGCACACTTGTTGATTCAAAAATCCAAGTTGTCGTCCATCTTTTATCCTGGTAAATCCTCTCTTTCATCTAATTGCTGTAAGTGGCAAGCCTCTGGATTATTTACATCCACACCACTGTCCGTCTCTTAGCATGAAAGATTCCTAAGGAAAAATGGCGGCATTGCTCAACACTGAGTTGCAGTTTTCTCCTTCAGGACAAATCCCCTATAAAGGAAATTATGGCATTGCTGGATTCTCAAATCCCAGTTAAAGTATTTCTCCTTTATAATCAGTCACCCAACAGTTGTGATAAATAGATGAGATATCTCCCTTTAGAGATGACAAATTCTCTCTCAGTCAAACCTTTAGCTTCAATCATGGGCTTTGAACAAGACACAAATACTCTTTAGCTTCAATCTTGGGCATTGAACAAGACACCAAATATCTTTTCCTCCCATAGAATAGGAGGAACTACGATTGCTCTAATTTCCCTGTTTTATTTAACGGGAATACGTAGGCATAAGATTGCGAAATTTTTGCCAGCACACCAATCAAAAACTTTAGATCCAGTACCTTCACACACCAATCAAAAACTTTAGGTCCAATACCTTACCAAAAACTGACATCAACAAAAACTCTCTCTCAAACACTCCCAAAGGAGAAACTTTCCCAACCCACAACAGATAAACACCAGTAAGTAGAAAACGGTAAGTATAATTGCTAACAACCCGTGGATAACCACATATAGGATGGGTAATTGACAAATCCCTATTGTATAACTGACCCCGAACTCCCCAATCTCTTTAAGCATTTGTTCAGTTAACCATTTGCGTGCAAGGTTTGTTTTAGATAGCTTCCCTTTCTTTTCCAGCTTCATAGGATAAATAAGAAATCAGAAAGTAGCACCTCATCCCTACCATTGCGGCGAGGAAAAACCAATGGCGATAAGGTGGTCGCGTCACCGGCAAAAATCACATGGTACAGGAAAATGACGACTCTGTTGTGGACTCATTTTATCTATCTAGGACTAGGATCTGAATTCCTAAGAGCTCTAGGTTGTTAGCAATCATACTATATTATATATATATATATATATATATATATATATATATATATATATTGCTTTTCCTACTTGATATCCGTGTTTATTTTTTCTTTCAATGGGAATACGATTGATACGCATGTGGAAACTTTGAGAGAACCCTAATATAAGGGGTGGCATAGACGAGTGGACTTACAGGGAGTGATTCCTGAATAAGCGATCCTGGTAGAGCACCAAATCAGGCGAGAGCCCGTGTGGATACTATGTGGAACGACCGATCGTCGTGAAAACAGACGCTATCTCAGTGCGGCACCCGTGACCCTGAGGATTTAGTAGACATTAACCATATGACTGTTTGGTTGTGCGGTGACTATCGGGAATAGTTGTTACGCGATATTACACTCAAATGAGATTACCCTAGGTTGCTACAGCTCGCTCGGGGGAACCAGCTTGCTGTTGAGATCCCTAGGGGGGTCAATGATTTTAGGAACCTTTAACCCGTTCTACAGGTACAAAAATTGACTAGAATACAACCTTTGGGGATGGGTAGAGCCATGACTCCATGCTCGTGACGTTGAACCCTTGAACCCATGTTTTTTCAATGTTTTTGTGTGCTGCATTCATTTAAAAAACTTTTAAACAAAGAAAAAACATCTCCTTCTTCTTCCTCTCTTATTTTTCAAAATAAACTAAAACAACAAATGCAAATATCAGAGAGATTGCGTTATGGATTTCGGTAGAAGAAAGACGCACAAGTACACCTTCAAGGCTCCAAAACTAGAGGATTTAAAAAGGTTGGCAAGGATGTTACCAACCCCGATCCTTTCAGAGCTAAGTATGGAGGATTGCTGTCTTTGTTAAGGGTCCACATAGTTGAAGGAATCCTGTCTACGTTAATTCAGTTTTACGATCCGGTTTATCACTGCTTCACATTACCTGATTATAAACTGGCACCAACGTTAGAAGAGTACTCTCATCTGACTGATTTACCTATCACTGATCAAGCTCCCTTTTCTAGACTGGAAGAAATTTTAAAAGATCAAACCATTGCAAGAGCAATCTATTTGGACGAGTCAGAAGTCAGGACTCACATGACCACTAAGGAAGGAATCCAAGGTTTACCAGCTAAATTTCTGAAGGAGAAAGCCCTATACTTTGCCAGTGTAGGAAACATAACTGCTTTCGAAGATATCTTTGTTTTGCTCACATATGGGTTATTCCTCTTTCCCAACATCGATAACTTCGTCGATACCAATGCCATTAAGATATTTCTGATTGGAAACCCCGTACCAACTCTGCTCGCAGATGCTTATCATTTTGTACACTTAAGGAATTTGTACAACGGAGGAATGATCACATGCTAAGTACTCTTGCTTTATATATGGTTCACTTCCCATTTACCCAAGTCAGCTGCTTTTTGGGACCATAAGAGTACTCTACATTGGTCACAAAGAATCATGTCTCTTACCAACTCTGACATAGATTGGTATAATAGGATTTACGAAGGGAAAAAAGTCATCGACAAATGTGGAAATTTCCCTAATGTAACCGTCATAGGAACTAAAGGAGGAATCAACTATCATCCAATTTTAGTTCGCCGTCAACTCGGATACCCGATGAAGCATATCCCGCATAATGTTCATCTGGAAGGTCTTTTCTTCAAGGAAGGAGAAAAGACAGAGCACTAAAGAAGGAAATAGTGCATGCCTGGAAACACATTCACAGGAAAGGAAGGGAGTCTCTAGGAAGACCAGATTGTATCTCCATGGAACCTTATCTCCACTGGGTACAAACTAGAGCCCTCAAGCTGAGGATGTCATACCCTCGTCAAGAAGTTCTTCCGTTAAAGGAATCTATCCTTTATTTTATGTCTGATACGAAAAAACTCCAGGTCGCTCTCAACAAAGTTCAACGAGAAAAAAAGCTCTTGGAAGAACAAATACCGAATCCTCAATGTGGAGTGTATTAAAATTCAGGAACTGTTAAAAGAAAAGGATGCTCTGATTGAGATTCTAGAACAACATGCTATGGAAGATAAAAGGAACTTTCTCACTCCTTTCACTTAGCAAAGGACTGACAACTCGACAACAGCTGAAGAACCCCGATCAAATAAAAGGAAAATACCAGAACCAGCATCTGAGTTCTCTTCACAGAGGACCCAGGATCCATGAGCTTAGACATTTTCCTTACAGCACTTTATAAAATCATGTACTTTTCTTTGTTACATACTGCAATCTTTCAAATTCAATAAAAAGGGGTCTCCCCACTGTATGATATTTGCAATCTATTTGTTGAAGTTTCTTTTTGATTAAAAAACAAAAAATATATCATTGCATAACATTCATCATTCTCACATAACACGTTCTTCTTATCTTTGAGTCTCACGTATGTGTCACGATTCTAGAGTTAAACTGTCTCATTCGTACAATACTCAGGCCAATCGACAAAAGAAAATGGACGATCTCGAGGAAGAGAACAGAGAGTTGAGAGAAGAAGTCGACGCTATGAAGGAAAGTTTGGAAAAACTTCACAATGACATGCAATCCCCGGCAGCAGCTCAGAGGCAACAACAAAGGATTGTGAACTCAGAGATCACATTTAAGCCCGTAGTGGAGACATATGATCCTCGATACAACATGCCTAAAGATCGTCCCTAGGGTATGCCTCTCAACTTTGTCCCTGAAGGATACATCCCGTCGGTCACTGAAGACCCAGAAACTGCAGCAGGAACCGCTGGGCCTGAAGGTTACAAACTTCGGGAAAGCGAATACACAAGAGTTATGACAGCAAATCCTGAAGGTTACAAACTTCGGGGCATGGAAGCACCAAGAGTCACCGCCGTAATGACTATACCACAACCGATGGTACACACTGTCCCGGAAGGACATATTCCACAAGTAATTTCTGGTGGGAACTAAGATATGTATGAAAGAATAAATGGGTTCCAGGAACAATTTCTAGAGATGCAGAAGGAACTGCACGCCATTCGCAGTCACGATTTATTTAGGAAGGACGCTGCAGACCTTTGTTTGGTCCCTTACGTGAAAATACCGCACAAATTCAAGGTTCCTGACTTTGAAAAATACAAGAGCAACTCTTGTCCTCAAAGCCATTTGGTGATGTACGCTCGAAAGATGTCAACTCAGACATAAAATCAACAACTACTAATCCATTATTTCCAAGACAGTTTAACTGGTGCCGCACTCAGATGGTACATGGGTTTAAACTGCACCAAGATCAACACTTTCAGAGATCTTAGTGCAGCTTTTGTTCAGCAGTATAAGTATAACCTGGACATGGCACCAGACAGAGATCAATTTAGAGTAATTTTGCAAAGAGACAAGGAAACGTTCAAGGAGTATGCTCAGAGATGGCGTGAAATTGCCACCTTGATCTATCCCCCTCTTGAGGAAAAAGAGATGACAAAGATCTTTTTGAAAACCTTAAGCTCATTCGATTACGACCGGATGGTCGCTAGTGGGCCCAGTGACTTCACTGAAATGGTGAACATGGGGGTACGCCTTGAAGAAGCAGTCCGAGAAGGACGATTGGTCAAAGATACATAGCCATCAAACAGTACCAAAAGATATGGTAGTGCTTTCCCAAAGAAAAAAGAGCAAGATATTGGTAATATCTCTCTCGGAAAGCAAGGGCGATGGTATCAACCAGTAGCAGCGGTAACTCCCACTATCAACTCTTCGCCGGCTCCAACGTATCAACCTCAGGTTGCTCAGAGCCAACAAAGTCAACAACAGTATCAACAAAGGACACAACAGCCTCATTAATAGGCTCGTCCTCAGTAAAACAATAACAATCGTACTACACGACCACCAGGGTTTGACCCTATACCGATGTTGTACGCAGAACTATTTCCACTCTTACTGGTCATTGGGTATGTCCAAACCAGGTCTTCTCTTACAATACCGGAAAATCTGCCTTTTTGGTTCAAAGTGGATCAAACTTGCCCTTACCATCAAGGAGGATCGGGGCACAACATCGAGAACTGTATCAGTTTCAAGTCCGATGTGCACAAGCTTGTCAGGAACGGCTCCTAACTTTCAAAGATACTAATCCGAATGTTCAGACGAACCCGTTGTCGCAACATGAGAAGACTTCCGTAAATTTAATAGAGGAAGAATTTAGCCGCAGTTATCAAATTCACAATGTACTCCTATTAGGAACCAATCTAGTCAGGATGCAATGTAGACAGAGCGGGTACGATCATGTACCGCCTCACAATTATCACAAGTGTGATATCTGCTCAAAGAATAACCAGGGGTGTTCCGTAGTGCAATCAGCTCTACAAGAACAGATGGATCTGGGTTGGATACAGGACCACCGACTCTGGGAAGTCAACATGGCCCATGCACGTCCTGTAGCACCCCAAAATTCGCCTTCTCTTTCTAGCACTAATTGGCTTGTGTTTCATTTCATTTTGCATTATCATCCGTGCATATCATTGTTTTTTTACATGGGGCCCAGGTATCTTGGTTCTCAGGGAGAAGAGCCTCTATTCCAAAGGAAAACTTGAATTTATTTTCAACCTTGGGGCTCCCTTAAGGCCTCAAGGCCCTCACCTCATCAAAGCATGGATCATAATCAAGGGAAGCACTGATCGCATCCTCCTAGCTTGAGTTCTCAAGTTAGGATTTTTGGAATTCTTGGGTATAACACTCCAATGGGCAAGATTTTGAAGTTTTATCATCATCATGTGGCATATTTCATCTTTGTATAAGAGATCCTACATCATAGTTAGAGGAATTTGAGTTTCGAGCTTGGGTCGATTTCTCCTAGACTGTGGGTGCCAGAACTAGGGTTTGTAGTAAAATCAGTTTATTTCTGATTTTCTGGGCAAGACTTGAATCCATGGTGTTCCATATGTCCCTAAGTGCCTAAGGATGGAAGATTGACCATCAATTTTATTCAAAAGGTTTTCAATTGATCAGAGGATTTAAAATCAAGAGAGTTGGGGATAAAAGTCAATTGTATAGTGAAAAAGTCAACTCCTGACTTTTTGAGGTCAAACTCTCAATCTTCATGTCAAAGATGACCAATGGACCAAATTTGATCAAGGAATTGTCAAAAATCAAGAAGTTGAGAAGTTTCCATTTTTGGAAAAATTAGGTTTTAGAAAGTTACTATTTTGGGAAATTTTTCATGTTTTCTAACCATTTTCCAAACCAATTTTCATCATGATCAAAGCTTCATTTGCAAATATTTTCCATATGGAAGTTGTAGTTTGAAACATTTCCTTCAAAATGGGCACAAGAACCATACCATTTGGATCATTTTTCACTAAGTTATGAGTAAGCAAAGTGAGCCATTTCAAACTTGTAATTTTTCAATAACTTAGAATTTTTATAAGTCTTTTTGGCAGCTTCAAGGACACACTTTCATGGCCAATTTCTACACACCTCCAAACTTTATCTTAACCTGTTTTCAACATGAATTATCTTCCATGATCTTCCTACGTTATGTTGAGCTAAAGAACACACCATTTGGCCAAGGATTCCCTAAGTTATGAAGGATCAAAGAGGGCCTCATCAAATTGTCAAGTTGCATTTCATGACATGAATGGCTAGGCAAGTTCAACCAGATTTGAGGGCACACATTCATGGTCTATTTTCACCATCAATCAAGCTTTGTTTCAAGCTCATGTCAATATGAAATTTGTTGTCTATTCATCCTACTTTCGTTAGGGTTCAAGAATACATCTAATGGATCATGTTTTGTCAAGTTATGGTTACTAGAAAGGGTGGGCACGATTTGGATCCCTCATGGCCCATGATAGTTTTTTTGCCACATGATCCTTGATATCTCCTCATGTACCATTTGTACCTTTCTCTCTCTCAAATTACATCACCCCAACATTGTTTATTTTGAGCCAAACAAAGTCACGTACCATGCACCATATTGTTTGCAAAAAAGAGAAAAAAACGAGAATTCACACAAAGAGGTACAATCTGACCTCATGTTATTTTCTCACGTGCCTTGATAATGCTCATTTCATGCCTTCATTCCACTCAGAAACATCATAAAATACCATCACCCCATGTGCTTGCCCGTGTGGAATTCTCTCTTTCACTTGGAATTTCAAATTGTGTAACAAACTTTCAGTGAGTTTTTACCCTTGCTCTCACGTGCCAAATCATGTATATAAACCTCCAAAACCCTAAAAACGAGCACACATTCTCATTTGCTCAGTTCTCAGATTAAACAAAAAAGCTCTCTCTCTCTCTCTTAAGGTTTTCTCTCTTCAAAACTCCAGAAATATTCAAGTTCCTTGGCAGTTATGACTGGATCTATCATCCCTGAAGCTCAAGGAAGCTTTTCTGCACGGTTTTCTCTCCACTCACACGTAATACAAGAGCCAACAGAGCAGCTTCATTAGGTATTCTTTCTAACTTTTTTCTCACTCTGTTATGCATATTTTCAACTCATGATTGCTTTTTCTGAAGTCCTCTATACATGGAGGCAATGGTTGTGTGCGTGTTGTTTTAGTTTGCTTAAGTTTCAGTTTGATAGTTGATTTTTTGAGCTTGATTTTCATGGAGTTTTAATGGCTTTAAATGAATTTGGAGGTCGGATCTGTGATCTACGTGAAAGAGGCTTCACGATGGTGGTTCTATTTGTGTGATCTGGTAACATTTGCAGAGCTCTGGTGAAGCTCTTGATCGGAGAAGACGATCAGAGATGTTCTTGGGCGTATAGGGTTTTGGCTCATGTGGCAAGGGTTTTGACCCGTTGACTGTCCAATTGGCGTTCAGACAATTTCCAGCTCGTTTAATGAGAAACCCGCGTGGCACCTTTTTTTTGTTTTTTCTTTCTGAATTGTGTTTTAACTGGACCGGGCTTAACATCTTTTTGCTATTAACACTCCCAAATTTTAAGGCCCAGTGCACTGTGAACTTGGATCATGTTGTTTCAGGATTGCTGCATACACCTCCCATGATTCATTCCAGTTTAATTTTTCTTTTTTGTTTCTTTTTTCATTTTATTATTTGTTTAAATTGTTAAACTCTTTTAAAAAAAACATCAAAAATAATTTTCTGATTAGTTGATGTCTTATGTTTATTTTCATATTTTTTATTTTTTATTTTTAATTCTTTTTTTATTTATTTTTTTAATTTAATTTGTAAGTGTGTTTCCAATGATACCCTTCATCTAGGGTTTGGAAGTTTCTTGACCTTTGCTTATCTTTTGAGGCTAATTTTTTGATCACATTTAGACCTTCATATGAGGTTGTTTTGATTCTAGTTTGGGCTTGGTTTAAGTTACTTTTAGTGACTTGTCATTCAACTTTTGTTGATCCTCGATACATGCTCGATTATTTGTAGGCCTTGCCTTGGTGATGACTTTTGAACATGTTCTTGAACTTGTTTTGCTCCCATCTTTTGTACATGCTTAGTTGGATGTTTGAACATGTCTTAGGATATTTTTTGGGGATTTTATTGAATCACTTTGCTATTTTTGGTTGATGCTCCCATTTGGTGATGTTTTGAGCATGTTAATGCACACACTTTGACCTAATTCTTGTGCTTTTGAATGACATGAATCTCTTTGATGCTTGGTGAACTTTATTGGTTTAATAAGACATGTTTGAGGTTATGATTTGCTTTGGCTCTTGATGTGTGATCTTCCTTTGGTGTTGTCTTACTTGTATGAGAACATGTGAATCATTTTAGACTTGATTTTGTTGAATACATGCCTAGTTTTGACATATGCTTTGAGTATGATACTTGATGCTCCTGCTTGGATGATTTGAGTTTGATTATAATTCATGGATTATGCACTTGCTACTGCCCACTTGGATTCACAGCATGTTTTCACTTCACTTGGTCATTGTTGATTGATTTCCATGATGTATTTCATTATCATTTGATTGTTTCCACTTTGGTCCATGCTGCATGTTAGTGTGAGCTCTCTTACATGTTTGAATTGGATGATCATGATATGAATTGAGTTCTGACTTTGCTTTATTCTCATCTCACTTTGTTCACATCACCTTTGTATGATGATTAATGGTGTTCAATTATGATCCCAATGCAAGTTGTTTGCATTCATTCTTGTTTGCTTCTACCTTCTTGTTTGAACTTCAATGTGTGATCTTTTGGAACTTGCTGGGTGGTGTGAATTGGATGTGATATACATGATGTGCTTGCTGCCCTATCTTGTTTCTCATCTCATGCTGCATTCTATCTTCTTCATCTCTTACTTCTTTCTTCCCCTTTGGATCTCAAGACTTGTTTAAGTCTTGGATTTTCTTTTGCATGCTCCCTTAGGACTCCCTAGTCCAACTTAATATTTGATTAAGCTTGGAATAGGATAGACATTAGGATTAAATCCATGTATGCTAACATTAGGTAGAATCTTCCCTTCTTACCTCAACCTTAGGGACACCTTTGTATGACAACATTAGGATAGAATTCCCTTTGTGTTTTTCTTTTCAACTTTGGGTCTTCTATTCTCATCTCAATAACAAATCTAACACACTTAATAAAGGCAACGAACATTGTGCGCCATGAGCCTTAAGTGCATAGGAAATGAAGAATCAGGGGCCTCCCTTCACTCTTCTAGAGTGTTTAGCATACGTCCCATTGGGGGCGACCATGCGACGCATTCGCTCCTGTGTCATAGACTTTAGTGCAATGTGTAAGAACAAGATTTGGTTCTGCATCTTATCTATATGTTTTGATGATAACAATGGAGTATTTGTGTGAGAATATTCTAGTACTCTAACGTTTGTTATTCTGATGGTTTTAACAAACAGGTTCAGATCTTAATTGAAAACCATATGCAAATTACTTTGTGTGATAAAAGTCGTTTTCGTTCCAAGAAGCAAGGCTGCTTCTGTATCTGATCTCATTCAGATAGATTCTGAGAAGACATTATGTTGCTGCTGTAACATCTTTTGGATTCTAACTTCTGAGTGTGACTCTGATGTTCTACTTCTGAAGTCTGCTTAGCCTCTGAAGTCGTTAACTCTGAAGACTTATGTTTCTGATAACCAAGGGTTCTGAAGAAGGAGTGCTGAAGATTCTAAAGACAAGGTTCTGCTGAACGAAGTTCTGAAGACTCTGAAGACTTATGGATTCTGAAGAATAAGGGTTCTGAAGAACAAGTGCTGAAGATTCAGAAGACAAGGTTCTGGTGAACGAGTTTCTGAAGATTCTGAAGACTTGAGTTTTTGAAGACCCAATGATTCATTCTTCTGATCATGCTTCAATCATATCAACTCAGAAGCCTCTAATGGATAGAAGAATATGAGACATTTGCGAGGGAAAATAATACATAGTACAAATCAAACACCTTCTTTTCCACTACCCTAATTTGGTGATACAAAGGACAATTTCAGTGTACGATTTTCACCCCAGCATAACGACATTATTTCAAGTCGCCAGTACTTTTCTGATATTACTGATCTGCCCTTCAACGGATCTTTTTCTAGCTATATATATAGACTTAATCATTCAACGAATCGGTGGTGATAACAAGTGTAACACTCAGTGTGAAAAAGAGAAATATTAAAAACACTGATTCAAATGAAGAACGAACTCAAGAAATAGAGGAATTTATGAGTGAACAGTAAAGCACCACAATACAAAGAAGAAGATTGTTTTTACTGTGTAGATTCGCTCTAAGTTAGATTGAGCTAGAAACTGTGTTTACTCTGCTTGTGTAGAAGCACCATTATTGTAAACAAACCATTGTAACAAACAATTGTTTGTGATTCCTAAAGGACCGATTAGGTCTGAAGCTTTAGGAAGATTTGTGTTCCCTAAAGGACCGGGTAGGTCAGAAGCTTTAGGAAGACTAAGACAGTGAGTTTTAGTGTTGTTAGTCACTTGCAGTTTGGCTTGTGCATTGTATTTTCAAACAGTTGTTTGATTTCCTTAAGAGACCGGTTAGGTCAGAATTCTTAAGAAGTCTAGGACCAGTGTGTCTTAGAGATTTTTGTTAGTCACTTGCAGTTTAGCTTGTGCATTGTATTAATCAATTTGATTAGTGGATTAAGACCTCGCTTGAGAGAGGAAAAATCACCTTGGCGGGTGGACTAGACTAACTTGAGGATTTCTCAAGTGAACTAGTATAAACATATTGTGTTCTTTCTTTTTAGTTTTTAGGTCAGAATTCTTAAGAAGTCTAGGACCAGTGTGTCTTAGAGATTTTTGTTAGTCACTTGCAGTTTAGCTTGTGCATTGTATTAATCAATTTGATTAGTGGATTAAGACCTCGCTTGAGAGAGGAAAAATCACCTTGGCGGGTGGACTAGACTAACTTGAGGATTTCTCAAGTGAACTAGTATAAACATATTGTGTTCTTTCTTTTTAGTTTCTCTTGCTTTATTATCAAGAAGTGGAGGTTATTTGTAAAGGGGATTATTTTTAAAGAATAGTTTTTATTTTAAAAACCCAATTCAAACCCCCCCTTTCTTGTGTTTTTCACACCTTCAATTGGCATCAGAGCTCCGGTTCTGAGAAGATAAAAAGTTTGAATTTTTATCAAGCACCTAACAGTGTTCAGTACCGATCCAAAGTGTGAAAAACAATGGTTGTCGCAAGTACTTCTCATGTCACTTCTAATAATAATGAAAGAGACTCATATAGTGCAAAACCTCCTATATTTGATGGCGAGAAATTTGACTATTGGAAAGACAGAATCGAAGTTACTTTCTGGGATTTGATTTGGATCTATGGGATCTGGTAGTTGATGGCTACAAATACCCAGTAGACTCTGAAGGCAAAAAGATTGCCCGAAGCTCATTTACAGAGGCTGAAAAGAAAACCTACAAGAATCATCACAGAGTGAGAACGATTATGCTAAATGTTATTTCATATACAGAATATGAAAATATTAGAGATAGAGAGACTGCAAAGTCTATCTTTGACTCTCTTCAGATGACTCATGAAGGCAACGCTCATGTCAAGGAGACAAAGGCTCTGGCCCTAATCCAGAAGTATGAGGCCTTTAGAATGGAAGACAACGAATCTGTGGAAACTATGTTTTCAAGATTCCAGATGCTTGTTGCAGGACTCAGAGTTTTGGACAAAGGTTATTCTATTGCTGATCATGTCAAGAAGATTATCAGGAGTCTGCCTGTAAAATGGAGACCAGTGGTAACTGCTTTGAAATTGGCAAAGGATCTGAACAACACGAGTCTTGAAGAAATGATTAGTTCTTTAAGAAGTCATGAGATAAAACTTCAAGAAGATGAACCTCAGAGAAGAGGTAAGTCTGTTCCTCTGAAGTCTAAGTCTAAAAAGACAAAGGCTTACCTAGCAGAGGAGAACTCAGAAGAATCTAAAGAAGATTCAGACGAAGATGAACCGTCTCTCATATCAAGAAAGATAAATCAGCTGTGGAAACACATAAAGAGCAAGTTCAGAGGGCCAAGAAGAAAAGGTAGACCTGAGTCTACATCTGGTCAAAGGAAAGCTTCTGAAAAAGAAGTTACTTGTTACGAATGCAAGGAGTCTGGACATTATAAGAACGAGTGTCCAAAGCTCAAGAAAGATAGAAAACCTAAGAAGGTTTTCAAAGTTAAAAATGGTCTTATGGCAACATGGGATGATTCAGAGTCAGAAGAAGAAGATTCTGATGAAGAACATGCCAACGTGGCACTCATGGCAAAGACCAGCATGAGTGAAGGCTCATCTGAGATGAACTAACACTTGATAAAGAATCAGACTATGATGACGACAAAGAGATTTGGAGATCAGTTTTTCAGAACCTAAGGAAAAGGCAGAAGAAATCAAAGATTCAGAAGCTCATACTTCTGATATTTTTGTTGCTCCCACTGATCCTCCACAACAAAAGAAAAGCAGAGTTCCAACTTCACACCCTGAAGAATTGATTCTGGGAAATAAGGACGCTTCTATCAGAACCAGATTAGCCTTCAAACCTTCTGAAGAAAAACTTATGGGTTTGGTGTCTTTGATCGAGCCAACATCTATTGATGAAGCTCTACTGGACAAAGACTGGATTCTAGCGATGGAAGAAGAACTTAACCATTTTTCAAAGAACGATGTTTGGGATCTTGTTCAGAAGCCTAAAGGTGTCCACATTATAGGAACTAAATGGGCATTCAGAAACAAACTCAATGAAAAAGGTGAGGTTGTCAGAAATAAGGCACGGCTGGTTGCACATGGTTATAGTCAACAAGAAGGAATAGACTATACAGAAACCTTTGCTCCAGTCGCCAGGTTAGAAGCCATATGCTTATTAATTTCCTTTTCTGTAAATCATAACATCATCTTATATCAGATGGATGTTAAGAGTGCATTTTTGAATGGTTATATTTCAGAAGAAGTTTATGTCAAACAACCTCCTGGATTTGAAAATTCACGGAAGTAAGATTTTGTTTTTAAACTTAAAAAAAATATCTCTATGGTCTTAAACAAGCTCCCAGAGCTTGGTATGACAGATTGAGTAATTTCTTTTAGAAAATAACTTCACCAGAGGAAAGGTTGACACCACCCTCTTCTGTAAAATGTTCAAAAATGATATGCTTATAGTTCAGATTTACGTTGGTGATATTATTTTTGGTTCTGCTAATCCCTCTCTTTGTGAGGAGTTTTCTAAGCTAATGCAGGCAGAATTCGAGATGAGTCTGATGGGTGAATTGAAGTTCTTTCTGGGAATTCAAATTGACCAAAAATTAGAGGCTAGTTGCATTCATCAAAGTAAGTACACCAAAGAACTTCTGAAGAAATTCAACATGATGGATTGTACACCAGCTTAGATTCCAATGCATCTAACATGTATTCTGGAAAAGGAAAAGGTAACTGGAAAGGTTTGTCAGAAGCTCTATCATGGTATGATAGACTCTCTTCTGTACTTAACTGCTTCTAGACCTAATATTCTTTTCAGTGTTCATTTGTGTGCTAGATTTCAATTAGATCCTAGAGAATCTCATTAAACTGCTGTTAAAAGAATTTTAAGGTATCTGAAAGGAACTACTAACCTTGGCTTGATGTATGAGAAAACATCAGAGTACTCTCTTTCAGGTTGTTGAAATGCAGATTACACAGGAGACAGATTGGAAAAAAAAAACACCTCTGGAAACCGTCAGTTTCTCGGGAAGAATCTGATCTCATGGTCAAGCAATAGGCAATCAACAATTGCTCTCTCAACAGCAGAAGCAGAGTACATATCTGCGTCCCTATGCAGTACGCAGATGCTGTGGATGAAGAACCAGCTAGAAGATAATCAGATACATGAGAGTAACATTCCTATCTTTTGTGATAATACTGCTGCTATCTATTTAAGTAAGAATCAAATCTTACATTCTAGGGCTAAGCACATAGAAATTAAACATCATTTTTAGAGACTATGTTCTGAAGGGAATCTTATGTTTAAAACTTATAGATACAGACCATTAATAGGCTAAAATCTTTACGTATTCTATCATACCCCAAATTTTGACCACCAAGATTTCCCGTCATTGTGCAAATCATCATCACAATATGGATGTACCTCCATGCCTCATCAATCTCCTCAAAGATGGTTGGGCATTCACCACAATCAAGAATTAGGGTTTTAAGCCCTCTTAGAGCACTTAGACAAAGGATCAATTAAGAAATGACATGATCCTCAACTTGTCTAACCTCTCAAAAATCTATAAAGGATCAAGAGGACTCCCACATCAAGAATCAAGCAGAAGGTTACAACATTCCAAGTGATTAAGTCTCAAGATCGCCAGTGTCACCAAATTAGGGTTTTGGTCAACTGAGGCCTCCAGATAAAAATTTTCATCTGGGCATGAGCCAATGCTTCAAAACATAACCCAAGATACTCTAAGGGACCTCATGGACCCAATCATCAAGTCGATTTAACCTCAGGGGATGCATTTACCAAAAATCAGGAATTAGGGTTTCTTGACCTAATTCACCCCTAAGTTGACTTTTGAGACAAACCATGAGCCAAGACCTCAAGACATGATTTGAGGGCCTCTAATATACTACATTGATCCATTTCCAATAATGAATTGATCCAAGAAGCTTGATTCACAAGTTTCAATTTCATCTGGACCACAATTAGGGTTTTGAAGGGAAAAGTCAACTGTAACTTTGACTGTTGACCAAGACATGCTCCCAAACCTTGGGAAATGATTCAATACACCCTATATCACCTATGAAGTCGATCCATTAGGTTTTATTTAGGTAAAGGACTTGATTTCACAAAGGATCGCACAGTTTGGATTTCATCCGATAAAATGTCAACTGTGCACAAAAATCAAGTTTGACTTTTTGGAATTTTTCACAAATATGATTCCCCTAAGTAAAAAATAATGTTAGTGTATGGTATTGATCATCATTCATCAAGAAAAATCAAGAAAAGTGAGGTTTCTTGCAAAAGGGACAACCTTGAGAAACCAAAATTTTTCTAAGTTATGGAATAAAAGTGATTTTGGTACTAACTTCTAAGGATCATAACTTGAGATCCAAGCAACCATTTTGGGTGATCCAAAGCTGGATTTGTAGGTCTTGCTACACTTTACAAAAGCTTCAACTACCTCAGACTCCAATTCCTTATAGATTTTGAGTTATGGATTGATCAAAATCACAAAAACATGAAAATGACACTTTTTCCAACACTTAGTGAAAATCTGCCTATGTTACCAGCCTTGAACATCAATGTTCATGAGGTTTTTTCAGTTGGATCCATATAGTTTCAAAATAAACTATGATCACACATGTTTTGTATCATATGCGGGCTTTTTAAAAAGCACAAGAGCCTCCCATGACTCAACCTGAGCAGAGAGATATAGATCCCTCAAAATCACCATTTCCAACTGTCCTAGGCAAGGCAGATTTTAGCAGATTTTGTTGTTTTGCCCGAGTTGGAAAAATTGAGCAACTCCAAGCCTTGTCATCATTTTGGACACATCTGAGGATAAAACAAGAAGGGAATGATCTGATCCCCAAGCCTCCAAAGTCCAAGAATCTACATTAGCCATAACAAACCTAAAAACGCTAAAAAGGTGTCAAGACTCCAATTTTGTTGCAATGCATTTAATGGATACACTAAGGTGGCATGGACTGACACATTCCTAACTGAATGAGTCAAGGATCAGCACTGAATCATAGGACCATAGGCCTGTGCCCTAACCTCAAGTCAATGGCTAGAGGAGACTTGGCATTCCTTTTGCTCAACATTGGCCAAAGGCTTGCTGTAGATGCCATTCACTATTGCTTGCAAAACAAACTTACTCTACTATAAATAGAGATCATGTGTGCTCAGTTTGAGTACACCAAAGCACTACAACACTTGCTTTCCTCAAAATCCCTTTCTTTAAGCCATAATGCCTTCTTTTGCAAGGTATCTATGAGTTTTTGAGTTAGAGAGCAATTCCACCACAGCTCAAGATCCAAACACCTTTAATATGTTGTATCTAAGCTGTTCAAACTCTCACCTGTGACCATAAACACCAAAATCACAAAGTCCACTTCCAAAACCTCAAAATTGGACTTTTATGCTTTTTTCAAGCCATGTCTTTATTCAGTCACTTCCAAAACCAAACAAAGCCTCAAACACACTCCAAATATCATCCTTGAACTGTCCCAAATGGTTCCCCTCATCTGGAACACCATTTGAGAGAGTTGCCATATTGGTCACTTTTGCCCCTTTTGCAAGAAAGTGCCACAACTTGTTCATGAGGATTCCAGTTGGTTCTAACTAGTCTAAAAGCTTCTAACGGATCAATTGAGAGTGTCCAAAGCATCAAATTACTTCTGGCACAAGGAACTTGGCAGATAGCACAAATAGCTCCAAGAGGTAAGTGCATGACAACTTGAACTCTTTGAATTATACATTGCTTTGAAGTCCACTGATCATAAACACCTCATACATGTTATATATGTTGTTTTTGAACCAATTTGCCATGTAATTCTTGCCTGTACCATGTGTTAGCTTAGAAAATGCAAATTTTGGTCTATTTCAAAACCACTATCGGGTTTTAAAATAGGGACCTCATCTGAAAAAACCAAGACCACCATTGGATTCCTTGTGAAATTCAGGGTTAGGTGCACCTAAATTTTGTCCCAATCCATGGAGAAATGAGAAAGTTAGAGGCTTCACGTAAATTGTCCAAAGGCTGGCCTTGCCTTGCCTTGCCCAGGCCTAGAAACAAGGCATGCCTTGTGTATTTGTGGGGTGGTTTTGATACACGGATGTATCACCACCCCAGTGGTAGCGCACATGGGTGTTTGGCTTGAAGGTCGTGGGTTCAAACCCCACCCAGACCATTTTTGCCATTCCCTCTTATTTTTGCTATTTTTTTCCATATTTTCATGTTTTTGTTAATTAATTGAAAAATTAATTTCTCTCTCAATTTTAATTATTTTTTATTGGTTCTTTTTTTTAAAATTCCCAAAAATGTTAAAATATTATATTCCATGAAAATTTCACAAAAATATTATTTAATTTATATATTTGATAATTTTGTAAAGAATTATATTTTTATTTGTTTTTAAACATTAAAAATATTTCTTTCTCTTAGTTTTGCAAAATTCAAATGATATTTTAATCATCCCAAGAATGAAATATGATTTTCCAAATATAAATACAAGATCACAACCTCTTTTTCACATGTTTGATTATTTTAATTGAATATTTTATTCAATTAAAATACATTTTAAAAACCAAAAATTAGGGTTTTGATCACTATCGCCCTAACAAATATTTTCAAACACTTTTTGGGCCTCTAATAGAATGTAAGACCCATTCATTGCAAATAAAAACCTTTTTAGGCGTCAGTCATTGTATAAGTCCCACTGCGATTTCAAAATCTAGGCGCGATCGTTGCCTTTAAAACGAAAATCCTCTGGGCCAACCTTTGTGTCGTAAGTCCCATTTCTTTTCTTTTTTCAAACTTTTGGGCCTCTCCTTGAGTTGTAAGACCCATCCCTCTGTACAGAAAACCTTTTTGGGCCTCAGTCATTGTGTAAGCCCCAGTATAGTTTACAAAACGACGGTTTGATTACTGCTTTTCATCTGGGCCTCTCTTTGAGTATAAGCCCCAACAATCTTTTCAAAACAACTTCCCTTTTGATTTAGGTTCAAATATATAGTTGTTATCAAAACTTTCTTTAATCTCTTAAACAACTAACCATACAGATGTTACTATGGAAGCTTGCTCGCCTGTAAGTTTTTATCAACTTTCATTTACTTGTTTTCATATATATATATATATATATATATATATATATATATATATATATAACTGTATTGTGGAAAGCTTGCTCACCTGTAAGTCCTTCTTTCATATCCTTTTAAATACTTGTCATATATCAACTGTATATATACTTGTATCTGCTTAGAGTTTTCCACGGCAACTAGGTATAGAACTAGGTAAAGCCAGTTGGTGACTCTTTAATACAGTCAAAACTAGACCCCCATAGGAGTTCCAGATACAGTCTTGCCTTCTCTTGGGCTTAAACAATATGGAACAAAGAGAAAGACATTATTCTCGGTGAAACTTTTCTCAGACTGTCACTATTAGAAATTGTCAAAGAAGTTCATTCCCCCAGAGAGGATTAATTCTCGGTGAAACCTCTCTTTAATTTCTTCAAACCCTAGAACTGTTCACTAAAGAAAAGATTATTCTCGGTGAAACTTTTCTTGAACTCTTCTTAAGTTTGGACCCACAGGCTTCCTAAAAGCATCCCCGCTTCCTCTTGGGCTTTGTACAAGGACCCTCCGGCTTCTTAGAAGTTCTCATGCCTTCTCTTGGGCTTAGTACAAGGACCCAAATACCTCTTAAAGGTATAGGACATAACTTAGTCATCCTTTGCTAGAGCAGTCTTTCCAGTGTTAATACATCAAACCATTTTAGGGTTGATACTCAACCCTTATCTTCCTCCTCTTGGGCATCATACAAAGATAAACTCTTCCACACCAGTAGACTTGGACAATCTCATCCCTTCTTGAGTCTCAGACATTCTCAAGTTCCCTACAAACATTCTCCAGCAGAGTTAAAACCCAGGGGTTCTAAAAACCCAGTATTTCTCCTTTCCCCAGCCATGGTCAACCTACCATAAGTATAACACTATCCCAAATCAGAACCTCAAGGCCTCTGATATCTCAACTCTTCTGTAACCCTCAGCAAGAGTTGATTTTCCATTTTGACCTGCCTCTGAATCTTAATAATCCTCAGCAGAAGTCAGCCTTCTCTTGGACTTTTTACAATGATTCTCCCTTAGCAGAGCTAACCTTTAAAAACTCCCTTGTTGAGTCAATCACTTTTCAGACTCTCCTGTTGAGTCAATCACCTTTCAATACACACTTGTTGAGTCAACCCTTTTTTAGCCTCAATCTTGGGCTTTGTACAAGACAGATAAAAACACTCTCTTGTTGAGTCAATCTTTTTCAGCTTCCTTTTAGGCTTGGTATAATAATTTCCCATAGCAGAAGTTAGCCTCTACTCAGGCTGTGTATAATGATTTCTCCAGCTTGGTCAACCTCAATCTTGGGCTTTGTACAAGACACCATATAAATTTCATAAGCAGAGTCAATTCTCATTTCAGCCCAAATCTTGGGCTTTGTACAAGACAAATAATACTCTCCAGGAGAGTCAAACCCATTTCAGCCTCAATCTTGGGCTTTGTACAAGAGACCTAAAATATCCTCAGCCGAGTCAGTAAAGTCTCATTTCAGCCTCAATCTTGGGCTTTGTACAAGACATATAAAGATTTCTTTCCCACAGAGTCGGTCTTCTTCTCAACCTCAATCTTGGGCTTTGTACGAGACACATACAAACCCTCCTCGGCGGAGTCAAAATTCCTTTTAGCCTCAATCTTGGGCTTTGTACAAGACAGACAGAATATTCCCCCGGAAAATTCAAACTTTTAACCTCCTCTTAGGCTTTGTATAATAATATCCCCCAAAGAGTCGGTCTTTTTTAGCCTCAATCTTGGGCTTTGTATAAGACATATATAAACACTCTCTTGTTGAGTCAGTCTTTTTTAGCCTCCTCTTAGGCTTTGTTTAAGGAATCCCCCAGTGGAGTCAATCAATCTTTTAGCTTCAACCTTGGGCTTTGATCAAGGCACACAAAAATCAACGTCCCCTCAGAGAAAAATTAAAATCTCTCTGTAGGAAGACATTTCTCTGTTTATCACTCTTCAAAACAGATATTGAAATCAAACCCTAATCCCAGATAACTACAGTAAGTGACACACTTGTTGATTCAAATATCCAAGTTGTTGTCCATCTTTTATCCTGGTAAATTCTCTCTCATCTAATTGTTGTAAGCGGCAAGCTTCTAGATTATTTACATCCACGCCACGGTCCCTCTCTTAGCGCGAGAAATTCCTAAGGAAAAATGGCATTGCTCAACACTTAGTTAAAGTTTTCTCCTTTAGGACAAATCCCCTATAAAGGAAATTATGGCATTACTGGATTCACATATCCCAGTTAAAGTAATCCTCCTTTATAAACAGTCACCCAACAGTTGTGATAAACAGAACGGATGTCTCCCTTTAGAGATGATAAATTCCCTCTCAGTCAAACCTTTTAGCTTCAATCTTGGGCTTTGAACAAGACACAAAAAACCATTTAGCTTCAATCTTGGGCTTTGAACAAGACACCAAAACATCTTTTTCCTCCCATAGAATAGGAGGAACTGTGATTGCTCTGATTTCCATATTTCTTTAAACGGGAATACGTAGGCATAAGATTGCGAAATCTTAGCGAGCATACCAAAAAAAAAACTCTAGGTCCAGTACCTTCATACCAAACAAAAACTTTAGGTCCAGTACCTTCACATCAATCAAAACAGAGGTCCAGTACCTCACCAAAATCATCAAAAACTCACTCTCTCTCTCATATTTCCCAAGAAACTTTCCCAACCCATCAACAAATAAACACCATCAAGTACAAAGAAGAACCTATTGCTAACAACCTGTGGATAACCACATATAAGATGGGAAATTGATAACTCCCCATTGTATAACCTGACCCCGGACCCCCAATCTCTTTAAGTGTTTGTTCAGTTAAACATTCGCGTGCATTGTTAGTTTTAGATAACTTCTCTTTCCTTTCCAGCTTCACGGGACAAATAAGAAATCAGAAAGTAGCACCCCCTCCTCCTCATTGTGAGGAGAAACACAAACTTTGCGATAAGGTGGTCGTGTCACCGACAAAAATCGCACGCTACAGATAAATGGAGACTCTGCTGGGGACGTCTTTGATCTGTCTAGGATTATAGACTAGAATTCTTAAAAGGTCTAGGATGTTAGTTTTAGGAATGAATATATATATATATCGCTTTTCCTACTTGATATCCATGTTTATTTTTCTGCTAATGGGAATGTGAGTGATGTTGCATGCGGAAAGTTTGAGTGATACCTAAGATATGTGATGGCAGAGACGGGCAGTCTTATAGGGAGTGAATCCTGAATAAGTTGTCCCGGTAGACCATCAAATCAGTGGAGATACCCTTTGCAGATTCAATGTCTAACAACTTTGATTGTGAAAGCAGATTGTTCGATTGTGTCACGTATGTGTCACGATTCTAGAGTCAAGCTGTCTCATTCGTACAATACTCGGGCGAATTGACAAAAGAAAATGGATGATCTCGAGGAAGAGAATAGAGAGATGAGAGAAGAAATCGACGCTCTGAAAGAAGATCTGAGAAAACTTCACAGTGATATACAATCTCTGGCAGCAGCTCAGAGGCAACAACAAAGGAATATGATCTCGGAGATCACATTTACACCCATAGTGGAGAAGTATGGTCCTCGGTACAACATGTCTAAAGATCGTCCCTAGGGAATGCCTCTCGACTTAATCCCTGAAGGATATATACCGCCAGTCATGGAAAACCCGGAAACTGCAGCAGGAACTGCTGGGCCTGAAGGATACAAACTTCGGGAAGGCGAAGATGTCAGAATTACGACAGCAACTCCTGAAGGTTATAAACTTCGGGATAGGGAAGCACCAAGAGTCACCGCCGTAATGACTATACCACAACCCGTGGTACACACTGTCCCATAAGGACAGACTCCACAAGTAATCTCTGGTGGGAACGAAAGTATGTACGACAGAATGAATGAGTTCCAGCAATAATTCCTAGAGATATAGAAAGAACTGCATGCCATTCGCGGCCAGGATTTATTTGGAAAGGACGTCGTAGACCTTTGTTTGGTCCCCAATGTGAAAATCCTGCACAAATTCAAGGTGCCTGACTTTTAAAAATACAAGGGTAACTCTTGCCCTCAAATTCATTTGGTGATGTACGCTCAGAAGATGTCAACTCAGACAGAGAATCAACAGCTACTGATCCACTACTTCCAAGACAGTTTAACCGGTGTCGCACTCAAATGGTACATGGGTTTAAACCGCACCAAGATCGTTACTTTCAGAGATCTTGGCGTTGCCTTCATTCAGCAGTATAAGTATAACCTGGACATGGCACTAGAGAGAGATCAACTCAGAGCAATGTCGCAGAAGTACAAGGAAACCTTTAAGGAATATGCTCAGAGATGGCGTGAAATTGCCGCCCAGATTTATACACCTCTTGAGGAAAAAGAGATGACAAATATCTTTTTGAAAACCTTAAGCTCATTCTATTACAATCGAATGGTCGCCAGTGCGCCCAACGACTTCACCGAGATGGTGAACATGGGAGTAAGCCATGAACAAGCAGTCCGAGAAGGACGTTTAGTCAAAGATGCAGGACCATCAAGCAGTACCAAAAGATACGGTAGTGCTTTCCCTAAGAAAAAAGAGCAAAATATTGGTAATATCTCGTTCGGAAAGCAAAGGCGACGATATCAACCAGTAGCAGCAGTAACTCCTGCTATCAACCCTGCGCCTGTTCCAACGTATCAACCTCAGGTTGCTCATAGCCAACCAACTCAACAACAGTATCAGCAAAGGACACAACATCCTTTTCAGCAGGCTCGTCCTCAGTACAACAACAACAACAACCGTACAACGCGACTGCCAGGGTTTGACCCTATACCAATGTTATACGCAGTACTCTTCCCACTACTATTGGTCAAGGGGCATGTCCAAACCAGATCTCCTCTTACAGTACCAAAAAATCCGCCTTGTTGGTTCAAAGCAGACCAAACTTTCCCTTACAATCAAGGAGGATAGGGGCACAACATTTAAAACTGTCTCAGCTTCAAATCCGACGTACAGAAGCTTGTCAAGAACGGGGTCTTATCTTTTAAAGATACAAATCCAAATGTTCAGACGAACCCGTTACCTCAACACAAGAAGGCTACAGTAAATTTGATAGAGGAAGAGTCTAACCCCAACTATCAAATTCACGATGTTCTCCTATTGGGAACCAACCTAGTCAGGATGCATTGCTGACAGAGCGGGTACGATCATGTACCGTTTCACAATTATCACCAGTGTGATATCTGCTCTAAATACAATCAAGGATGTTCCGTAGTGCAATCAGCTCTACAAGAACAGATGGATCTCGGGTGGATCCAAGATCACCGAATCCGTGAGGTCAACATGACTTATACAAATTCCAACATTATCCAGAACCACAACATTCTAGCAATGAATGTCAACTTGGTGGCGATGCACTCTAGGCAAAGCCAGCATCACGATCTGCCACGACACGATTACAATTCATGTCCGATCTGCTCAATAAACAATCAGGGATGCTCTTTTGTACAAGAGGCCCTCCAGCGTCAGATGGATCTCAGATGGATTCAGGACTACCATGATAGAAGTTATTATCAAGGTAATATGATTCAAATATTTGATATTCGCTTGATGAATACCAGTCTGGTAGAGTTATACGCTAAGCAGGTCAGGCTCGGCTTTCTAGCTTCACATGATTATCAGAACTGTAAAGTGTGTCGTGAAGACAACCAAGGATGTACACTTGTCCAAAGAACACTTCAACACCTGTTGAACCACTGGTGGCTTCCAATCTATCTAGATGAAGACACCCAACAAATCAGTATGACTGACGGAAACCCTACTAGGCATCAAGGCCAGGATGTTCGATCAATGGAAACAGATCTAGTAAGATTGCGCTGCATACAAAGCGGATGTGGTCGGGTGCCACCACATAACTATGAGCGCTGCAGAGTTTGCTCAAAGAACAACCAAGGATGCTACCTCGTGCGAGCATCCCTTCAAAACCAGTTGGACCGCAAAGAGATTCGACCATGTTCAAGCTCTGGGTCGATCAACGTAATGCAAGATTATCTTCTCGATTAAAGCAAAGACGTTGTCTTAATCCCTAAACGAGAAGTAACCAAAGAAGTATGTGCCATAATCCCTCTACTCCATGAATCAAGAGTTCCTCTTTATCATACCCCAAATTTTGACCACTAAGATTCCGATCATTGTGTAAATCCTCATCACAATATGGATGTACCTTTATGCCTCATCAGTCTCCCCAGAGATGCTTGAGCATCCACTGCAATCAAAATTAGGGTTTTAATCCCTCTCTGAGTGTTTAAACAAAGGATCAATCAAGGAATGACATGATCTTCAACTTGTCTAAACCTCTCAAACATCCATAATGTATCAAAAGGACTCCCACTTCAAGGATTAAGCACAACGATGCTCCCTTCTAGATGGATCAAGCCTCAAGATCGCCAGTATCACCAAATTAGGGTTTTGGTCGACCAGGGCCTCCAGATGGAAATTTTCATCTGGGCATAAGCCAAAGATCCAAAACATAACCTAATATGCTCCATGGAACCCCATAAACCCAATCATTAGGTCAATTTTGCCTCAGGGGATGCATTCATCAAAAATCAGGAATTAGGGTTTCTTGACCTAATTCACCCCTAAGTTGACTTTTGGGACAAATCATGAACCAAGACTTCAAGACATGATTTGAGGGTCTCTAATATACCATATTGATCCATTTGGGACAATGGATTGATCCAAGAAGCTTGAGCAACAAGTTTCAATGTCATCTGAACCACAGTTAGGGTTTCGCGGGAAAAGTCAACTGTAACTTTGACTTTTGACCAGGACATGCTCTCAAGCCCTAAGACATGATTCAATACACTCTATACAACCCATGGAACATACCCATCAAGTTTGATTTAGGTAAAGGACATGATTTCCTAAGGAATTGCATAGTTTGGAATTCATCGGATAAAAAGTCAACTGTGCACAAAAGTCAACTTTGACTTTTTGAGATTTTTCACAAAAATGGATTTTTAACCCTAAAATGATGTTAGTGTATGATTTGAATCATCATTCATCAAGAAAAATCAAAGAAAATGGGATAACTTGTAAAAGGGGTAACCATAAAAACTTAGAAAATTTACTAAGTTATGAAAAAAGTGACAAAGGTACCAACTTTGGAGGATCATAACTCCTAAACCACAAAGCCATTTTTTTCCATCCAAAGCTTCATTTGTAGATCTAATTGCCCTCTACAAAAGCTTCATACAGACCTATGTCCAAATTCCTCATGGATTTTGAGTTATGGAGTGATCAAAATCAAGAAAAGTCACTTTGTTCCAACACTTGGTGAAAATTTCATTAAGTCAGATTTTGCCTTACTTTTTTCCAAATATAGGGACATTTTTCACTTGGATCCAAAAAGTCTCAAAACCAAATATGATCAAACAGTTGTTGTGTCATATAAGAGCTTTCCAAAATGACCAAGAACATCACCAAATTCCACTTGAGCCATGGGATATGACATTGGCAAGTTGCCTTGCTGAAATCTGCCAAGGCAAGGCAGATTTTTGCACTTTTGGTCGATTTGCCAAAATCAGCCAATTCCAAGCCTTGTCATCACGTTGGATACATCTGAGGATTGAATCTAAAGGGGACAATCACTGAGCCAAGCCTCCAAAGTCCTTGGAACAAGAAATAACATGCTAGACCTAGAATTGCCCAAAATAGGGACAAGACTCCAATTTTGGATTGAAGCATTCAATGGAAGCATCAAGGTGGCATGGACTGAGCCATTAGTAACTGAATTCAGTCAAGACTTATCCAAGACCAAGGGGACCAGCAGCCTGTGCCCTAACCTCTAGTCAATGGCTAGAGGAGACTTGGATTTTCATTTGCCAACATTGGCCAAACCTACTCAGCAGTTGCCATTCACTATTCCTTGCAAGACAAACTTGCTCTACTATAAATAGAGCTCAATTGTGATCAGTTTAAGTACACCAAAGGCCTACAACACTTGCCTTTCTCAAAATCCACTTCTCACTCTCAAAAATGCCTTTCTTAGCAAGTCACTATCGGGTTTTTCATTAGAGAGCAATTCCACTAAAACCAATCACACACACCCCATATACATCATATGTGAGCCGATCAAACACTTAAACAACATCTGGAACACTGATTTCTCAGAATCACCAGTCAATTGCTCAAGGTTTTAACCAAGTTGCAGTTGAGATGCCATGAAGTGATCCAGCCAATTTCCATCAAATCCAAGCATTCAAACACACTCCATAGGGTGTAGGGAAGCTGTTCAGATCATCACAATTCAACTATAACACCTCCTACTCAGAAATCAATTTGCTCTTGCTGTCACGACCTAGAGGTAAGCCTAAACTTGGTCATCTCTCAATCTATGCATATTTCCTCGCACAAAACTTTTGCCAAATGTTTATAATCATGCATGGAATGTTTCCCCTCAAGTAATTGCTTTGTTTGAATCGTGTATCAAAAATCCCAGCCTTCATGCAGAATTTAGGGTTCTTGAGGATTTTTCGTGATTTCTTGTTTTATGCTTAATTTAAATGAAATTAATTGCCATAGACATGATCGTGAGGTTGAAACGAGTTGATTGGTATGTGGATTGCATGATATGATCAAGTATTCAGTGAGATTGGATAGAAAATGAAAATCTGGACAAAACTAAAAAACGCGCGTGTTCTTCAGCTGCTCTTGGCGCCATTTTTCTCAAATTCAAATATTTGAATTTTGTGATTTAGTTTAATTGATTCAAAAATTAATTTCTCTCTGAGTTTTAATGATTTTGAGTTGATTCTTTTTTTAATAATTCACAAATATGTTAAAATATTTTATTTTCCCAAAAAATCCCAAAAATATTATTTATTTCATATAATAGATATTTTTGCAAAGAATTAATATTTTAATTGTTTTTGACATTTTGAATATTTTTTCCACCTTGATTTTGCAACTTTTAATGCTTTCTAATTATTTTGTAGGTCAATACTTAATTTTTGAAGCATTAATCCAACATCACAATTTGTTTTCCATATGTTAAACAATTTTGATCATTTTAATTGAATTTTTATTCAATTAAAACACATTTTGAAAACAAATTAGGGTTTTTGATTAATTCAACCCTCATAAATCATTTTCAAAACACTTTGGGCCTCTAATAGAGTGTAAGACCCAACCCTTTGTAAGTACAACCTATTTTTGGGCCTCACTTATTGTATAAGTCCCGTTGTATTTCAAAAAGTTCGACACGATCGTCATCCGTTGAAAAACAAATCTTGGGCCTACCCTCGAGTAGTAAGACCCATTTCTTTTCTTTAAAACCTTTTGGGCCTCTTGAGAGAGTGTAAGACCCAAACCCCCTTGTACAAACCATTTTGGGCCTCACTTATTGTATAAGTCCCTCTGTACAAGAAAACGATGCAATCGTTGCCTTTTAAAAATCAATTGGGCCTACCCTCCAGTAGTAAGACCCATTTCAAAACTTTTGGGCCTCTAATAGAGTTTAAGACCCAATCCCCTTTTAACCAAAAACAACTTTGGGCCTCAGATATTGTATAAGCCCCTTTGCGTTAAAAGAAAATCTCTGCGCGATCGCCATTTCAAACGAAAAATCATCTAGGCCTACCCTCGTGTTATAAGCCCCACTCTTTTTCTTTAAACCTTTTGGGCCTCTTGAGAGAGTGTAAGACCCGTCCCTTTGTACAGAAAACAATCTTTGGGCCTCAGTCACTTGTATAAGTCCCTCTGTACAAATTCAACAGTGCAATCACTGATAAAATCCTGGGCCTCTCCTTGAGCTGTAAGCCCCAAATCTTTCTTTTTAAAAGCACTTTCTGCTTTGATTTTGAAATATACTGTTGTTTTCAATCTTTCTTTGTTGAACAACTAACCAAACAGTATGGAAGCTCTACAACCGAGTAAGTGTTTATATGCTTTCATTTACCGCTTTCATATACATATAACTGTATTGTGGGGCTGTTTCGCTGTAAGTCTTCTTTCATAAACTCATATCAACTGTGTAATAATAGTATAGATATTTAGAGTTTCCCCGGCAACTACGTCTAGCATTAAGCTCGTTGATCACTCTTAGAAGTAAACGAAACTAGATCCCCATAGGATTACCAGATACAGTATTCCCTCCTCTTGGGGTTAAACAATATGGAGACATGAAAGGCAGCATTCTCGGTGAACCCTTTCATAGACTGTCACTCGTAGAAGTTGTCAAAGAAACTCTATTCCCCAGAGATGATCTCTTCTCCGTGAATTGCATCTCTTGAGTTTCTTCCAAATTCTCGGACTTTCCTGGCTTGATTTATTCTCTATGAATAGCTTATCTTGAACTTATCGAGGTTTGGGGACCCACAGGCTTCTTAAAAGCACTTGTCAAGAAACTCTACTCCCTAGAGATGATCTCTTCTCCGTGAATTGCATCTCTTGAGTTTCTTCCAAATTCTCGGACTTTCCTGGCTTGATCTATTCTCTGTGAATAGCTTGTCTTGAACTTATCGGGGTTTGGGGACCCACAGGCTTCCTAAAAGCATCCCCGCCTCCTCTTGGGCGTTGTACAAGGACCCGTCGGCTTCTTAGAAGTATTCACAGCCTCCTCTTAGGCTTCATATAATGATTCCTTATCCCGGGAATGATAGCCTCCTCTTGGGCTTCATACAAGGACCACTCGACTTCTTAAAAGTTTCCAGCCTCCTCTTGGGCTTCGTACAAATTGTCACGACGACCTCCTAGAGGTATAGGAACAGAAATCAGTCATCTTAATAGAGCACTCTTTCCAAGAGTCTACTACTGTTTCTCAAAGCATAGTACAAAAGATGAAACTCTAGACTTGGACAGTCTAATTCCCTTGAGTCTCAAAGACATTTTCAAGCTCCCTCCAAAACTAGGAGATGAAACTTATAGACTCGAACCGTCTCAATACCCTTGGATTTCCCATTTCCTTAAAGAACAGGGAATAACCCTGATCCTCGAATCAAATCCCTGAGTGCAAACATTACTCATATAAGAACTGATTTTCTCTTTAAATCAGCATATTGGATCTGTCACTCAACTGAAACAGTCATAATAGCCTCCTCTTGGGCTTTGTACAATGATTCTCCCCAACGGAACTAACAAATAGCCTCCATCTCGGGCTGCGTACAAGATACAAAAAGACTTCCTCGTTGAGTCAAAACCTTTTAGCCTCTCTCTCGGGCTTTGTACGAGACACATATTAACATCCTCTTAGGCTTTGTATAAGAAAACCACTGGTTGATCCAATCAACCTTTTAGCATCCAAGCTGTGCATCGTTCATAGTACACAAACATTAACAACTCCTTTCCCTTCGTCTAATTGCTGTAAGCAGCAAGCCTCTGGATCATCTACATCCATGCCACTGTCCCTCCTTTAGCATGAGAAATTCCTAAGGAAAGATGGCATTGCTCTAAACTGAGTTAAAGTCTTCTCCCTCAGGTTGGAAATACCCTATAAAGGAAATTATGGCATTGCCGGATTCACACATCCCGGTTAAAGGAATTCTCCTTCATAAACAGTTGTGACAGACAAACCCCTCTTTAGAGATGACAAATTCTCTCTAAAGAGAAACCCTTTTAGCTTCATATCTTGGGCCTTGAACAAGATACAAATAGACTCTTCAGCTTCACATCTTGGGCTTTGAACAAGATACAAACCACCTTTTAGCTTCACGTCTTGGGCTTCGAACAAGACACCAAAACAACCATTTCCTCCCGTAGAATAGGAGTAACTACGATCGCTCTGATTTCCCTGTGTCGGTAAACGGGAATACGTAGGCATAAGATTGAAAGAAAAAACTTAGCGAGCACAATAAACAAAAACCCAAAATCCCATACTTTCATACATCCGTCCTAACATCTCGACTGATAGCCTAAACACCCCTTTTCAACAAAATAACCTAGGAGAGACCCCGAATCTTTGTAGCATCTGTAAACCAACAATTTTGACTGTTTAACCTCAGTATGCAAGCAGGGTTAGTTGGAGACATCTATTTCCCTTCCTTCATCAGCTTCAATAGGATAAAAAATGAATCGAGTTGTAGTCCCAAAGCGATTGTGCTTCGCAACCACATCCAAAAATCGCTCGCTACAGAAAAATGGCGACTCTGCTGGGGACAACGAGATCTTGTTCTCTTCACATCTCTTAGGTAGAAACCTTAAAAATTTTCCACGAAAGGTGGCGCCCTCCGTGGGGCCTCTCTTTCTTTTCTGGGGTGGGACTTTTTGTTGACTTCACTAGGATCTTAGGTCAAAACCTTTAAGTGGGGAAGGGACCACAGAATGGCGTCTCTGCCGGGGAGCCATTTTCTGCCAGGAACATAAGATTCATAGCTTTAAAAAAAAAGTCTAGGACATTAGGACAAATATATATATTGCTTTTCCTAATTGATATCTGTGTTTATTTTTCTGCTAATGGGAATGCGTGTGATGCCGCATGTGGAAAGATTGAGTATAGACTAAAGATAAGTGATGGCGACGAGGTCGACCATCAACCTTAATGGAGGCTTCCCAATGCAACCCATTCCCTCTCATAGGCAATGGGCCGATTGTGACGTCTGAGAAGTTGAGGAGCCAACCCTTTTGTAGTGCAGAAACTATCGGAAATAGTTGTCACGCAATACTACCCTCATTTGAGGCTGATGATGTATTCTCGGTGAATAGCATTTACTCTAAGATTTCATACAGCTCGCTGGCGATCCGCTTGCTGTTTGTTATCCTGGGAGGAGCTGACGATTTTGAGTACAGCTACAAAAATCACCCTAGTATAAATCTTTGGGGACGAGTAGAGCCTTGACTTCATGACAACGACCCTTTGGCCCCATGTTTTTTCTATGTTTTTGTGTGTTGCATTCATGCATTCATTTAAAAAAACATTAAAACATTCAAAAAATTTCTCTTCTAGTCTCTCTATCTTTTCAAAATAAACTAAGACTGTGATTGCAAATATCAGAGAAAAGGATTGCGCTAATGGATTTCGGTAGAAGGAGAACTCATAAGTACACCTTCAGGATTCCAAAACTAGAGGATTTAAGAGGTTTGGTGAGGATGATCACAAACCAAGAGGCTTTCAGAGCCAAGTACGGGGATTTGCTATCGCTGCTAAGAGTCCATGTGATTAGGGAATCATGGATGCGCTTGTTCAGTTCTACGATCCAGTCTATCATTGTTTCACATTCCCGGATTACCAGCTGGCACCAACGCTGGAGGAATATTCTCATCTGATTGATTTACACATCACTGATCGAGCTCCATTTTCTGGACTGGAATAAATTCCAAAGAATCAAACCATTCCAGAGCAATTTATTTGGACGAGTCTGAGGTCAAGACTCACATGACCCCTAAGGGTGGCATACAAGGTTTGCCAGCCCAGTTCTTGACAAAGAAAGCCCTGTACTTCTCCAGTATCGGGAACGTGACTGCTTTCGAAAGCATATTTGTTTTACTCACCTACGTGTTATTTCTGTTGCCCAACATTAATAACTTCGTCGATATCAACTCCATTAAGGTTTTTCTCATCGGAAACCCTGTGCCAACTTTGCTCGCAGATGCGTATCATTCTTTACACTTGGGAAATTTGTACAGCGGAGGGGAGATCACATGTTGTGTACCTTTGCTTTACAAATGGTTTATCTCCCATTTGCCTAAGTCTGCTGCTTTTTGGGATCACAAGAGTGCCTTACGTTGGTCGCAGAAAATCATGTCTCTCACCAACTCTGACATTGATTGGTGTAATAGGATTTATGATGGGATCAGGATCATTGACCGTTGTGGAAACTTCCCCAACGTACCCCTTATAGGAACTTAGGGAGGATTCAATTACCATCCAGTTCTCGTTCGTCGTCAATTTGGATACCCGATGAGACACGTCCCCCGGGGCGTTCATCTGGAAGGTCTTTTCTTCAAGGAAGGAGAAAATGACAGAGCACTAAAGACATAAATAGTGCATGCTTGGAAACATGTTCATAAAAAAGGACGGGAGTCTCTAGGAAAACCAGACTGTGTCTCAGTGGAGCCTTATCTCCACTGGGTACAAACTAGAGCTCTCAAGATAAAAATGCCTTATCCTCGTCACGAAGTTCTTCCACCGAGGGAGTCTGTCATGTACTTCATGACTGAGACTGAAAAGCTTCAGGTTACTCTCAACAAAGTTCAATGGGAGAGGAGGTCTTGGAAGAACAAGTACCGTACCCTCAACGTGGAGTGCATAAAAATACAACAACTACTGAAAGATAAGGATGCTCTGATCGAGATTTTAGAGCAACATGCTGTAGGGAATCAAGATGACCAAAGGAATTTGATCACTCCTTTCACCTGGCAAAGGAATGACAACCCGACAACGGCCCAAGAGCCCCGGTCAAAGAAAAGGAAAGTACCAGAATCAGCACCCGATTTCTCTTCAGAGAGGACTCGGGACCCATTAGCTCAGGTTTCTGTTTCGGCACCGTGTAATCTACTGTATTTCCATTTCTGTAATCCTTTGAATTCAATAAAAAAAGGGGTTTCCCCTCTGTTTGATATTTGCAATCTAATTGTCGAAGTTTATTTTGATTAAACCAAAAAACAATTAATGTAATCATTGCATTCATGATTCTCACATCGCATATTCTTCTTAACTACGAATCTCACGTTTGTGTCTCGGTTCTAGAGTCAAACTGTCTCATTCGTATAATACTCGGGCCAATCGTCAGAAAAATATGGATGATCTTGAAGAAGAAACAGAGAGTTGAAAGAAGAGATCGACGCTCTGAGAGAGGATATGAGAAAGCTTCGTAACGACATGCAAGCCATGGCAGAAGCTCAGCTACAAAGGACTGTGATCTCAGAGATCACCTCAACGCCCATAGTGGAGAAGTATGTTCCTAGGTATCAAATGCCAAAAGATCGTCCTTGGGGCATGCCTGTTAACTATATCCCGGAAGGATATGTTCCGCCGATCACTGAAAATCAGGGAATCATAACAAAAGCCGCTGCGCCTGAAGGTTACAAACTTCGGGAAAGCGAAGATGCCAGGGGCATACTGAAGACTCCTGAGGGTTACAAACTTCGGGAAACGCCAAGATTCACTGTCGTAGTCACGGTCCCACCCCCTGTGGTGCACACTGTCCCGGAAGGAAAGATTCCACTGATACCTTCTGGTAAGAAGGAAACTATGTTCAATAGAATGGATGAATTCTAGGAGCAGTTCCTGGAAATGAAGAAAGAATTACAAGCCATTCGCGGTGAGGATTTATTTGGAAAGGATGCCGCAGACCTCTGTCTGGTCCCCAATGTGAAAGTTCCGCACAAATTTCAAGTGCCCGACTTTGAAAAATACAAGGGTAACTCTTGCCCTCAGAGCCATCTGGTGATGTACGCTCGGCGAATGTCAGCTCAGACGGAGAATCAGGACCTACTGATTCACTACTTTCAGGATAGTTTAACCGGTGCCGCACTCAAATGGTACATGGGTTTAAACCATACTACGATTAGCATATTCAGAGATCTTGGTACTGCCTTCGTCCAACAATGAAAATACAATTTGGACATGGCACCGGACAAAGATTAACTCAGATCAATGTCACAAAAAGATAAAGAAACCTTTAAGGAGTACGCTCTGAGATGGAGCGAAATTGCCGCTCAAATTTGTCCACCTCTTTAGGAAAAAAAGATGACAAAGATCTTCTTAAAGACCTTAAGCTCATTTTACTATGATAGAATGGTCGCCAGTGCGCCCAGTGATTTCACCGAGATGGTGGGCATGGGAGTTCGTCTTGAGGAAGCCGTCCGAGAAGGACGTCTAATAAAAGACGCTAGATCATCGAGTAGTACAAAACGATACGGTAGTCCTCTCCCTAAGAAAAAAGAGCAAGATATTGGGAATATCTCTCTCGAAAAGCAAAGGCGACGGTACCAACCGGTAGCAGCTGTAACTCCTGCTATCAGCCCTGCGCCTATTCCTACGTATCAACCTCAGGTTGCGCAGAGCCAACCTAATCAGCAAAAGACACAACAGCCTCTTCAGTAGGCTCGTCCTCAATATAACAACAACCGTACAACGCGGCCACCAGGGTTTGATCCTATACCTATGTTGTACGCAGAACTATTTCCGTTACTACTGGCTAAGGGGCACATCCAGAGTAAGTCTCCTCTTACAGTACCGGAAAATCTGCCTTTTTGGTTTAAGGTGGATCAGACATGCCCTTATCATCAAGGAGGACCAGGGCATAACATAGAGAACTGTCTCAATTTAAAATCTGACGTGCAAAAGCTTGTTAGGAGCAGGCTCCTATCTTTCAAAGATACGAATCCCAATGTTCTCACGAACCCGCTGCCTGAACATGAGAAAGCTGCAGTCAACTTGATTGAGAAAGAATTTAACAATGTCTATCAAATTCATGATGTACTCTTGTTGAGGTCCAATCTGGTCAAGATGCATTGTAGACAGAGTGGATATGGCCATGTGCCACCTCATAATTATCATCAGTGTGATATCTGCTCTAAAAGCAATCGAGGAAGTTCTGTGGTGCAAGCAGCCCTACAGGAACAGATGGATCTCGGATGGATCCAAGAGCACCGAGTTCGTGGAGTTAACATGGTCTATACGAATTCTAACGTCATTCATAACTACGACATCTGTGCGATGAATGTCAACCTAGTGGCAATGCATTTAAGGCAAAGCCAGTATCATAATCTGCCGCGGCACAATTACAATTCTTGTCTGACTTGCTCGGTAAATAAACAGGGATGCTCTTTCATATAGGAGGCCCTCCAGCCTCTGATGGATCTTGGATGGATCCAGGACTACCATGATAGGAATCCCTATCAGATCAATATGGTCCAAATCTTCGACATTCACTTGATGAATACCAACTTGGTAGAGCTACATGCTGAGCAGGTCCGACTCGGATTCCTGATATCACATAATTATCACAGTTGTAAAGCGGGTTGTGAAAACGATCAAGGATGTGCCCTTGTCCAGGAGGCACTTCAGCGCTTGTTAAATCATTGGTGGATGCCAATCTACATGGATGAAGATACTCAGCAAATTAGTATCAATAACAGAAACCCCACTCGGCGTCAAAGTCAGGATATCTGACTCGTGGAAGCTAACCTAGTGAGGTTACATTGTATTCAAAGTGGGCATGGTCAGGTGCCACCACACAATTATGAACGTTGTGGAGTCTGTTCGGAAAGTAACCAAGGGTGCTACCTTGTGCGAGCAGCTCTCCAGGGGCAGGTGGATCGTGGAGAGATCCGCCCATATCCAGGTTCCGGACCCATCAATTGGTCGCTGAACTACCTTGCCAATCAAATTGAAGACGTTGTCGTCATCTCTGATCATCAGAGGACCAGGAATTTTTTTGCCATTACCCCTCTGCTTGACGAATCAAGAATTCCCAACCGGGAACGGATCGAGATTACGTATGATGGTCAGAAAAACCAGAAGGTTCCCATAGTCATCTATCTGCGGGGACCACTACCGTATGAATCAGCTAAGGCAATCCTTTACAAATACGGTGCAACAATAATTGAAAATGGAAAGGAAATTCCATTACCCTCCGTCGCGAATATTGCAGACATCAGTCGTGTAACACGGAGTGGTAGAATCTTCAATAGAGGAGTTGGAGAGTCCAACAAAGAAAAGGAACTTCAAACATAAGTTCCCGATCCATCAGTCGGTCAATTCAGTAATCCCGACCTTTCGAAAAATGATGATGAGATGCTGAAGCTCATCCAAAGGAGTGAATACAACATTGTTGATCAACTATTACAAACTCCTTCAAAGATCTCAGTGCTATCACTTTTACTCAGTTCCTATGCCCATAGGGAGGCTCTACAGAAAGTCTTGGAGCAAGCCTTTGTGGAACAGGATGTAACAATCAGACAGTTCGATAGCATTATCTCTAACATCACTTCTTGCAATAATTTGGGATTTAGTGATGAGGAATTACTTGAAGAGGGTCGCCGTCAAAACATGGCGCTCAATATTACAGTCAACTGCCAGGACGATGCTTTAGCCATCGTACTGGTAGACACAGGGTCAGCCCTGAATGTTATACCAAAGTCCACCTTGATGCAATTATCATTCAAAGGACCCCCGATGAGAACCAGTGAGGTCGTCGTCAAAGCATTCGACAGATCCAGAAAAACGGTTATCGGCGAAGTCGATCTTCCCATAACTATTGGTCCTCACACTTTCCAAGTCACCTTCCAGGTCATGGACATCCGGGAAACGTACAGTTGTTTATTAGGAAGACCTTGCATACATCAGGCTAGAGCGGTCACCTCGATCCTCCACCAAAATTTAAAGTTCGTCCAGAACGGCCAACTCATCACAGTCTGTGGGGAACAGGCCTTGCTCATCAGCAATTTATCGTCATCCACTTATGTGGAACCAGAAGGGATAATCGGAACCCAGTTCCAAGTGCTTTCGCTACACAAGGATGATCAATCCGGTGGAGGAACTTCGATTTCCTCATACAAAGATGCTATTAAAGCAGTCGAAAGTACCGATACAACAGGATGGGGACAGCTTGTCATTCCTACTAGCAATACAACAAAGAAGGGTCTTGGTTTTTCTGCAACCTGTACCCGGACAGCTGCTAACGATGAAAGTCTTCATCCCATTCAGAACTTATTTCACAGTGGAGGTTTCCTTCACCCAATGCCTCAGGCAATCCATGCTATCAATGAGGAGGATTCCTCCGACATGGATGAAGGATGGAAGTCCTATCTTAACGAGGACAGTTATATGTCTCAGGAAGAGGTGCCTACGCCATTTTGCTATCCCGCATAGAGTCCGAGATTTATACCACGGTCAGATGTCGAAATGATATACGGAGGTTGTGATCTGGAAGGATGCCGTGCTCCGCCAAATTCATTAGAGGAGGACACTCTGATGAAAGACAACTTTGATCACAATTACTATGGCCCGATGGATGGCCTGCCAATGTGGCAGCCTTACCCAGGAGACTTGGGGCCAGAAAGTCAGACGAGTAATGAAACTCAGCTGAGCATCATTAAACAGAATACCTGCGTCCCCACCATGTCATGGGATCAACACACAGGTCATTCAGAAACTACTCAACATGACGATGAATTTGCAATGTTTGCAGGACTAGAATTCATTAATTATGCTTTTCTCGAGGTCAACGTCATTGAGAGGGACGACCCCTCCAGTTCCGAGGAAGTGTGGGACACCTTGGGACAACCAAGTGGAAAGTTTGACTATGTGTTCAAGTACACCGCTCCGGAAAGCTCTCGTATCAGGATCGAAGATATCCAGCCAACTGGATGGGGAGATACAACTAAGAGCACAAGTGCTATGCAAAATACAATTGAGGAATCCTCCTACGACAATTCTGCCTGGGAGACAGATTCCAATGATCCTGCTCCACCAGAAATCAGCGTCATTTCTGAAGACAAATCAAGGAAGGTGCCAGACTTTGTGATTCACCGAGGAGTTCGCCGCCAATGGGTTGTTGTCGATGTTCCTAAGGTCGTTCACCAGTCAAAGTAATTGCCATCTTTAACCTTTCACCCTGCCCAGGTGAAATGGATGTTTTGATAGGACTCGCTTTCTGTAAAATTTCCCTCTTTGCTTCGCCCAAAGCGACATAGTTTTGTTTTATAGGGCTGTAGTTTCAAGGATCGACTTGTTCATTAATAAAATAACGTCGTTCTGTAATTTCTGCATTTATTGCTGTTTTTTCTTTTTTGCTTTTTCTCAGAAAATGGTAATCCTAAAAAACAATTCAATAACAAAAACAAGCAGTAAAAAAAATACACTGCACACACTTTTGCATTTTCCCTCTATCTCTTCTAAACACGAATCATCACGTCATGCAGATTGCTTGTTTTAAACCCCGTTGAAACATACGATCTGATGCCTTCTCCCGACTTTGAGTTCCCGGTATTTGGGGCTGAAGAAGAAGTTGACAACGAAATTTCAGAAGAGATCTCCCGACTACTCAGACAAGAGGAAAGGTCCATTAGACCCCACAAAGAGCCGTTGGAAACGGTAAACTTGTGTTCGGAAAAAGAGAAAAAAGAAATCAGGATTGGGGCACTGCTCAGTCCAACTTCCAAAGAGAGTTTGATAAAGCTTCTCAAAGAATTCCCCGATGTATTCGCTTGGTCCTATCAGGATATGCCAGGGTTGGATACCAGCATCGTGGAACATCATTTACCGTTAAGATCGGAATGTCCGCCAATAAAGCAGAGGTTGAGACGCACTCACCCGGACATGGGTATCAAAATCAAAGAGGAGGTACATAAACAGATTGACGCGGGTTTCCTCGCCACATCAGAATATCCTCAATGGTTAGCCAACATCGTATTCGTTCCAAAAAAGGACGGAAAGGTCAGAATGTGTGTCGCCTATAGGGATCTAAACAAGGCTAGTCCAAAGGATGACTTTCCTTTACCACACATTGACATGCTGGTTGACAGTACATCAAAGTTCAAAGTTTTCTCCTTCATGGATGGATTCTCGGGCTATAATCAAATAAAAATGGCGCCGAAAGACATGGAAAAAACATCATTCATTACCCCATGGGTTACCTTTTCTTACAAGGTAATGCCGTTCGGTTTGAAGAACGCCGGGGCAACCTATCAGAGGGCCATGACTACTCTTTTTCATGACATGATACACAAAGAAATTGAAGTGTATGTCGATGATACGATTGCAAAATCTAAGACAGAAAGGAGCATGTGACCCACCTGTCAAAACTATTCGAGCGGTTGAGAAAGTACAAACTCCGCTTGAATCCCAACAAGTGCACCTTCGGTGTCCGCTCAGGGAAACTCTTAGGGTTCATCGTCAGCCAGAAAGGAATTGAGGTTGATCCTGACAAGGTCAAGGCCATTCAAGAAATGCCTTCTCCGAAAACTGAAAAACAAGTCAGAGGATTCCTGGGACGTTTGAACTACATCTCCAGATTCATATTCCTCATGATTGCCACTTGTGCGCCGATTTTCAAATTACTCAAAAGGAATCAGGATTGCGTTTGGACAGAAGATTGTCAAACCGCCTTCGACAATATTAAGGAATATCTATTGAATCCTACGATTCTATCACCTCCAGTGGAAGGAAGACCACTGATCATCTACCTCACAGTCTTGGAAGACTGAATGGGGTGTGTACTTGTCCAACAAGACGAAACCGAAAGGAAAAAGTCTACCATTTACTATCTAAGCAAGAAGTTCACCGACTGTGAAACTCGGTACATGATGCTCGAGAAAACTTGTTGTGCTTTGGCTTGGGCAGCCAAATGTCTGCGCCAGTACATGATTCGTCACATTACTTGGTTGGTCTCCGAGATGGACCCAATCAAGTATGTATTTGAAAAGCCTGCTCTAACGGGAAGAATCGCCCGTTGGTAGTTGTTGTTATCAGAATATGACATAGAGTACCATGCTCAAAAAGCCGTTAAAGGAAGTATTTTAGCCGATCATTTGGCTCATCAACCGATTGACAATCAAGAATCAATCGGGTTTAACTTCCCAGACGAAGATGTCATGTATTTAAAAATGAAAGACTGCGATGAACCGCTACCCAGTGAAAGGCCAGAACCAGGTTCCCAGTGGGGACTAATCTTTGATGGAGCAGTTAATCATTACGGAAATGGAATTGGGGCAATCATTGTTACCCCTCAGGGTACCCACATTCCTTTCACTGCTCGACTTACGTTCAAATGTACGAACAATGAGGCCGAATACGAAGCTTGTATTATGGGTCTCGAAGAAGCGATTGACTTAAGGATCAAGGACTTGGACGTATACGGCAACACAGCCCTGGTTATCAATCAGATAAAAGGAGATTGGAACACATACCAATCAGGACTGATTCCTTACAAAGATTATGCAAGAAGGTTGTTACCTTTCTTCAACAAAGTTGAGTTTCATCACATCCCTCGTTATGAGAATCACATGGCTGATGCATTAGCCACTCTATCTTCCATGATTAGTGTAGGTCAATGGAATGACATACCTAAGATCGATGTAATGCGCCTTGAAAGGCCCGCTTACATCTTTACGATTGAAGCAGTCATAGACGACAAACCTTGGTATCACGATATCAAATGCTTCCTTCAGAAACAAGAATACCCTCTTGGGGCATTCAGAAAAGACAGGAAAACCCTCAGAAGGCTAGCAGGTAGATTCTTCTTGAGCGGTGATACTCTATATAAGAGGAATTTTGACATGGTTTTGCTTCGATGCGTCGACAGACCAGAAGCAGACATGCTGATGAAAGAAATTCATGAAGGATCCTTTGGCACTCATGCCAACGGACACACAATGGCGAGAAAAATTCTGAGAGCAGGGTACTATTGGTTGACAATGGAATCCGACTGCTACAAGTACATGAGGAGGTGTCATAAGTGTCAGATATACTCCGACAAAATTCATGTACCGCCAACGCATCTCAAGGTTCTTTCTTCCCCATGGCCTTTTTCCATATGGGGAATCGACATGATTTGCTTGATTGAGCCCAAAGCTTCAAACGGACATCGGTTCATCCTTGTACCCATTGATTACTTCACCAAGTGGGTCAAAGCAGCGTCATACACCAATGTAACCCGACAAGTGGTGGTACGATTTATCAAAAACAATATCATCTGTCGTTATGGTGTTCCAAACCAGATCATTACTGATAATGGATCTAACTTAAACAATAAGATGATGAAAAAGTTGTGCGCAGAGTTTAAGATTGAACACCATAACTCATCTCCCTACCGACCCAAGATGAACGGAGCGGTAGAAGCGGCTAACAAGAACATCAAGAGGATTGTTCAGATGATGGTTGTAACCTACAAAGATTGGCACGAGATGCTACCCTTTGCTCTTCACGGTTATCGCACATCTGTCCGTACTTCAACAGGGGCAACCCCTTTCTCTCTAGTGTATGGCATGGAGGCAGTACTCCCCATTGAAGTAGAGATCCCATTAATCTGGGTATTGATGGAAGCTAAGCTTACAGAAGTTGAATGGTGTCAAAGTCGACACGACGAACTCAACCTGATCGAAGAGAAACGAATCACGGCACTATGCCACGGTCAGTTGTATCAACAGAGAATGAAGAGGGCGTTCGACAGAAAGGTTCGACCTCTCATCTTCAAGAAGATACAATCATTTCTCACTGATTCTCAGGGCAAATGGACTCCGAATTATGATGGCCCCTACATGGTCACGAAAGCTTTCTCAGGCGGCGCCTTGAGGCTTACAACCATGGACGGAGAGGAATTTTCCTACCCCACAAATGTTGATGTAGTCAAGAAATACTTCGCCTAAACTAAAAAAAAGCGTCTCAGTGGATTGAAAACCTGAAAGGGCGGTCCAGGCAAAAGTTAGAGACAAAATAAAAAAAAATCATCATCCCGGTGGATTGGAAACATCAAAGTACAATCCAGGAAAAAATTATGGATAATGGCAAGTAACTATGTTCAACAGAGGAAAGTCCCTCAGCAACAGTTACACCATCCATCGGAGGAAAACTCCAGTCAAGGTCATCTTCGACAGAAACTCAGGATGTCCCGAATTCAAAGTTGGTAGAAGGATAGTGGTTGTTATGTTTCAACGTATCCCTTTTCCCTGTAAATTACCATTTTCTAACTTTGTAAATACTCTTTGGAATCACGCATTTGGCTGATCTCCATCTTATCAATAAAATTTGAGCCCTTGTGCTTTTGTTTGTAATTCTCATTAGTTTTAGCTTTACAGAACGACATTTTAACATGCTCAACGATTCTTGAAATAAAACAAAAATGAAGTTACTTGTAAAAATTTTTCTGCTTTTAAAATAAAGATGGCAATTTCTTTTGATTGTTGAACATCAAAAGAGCATCAACCGCTTCTCCAGAAGTAAGCGAACTTCAAAGTGCAGAATCAAAGTACTCCTTCTACGCCAGTGCGCCTGAATGAAGGATCAACAGTGTCGGATGCAATTAATCCATCTGACATCTTCAGCAGAGACCTTATCTCCTAAGCCCGATTAACGGTATTCGCCACAGGGACTATCTCTCCTAAGCAAGGTAGAATTGCTACTTTTGGACCAACGGTACTTCTTCGCCCCGTGATGGCCGAGTATCCTGCCCTGTTCATCCATTAGTCTGCATGTCGCATTAGTTCTGCCAGCATAAACATACATACATCATGCATTGTTGATTTGCATTCGCATTCGCATTGCATCATAGTCACTCTAGTCGGTCTTATCCCCTAGCGATAAAAGTCCTCTCAATCGAGTTGTCGGTTCTTTCCTAGTCGGGAAATGCTGCGTCTGAACAATCTCTCTCCTCCAGTTTATTTCTGGAATGAAGTTGGCTCCTCAACAACTTTGATAACTTGAACCTCTGAAAAAACCAGAGAGCTCTCAGTCAACATCACTCTTTGCCATTGAAGATGATATTTTTGCTTTCCCGGATTAAGGAAAATCCCTAGAGAAAGCCCCTTAATCGGAGCTTCGGCAATACGGCAGTTTTTCTCCGAAAAAACCACTGATGAAAAGGTCATCGGCACCTCAAAATTGGATCCCATCATATGGCATTTCTCTGGGAAGATCCCGAGAAAAGTATGATGTAATATCCCCAATCGTGAAAGCAGTCTCTCAAGGGACTCGCATTCCCCAAATAGAGTCAACAAATGGCATCTCCAACAGAGAAGTTTGTACACCTCTATAACTCAGACGACTGGGGTTCCCCAGTAAGTCTGGCATCAAAACTTTTTCCATCAATTGGCATTTCCCCAGGAAAATTCGGTGAGAAGTTTAACGAAAACCGCTACGCATAGCGTCCCTTGTCAATTAAGTTTATTGACAAAAGAAACTAAGACCAGTTCCTTGGTAGGAAACCAGGATCGAGGGGACGTTTAAATCAGAAACTAAGACCAGTTCCTTGGTAGGAAACCAGGATCGAGGGGAAGTTTACAAAAGAAACTAAGACCAGTTCCTTGGTAGGAAACCAGGATCGAGGGGAAGTTTACATCAGAAACTAAGACCAGTTCCTTGGTAGGAAACCATGATCGAGGGGAAGTTTTACCTTTTCTAAGTATCAACACTTAGAGAAAGAAGATGGATGCGTGAACTACCATTCATAACCACCATCAAAATTTTGGTTATTCCGATATTTAATCCTCTTGCACCCCAAATGCCTGAATACCTTCGTCATTCACACCTTCGGGTCCAAGAAGATTAAATAGGGGCAACTGTCATACCCCAAATTTTGACCACTAAGATTTCCATCATTGTGTAAATCCTCATCACAATATGGAGTACCTTTATGCCTCATCAGTCTCCCCAGAGATGGTTGAGTATCCACTGCAATCAAAATTAGGGTTTCAATCCCTCTCTAAGTGTTTAGACAAAGGATCAATCAAGGAATGACATGATCTTCAACTTGTCTAAATCTCTCAAACATCCACAATGTATCAAGAGGACTCCCATTTCAAGGATTAAGCACAAGGATGCTCCCTTCTAGGTGGATCAAGCCTCAAGATCGCCAGTATCACCAAATTAGGGTTTTGGTCGACCAGGGCCTCCAGATGGAAATTTTCATCTGGGCATAAGCCAAAGATCCAAAACATAACCTAATATGCTCCATGGAACCTCATAAACCCAATCATTAAGTCAATTTTGCCTCAGGGGATGCATTCATCAAAAATCAAGAATTAGGGTTTCTTGACCTAATTCACCCCTAAGTTGACTTTTGGGACAAATCATGAACAAAGACATCAAGAAATGATTTGAGGGTCTCTAATATACCATATTGATCCATTTGGGACAATGGATTGATCCAAGAAGCTTGAGCAACAAGTTTCAATTTCATCTAAACCACAGTTAGGGTTTCGCGGGAAAAGTCAACTGTAACTTTGACTTTTGACCAGGACATGCTCTCAAGCCCTAAGAAATGATTCAATACACTCTATACCACCCATGGAACATATCCCTCAAGTTTGATTTAGGTCAAGGACATGATTTCCTAAGGATTGCATAGTTTGGAATTCATCGGATTAAAAGTCAACTGTGCACAAAAGTCAACTTTGACTTTTTGAGATTTTTCACAAAAATGGATTTTTAACCCTAAAATGATGTTAGTGTATGATTTGAATCATCATTCATCAAGAAAAATCAAAGAAAATGGGATAACTTGTAAAAGGGGCAACCATAAAAACTTTGAAAATTTTCTAAGTTATGAAAAAAGTGACAAAGGTACCAACTTTGGAGGATCATAACTCCTAAACCACAAAGCCATTTTTTTCCATCCAAAGCTTGATTTGTAGATCTCATTTCCCTCTACAAAAGCTTCATACTGACCTATGTCCAAATTCCTCATGGATTTTGAGTTATGGAGTGATCAAAATCAAGAAAAGTCACTTTGTTCCAACACTTGGTGAAAATTTCACTAAGTCAGATTTTGCCTTACTTTTTTCCAAATATAGGGACATTTTTCACTTGGATCCAAAAAGTATCAAAACCAAATATGATCAAACAGTTGTTGTGTCATATAAGAGCTTTCCAAAATGGCCAAGAACATCACCAAATTCCACTTGAGCCATGGGATATGACATTGGCAAGTTGCCTTGCTGAAATCTGCCAAGGCAAGGCAGATTTTTCCACTTTTGGTCAATTTGCCAAAATCAGCCAATTCCAAGCCTTGTCATCACCTTGGACACGTCTGAGGATTAAATCTAAAGGGGACAATCACTGAGCCAAGCCTCCAAAGTCCTTAGAACAAGAAATAGCATGCGAAACCTAGAATTGCCCAAAATAGGGACAAGACTCGAATTTTGGATTGGAGCATTCAATGGAAGCATCAAGGTGGCATGGACTGAGCCATTAGCAACTGAATTCAGTCAAGACTTATCCAAGACCAAGGGGACCAGCAGCCTGTGCCCTAACCTCTAGTCAATGGCTAGAGGAGACTTTGATTTTCATTTGCCAACATTGGCCAAACCTACTCAGCAGTTGCCATTCACTATTCCTTGCAAAACAAACTTGCTATACTATAAATAGAGCTCAATTGTGATCAGTTTAAGTACACCAAAGGCCTACAACACTTGCCTTTCTCAAAATACACTTCTCACTCTCAAAAATGCCTTTCTTAGCAAGTCACTATCGGGTTTTTCATTAGAGAGCAATTCCACTCAAACCACTCACACACACACCTCATATACATCATATGTGAGCTGATCAAACACTTAAACAACATCTGGAACACTAATTTCTCAGAATCACCAGTCAATTGCTCAAGGTTTTAACCAAGTTGTAGTTGAGATGCCATGAAGTGATCCAGCCAATTTCCATCAAGTCCAAGCATTCAAACAGACTCCATAGGGTGTAGGGAAGTTGTTCAGATCATCACAATTCATCTGTAACACCTCCTACTCAGAAATCAATTTGCTCTTGCTGCCACGACCTAGAGGTAAGCCTAAACTTGGTCATCTCTCAATCTATGCATATTTCATGCAGAATTTAGGGTTCTTGAGGATTTTTCGTGATTTCTTGTTTTATGCTTAATTTAAATGAAATTAATTGCCATAGACATGATCGTGAGGTTGAAACGAGTTGATTAGTATGTGGATTACATGATATGATCAAGTATTCAGTGAGATTGGATAGAAAATGCAAATCTGGGCAAAACTGAAAAACGCACGTGTTCTTCAGCTGTTCTTGGCGCCATTTCTCTCAAATTCAAATATTTGAATTTTTTGATTTTATTTAATTGATTCAAAAATTAATTTCTCTCTGAGTTTTAATGATTTTGAGTTGATTCTTTTTTTAATGATTCACAAATATGTTAAAATATTTTATTTTCCTAAAAAATCCCAAAAATATTATTTATTTCATATAATTGATATTTTTGCAAAGAATTAATATTTTAATTGTTTTTGACATTTTGAATATTTTTTCCACCTTGATTTTGCAACTTTTAATGCCTTCTAATTATTTTGTAGGTCAATACTTAATTTTTGAAGCATTAATCCAAGATCACAATTTGTTTTCCATATGTTAAACAATTTTGATCATTTTAATTGAATTTTTATTCAATTAAAACACATTTTGAAAACAAATTAGGGGTTTTGATTAATTCAACCCTCATAAATCATTTTCAAAACACTTTGGGCCTCTAATAGAGTGTAAGACCCAACCCTTTGTAAGTACAACCTATTTTTGGGCCTCACTTATTGTATAAGTCCCGTTGTATTTCAAAAAGTTCGACGCGATCGTCATCCGTTGAAAAACAAACCTTGGGCATACCCTCGAGTAGTAAGACCCATTTCTTTTTTTTTTAACCTTTTGGGCCTCTTGAGAGTGTGTAAGACCCAAACCCCCTTGTACAAACCATTTTGGGCCTCACTTATTGTATAAGTCCCTCTGTACAAGTAAACGACGCAATCGTTGCCTTTTAAAAATCAATTGGGCCTACCCTCGAGTAGTAAGACCCATTTAAAAACTTTTGGGCCTCTACTAGAGTGTAAGACCCAATCTCCTATTAACCAAAAACAACTTTGGGCCTCAGATATTGTCTAAGCCCCTTTGCGTTAAAAGAAATCTCGGCGCGATCGCCATTTCAAATGAAAAATCATCTGGGCCTACCCTCGTGTTATAAGCCCCACTCTTTTTCTTTAAACCTTTTGGGCCTCTTGAGAGAGTGTAAGACCCATCCCTTTGTACAGAAAACAATCTTTGGGCCTCAGTCACTTGTATAAGTCCCTCTGTACAAATTCAACAGTGCAATCACTGATAAAACCCTGGGCCTCTCCTTGAGCTGTAAGCCCCAAATCTTTCTTTTTCAAAGCACTTTCTCCTTTGATTTTGAAATATACTGTTGTTTTCAATCTTTCTTTGTTGAACAACTAACCAAACAGCATGGAAGCTCTACAACTGATTAAGTGTTTATATGCTTTTATTTACCGCTTTCATATACATATAACTGTATTGTGGGGCTGTTTCACTGTAAGTCTTCTTTCATAAACTCATATCAACTGTGTAATAATAGTATAGATATTTAGAGTTTCCCTGGCAACTACGTCTAGCATTAAGCCCGTTGATCACTCTTAGAAGTAAACGAAACTAGATCCCCATAGGATTACCAGATATAGTCTTCCCTCCTCTTGGGGTTAAACAATATGGAGACCTGTAAGGCAGCATTCTCGGTGAACCCTTTCATAGACTGTCACTAGTAGAAGTTGTCAAAGAAACTCTATTCCCCAGAGATGATCTCTTCTCCATGAATTGCATCTCTTGAGTTTCTTCCAAATTCTCGGACTTTCCTGGCTTGATCTATTCTCTATGAATAGCTTGTCTTGAACTTATCGGGGTTTGGGGACCCACAGGCTTCTTAAAATCACTTGTCAAGAAACTCTACTCCCAAGAGATGATCTCTTCTCTGTGAATTGCATCTCTTGAGTTTCTTCCAAATTCTCGGACTTTCCTGGCTTGATCTATTCTCTGTGAATAGCTTGTCTTGAACTTATCGGGGTTTGGGGACCCACGGGCTTCCTAAAAGCATCCCCGCCTCCTCTTGGGCATTGTACAAGGACCCGTCGGCTTCTTAGAAGTATTCACAGCCTCCTCTTAGGCTTCATATAATGATTCTTCCCCCCGGGAATGATAGCCTCCTCTTGGGCTTTATACAAGGACCACTCGGCTTCTTAAAAGTTTCCAGCCTCCTCTTGGGCTTCGTACAAATTGTCCCGACGACCTCCTAGAGGTATAGGAACACAAATCAGTCATCTTAATAGAGCAGTCTTTCCAAGAGTCTACTACTGTTTCTCAAAGCATAGTACAAAAGATGAAACTCTAGACTTGGACAGTCTAATTCCCTTGATTCTCAAAGACATTCTCAAGCTCCCTCCAAAACTAGGAGATGAAACCCGTAGACTCGAACAGTCTCAATACCCTTGGATTTCCCATTTCCTTAAAGAACAGGAAATAACCCTGATCCTCGAATCAACTCCCTGAGTGCAAACATTACTCATATAAGAACTGATTTTCTCTTTAAATCAGCATATTGGATCTGTCACTCAACTGAAACAGACACAATAGCCTCGTCTTGGGCTTTGTAAAATTATTCTCCCCAGCGGAGCTAACAAATAGCCTCCATCTCGGGCTTCGTACGAGATACAAAAAGACTCCCTCGTTGAGTCAAAACCTTTTACCCTCTCTCTCGGGCTTTGTACGAGACACATATTAACCTCCTCTTAGGCTTTGTATAAGAAAACCACTGGTTGATCGAATCAACCTTTTAGCATCAAAGTTGTGCATCATTCATAGTACACAAACATCAACAACTCCTTTCCCTTCGTCTAATTGCTGTAAGCGGCAAACCTCTGGATCATCTACATCCATGCCACTATCCCTCCTTTTGCATGAGAAATTCCTAAGGAAAGATGGCATTGCTCTAAACTGAGTTAAAGTCTTCTCCTTCAAGTTGGAAATCCCCTATAAAGGAAATTATGGCCTTGCCGGATTCACACATCCCGGTTAAATTAATTCTCCTTCATAAACAGTTGTGACAGACAAACACCTCTTTAGAGATGACAAATTCTCTCTAAAGACAAACCCTTTTAGCTTAATATCTTGCGCCTTGAACAAGATACAAATAGACTCTTCAGCTTCACATCTTGGGCTTTGAACAAGATACAAACCACCTTTTAGCTTCACGTCTTGGGCTTCGAACAAGACACCAAAACAACCATTTCCTCCCGTAGAATAGGAGGAACTACGATCGCTCTGATTTACCTGTTACGGTAAACGGGAATACGTAGGCATAAGATTGAAAGAAAAATCTTAGCGAGCACACTAAACAAAAACCCAAAATCCCATACTTTCATACATCCGTCCTAACATCTCGACTGATAGCCTAAACACCCCTTTTCAACAAAATAACCTAGGAGAGACCCCGAATCTTTGTAGCATCTGTAAACCAACAGTTTTGACTATTTAACCTCAGTATGCAAGCAGGGTTAGTTGGAGACATCTATTTCCCTTCCTTCATCAGCTTCAATAGGATAAAAAATGAATCGAGTTGTAGTCCCAGAGCGATTGTGCTTCGCAACCACATCCAAAATAGCTCACTACACTCTTGATGGAGGAAGGATTCTCAACCTCGAACCAATTGAGGCCGGCTACGATGGTCAGAAAAATAAAAAAGCTCATGTAGTTATCTATCTTCCAGGACCAATACTGTAAAAATTCGATAAAGATATCCCTTACAAGTACGGTGCAACAACAATCGAGAATGGAAAAGAAACTCCATTACCCTCCTTCGTGAACATTGCTGACATCAGTCGAGTAACACGGAGCGGTCGAATCTTCAACACAGGAGTTGGAGAACCCACCAGAGAAAATGAACCTCAAACAGATGTTCCAAATCAACCAGTCGGTCAATCTAGCAATCTCGACCTTTCTGTCATACCCCAAATTTTTACCACTAAGATTTCCCATCATTGTGCCAATCAACATCATAATATGGATGTACTTTAATGTCTCATCAATCTCCTCAGGAATTGTTAGGCATTCTCAACAATCAAAGATTAGGGTTTTGAGCCCTCTCAGGGCACTTAGACAAAGGATCAATCAAGAAATGACATGATCTTCAACTTTTATAACCTCTCAAACACCCACAAAGGATCAAGAGGACTCCCAAATTAAGAATCAAGCATAAGGTTTCAACATTCCAAGTGGATCAAGCCTCAAGATCGTCAGTCTCACCAAATTAGGGTTTTGGTCGACTGAGGCCTCCAGATGGAAATTTTCTTCTGGGCATGAGCCAATGCTTCAAAGCACAACCTAAGATACTCCAAGGGACCTCATGAACCCAATCATCAAGTCAATTTAATCCCAAGGGATGCATTTATCAAAAATCAAGAATTAGGGTTTCTTGACCTAATTCACCCCTAAGTTGACTTTTGGGACAAAACATGAGTCAAGATCTCAAGACATGATTTGAGGGTCTCCAATACACCAGATTGATCTATTTTCAACAATGGATTAATTCAAGAAGCTTGATCCACAAGTTTCAAGTTCATCAGGACCGCAATTAGGGTTTCGAGGAAAAAGTAAACTGTACCTTTGACTTTTGATCAAGACATGCTCCCAACCCTTGGGACATGATTCAATACGCCCTATAATACATATATAACCCACCCATTAGGTTTGATTTAGGTCAAGGGCTTGATTTCACAAAGGTTCGCACAGTTTGGATTTCATTCGATAAAAAGTCAACTGTACAAAAATCCAAAGTTTGACTTTTTGAATTTTTGGTCAACCAAGGTTCCTTAACCCTAAAACAATGTTAATATGATTTGAATCATCATTCATCAAGAAAAATCAAAGAAAGTGAGTTACCTTGTAAAAGGGGTAACCATAAAAAAACTTAGAATTTTTCTAAGTTATGAAATAAAGTGGCTAGGGTACCAACTTCCAAGGACCATAACTTGAGATCCAAGCAACCATTTTGGCTGGTCCAAAGCTGGATTTGTAGGTCTTGCTACACTCTACAAAAGCTTCAACTACATCTCATTCCAATTCCTCATGGATTTTTAGTTATGGAGTGATCAAAATGGCAAAAAACATGAAAATGACACTTTTCCAACACTTAGTGAAAATCTGCCTAAGTTGGCAGTCTTGAACATCAATGTTCATGATGATTTTTCAATTTGATCCAAATATTTTTCAATTTGTATCATATGAGGGCTTTCCAATGAGCCCAAAAACATGAGAAAACTCCACCTGGGCTAGGAATTATGACAGCTGCAACATGCCTTGCTGCAAACTGTCTTGACAAGGCAGATTTGTGCATAAGGGCTCGATTTGATCAAATTGTGCAACAACAAGCCTGGTTATCCATATGCACACCTCAAGGGGGAACAACCAAGGGACAAACACTGATCTACCAGCTTCACAAGTCCATGGAGCTATGTTTAGGCATGATACTCCTAAATTCAAAAATACCTCAAATATTCAATTTTGTTTCAAAGCATTTAACTGATGCATAGAGGTGGCATTCATCAAGACAATGTTATCCAAGTTCAGTCAAGACTTATCCCTGAACCAAAGAACCATAGGCCTGTGCTCTAACCTCAAGTCAATGGCTAGAGGAGACTTGAGATTCCATTTTATCACAATTGGCCACATACCTGTACCAGTTGCCATTCACTATTGCTTGCAAAACAAACTTGCTATACTATAAATAGAGCTCATTTGTGATCAGTTTGAGTACACCAAAACACCCAAACTGATGATTTCCTCAAAATCACCTCTTTCACTCCAATTTTGCCTTCTAACTCAAGTCAGTATCGGGTTTTGAGTTGGAGAGCAATTCCAACCAAACCAATCACACATACACCTCACATATAACATATAGGAGTGATTCAAACCCTCACATAACATCTGGAACATGTCATAACCCAAATTTTGACCACTAAGATTTCCTATCATTGTGTAAATTATTACCACAATATGGATGAACCATTATGCCTCATCAGTCTCCCCAAAGATGGGTGAGCATCCACTACAAACAATAATTAGGGTTTCAAGCCCTCTCTGAGCCTTAGACAAAGGATTGATCAAGAAATGACATGATCTTCAACATGTCTAACTTCTCAAACACCCATAAAGAATCAAGAGGACTCCCACAGCAAGGATTAGGCACAAGGCTGCAACCTTCCAAGTGGATCAAGCCTCAAGATCGCCAGTGTCACCAAATTAGGGTTTTGGTCGTCCAGGGTCTCCAGATGGAAATTTTTATCTGGGCATGAGCCATTGCTTCAAAGCACAACCTAATATACTCCATGGAACCTCATGGACCCAATCATCAAGTCAATTTATCCTCAGGGGATGCATTCATTAATAATCAGGAATTAGGGTTTCTTGACCTAATTCACCCCTAAGTTGACTTTTGGGACAAATCATGAGCCAAGACCTCAAGACAAGGTTTGACGGTCTCAAATACACTACAATGATCCATTTGCAACAATGGATTGATCCAAGAAGCTTGATTCCCAAGTTTCAAGTTCATCAGAACCACAATTAGGGTTTCGTAGATAAAGTCAACTGTACCTTTGACTTTTGACCAGGACATGCTCCCAGACCTTGGGACATAATTCAATACACCCTATAATACCTATGAAATCAATCCATCAAGTTTGATTTAGGTCAAGGACTTGATTTCATAGAGGGTCGCACAGTTTGGAATTCATCTGATAAAAAGTCAACTGTGCACAAAAGTTAAAGTTTGACTTTTTGAGATTTTTCACAATTATGGTTCCCTAACGCTAAAATGATGTTAATGTGTGATTGTAATCATCATTCATCAAGAAAAACCAAAGAAAGTGGGATAACTTGTAAAAGTGGTAACCATAAAAACTTAGAATTTTTCTAAGTTATGAAATAAAGTGGCTAGGGTACCAACTTCCAAGGATCATAACTTGAGATCCAAGCAACCATTTTGGCTGATCCAAAGATGGATTTGTAAATCTCATGGCATAATTTAAAAGTGTCAACTACACCTCATTCCAATTCCCCATGGATTTCAAGTTATGGAATGGCCAAAATCACAAAAAGTGAAAATGTCACTTTTTCCAACACTTAGTGAAATTTTCACTAAGTCCAAATCTGCCTTGTTTTTTTTCCAAATGTGGGGGCATTTTTCACTTGGATCCAAAAAGTATCAAAACAAACTATGATCACACATATGTTGTATCATATGAGAGCTTTCCAAAATGGCCAAGAACCCCATGAAATTCCACTTGAGCCATGAGATATGACAGTGGAAATGTGCCTTGCTGCAAACTGTCATGGCAAGGCAGATTTGTGCATTTTGCTCGATTTGAGCAATTTTTGCAAATGAAAAATAAGTTTATCCATCTGAACACCTCAGAGAGGGACCAAGGAGGGACAAACACTAAAGGCATCAAACAGATGCTTTCCTCAAAATCTCCTTCTTACTTCCAATTTTTCCTTCTAAGGCAAGTCACTATCGGGTTTTGAGTTTGAGAGCCATTCCAACCAAACCAATCACACACACACCTCATAAACATCATATGGAAGTGATCCAAACACTCTCATAACATCTGTAACACAAAAATCACTATATCACTTTCCAACTGCTCAAGTTCTTAACAGAGGTGCAGTTGAGGTACCATCTCAAGTTTCAGCTTGTTTCAAACCACTCCAAGCATTCAGACACATCACTTGGCACCTAAGGAAACTGTGCAAATCATTGGAACCAGCTTGCAACACCTCTAACACAAAACACGATCACCAGATGCAAGAGGTAAGCCTGAGCGCTTCTAACTCTATGATCCATGCATATTTTGCTGCACAATAATTTTACCATATGTTCATAATCATGCATAGAGTGTTTACCCTCAATCAATTGCTTTGTTTGAATCGTGTATGGAATTTCTGAGCCTTCATGCAAATTTTAGGGTTCTTAAGGTTTCTCTTTGATTTCTTATTCCACACTTAAAATAAATGAAATTAAAGACCATAGACATGATCGTGAGGTGAAAACGAGCAGATTGATATGTGGTTTGTGTGATTTCATCAAGTATTCAGTGAGATTGGAAAGAAAACGCAAATCTGCAGAAACGGAGGGATGGCGCGTGTTCTTGGCATGTTCTTGGCGCCATTTTTTGAATATTTGAATATTTGAATTTTGTGATTTTTATTTAATTGATTCAAAAATTAATTTCTCTCTGAGTTTTAATGATTTTGAGTTGATTCTTTTTTTAATAATTCACAAAAATGTTAAAATATTTAATTTACCAAAAAATCCCAAAAATATTATTTATTTCATATATTTGATATTTTTGCAAAGAATTAATGTTTTATTTGTTTTTTGACATGTAAAATGTTTTTTCCTTCTTGATTTTTCAAATTTAGTTGGTTTCCAATCATTTTATGGACTAAAACATGATTTTTGAAACATTAATCCCAGATCACAATTTGTTTTTCCCACATGTTTAACAATTTTGATCATTTTAATTGAATTTTTATTCAATTAAAATATATTTTTGGAAACAAATTAGGGTTTTGATTAATTCAACCATCATCAAACTTTTTCAAACACTTTTGGGCCTCTAATAGAGTGTAAGACCCAACCCTTTTTGAAAACCAAAATAATTTGGGCCTCAAATGTTGTATAAGACCCACTATGTTTTCAAAAACCTCGGCGCGATCGCCGTTTTCAAACAAAAAAACCTTGGGCCTCCCCTTGAGCTATAAGACCCATTCCTTTTCTTAAAATAAACCTCTGGGCCTCTAATAGAGTGTAAGACCCAATCCCCCTTTTAACCAAACAATTTTGGGCCTCAGATATTGTATAAGTCCCTCTACGTTAAAAGAAAAATCTCGGCGCGATCGCTAGTTCAATAATCAAAACCCTTGGCCTACCCTCGTGTTATAAGCCCCATTACTTTTCTTTAAATTTCTTTGGGCCTCTAATAGAGTGTAAGACCCAACCCCTTTGTAAATAAAACAATTTTGGGCCTTACATATTTCATAAGTCCCTCTATACGATTTACAAAACAACTGTGCAATCATCGTTAAAACTTGGGCCTCTCCTTGAGCTGTAAGCCCCAACAATCTTTTCAAAGCGCTTTCTCCTTTGATTTTGAATATAATATTGTTATCAAAGTTTTCTTTGTTGAACGACTAACAATACAGCATGGAAGCTCTACAACGGGTAAGTGTTTATCCGCTTTCATTTACTGCTTTCACATGTATATAACTGTATTGTGGGGCTGTTTCACTGTAAGTCTTCTTTCACATCCTTATATATACTTGTCACATATCAACTGTGTAATACTAGTATAGTTATTTTAGAGTTTTCCCCGGCAACTACGTCTAGCACTAGGTAAAACCTTGTTGGCCACTCTTAAATACAAACAAAACTAGATCCCCCGTAGGATTCCAGATACAGTCTTACCTTCTCTTGGGGTTAAACAATATGGAACAAAGAGAAAGGCAGCATTCTCGGTGAACCCTTTCTCAGACTGTCACCCTTTGAAATTGTCAAAGAAACTCTACTCCCCAGAGTTATCTATTCTCCGTGAATTGCATCTCTTGAGTTTCTTCCAAATTCAAGAACTTTCCTGGAATGATATCTTCTCTGTGAATTGCATTTCTTGAACTTCTCTTGGTTTGGGGACCCACGGGCTTCCTAAAAGCATCCCCGCCTCCTCTTGGACTTTGTACAAGGACCCTTCGGCTTCCTAGAAGTTCTCATGCCTTCTCTTGGGCTTAATACAAGGAACTTGACAACCTCTTAAAGGTATAAGACAGAACTTAGTCATCCTTTGCTAGAGCAATCTTTCCAGTGTCAAACCTCTGGCCACTTTAGGGTTGATACTCATCCCTTAAATGCCCGTGCCTCCTCTTAGGCATTGTACAAAAGATAAAACTCTAGACTTGGATAGTCTAAAACCCCTTGAATCTCAAAGACATTCTCAAGTTCCTTTCAAATATAGGAAAAGCATTGATCACTCTGAAACCCGGTCTCTCTCATGAGAGATCCCCACCTTTTGCTTTCTTATGGATCTAATCCTCAGCAGTAATACAACCTCCTCTTGGGCTTTGTACAATGATTCTCCCCAACAGAGTTGACCTTTTCAGACTCTCTTGTTGAGTCAATCCCCATTTAGCCTCCATCTTGGGCTTCGTACGAGATACTAAATCACTCTCTTTTTGAGTATAAAGGACTCTCTTGTTGAGTCAAACCCTTTTAGCCTCTATCTCGGGCTTTGTACGAGACAACAAAACACTCTCTTGTTGAGTATAAAAGACTCTCGTTGAGTCACTTCCCTTTTAGCCTCTATCTCGGGCTTCGTACGAGACACTAAAACACTCTCTTGTTGAGTATAAATGACTCTCTTGTTGAGTCAATTACCCCTTTAAGCCTCTATCTCGGGCTTCGTATGAGACATCAAAACACTCTCTTGTTGAGTATAAAAGACTCTCTTGTTGAGTCAACCTTTTAGCCTCCATCTTGGGCTTTATACAGGACAGATAAAAAAGACTCTCTTGTTGAGTCAGACCCTTTTTTAGCCTTCGCCTTGGGTTTCGTACAAGACACATATAATAGCACTCTCTTGAGTCAGTCACTCGTTAGCACTCTCTTGTTGAGTCAACCCGCTTAGCCTCTATCTCGGGATTCGTACGAGACAAATAAAAGACACCCTCTTGCTAGGTCAATCATCTCCTCTTAGGCTTTGTATAAGGAAACTTCGGTTGAGTCAATCAACCTTTTAGCATCAAATTTGTGCCTTGCTCACAGCATACAAACATCAACAACTCCTCTTTAGAGATGACAAATTCTCTCTCATCCAGAACCCTTTAGCTTCACATCTTGGGCTTTGAACAAGATACAAATTACCTTTAGCTTCATGTCTTGGGCTTTGAACAAGACACCAAAACAACCTTTTTCCTCCCTTAGAATAGGAGGAACTACGATCGCTCTGATTTCCCTGTTTCATTAAACGGGAATACGTAGGCATAAGATTGAAAAATCTTAGCGAGCATACTAATCAAATACCCAAAATCCAGTATCTCCATCAAATCAACCCAAAAGCATCAAATCTAAACACATTACCTAAAACCTCGCAAATAGTCCAGACACTGTGTTTTTAACAAAATAAACCGAAGAGGGACCCACATCTTAATAGCATCTGTAAACCAACAGTTTTGACTGTTTAACCTCAGTATGCGAGCAGGATTAATTGGAGACATCTATTTCCCTTCTTTAATCGGCTTAACAGGATAAAAAATGAATCGAACTGTAGTACCCGAGCGATAGTTCTTCAAGACCATAAAAATCGCGCTACAGAGAAAATGGCGCCCACCGTGGGGCCCGATTATTTCTTGCAATCTTCGGTGGAAACCTTAAATTCATAATCTTAGGTAGAAAGCCTTGAGTTCACAAAGTATCACAGAAATGGCGACTCTGCTGGGGTGTCATTGTCTGTATAGGATCATAAGAATAGAGGTCTAGGATGTTAAGACAAATATATATATATATATATATATATATATATATATATATATATTGCTTTTCCTAATTGATATTTGTGTTTATTTTTCTGCTACTGGGAATGCGTGTGATGCCGCATGTGGAAAGATTGAGTATACACCTAAGATAGGTGATGGCAATACGAGTAATCTTACGGGGAGTGAATCCCAGCTAAGAGTCCCCGGTCGACCATTAAACTCAGTGGAGACTCCCTTTGCAGATACATTGCCTATACGACTTCGTTTGTTGAAAGTAGTGTGGTCGACTGGGTTATCTGAGAAGCTGAGGTTTTTAGTAGAATGAAACCATTTTGTAGTATGGAAGCTATCGGAAATAGTTGTCACGCGATACTACCCTCATTTGAGGTCACTCTAGGATACATCAGCTCGCTGGCGATCCGCTTGCTGTTGTTATCCCATGAGGGATCAATGATTTTGAGGACAGGTACAAAAAATCACCAGTATAAACCTTTGGGGGGGGGTGGGGTAGAGCCTTGACTTCATGACACCGACCCTTTGACCCCATGTTTTTTCTATGTTTTTGTGTGCTGCATTCATACATTCATTTAATAAACATAAAAAACAAAAATATTTTCTCTTCTAGTCTCTCTTTTTCAAATTAAACTAAGGCAATGCTTGCAAATATCAGAGAAAGAGATTGCATTATGGATTTGGGTAGAAGAAAGACTCATAAGTATACCTTCAAGGTTCCAAAGTTAGAGGATTTAAGACACCTATCACATTCTCGGACTAGATAATGAGCGTCCTTGAATAAGGTGGGCCAATACAACCCAGACTGGAGGACTTTTGCCGCTGTCCTATCTTCACTAAAATGCCCTCCATACTCAGAATCATGACAAGTTTTTAGTATATCTCTCTGCTCACCTTCTGGCACACATCTTCTGATCAGTCCATCCACTCCCCTTTTATACATGAATGGGTCATCCCACATATACAACCTGTAATCATAAAGAAACTTTTTCTTTTGGTGAGAAATAAAATCATCAGGTATCACCCCACCTACCAAGTAGTTTGCAAAGTCAGCAAACCATGGGACACTAGTAACCGTAAGGATGCTTTCATGAGCAAAGGTGTCATGAATCGGGTGCTCCTCCTCCATTTCTTTTATTGGGGACATGCGAGATAAGTGATCTGCAACAGTATTCTCGCACCACTTTTTATCTCGGATCTCAAGATCAGATTCTTGAAGGAGGAGTATCCACCTCAATAGTCGAGGTTTTGATTCCTGCTTAGCAAACAAATATTTTAAAGTAGCATGATAAGTATAAACAATAACTTTAGAACCAAGCAGATAGGACCTAAATTTGTCAAAAGCATAAACCACGGCCAACAACTCCTTTTCGGTAGTTGCATAATTCATTTGGGCCGGGTTAAGAATTTGACTAGCATAATAGATCACATGCAGTAATTTTTCCTTCCTTTGTCCTAAGACAGCACCCACAACAATGTCACTTGCATCACACATAATTTCAAAAGGTAGAGACCAATCGGGGGCTGTCACCACAGGCGCAGTACTTAACTTACTCTTTAGATTCTCAAAAATGGCGATACATGTATCATCAAAATTAAATAGCTTGTCCTTCACAAGCAATTCAGTTAAGGTTTTGGCCACCTTTGAGAAATCTCTAATGAATTGGCGATAGAAACTTGCATGACCTAAGAAACTTCTTATTCCCTTTTCATTCACAGGAGGTGGGAGGTTAGCTATCACCTCCACTTTTGCTTTGTCAACCTCAATCCCTTTGTGGGAGATCTTGTGTCCCAGCACGATACCTTCCTGCACCATAAAATGATATTTCTCCCAATTGAGAAGAAGGTTAGTTTCCTGACACCTTTTCAAAACAAGAGACAAGTTAGCTAAACAAATATCGAAAGAAGAACCAAAAACAGAAAAATCATCCATAAACACCTCCATTTGCTTTTCAAGCATGTCGGCGAATATAGATGTCATACATCTCTGAAAAGTAGCAGGGGCGTTGCATAATCCAAATGGCATCCTTCTGTAGGAAAAGATACCATAAGGACATGTGAATGCGGTCTTTTCCTAATCTTTCGGGGCTACAGCAATCTGATTGTATCCCGAATACCCATCTAAAAAACAATAGTATTCATGACCTGCCAGTCGCTCTAACATCTGGTCAATAAATGGGAGAGGAAAATGGTCTTTCCTTGTTGCAGTGTTAAGCCTCCTGTAGTCAATACACACTCTCCAGCCTGTTACTGTACGAGTGGGAATCAATTCATTCCTCTCATTTAGAACCACGGTTGTTCCTCCCTTCTTTGGTACCACGTGTACAGGACTCACCCAAGAACTATCAGAAATAGGATAAATCAGCCCTGCATCCAACAATTTTACAACCTCTTTTCTCACCACTTCTTTCATTGCTGGATTTAACCTCCTTTGAGGTTGTACCACAGGTTTATGATTATCGTCCATCAGTATCTTATGCATGCACACTGTGGGGCTAATTCCTTTCAAGTCCCCGATGGTCCAACCTATGGCACTCTTGTATGCCTTAAGTACCTGTATCAACTTTTCTTCATCCTTTTCATTCAACCCAGAATTAATAATAGCAGGACAGTTTGTTCCAGAATCCAAAAAGACATATTTAAGATTTTCAGGTAATTGTTTTAATTCAGACTTTGTACCTATTTTGCTTTCCTGTTGAGTCTCTTTTTCAAGTGAAGTTCTCAGATCTTCCCACCGGTGTGGTTTGGAGTTCAACCAAGGTGGTTGTGCATCAAACATAGTGAGAACTTCTTTTTCTTTCTCATCCTAATTCTCTTCTATCTCTTGGGCTTACAGACTTAGCACTCTTTCCAATGGTGACTCGGGGAGTCGGCTGTGAATGGCTTTCACTACCATCTGATCAATTACTTTGATAGTGTGACTTGTACCAATATCTTCCTTATGTTTCATTATATCCCTGACATCAATTTTCAGCTCTTCATCGTAAACTTTGAGGGTCATGGTACCTCCCTCAATGTCTATCATACATCTACCTGTTTCCAAGAAAGGCCTTCCCAGAATCAGAGGGATATCCTCGTCTTCTGGCATTTCTAAAATCACAAAATCAACAGGAAAGACAAATTTATCAACTTCGACAAGAACATCTTCGACCACCCCATAAGGTCTCTTTACGGAATGATCAGCAAATTGGAGTGTCATTCTTGTATCTTGAACGCTTCCTATTCCCAGCTTCCTGTAAATAGATAAGGGCATAAGACTCACACTAGCTCCCAAATCAATCAGTGAATTTTTAAAAGACCTATCACCAATGGTGCAAGGAATAGTAACAGAGCCTCTATCCGACTTCTTTATCGGGATCTTCATACCCTGCAAAATAGAACTACAAGTTTCACTTAGTATAATAGGATCAGTGTCAGTGGTGCGCTTTTTGGAGATGATGTCCTTCATGAATTTGGCATAAATAGGCATCTGCTCAAGTGCTTCAGAGAATGGAATGTTGATCTCTAATTTCCTGAACATCTCTACAAACTTCTGAAAATTTTTCTCGTCTTGCTTCTTCTTCTTATTTCTTTATGGGAATGGAAGCTTTATGATGGGTTTTGGTTCAGTGGGCTTTTCCTTCACAACAGGTTGTAGAACCACTTCTTCCTCAAGTGGATTCTTGTTTTCTAAGATTTCAAGATCCACTTCAAGTAATTGATCTTCCTCCTTAGATTTCTCTTTAGGTATTTCAGCTAATTTCCCACTTCTTGTTGTTACAACACTCACTTTATTGTGATCCCTTGTATTTGTCACTGTTGCACTAGGTAAGGTACCTGGTGCTTGAGAACTCATTATCTGTTATGCTATCTGACCCAGTTGAACTTCCAGATTTTTTATAGAAGCATTGGTGTTCCTCTGATTATTTCTGGTTTCTTCCTGAAATTGAACACTCTGAGCAGCCATCTTTTCTATAGCAATCTCCCAATCTGCTTTCTTTGGTACCTATTGCTGATAAGGTTGCTGTTGCGGATGATACTGTTGCTGGTAAGATGGTTGTTGCTGTGGTGGTCCCTGCTTCTGAACATTACCCTGCTGATCTTTCCAGGAGAAACTAGGATGATTTTTCCACCCCAGATTATATGTATTTGAATATGGATTATTCTGCCTCAGGTAGTTAATAGCCTGCACTTGTTCCGCAGTGGCAACACAATGCATGGCAAAGTGCGGTCCACCGCAGATTTCACAAATCAATGTCTGAATCGGTTGAACTTAAGCTACAGTCTGGGTACCTAAATTAATAGCTTTCAATCTTCTTTCCACTTCAGCTGCAATCTGATCTTCCATCTTCGCTACTTGATTTGTCAGTTTCATGTCAATTTTTCCTTCAGGTTGACTCACAGCACGGTCATATAGTTCCAAATGCTCATTTGCAGCAATAGCTTCGATGATCTTTTTGATACCGGGGGCTGTTGAAAAGTTAGATGAGCCACCAGCAGCTGTATCAATGAGTTGCTTAGTTTTCATCTTCAGCCCATTTACAAAATTTTGCATTTGTTCCGTTGCATCCAAATTATGTGTAGGACATGCAACTAAACACCTCTTGAACCTTTTGTACGCATCTCCAAGTGACTCTCTGTCTTTCTGTTTAAAATTTAGGATGTCATACCTCTTACGAATATACACAGAAGCGGGAAAGTACTCATTCAAGAAGGCGGTTTCCATCTGTTTCCAAGTAGTAACACTTCCTGCAGGTAAGGAATAAAACCACTCTTCAGCGTCCTCAGATAAGGTGAATGGAAACATAACCAGCCTCTTTGCCTCTTCATAATGCCCCTCAATTTTCAATGATGTAGTCATAGTCAGGAACCTCTGTAGGTGCTTGTTTGCATCTTCATTGATCTATCCTGCAAAAGGCTTACTTTCCAACTGACGAATAGTTGACGGGTGCAACTGAAGTGGGCAGCATTGACTGGTTGGTTAACTATTGTCAACCGCACTGCTGGATTATTCTCTCTGCCATAGTCACCCAAGAGTCTTTCCACTGGAGGTGGATCTGCAGCCATGTTAATAGTGTCTGGATGTGAATCTGTTTCTGAATCAGTATCTTCAGAATGAACCGAGACGTGTTCTTCAATCACTAGTTCTGTGTCAGATGTTGCCAGTTTTTCCCTTTTAGCTTGTCTGAGCCTAGCGTGCAAAGTTCTCTCTGGTTCTGCGTCAAAATGAAAATCAGCTGAGGCCTTACCTCGCATTCACAGATTAGACAGAGATTAGTAACGATAAAAGGAAAAATAAAATTAAACGAAAAATAAAATTTTGGTTGCAGAGCAACAAAATTCTAATTGAAAAATCGTTAAACTCTATAATCTTTGGCAATCCCCGGCAACGGCGCCAAAAACTTGATAGGAAAATAGCAAGTGTACTACTTTTGCCTATTGTAATAATAAAGGGACAATCTCAAATGTCGATCTCAAGGACTGCTTGCTGATACAGAGTTCAAAGATGATTTCAATTAAACAAAAAGTCTTGGTAGTTTGATGATTTAATAACTAAAATTGCGATTAAAGAAAGCAAGTAAACAGTTGAATAGATATGAGTAAATTGCTAGGGGTTCGGTGAATGAAACTTCCTGTAATGATAATGATTTACCAATGCAATAACAGTAAACTAAAACAATTGATTTCCGGTTCTCTAGGGCATCTAATCATGAGTCCTCAGTGAAAAGATCTTTGGTTATGTAACCTAATTACTATGTCCATAGATAATCATGTTCATACCCAAGCATTCAAATATCAAGAATTTTTTGGTTCTGATAAAATACTCCTAGTCCTAGGTAATATTTATTATCCAAAGTTCTTATCCAGATCAATAAAAATAATACTGTCTAGCCAAAATATTTTTTAAGGTCAGAATCCGTTGGTCCGACGGATAAAGCATGAAGGATAGTAATAAGAACAAACCAATTTTAATGAATAAAAATTGTCAATGCATTGAATCAATCAAAATATGTTACATTCAGAATCAGGGTCACCCCCTAGCAATGGGGGGTTTAGCTACTCATAAAGAAAAATAAAACAAAAGATGAAAATGTTGTCATTACAGAATCTCTCAAGGAATCAATCTTCAATTGTCCGAAAACTCTTAAACATATGAAATACTCGTCAAAATCTGAGTCGTCAGCCTTCCAAACTTGTATTTTGCTCCCAGAAATCGTCCAACCCTTGTAAAATCGCGTTCCGGGACTAAATAGTCCAACTCTGGGCTTTCAGCCGTTTTGGGCCTCAATACGCGTATTGACTTACCTAATACGCGTATTGGTCTGTTTTACACCACATTCCCTACACGTATGGACCCAGAAGCCAGGCAGCACGCAACATGATACGCGTATTGCCAACACCAATACGCGTATGGGCAGAAGCTCTCTTTTTCCTCATTTTTCTCAGCCCTCTGCCCATTCACATACCATACGCGTATGAGGCGAGTCCTTACGTGTATCACCTATAGCAATACGCGTATGGGCAGCAAGTCTTCAAAATATTGCATTTTTCTTCCGCTTTCTCGCACCGGCTCGATTGTACATCCAACGCTCGATCCTCTGAGCTTCCAAGTCTGTATTCAACCTGCTGACATACCAAAAGCGTAAAATATCCTCGAGAAATTCATAATTCATGACACACTTGACAAAATCAAAACATACCTACATACTACTAAAACAAACTCAAATTCACACAGTTTACCTGACTTATTCACAGTTAAATCGCGAAATACACAGCATAAATGGTGACTGATCACAACCCCAAACTTATCTTGTTGCTTGCCCTCAAGTAACATTCTATATAAAACATATCATGTCACCCCAAACTTACTGTAAAGACAGTTCTTACCACAATACTCCTGAAATCTTTCGCACTGAACCCTTCGATGTTGCCTTGGGTTTTCTGATTTTTCCTCATAACCAGCGAGCCAGAAACCTTTTCCTCTAAAACACTACTTCACATGTCAGCTTATATCACACTCTCACCAATTCTCTCGGGGTTAAAGTGTTATCACGCTCAAATCAAGGTAAGCAATATCATATCAGCAGTTTGAATAAATTCTCAAATCTTATCAACATGCACAAAACACACACTTTTTGAGGTCTTTGGGTTGTAACAGGGCTTGGGTTAAGGTAGGATATCAAAAGGAAAACAAGGGTTTTTGGTTCAGAGTATGTGAGATCATTTGTGTCACCATGTTTTTTTTTGTGGGGAGTTTTAAACTCCATTCGGTGAATGCAAAAAAATTTTTTTTTTATTTTTTATTATTTTTTATTTTTTGGAGTAGGAACAATCTCCCCCCTTTTTTTTTTCTTGCACTCACCGTGTTTTACTTTCATCGGTCTGCATAGCTACCCCAAACTTAAAGGTTGTTATTCCAACAACAACCCCAAACTTAAAATTTAACATAGATCTCCAAACAAAAACACTTACTCTGAACAGGGTATGGAAAATAAGTTGGCCAATGGGTTAATAATAACGGGTAAAAAACAAAACAAAGGATACAGGCTCAAATAGGGTAAACGAAGGATAATAATGATAAAGAGATGGTTAGAAAGGCTCTAGGTGATAAACAAAAAGAAGGGCCTCAGTGTGTGTACTCATACAGTTAATATTCAAAAAGAACGGACGCAAACTATGATAGATACAGTCATACCTGATATTTCTCTCATGATGATTTGTCGTGTATGGCTTTTTCTGATCTCACTAGGATGGGTAAAGCTGACAGCGTCCATAATGTCCTGTGTTCAAGGCTCTTTTGCTCCTAGTTCTAACACTTTATTTAACCAATGCGTCCGATCATAAACAGCAGTATCAAACCGTCAGGGTGACTGGATGCGAGGACAAGTAAGTAAGTTATGAAAGGCATCAGTATCATCCATTATAGCTAGTAACCATCAAATATCAACTGAAATAACTCAAGAAACTGTATGAAAACAAAATTCATTAAATTTGCAAAGCCCGAAAACGGGCACTTACACGACTTTCTAAAAGCAGAAAAATAAAATAGCAGGGAAATAAAAGTACAGCATAAAGAACTAAAAATACACCAAAGAGAAATACCAGAAAGTACAAATAAGAATAAAAATAAAAATAAAAGTACTACTAAAAAGAAAAGAACTCAAAACAATCACTCAGAACTCTGCTCCGTCGTCTCTATCCTGCATCTCAGCGTCAAAGTCTATGAGGTCAGTCGGCTCAATCTGTAATCGCCCATGGACAAAGGCAGTGACCGGTGTCATCTCCTCCGACCGTTCTGGGGGTGTCTGCTGCTGATGAGGTCGGTAAGGACTCTGATGATGCGGCCGCGGTGTGGACTGCCGAGGCTGAGGTGGCTGAGTCGGCTGACGCAGTGGCTGAGTCGGCTGGCGTGGTGGCTGAGGCATTAAACCTCCAATCTGAACAGGATGCGTCCACCCAGGAAAGGTGAACTGCCCATGATGAGGTGTTGGTGGCTCACCGTTGTAACGGTCTCTAAAACGCTGGGCAGCCTCCCACAAATCCATCTGATGTGTCAGATGTCTACTCGGAAGCCCGTACAGATAGCTGAACTTCTGCTGCGTGCAAAAGGTGGACATCCTTAAACGGTGGTCTAAGGAGTCTTCATCAAAGGCAGGAGGTGGTGGGACAGTATGTGTCTCAGATCTAGGTGCACCACTGCCACTGGCCTCATGGTCACGTGCTCTCCTCAGCGGACACTGTTGATCATCAGTAATCGTCCGATCCTTCATCCAATAGGCATTCAGTGGGGCTGCTGGTCTCAAAATCATGGTTCCCTGCAGATCGGTCACAACAGCCTTCTTGCACAGAAGGTAAATAACCGTCGCATGCCCTAACGATTTCTTCGGCGATTGAGCAATCTCATCCATATCATTAGCAATAATTTGTCCAATATTCACTTGCTTCAGCTTAAGAAATTGAAAGAGAAGTAGAGCACGCTCAGTGATCAGCTATTAACCGCCATGATTGGTGCTAAGGCTGTGATGAATATAGTAGGCCATAGCTTTGGAAATTGGCGCTAAGTCTACAACCATGATTTTTGCCGGCGCAATCCTGGATGAATGAACCCAATCACGACCTGGTCTTGCAATCAAACTCCTTATGTCATTGTAGGGCCACCTGTTCTTATCATAAACTTTCCACTCAGCAAAAGGACAAACGGACTCAAGGAAGTTGCACTTGAGCACCCTATTGATCATTTTCCAATCGAACTTCACTGGTTTTCCCCTCACCCACAAAACAAACTCTTGATTCTCAGTTGGATCCTCTTCATCAGAATTAACTCTTTGAGCATTTGCATAGAACTCCCACATAATTTCCTTTGCAACCGTGCGGATACAATTATTTAAGAAGGTCAATTTTTGCTTTTCGAGGAGTTCAGTCACTTCTGGAAATTTATCATCTTGATACACCCAGTGTTTCTCTTCAACTATACTATGTGTTTTAATCTGTTCATATCTAGCTTCATGATGAGATGTGCGAAAGATTTGGACCTCTTCTGGTGATTGAGACATGATAAAACCTGTGAGTCTGAGAAAACAAAAAATTTCGACAGAGTAATACGCAGAATTCACGTAATGAAAAAGCAGAAAAATGGCATAACAGGATAGAAAAGATATATAAACCTAACCCTGAAACAGATACACGTATCATACGCAGGCAATACGCTTATAGACACCTGATACGCGTATGATACGCAAGAAAATTCAGTGAAAAATGCACTTTTGCATAACAGATCATGTATTGAACGGTCATACGCGTATTAGTTAGAGGCCATACGCGTATTGAAGTCCCATACGTGTATCAAGATCACGTATCGATACAATACACGTATGGTACGCGTTTCACCAGGGATGCTTTATTTTTCACACCAATATGCGTATCACTCACTCCATACGCGTATTGGCAGTGGACATGTGATTTTTTCTCAAAAATTTTCTTTTCAATTTTTTCTAAGTCCACATTTTTGCCGAGGCCTTCCCTTGATGAAACTTGACTCAAAAGACATGAAAAACGTACCAAATTCAAAATTAAATTAAAAAAACTCGGAAAAATTAAAATAAAAAATAAACTCCCTTGGGTTGCCTCCCAAGCAGCGTTTGTTTAACGTCGCATGGCTCGACGGGTTACCTCATACTCAGATGAGTTTAACCTCTTCTACTGGTCCTCCTTGGCCCTGATAATAAGGTTTTAACCTCTGACCATTAACCTTGAAGGTATCGCCATTTTTCTCATTCTTTATTTCTATTGCACAATGAGGGAACACCTTATGAATGACGAACGGACTAGACCATCTTGACTTCAGCTTACCAGGAAACAGCTTCAACCTGGAATTAAACAACAACACCAACTGTCCTTCCCAGAATTCCTTCTTTTGGATCTTCTGATCATGCCATTTTTTCGTGTTTTCTTTATAAATTTTGGCATTCTCATAAGCTTGATTCCTAAACTCCTCCAACTCATGAAGTTGAAGCGTTCGGGATTCACCAGCTTTCAGAAGATCACAGTTCATGAATTTAGAGGCCCAAAAAGCTTTGTGCTCGAGTTCGACCGGTAAATGACAGGCCTTACTATACACAAGTTAATAAGGAGACATACCTATTGGTGTTTTGAAAGCTTTCTTGTATGCCCACAGTGCATCATCTAACTTCACAGACCAATCTTTTCGAGACACACTAACAGTCTTTTCGAGAATTTGCTTTATTTGCCTGTTAGAAACTTCAACTTGTCCACTCGTTTGGGGGTGGTACGGTGTGGCTATCTTATGCTTCACATTGTACTTCTTTAACAAATTCTCCATCAATTTATTCAGAAAATGAGTACCTTCATCACTAATTAACGCCCTTGGTACCCCAAACCTGGAGAAAATTTTATGCCTCAGGAAATTCACCACCACTTTAGCATCATTAGTAGGCAGTGCTACAGCTTCGACCCACTTTGACACATAATCTACCGCAACCAGTATATAATTCTTGCCGAAAGATAGTGGGAACGGTCCCATAAAATCAATACCCCACACATCGAACAACTCTACCTCTAGCATAGAATTTTGAGGCATCTGGTTCCTTCGGGAGATATTACCAGTTCTTAGACACCTATCACATTCTCGGACTAGATAGTGAGCGTCCATGAATAAGGTGGGCCAATACAACCCAGACTGGAGGACTTTTCCCGCTGTCCTATCTCCACTAAAATGCCCTCCATACTCAGAATCATGATAAGTTTTTAGTATATCTCTCTGCTCACCTTCTGGAACACATCTTCTGATCAGTCCATCCACTCCCCGTTTATACAAGAATGGGTCATCCCACATATACAACCTGCAATCATAAAGAAACTTTTTCTTTTGGTGAGAAATAAAATCATCAGGTATCACCCCACCTACCAAGTAGTTTGCAAAGTCAGCAAACCATGGGACACTAGTAACCGCAAGGATGCTTTCATCAGCAAAGGTGTCATGAATCGGGTGCTCCTCCTCCGTTTCTTTTATTGGCGACATGCGAGATAAGTGATCTGCAACAGTATTCTCGCACCCCTTTTTATCTCGGATCTCAACATCAGATTCTTGAAGGAGGAGTATCCACCTCAATAGTCGAGGTTTTGATTCCTGCTTAGCAAACAAATATTTTAAAGCAGCATGATAAGTATAAACAATAACTTTAGAACCAAGCAGATAGGACCTGAATTTGTCAAAAGCATAAACCACGGCCAACAACTCCTTTTCGGTAGTTGCATAATTCATTTGGGCCAGGTTAAGAACTTGACTAGCATAATAGATCACATGCAGTAATTTTTCCTTCCTTTGTCCTAAGACAGCACCCACAACAATGTCACTTGCATCACACATAATTTCAAAAGGTAGAGACCAATCGGGGGCTGTCACCACAGGCGTAGTACTTAACTTACTCTTTAGATTCTCAAAAATGGCGATATACTTATCATCAAAATTAAAGAGCTTGTCCTTCACAAGCAATTCAGTTAAGGTTTTGGCCACCTTTGAGAAATCTCTAATGAATTGGCGATAGAAACCTGCATGACCTAAGAAACTTCTTATTCCCTTTTCATTCACAGGAGGTGGGAGGTTAGCTATCACCTCCACTTTTGCTTTGTCCACCTCAATCCCTTTGTGGGAGATCTTGTGTCCCTGCACGATACCTTCCTGCACCATAAAATGACATTTCTCCCAATTGAGAATAAGGTTAGTTTCCTGACACCTTTTCAAAACAAGAGACAAGTTAGCTAAACAAATATCGAAAGAAGAACCAAAAACAAAAAAATCATCCATAAACACCTCCATATGCTTTTCAAGCATGTCGGCGAATATAGATGTCATACATCTCTGAAAAGTAGCAGGGGCGTTGCATAATCCAAATGGCATCCTTCTGTAGGCAAAGATACCATAAGGACATGTGAACGCGGTCTTTTCCTAATCTTCCGGGGCTACAGTAATCTGATTGTATCCCGAATACCCATCTAAAAAACAATAGTATTCATGACCTGCCAGTCGCTCTAACATCTGGTCAATAAATGGGAGAGGAAAATGGTCTTTCCTTGTTGCAGTGTTAAGCCTCCTGTAGTCAATACACACTCTCCAGCCTGTTACTGTACGAGTGGGAATTAATTCATTCCTCTCATTTAGAACCACGGTTGTTCCTCCCTTCTTTGGTACCATGTGTACAGGACTCACCCAACAACTATCAGAAATAGGATAAATCAACCCTGCATCCAACAATTTTACAACCTCTTTTCTCACCACTTCTTTCATTGCTGGATTTAACCTCCTTTGAGGTTGTACCACAGGTTTATGATTATCCTCCATCAGTATCTTATGCATGCACACTGTGGGGCTAATTCCTTTCAAGTCCCCGATGGTCCAACCTATGGCACTCTTGTATGCCTTAAGTACCTGTATCAGCTTTTCTTCATCCTTTTCATTCAACCCAGAATTAATAATAGCAGGACAGTTTGTTCCAGAATCCAAAAAGACATATTTAAGATTTTCAGGTAATTGTTTTAATTCAGACTTTGTACCTATTTTGCTTTCCTGTTCAGTCTCTTTTTCAAGTGAAGTTCTCAGATCTTCCCACCGGTGTGGTTTGGAGTTCAACCAAGGTGGTTGTGCATCAAACATAGCGAGAACTTCTTTTTCTTTCTCATCCTAATTCTCTTTTATCTCTTGGGCTGACAGACTTAGCACTCTTTCCAACGGTGACCCGGGGAGTCGGCTGTGAATGGCTTTCAATACCATCTGATCAATTACTTCGACAATGTGACTTGTACCAATATCTTCCTTATGTTTCATTGTATCCCTGACATCAATTTTCAGCTCTTCATCGTAAACTTTGAGGGTCATGGTACCTCCCTCAATGTTTATCATACATCTACCTATTTCCAAGAAAGCCCTTCCCAGAATCAGAGGGATATCCTCGTCTTCTGGCATTTCTAAAATCACAAAATCAACAGGAAAGACAAATTTATCAACTTTGACAAGAACATCTTCGACCACCCCATAAGGTCTCTTTACGGAATGATCAGCAAATTGGAGTATCATTCTTGTATCTTGAACGCTTCCTATTCCCAGCCTCCTGTAAATAGATAAGGGCATAAGACTCACACTAGCTCCCAAATCAATCAGTGCATTTTTAAAAGACCTATCACCAATGGTGCAAGGAATAGTAACAGAGCCTCTATCTGGCTTCTTTATCGGGATCTTCATACCCTGCAAAATAGCACTACAAGTTTCAGTTAGTATAATAGGATCAGTGTCAGTGGTGTGCTTTTTGGAGATGATGTCCTTCATGAATTTGGCATAAATAGGCATCTGCTCAAGTGCTTCAGAGAATGGAATGTTGATCTCTAATTTCCTGAACATCTCTACAAACTTCTGAAAATTTTTCTCGTCTTGCTTCTTCTTCTTATTTCTTTATGGGAATGGAAGCTTTATGATGGGTTTTGGTTCAGTGGGCTTTTCCTTCACAACAGGTTGTAGAACCACTTCTTCCTCAAGTGGATTCTTGTTTTCTAAGATTTCAAGATCCACTTCAAGTAATTGATCTTCCTCCTCAGATTTCTCTTTAGGTATTTCAGCTGATTTCCCACTTCTTGTTGTTACAGCACTCACTTTATTGCGATCCCTTGGATTTGTCACTGTTGCACTAGGTAAGGTACCTGGTGCTTGAGAACTCGTTATCTGTTGTGCTATCTGACCCAGTTGAACTTCCAGATTTTTTATAGAAGCATTGGTGTTCCTCTGATTATTTCTGGTTTCTTCCTGAAATTGAACACTCTGAGCAGCCATCTTTTCTATAGCAATCTCCCAATCTGCTTTCTTTGGTACCAATTGCTGATAAGGTTGTTGTTGCAGATGATACTGTTGCTGGTAAGGTGGTTGTTGCTGTGGTGGTCCCTGCTTCTGAACATTACCCTGCTGATCTTTCCAGGAGAAACTAGGATGATTTTTCCACCCCGGATTATATGTATTTGAATATGGATTATTCTGCCTCAGGTAATTAATAGCCTACACTTGTTCCGCAGTGGCAACACAATGCATGGCAAAGTGCGGTCCACCGCAGATTTCACAAATCAATGTCTGAATCGGTTGAACTTGAGCTACAGTCTGGGTACTTAAATTCATAGCTTTCAATCTTCTTTCCACTTCAGCTGCAATCTGATCTTCCATCTTCGCTACTTGATTTGTCAGTTTCAAGTCAATTTTTCCTTCAGGTTGACTCACAGCACAGTCATATAGTTCCAAATGCTCATTTGCAGCAATAGCTTCGATGATCTTTTTGATACCGGTGGCTGTTGAAAAGTTAGATGAGCCACCAGCAGCTGTATCAATGAGTTGCTTAGTTTTCATCTTCAGCCCATTTACAAAATTTTGCATTTGTTCCGTTGCATCCAAATTATGTGTAGGACATGCAACTAAACACCTCTTGAACCTTTTGTACGCATCTCCAAGTGACTCTCCGTCCTTCTGTTTAAAATTTAGGATGTCATACCTCTTACGAATATACACAGAAGCGGGAAAGTACTCATTCAAGAAGGCGGTTTCTATCTGTTTCCAAGTAGTAATACTTCCTGCAGGTAAGGGATAAAACCACTCTTCAGCGTCCTCAGATAAGGTGAATGAAAACATAACCAGCCTCTTTGCCTCTTCATAATGCCCCTCAATTTTCAATGATGTAGTCATAGTCAGGAACCTCTGTAGGTGCTTGTTCGCATCTTCATTGATCTTTCCTGCAAAAGGCTTACTTTCCAATTGACGAATAGTTGACGGGTGCAACTGAAGTGGGCAACATTGACTGGTTGGTTAACTATTGTCAACCGCACTGCTGGATTATTCTCTCTGCCATAGTCACCCAAGAGTCTTTCCACTGGAGGTGGATCTGCAGCCATGTTAACAGTGTCTGGATGTGAATCTGTTTCTGAATCAGTATCTTCAGAATGAACCGAGACGTGTTCTTCAATCACTAGTTCTGTGTCAGATGTTGCTAGTTTTTCCCTTTTAGCTTGCCTGAGCCTAGCGTGCAAAGTTCTCTCTGGTTCTGCGTCAAAATGAAAATCAGCTGAGGCCTTACCTCGCATTCACAGATTAGACAGAGATTAGTAACGATAAAAAGAAAAATAAAATTAAACGGAAAATAAAATTTTGGTTGCAGAGCAACATAATTCTAATTGAAAAATCGTTAAACTCTATAATCTTTGGCAGTCCCCGGCAACGGCGCCAAAAACTTGATAGGAAAATAGCAAGTGTACTACTTTTGCCTATTGTAATAATAAAGGGACAATCCCAAATGTCGATCTCAAGGACTGCTTGATGATACAGAGTTCAAAGATGATTTCAATTAAACAAAAAGTCTTGGTAGTTTGATGATTTAATAACTAAAATTGAGATTAATGAAAGCAAGTAAACAGTTGAACAAATATGAGTAAATTGCTAGGGGTTCGTTGAATGAAACTTCCTGTAACGATAATGATTTACCAATGCAATAACAATAAACTAAAACAATTGATTTCTGGTTCTCTAGGGCATCTAATCATGAGTCCTCAGTGAAAAGATCTTTGGTTATGTAACCTAATTACTATGTCCATAGATAATCATGTTCATACCCAAGCATTCAAATATCAAGAATTTTCCGGTTCTGATAAAATACTCCTAGTCGTAGGTAATATTTATTATCCAAAGTTCTTATCCAGATCAATAAAAATAATGTTGTCCAGCCAAAATATTTTTTAAGGTCAGAATCCGTTGGTCCGACGGATAAAGCATGAAGGATAGTAATAAGAACAAACCAATTTTAATGAATAAAATTTGTCAATGCATTGAATCAATCAAAATACGTTACATTCAGAATTAGGGTCACCCCCCTAGCAATGGGGGGTTTAGCTACTCATAAAGAAAAATAAATGAAAAGATGAAAATGTTGTCATTACAGAATCTCTCAAGGAATCAATCTTCAATTGTCCGAAAACTATTGAACATATGAAATCCTCGTCAAAATCTGAGTCGTCAGCCTTCCAAACTTGTATTTTGCTCCCAGAAATCGTCCAACCCTTGCAAAATCGCGTTCCGGGACTAAATAGTCCAACTCTGGGCTTTCAGCCATTTTGGGCCTCAATACACGTATTGACTTACCTAATACGCGTATTGGTCTGTTTTGCACCACATTCCCTACACGTATGGACCCAGAAGCAAGCCAGCACGCAACATGATACGCGTATTGCCAAGGCCAATACGCGTATGGGAAGAAGCTCTCTTTTTCCTCATTTTTCTCAGCCCTCTGCCCATTCACCTACCATACGCGTACCAGGCAAATCCTTACGTGTATCACCTATAGCAATACGCATATGGGTAGCAAGTCTTCCAAATATTGCATTTTTCTTCCGCTTTCTCGCACCGGCTCGATTGTACATCCAACGCTCGATCCTCTGAGCTTCCAAATCTGTATTCGACCTGCTGACATTCCAAAAGCGTAAAATATCCTCGAGAAATTCATAATTTATGACACACTTGACAAAATCAAAACATACCTACATACTACTAAGACAAACTCAAATTCACACAGTTTACCTGACTTATTCACAATTAAATCGCGAAATACATAGCATAAATGTTGACTGATCAACCCCTTATAGGAACTAAGGGAAGAGTCAACTATTATCAAATTCTCGTTCGTCGTCAATTCGGATACCCAATGAGGCATGTCCCGCGGAATGTTCATCTGGAAGGTCTTTTCTTCAAGGAAGGGGAAAATGACAGGGTACTAAAGACATAAATGGTGCATGCTTGGAAACATGTTCACAGGAAAGGAAGAGAGTCTCTAGGAAAACCGGATTGTGTCTCGTTGGAGCCTTATATCCACTGGGTACAAACTAGAGCTCTCAAACTGAGGATGCCTTACCCTCGTCAGGAAGTTCTTCCATTAAGGGACCATGTCCTTTATTTTGTGTCTGATATGGAAAAACTTCAGGTGACTCTCAACAAAGTTCAATAAGAGAAGAGGCCTTGGAGGAACAAGTACCACATTCTCAATGTGGAGTGTAAGAAAATACAGCAGCTTTTGGAAGATAAGGATGCTCTGATTGAGATTTTAGAGCAGCATGTTGTAGAAAATCAGGATGACCAAAGAAATTTGCTCACTCCTTTCACTTGGCAAAGGAATGACAACCCGACAACGGCTCAAGAGCCCCGGTCAAAGAAAAGGAAAGCACCAGAACCAGCACCTGAGCTCTCCTCAGAGAGGACTCAGGATCCTTTAGCTTAGGCATTTCCTTTTACAGCACTTTGTAATCTACTGTATTTCCATTTCTGCAATCTTTCAAATTCAATAAAATGGGGTTTCCCCACTGTTTGATATTTGCAATCCTATTGTCGAAGTTTATTTTGATTAAATAACAAAAATAATTAATCATTGCATACCATTCATCATTCTCGCATAAACGCATTATTCTTCCCGACGAATCTCACGTTTGTGTCTCGATTCTAGAGTCAAATTGTCTCATTCGTACAATACTCGGGCCAATCGTCAGAAAAAGATGGATGATCTTGAGGAAGAGAACAGAGGGTTGAGAGAAGAGATCAACACTCTGAAAGAGGATCTGAGAAAGCTTCATAGTGACATGCATTCTTTGGCAGCCGCCCAGATGCAGCAACAACGGACTGTGATCTCAGAGATCACATCTACGCCCATAGTGGAGAAGTATGATCCTAGGTATCAAATGCCGAAAGATCGTCCCTGGGGCATGCCACTCAACTATATCCCGGAAGGATATATTCCGCCGATCATGGAAGATCTGGAAACTTCAACAGGAACCGCTGGGCCTGAAGGTTACAAACTTCGGGAAAGCGAAGATGCCAGGGGCATGACAGCAACTCCTGAAGGTTACAAACTTCGGGAGGCACCAAGAGTCTCTGCCGTAATGACTGTACCACCGCTTGTGGTACATGCTGCCCCGGAAGGACGGAGTTCCCAAATACCGTATGGTGAAAACGAAAGTATGTTCGACAGAATGAATGAGTTCCAGAAAAGTTCCTGGAGATGCAGAAAGAACTGCAGGCCATTTGTGGTTAGGATCTATTTGGAAAGCACGCCGCAGACCTTTGTTTGGTCCCCAATGTGAAAGTTCCGCTCAAATTCAAGGTGCCAGAATTTGAAAAGTACAAGGGTAACTCTTGTCCTCAAAGCCATTTGGTGATGTACACGCGGAGGATGTCAACTCAGACAGAGAACCACCAGCTACTGATCCATTACTTCCAGGATAGTTTAACAGGTACCGCACTCAAATGGTACATGGGTTTAAACCGCACTAAGATTGCTACTTTCAGAGATCTTGGCGCTGCCTTCGTTCAACAATATAAGTATAATCTGGACATGGCACCAGACAGAGATCAACTCAGAGCCATGTTGCAGAAGGACAAGGAAACCTTTAAGGAATATGCTCAGAGATGGCGTGAAATTGCCGCCCAGATTTGTCCACCTCTTGAGGAAAAAGAGATGACAAAGATCTTCTTGAAATCCTTGAGCTCATTTTACTACGACATAATGGTCGCCAGTGCGCCCAGTGACTTCACCGAGATGGTAGGCATGGGAGTTCGTCTTGAGGAAGCTATCCGAGAAGGATGTTTAGTTAACCCTGTGCCTGTTCCAACGTATCAACCTCAGGTTGCGCAGAGCCAACCGGATCAACAACAATATCAACAAAGGACACAACAGCCTCTTCAGCAGGCTCATCCTCCATATAACAACAACCGTACAATGCGACCGCCAGGGTTCGACCCTAAACCCATGTGTACGCAGAACTGTTTCCATTACTACTGGTCAAGGGGCATGTCCAAAGCAGGTCTCCTTTTAGAGTACCGGAAAATACGCCTTTTTGGTTCAAAGCGGATCAGACCTGTCCTTACCATCAAGGAGGACCATGGCATAACATAGAAAACTGTCTCAGTTTCAAATCCGATGTACAAAAGCTTGCTAGGAGCGGGGTCTTATCTTTCAAAGATACGAATCAAAATGTTCTCATGAACCCGTTCCCTCAACACGAGAAAGCTGCAGTCAATTTGATAGAGGGAGAGTCTAACAACAGCTATCAAATTCATGATGTGCTCTTATTGAGGACCAATCTGGTCAAGATACATCACATACGGAGCGGGTATGGCCATATACCACCTCATAATTATCACCAGTGTGATATCTGCTCTAAGAACAATCAAGGATGTTCTGTGGTGCAATCAGCTCTAAAAGAACAATTGGATCTCAGGTGGATCCAAGAGCATCGAATTCGGGGGGCCAATATGACTTATACGAACTCCAACATCATTCAAAACCACGACATCCGTCCGATGAATGTCAACCTGGTGGCAATGCACTCAAGGCAAAGCCAACATCATGGTCTGCCTCAGCATGATTATGATTCCTATCCGATTTGCTCGGTAAACAATCAGGGATGCTCTTTTATACAAGAGGCCCTCCAGTGTCAGATGGATCTTGGGTGGATCCAGGACTACCATGATAAAAATATTTATCAGATGAACATGATTTAGATCTTCGACATTCGCTTGATGAATACCAGCTTGGTAGAATTACACGCTAAGCAAGTTCAACTCAGTCTTCTGACTTCGCATAATTATCAGAACTGCAAGGGATGTTGTGAGAGTGACCAGGGATGTGCTCTCGTTCAAAGAACTTTGCAACACTTGTTAAATCATTGGTGGCTTCCGATCTATCTAGATGAAGACACGCAACAAGCCAGTATGATCGATGGGAACCCTACTAGGCATCAGAGTTAGGATGTTCGGTCAGCAAAAACCGATCTACTAAGGTTACACTGCATTCAAAGCGGACGTGGCAGGGTGCCACCATATAATTACGAGCGCTGTAAAGACTGTTAAAAAATAATCAAGGATGTTACCTCGTACGAGAAGCCCTTCAGAGTCAGTTGGACCGCAAAGAGATTCAACCATTTCTAGTTTCGGGGTCCATCAACTTGACGCTCGACTACTTCGCTGATCAAATCAAAGATGTCGTTGTAATCTCTGATCGCGAAGGGACCAAATATGTTTGTGCCATCATCCCTCTACTTGACAAATCAAAGGTTCTTAGCCAGGAACTGATTGAGGTTACCTACGACAGTCAGAGAAATCAGAAGGCTCCCGTAGTTATCTATCTACTGGGACCAGTACCGTACAAGTTCAATAAGGCGATTCCTTACAAGTACGATGCAACAATAATTGAGAATGGAAAGGAAGTTCCATTACCCTCCGTCGTGAATATTGCAGGCATCAGTCGAGTAACACAGAGTGGTCGAATCTTCAACTGAGGAGTTGGAGAACCTAACAAAGAAAAGGAACCTCAAACAAAAGTTCCCAATCCACCGGTCGATCAACCCGATGATCCCGACCTTTCAAAGAACAATGATGAGATGCTGAAGCTCATCCAAAAGAGTGAATACAACATTGTTGATCAACTGTTGCAAACTCCTTCAAGGATCTCTGTGTTATCTCTTTTACTCAGTTCTGAAGCTCACGAGCAAGCCTTTGTGGAACAGGATGTAACAATAAAGCAGTTTGATAGCATCGTTTCTAGAATCACTTCCTGCAACAACTTGGAGTTTAGTGATGGGGAACTTCCAGAGGAAGGAAAAAGCCACAACTTGGCTCTCAATATTACAGCCAACTGCCAGGACGATGCTTTAGCCAGCATACTGGTAGACACCGAATCGGCCATCAACGTTATTCTGAAGTCCACTCTAATGTGATTATCATTCAAAGGATCCCCGATGAGGGGCAGTGAGGTCATCGTCAAAGCATTTGACGGATCCTGGAAAGCAGTTATTGGCGAAGTCGACTTCCCAAAACTATCGGTCCTCACACTTTCCTAATCAATTTCCAGGTCATGGATGTCCGGGCAGCGTACAGCTGTTTATTAGGAACACCTTGGATACACCAGGCTGGGGCAGTCACTTCTACACTGCACCAGAAACTGAAGTTCGTCAAGAACGATCAACTTGTCACTGTCTGCGGAGAGCAAGCCTTGCTCGTAAGTAACTTATCATCGTCTACTTGTGTAGAACCCGAGGAAGTTGTTGGAACCCAGTTCCAAACATTGTCGGTGAGCTATGAGAATCAATCAGAAAAAGGAACTTCAATTTCCTCATACAAAGATGCTCTCTAAGTAATCAAAAGTAACAATGTAAAAGGGTGGGGACAACTTGTCATTCCCACTGATAACAAAACAAAGAAGGGTCTTGGATTTTCTGTAACCTGTACCCAGACTGCTACTAACGATGAAAGTTTTCATCCCATTCAGGATTTCTTCCACAGTGGGGGGTTCCTTCACCCAGTGCATAAGGAAGTGCATACCATCAATAAGGGAGATTCCTCTGATACAGAGGAAGAGTGGAAGTCATATCTTCACGAGGACGGTTATATATCTCAGGAAGAGGTGCCTACGCCATTTTTCTATCTCGCACAGAGTCTGAGATTTATACCCAAGTCAGACGTCATAAGGATATACGGAGATTGTGATCCTGGGGGATGCCGTGCTCCACCAAACTCATTAGAGGAGGACACTCTAGTGAAAGACAACTTTGACCACGACTATTATGGCCCAATGGATGGCCTGCCTATCTGGCAGCCGTATCCAGGAGACTTGGGGCAAGAAAATCATCCCAACGATGCGAATCAGCTGAGCATCATTGAACAGAATACTTGCATCCCCACCATGTCATGGGATCAACACTCAGGGTATTCAGAGCCTATCCATCATGACGATGAATTTGCAAAACTTGCAGGACTAGAATTCATCAACTAAGCTTTTCTCGAGGTTAACGTCATCTAAAGGGACGACTCATCCAGTTCCACAGAAGTGTGGGACACCTTAGGACAACCGAGTAGCAAGTTCAACTTCTTGGTCAAATACACCTCTCCTAAAAGCTCTCGTATCAGGCTCGAACACATCCAGCAAACTGGATGGGGAGATTTACCTGAGAGTACAAAGACTATGCAAGATGCAACAGAAGAGATTTTTCTACGACAACTCTGCCTGGGAAACAGATTCCAACGATCCTGCTCCACTGGAAATTAGCGTTATTTCTGAAGACAAATCAAGGAAGGTACCAGACTTTCTGATTCACTGAGGAGTTCGCCGCCAATGGGTTGCTGTCGATGTTCCGAAAGTCGTTCATAAGTCTAAGTAATTGCCGTCTTTATCTTAACCTTTCACCCTGCCCAGGTAAAACAGATGTTTTGATAGGGCTCACTTTCTGTAAATATCCCTCTTCGCTTTGCCCAAAGTGACAGAGTTTTGTTTTATAGGGTTGTAGTTTCAAGAATCAACAAAATCATAAATAAAATAACGTCGTTCTGTAATTTCTGCATTTATTGCTGTTTTCTTTTTTCGTTTTTTTAGAAAATGGTAATCCTAAAAAAAAATTCAAATAATAAAAACAAGCAGTTTTCAGAAAAAACACTGCACACACTTTTAAATTCTCTCTATCTCTTCTAAAAACAATCATCACGTCGTGTAGATTGCTTAGTTTAAACCCCATTGAAACATACGATTCAATGCCTTCTCCCAACTTTGATATCCCGGTATTTGGGGCTGAAGAAGAATTTGACAACGAAATTCCAGAGGAGATCTCCCGATTACTCAGACAAGAGGAAATGTCCATTGAACCTCACAAAGAGTCGTTGGAAACGATCAACTTAGGTTTAGAAGAAGAGAGAAAATAAATCAAGATTGGGGAACTACTCAGTCCAGCTGTCAAAGAAAGTTTGACAAAGCTTCTCAAAGAATTCCCCGATGTATTCTCTTGGTCCTATCAGGACATGCCAGGGTTGGATACCAACATCGTGGAACATCATCTACCGTTGAGATCGGAATTTCCGCCAGTAAAACAGAGGTTGAGAAGAACTTATCCAGACATGGCCATCAAAATCAAAGAGGAAGTACAGAAACAGATTGGCGCGGGTTTCCTCGCTACATCAGAATATCCTCAATGGTTAGCCAACATCGTACCAGTCCCAAAAAAGGACGGAAAGGTCAGAATGTGTGTAGACTACAGGGGTCTGAACAAGGCTAGTCCAAATGATGACTTTCCTTTACCACACATTGACATGTTGGTTGACAGTACAACAAAATTCAAAGTTTTTTCCTTCATGGATGGATTCTCAGGCTATAATCAAATAAAAATGGCGCCGAAAGACATGGAGAAAACTTCATTCATTACCCCATGGGGTACCTTTTTTTATAAGGTAATGCCATTCGGTTTAAAGAACGCCGGGGCAACCTATCAAAGGGCCATGACTACTCTTTTTCATGACATGATACACAAGGAAATCGAGGTATATGTCGATGATATGATTGCTAAATCTAAGACAGAAGAGGAGCATGTGACCCACCTGTCAAAGCTATTCGAGTGGTTGAGAAAGTACAAACTCCGCTTGAATCCCAATAAATGCACGTTCGGTGTCCGTTCAGGGAAACTTTTTGGGTTCATCGTCAGCCAAAAAGGAATTGAGGTTGATCCTGACAAGGTCAAGGCCGTTCAAGAAATGCCTTCTTCGAAAACTGAAAAACAAGTCAGAGGATTCCTGGGACGTTTGAACTACATTTCCAGATTCATATTCCTTATGACCGTGATATGCGCGCCGATTTTCAAATTACTTAAAAAGAACCAGGACTGCGTTTGGCCAGAAGATTGCCAAACCGCCTTCGACAGTATCAAGGAATATCTGTTGAACCCACCAATTCTATCATCTCCAGTGGAAGGAAGACCATTGATCATTTACTTAACATTCTTGGAAGACTCCATGGGTTGTGTACTTGGCCAACAAGACGAATCAAAAATGAAAGATTCTGCCATCTACTATTTGAGCAAGAAATTTACCGACTGTGAGACTCGGTACACCATGCTCGAGAAAACTTGATGCGCTTTGGTTTGCGCAGCCAAACGTCTTCGCCAGTATATGATTCGTCACACTACTTAGTTAATCTCATAAACGGATCCAATCAAGTATGTCTTTGAAAAACCTGCTCTCACGGGAAGGATTTCCCATTGGCAGATGTTGTTATCAGAATACGACATAGAGTACCATGCTCAGAAAGCCGTTAAGGCTAGTATTTTAGCCGATCATTTGGCTCATCAACTGATTGATGATCAGGAATCAGTCGGGTTTGAATTCCTAGACGAAGATGTCATGTATTTAAAAATGGAAGATTGCGATGAACCGCTACCCAGTGAAGGGCCAGAACCAGGTTCCTAATGGGGATTAATCTTTGACAGAGCTGTCAATCATTATGGAAATGGAATTGGGGAAATCATCATATCACCTCAGGGTACCCACATTCCTTTCTCCGCCAGACTTACATTCAAATGTACAAACAAGGAGGCCGAATACGAAGCTTGTATGATGGGTCTTGAAGAAGCGATCGACTTAAGGATCAAAAACTTAGATGTATATGGCGACTCAGCCCTGGTTATCAATCAGATTAAAGGAGATTGGAACACATACCAATTAGGGCTGATTCCTTACAAAGATTATGCAAGAAGGTTGTTACCCTTCTTCAAAAGAATCGAGTTTCATCATATACCTCGTGATGAAAATCACATGGCTGATGCATTGGCCACTCTCTCTTCCATGATTAGTGTAGGTCAATGGAACGACTTACCTAAGATCGACAAAATGCGCCTTGAAAGACCCGCTTAGATCTTCACGATTGAAGCATTCATAGACGACAAACCTTGGTATCACGATATCAAATGCTTCCTTCAGAAACAAGAGTACCCACCTGGGGCATCCAGAAAGGACAGAAAAACCCTCAGAAGGCTAGCAGGAAGTTTCTTCCTGAGCGGTGATACACTCTATAAGAGAAAATTCGACATGGTCTTGCTTCGATGTGTAGACAGACCAGAAGCAGACATGCTAATAAAAGAAATTCACGAAGGTTCCTTTGGCACTCATGCCAACGGACACACAATGGCGATAAAAATTCTAAGAGCAGGGTACTATTGGTTGACAATGGAATCTGATTGCTAAAAGTACATGAGGAGGTGTCACAAGTATCAGATATACTCCGACAAAATCCATGTACCGCCAACACATCTCAAATTTCTTTCTTCCCCATGGCCTTTTTCCATATGGGGAATCAGCATGATTGGCATGATTGAACCCAAAGCTTCAAACGGACATCGGTTCATCCTGGTAGCCATTAATTACTTCACCAAGTGGGTCGAAGCAACATAGTACGTCAATGTAATGCCATCCGCTTTATCAAAAATAATCTCATTTGTCGTTATGGTGTTCCTAGCCAAATCATTACGGATAATGGATCTAACTTGAACAATAAGATGGTGAAAGAGTTGTGCGCTGAGTTCAAGATCGAAAACCATAACTCATCTCCCTATTGACCAAAGATGAATGGAGCGGTAGAAACGGCTAACAAGAACGTCAAGAAGATTGTTTAGAAGATGGTTGAAACCTACAAAGACTGGCACGATATGCTACCCTTTGCTCTTCACGGTTATCTCACATCTATCCGCACTTCAACAGGGGTAACCCCTTTCTCTCTAGTATATGGCATAGAAGCAGTTCTCCCCATAGAAGTAGAGATCCCATCAATCCGGGTATTAATGGAAGCTAAGCTAACAGAAGCTGAATAGTGTCAAAGTCGACACGACGAACTAAATCTGATCGAAGAGAATCGAATAACGGCTCTATGCCACGGTCAGTTGTATCAACAAAGGATGAAGAAGGTGTTTGACAAAAAGGTCCGACCTCGCGTCTTCAGGAAAGGAGACCTTGTGCTCAAGAAGATACAATCTTTTCTCACTGATTCTCAGGGCAAATGGACTCCGAATTATGACGGCCCCTATGTGGTCAAGAAAGCTTTCTCAGGCGGCGCCTTGAGACTTGCAACCATGGATGAAGAAGAATTTTCCTACCCCACAAATGTTGATGTAGTCAAGAAATACTTCGCCTAAATAAAAAAAAACGTCTCAGTGGATTGAAAACCTGAAAAGGCGGTCGAGGAAAAAATAAGAGACATAAGCAAAAAAAAAATCATCCCGGTGGATTGGAAATCTCAAAGTACAATCCAGGAAAAAGTTAGGGATAATGGCAAGTAACTACGTCCAACAGGGGAAAATTCCCTCAGTAGCAATCATGCCCTCCATCAGAAAACTCCAATCAAGGTCATCTTCGACAGAAGCTCAGGATGTCCGGAATTCAAAGTTGGTAGAAGGATAGTGGTCGTTATGTTTCAATGTAGCCCTCTTCCCTTAAATTACCATTTTCTAAACTTTGTAAATACTCTATGGAATCACGCGTTTGGCTGATTTCCATCCTATCAATAAAATTTGAGCCCTTGTTGTTTTGTTTACAATTCTTATTTGTTTTAGCTTTACAGAACGACATTTTAACATGATCAACGATTTTTGAAACGAAACAAAAATGAATTTACTTGTCAAAATTTTCTGCTTTTAAAATAAAGATGGCAATTCTTTTGACTGTTGAACATCGAAAGAACATCGATCGCTTCTCCAGAAGTCCAAGCTTCAAAGTGCAGAATCAAAGTACTCATTCTAAACCAGTACGCCTGAACGATGGATCAATTGTATCAGATGTGATTTTCCCATCTGATATCTTCGGCAGAGTTCTTACCTCCTAAGCCTGACCAACGGTGTTCCTCGCAGGAACTATCTCTCCTAAGCAAGGCAGAATTGCTATCTTGAACCAGTGATACCTCTTCGTCCCCGCAGTGGCCGAGTATCCAGTCGTGTTCATCTATTAGTTTCTATGTCGCGTCAGTTTTGTCCGCATAAACATACATACATCATGCATTATTGATTTACATTCATATTCATATTGCATCACTATTGCTCTAGTCGGTCTTATCCCCTAGTGATAGAAGTCCTCTCAATCGAGTTGTCAGTTCTTTCTTCGTCAGGAAATGTTGCGTCTGAACAATCTCTCTCCTCCAGTGTATTTCTGGGATGAAGTTGGTCCTTGACCACTTTGATAACTTAAACCTCTGAAAGACTAGAGAACTTTCGACAAATGTCACTCTTCGCCATCGAAGATGATATCTTCGCTTTCCCAGATTAAGGAAAATCCCCAGAGGAAGCCTCTTAAGCAAAGATTCGGAAATACATCAGTTGTTTTCCGAAAAAAATCCGCTGACGAAAAGGTCATCAGCACCTCAAAATTGGATCATATCATATACCATTTCTCCGGCAAGATCCCGAGAAAAGTATGATGCAAGACCCCAAGTAGAAATAGTCTCTCAAGCGACTCGTTTTCCCCGATAGAGTCAACAAATGGCGTCTCCAACAGAGAAGTTTGTACACCTCTACAGCTCAGACGAATGGGTTCCCCAGCAAGTCTGACATCAAAAGTTTTTCCCATCAAATGACATCTCCCCAGGAAAATTCGGCAAGAAGTTTGAGGAAAACCACTACGAATAGCGTCCCTTGTCAAGAAAGTTTATTGAAAAAAGAAACTAAGACCAGTTCCGTGGTAGGAAACCATGATCGAGGGGAAGTTTATTTCAGTAAACTGAGACCAGTTCCGTGGTAAAAAATCAGGATCGAGGGGAAGTTTATATCAGAAACTGAGACCAGTTCCTTGGTAGGAAACCAGGATCGAGGCCAAGTTTACCTTTTCTAAGCATCATTGCTTAGCAAAAGAATATGTACCGGCAAACTTCCATTCATAACCACCGTCAAAATTTTGTGCATTCCGATATTTAATCATCTTGCACCCCGAATGCCCGAATACCTTCGTCATTCACACCTTTGGGCCCAAGAAGATTAAATAGGGGCATCTGTCATACCCCAAATTTTGACCACTAAGATTTCCCATCATTGTGTAAATCATTACCACAATATGGATGAACCATTATGCCTCATCAGTCTCCCCAAAGATGGGTGTGCATCCACTACAAACAATAATTAGGGTTTCAAGCCCTCTCTAAGCCTTAGACAAAGGATCAATCAAGAAATGACATGATCTTCAACTTGTCTAACTTCTCAAACACCCATAAAGAATCAAGAGGACTCCCACAACAAGGATTAGGCACAAGGCTGCAACCTTCCAATTGGATCAAGCCTCAAGATCGCCAGTGTCACCAAATTAGGGTTTTGGTCGACCAGGGTCTCCAGATGGAAATTTTCATCTGGGCATGAGCCATTGTTTCAAAGCACAACCTAAGATACTCCATGGAACCTCATGGACCCAATCATCAAGTCAATTTAGCCTCGGGGGATGCATTCATTAAAAATCAGGAATTAGGGTTTCTAGACCTAATTCACCCCTAAGTTGACTTTTGGGACAAATCATGAGCCAAGACCTCAAGACAAGGTTTGAGGGTATCCAATACACTACATTGATCCATTTGCAACAATGGATTGATCCAAGAAGCTTGATTCCCAAGTTTCAAGTTCATCAGAACCACAGTTAGGGTTTCACAGAAAAAGTCAACTGTACCTTTGACTTTTGACCAGGACATGCTCCCAAACCTTGGGACATAATTCAATACACCCTATAATACCTATGAAATCAATCCATCAAGTTTGATTTAGGTCAAGGACTTGATTTTATAGAGGGTCGCACAGTTTGGAATTCATCTGATAAAAATTCAACTGTGCACAAAAGTCAAAGTTTGACTTTTTGAGATTTTTCACAATTATGGTTCACTAACCCTAAAATGATGTTAATGTGTGATTGGAATCATCATTCATCATGAAAAACCAAAGAAAGTGGGATAACTTGTAAAATGGGTAACCATAAAAACTTAGAATATTTCTAAATTATGAAATAAAGTGGCTAGGGTACCAACTTCTAAGGATCATAACTTGAGATCCAAGCAACCATTTTAGCTGATCCAAAGATGGATTTGTAGCTCTCATGGAATACTTTAAAACTCTCAACTACAACTCATTCCAATTATCCATGGATTTCAAGTTATGGAATGGCGAAAATCACAAAAAGTGAAAATGTCACTTTTTTCCAACACTTAGTGAAATTTTCACTAAGTCCAAATCTGCCTTGCTTTTTTTTCCAAATGTGGGGGCATTTTTCACTTGGATCCAAAAAGTATCAAAATAAACTATGATCACACATATGTTGTATCATATGAGAGCTTTCCAAAATGGCCAAGAACCCCATGAAATTCCACTTGAGCCATGAGATATGACAGTGGCATTGTGCCTTGCTGCAAACTATCATGGCAAGGCAAATTTGTGTAATTTGCTCGATTTGAGCAATTTTTGTGAATGAAAAATAAGTTTATCCATCTGAACACCTCAGGGAGGGACCAAGGAGGGACAAACACTGATCCATAAGCCTCCCAAGTCTTTGGAACTAAAAATAGCATGCCAAACCTAAAAATCCCTAAAGAGGGGACAAGACTCCAATTTTGTTTTGGAGCATTCAATGGATGAACCAAGGTGGCATGAACTGAGCCATTTCCAACTGAATGAGTCAAGGATAAGATCTGAACCAAGGGAACCAGCAGCCTGTGCTCTAACCTCTAGTCAATGGCTAGAGGAGACTTGGATTCCTATTGATAAACATTGGCCAAACCTCTGCAGCAGTTGCCATTCACTATTGCTTGCAAAACAAACTTGCTCTACTATAAATAGAGCTCAATTGTGATCAGTTTAAGTACACCAAAGCCATCAAACAGATGCTTTCCTCAAATTCTCCTTCTCACTTCCAATTGTGCCTTCTAAGGCAAGTCGCTATCGGGTTTTGAGTTTGAGAGCCATTCCAACCAAACCAATCACACACACACACCTCATAAACATCATATGGAAGTGATCCAAACACTCACATAACATCTGTAACACCAAAATCACAAAATCACTTGCCAACTGCTCAAGTTTTGACAGAGGTGCAGTTGAGGTACCATCTCAAGTTTTAGCTTGTTTCAAACCACTCCAAGCATTCAGACACATCACTTGGCACCTAAGGAAGCTGTGCAAATCATTGGAACCAACTTGCAACACCTCTAACATAAAACATGATCACCAGTTGCAAGAGGTAAGCCTGAGCACTTCTAACTCTATGATCCATGCATATTTTGCTGCACAATAATTTTGCCATATGTTCATAATCATACATAGAGTGTTTACCCTCAATCAATTGCTTTGTTTGAATTGTGTATGGAATTTCTGAGCCTTCATGCAAATTTTAGGGTTCTTAAGGTTTCTCTTTGATTTCTTATTCCACACTTAAAATAAATGAAATTAAAGACCATAGACATGATCGTGAGGTGAAAACGAGCAGATTGATACGTGGTTTGTGTTATTTCATCAAGTATTCAGTGGGATTGAAGAGAAAACACAAATCTGCAGAAACAGAGGGATGGCGCGAATTCTTAGCGCCATTTTTTGAATATTTGAATATTGGCTTAAATAGTATTTTCGTCCCTGTAAGTTGGCGAGTTTTTGGTTTTCGTCCCTGAATCTTTTTTTTCGGTTTTAGTCCCTATATCTTACTTTTTGTTGGAGTTTAGTCCCTACAGAGGTTTTCCTGCGGATTTTGGTTTTAAGGAAAATCCCTGCGGAGTTTAGTCCCTGCGGGTTTTCCTGCGGATTTTGGTTTTAAGGAAAATCCGCAGGAAACCTTCGGATTTTCCTGCGGATTTTGGCTTTAGGGACCAAACACCAACAAAAAGTAAGATATAGGGACTAAAACCGAAAAAAAAAATATTCAGGGACGAAAACCAAAAACTCGCCAACTTACAGGGACGAAAATATTATTTAAGCCTTGAATATTTGAATTTTGTGATTTTTATTTAATTGATTCAAAAATTAATTTCTCTCTGAGTTTTAATGATTTTGAGTTGATTCTTTTTTTAATAATTCACAAAAATGTTAAAATATTTTATTTTACCAAAAAATCCCAAAAATATTATTTATTTCATATATTTGATATTTTTTCAAAGAATTAATGTTTTTTGTTTTTTGACATGTAAAATTTTTTTTCCTTATTGATTTTTCAAATTTAATTGGTTTCCAATCTTTTTGTGGACTAAAATATGATTTTTGAAACATTAATCCAAGATCACAATTTGTTTTTCCCACATGTTTAACAATTTTGATCATTTTAATTGAATTTTTATTCAATTAAAATATATTTTGGGAAACAAATTAGGATTTTGATTAATTCAACCCTCATCAAACTTTTTCAAACACTTTTGGGCCTCTAATAGAGTGTAAGACCCAACCCATTTTGAAAACCAAAATAATTTGGACCTCAAATGTTGAATAAGACCCACTATGCTTTCAAAAACCTCGGTGCGATCGCTGTTTTCAAACAAAAAAACCTTGGGCCTCTCCTTGAGCTATAAGACCCATTCCTTTTCTTAAAATAAATCTTTGGGCCTATAATAGAGTGTAAGACCCAAATCCCCGTTTAACCAAACAATTTTGGGCCTCAGATATTGTATAAGTCCCTCTACGTTAAAAGAAAAATCTCAGCGCGATCGCTAGTTCAAAAAACAAAACCCTGGGCCTACCCTCGTGTTATAAGCCCCTTTTCTTTTCTTTAAATTTCTTTGGGCCTCTAATAGAGTGTAAGACCCAACCCCTTTGTAAATAAAACAATTTTGGGCCTCACATATTTCATAAGTCCCTCTATACAATTTACAAAACAACAGTGCAATCATCGTTAAAACTTGGGCCTCTCCTTGAGCTGTAAGCCCCAACAATCTTTTCAAAGTGCTTTCTCCTTTGATTTTGAATATAATATTGTTATCAAAGTTTTCTTTGTTGAACAACTAACAATACAACATGAAAGCTCTACAACGGGTAAGTGTTTATCCGCTTTCATTTACTGCTTTCATATGTATATAACTGTATTGTGGGGCTGTTTCACTGTAAGTTTTCTTTCACATCCTTTTATATACTTGTCACATATCAACTGTGTAATACTAGTATAGTTATTTTAGAGTTTTCCCCGGCAACTACGTCTAGCACTAGGTAAAGCCTTGTTGGTCACTCTTAAATACAAACAAAACTAGATCCCCCGTAGGATTCCAGATACAATCTTCCCTTCTCTTGGGGTTAAACGATATGGAACAAAGAGAAAGGCAGCATTTTCGGTGAACCCTTTCTCAGACTGTCACCCTTAGAAATTGTCAAAGAAACTCTACTCCCCAGAGTTGATCTATTCTCCGTGAATAGCATCTCTTGAGTTTCTTCCAAATTCAAGAACTTTCCTAGAATGATATCTTCTCTGTGAATTGAATTTCTTGAACATCTCTTGGTTTGGGGACCCACGGGCTTCCTAAAAGCATCCCCGCCTCCTCTTGGGCTTTGTATAAGGACCCTTCGGCTTCCTAGAAGTTCTCATGCCTTCTCTTGGGCTTAATACAAGGACCCTGACAACCTCTTAAAGGTATAAGACAGAACTTAGTCATCCTTTGCTAGAGCAGTCTTTCCAGTGTCAAACCTCAGGCCACTTTAGGGTTGATACTTATCCCTTAAATTCCCGTGCCTCCTCTTAGGCATTGTACAAAAGATAAAACTCTAGACTCGGACAATCTAAAACCCCTTGAGTCTCAAAGACATTCTCAAGTTCCTTTCAAATATAGGAAAAGTACTGATCACTCTGAAACTCGGTCTCTCTCATGAGAGTTCCCCACCTTTTGCTTGCGTATGGATCTAATCCTCAGCAGTAATACAACCTCCTCTTGGGCTTTGTACAATGATTCTCCCCAATGGAGTTAACCTTTTCAGACTCTCTTGTTGAGTCAATCCCCGTTTAGCCTCCATCTCGGGCTTCGTACGAGATACTAAATCACTCTCTTATTGAGTATAAAGGACTCTCTTGTTGAGTCAAACCCTTTTAGTCTCTATCTCGGGCTTTGTACGAGACAATAAGTCACTCTCTTGTTGAGTATAAAGGACTCTCTTGTTGAGTCAAACCCTTTTAGCCTCTATCCCGGGCTTTGTACGAGACAACAAAACACTCTCTTGTTGAGTATAAAAGACTCTCTTGTTGAGTCACTTCCCTTTTAGCCTCTATCTCGGGCTTCGTACGAGACACTAAAACACTATCTTTTTGAGTATAAAAGACTCTCTTGTTGAGTCAATCACCCCTTTTAGCCTCTATCTCGGGCTTCGTATAAGACATCAAAACACTCTCTTGTTGAGTATAAAAGACTCTCTTGTTGAGTCAACCTTTTAGCCTCCGTCTTGGGCTTTATACAGGACAGATAAAAAAGACTCTCTTGTTGAGTCAGACCCTTTTTTAGCCTTCGCCTTGGGCTTCGTACAAGACACATATAAAAGCACTCTCTTGTTGAGTCAGTCACTCGTTAGCACTCTCTTGTTGAGTCAACCCGCTTAGCCTCTATCTCGGGCTTCGTACGAGACAAATAAAAGACACCCTCTTGTTGGGTCAATCGCCTCCTCTTAGGCTTTGTATAAGGAAACTTTGGTTGAGTCAATCAACCTTTTAGCATCAAATTTGTGCCTTACTCACAACATACAAACATCAACAACTCCTCTTTAGAGATGACAAATTCTCTCTCATCCAGAACCCTTTAGCTTCACATCTTAGGCTTTGAACAAGATACAAATCACCTTTAGCTTCATGTCTTGGGCTTTAAACAAGACAACAAAACAACCTTTTTCCTCCCTTAGAATAGGAGGAACTACGATCGCTCTGATTTCCCTGTTTCGTTAAACGGGAATACGTAGGCATAAGATTGAAAAATCTTAGCGAACATACTAATAAAAAACCCAAAATCCAGTATCTCCATCAAATCAACCCAAAAGCATAAAATCTAAAACCATTACCTAAAACCTCGCAAATAGTCCAGACACTGTGTTTTTAAGAAAATAAACCGAAGAGGGACCCACATCTTAATAGCATTTGTAAACCAACAGTTTTGACTGTTTAACCTCAGTATGCGAGCATGGTTAATTGGAGACATCTATTTCCCTTCCTTAATCAGCTTAACAGGATAAAAAATTAATCGAACTGTAGTACCCGAGCGATAGTGCTTCAAGACCACAAAAATCGTGCTACAGAACATCAATTTCACAAAATCACCAGCCATCTGCACAAGCTTTTGACAGATTTGCAGTTGAGGTGCCAAATCAAGTTCCATCTCAATTCAATCCACTCCAAGCATTCAAACACACTCCATAGCACCTAAGGAAGCTGTTCAGATCATCACAACTTATCTGTAACACCTCCAACTCAAAAATCAAATTGCTCTTGCTACCAAGACATTCAAGTAAGCTTAAACTTGGTCATCTCATGATTCATGCATATTTCCTCGCACAATAATTTTGCCATATGTTCATAATCATGTATGGAGTGTTTCCCCTCAATTGATTGCTTTGTATGAATCATGTATGAAATTTCTTAGCCTTCATGCAGAAATTAGGGTTCTTGAGGTTTCTCTTTAATTTCTCATTCCATACTTAAAATAAATGAAATTAAAGACTATAGACATGACCGTGAGTTGAAAACGAGCAGATTGATATGTGGATTGTGTGATTTCATCAAGTATTCAGTGAGAGTGATGAGAAAATGCAAATCAGCCAAAAACAGGGCACGCGAGCAAGAACAATGTGTTCTTGGCGCCCTTTTTCAAACTTTTGAATTTTTGAATTTTTATTATTTTATTTAATTGATTCAAAAATTAATTTCTCTCTGAAATTTAATGATTTTGAGTTGATTCTTTTTTTCAAAATTCACAAAAATGTTGAAATATTTTATTTTACAAAAATTTCCCAAAAATATTATTTATTTCATATATTTGATATTTTTGCAAAGAATTAATTTTTATTTGTTTTTTAACATTTTAAAAAATTTCTTTCTCTTGATTTTCCAAACTTAAATGGTTTTCAATCATTTTGTGGATAAAACATGATTTTTGAAACATTGACCCAAAATCACAACTCATTTCTCACATGTTTTCAATGATTTTATTAATTTTTAATCAAAATTAATTCCATTTTTAACAAAATTAGGGTTTTGATTGATTTCACCCTCATCAATCTTTTTCAAAACACTCATGGGCCTCTAATAGAGTGTAAGACCCAACCTCTTTGTAAATAGACAATTTTGGGCCTCAAACATTGTATAAGTCCCTCTGTATATTTTCAAAAGTTCGGCGCAATAGTCGCCTTTTTAACAAAATCAACAGGGCTTCTCCTTGAGTTATAAGACCCATCTTTATTCATTTTCAAACTCTTTGGGCCTCTAATAGAGTGTAAGAACCAATCCCTTTTTGAAACCAAAATAACTTAGGCCTCAATTATTGTATAAGACCCACTGTAATTTCAAAAATCTTGGCGCGATCGTCGTTTTCATAACATTTTCATCTAGGCGTCCCCTCGTGTTGTAAGTCTCATCGTTCCTTTTCAAAATCATTTTGGGCCTCTCCTTGAGTTATAAGACCCATCCCTTTGTACAAAAAACCTCTTTGGGACTCAGTTGTTGTATAAGTCCCGATACGATTTTCAAAACAACGGTGCAATCACTGTTAAACCTTGGGCCTCTCCTTAGGCCTCAGTAGTTGTATAAGCCCCAACAATCTTTTCAAAAAGAACTTCTCTTTTGATTTAGATTCAATATACATGTTGTTATCAAAACTTTCTTTAATTTCTTTGAACAACTAAAAATACAGCATGGAAGCTTGCTCACATGTAAGTTTTAGACTGCTTTCATTTACTCGCTTTCATATAAATATAATTGTATTGTGGGAAGCTGCGCACGGTAAGTCTTCTTTCATATCCTTTTAAATACTTGTCATATATCAACAGTAAATATACTAGTATAGTTATTTTTGACAACTAGGTTAAGAACTAGGCAAAGCCATGTTAGGTCACTCTTGAATACAGCAAAAACTAGATCCCCATAGGATTTCTAGATAGAGTCTTGCCTTCTCTTGGGCTTAAATAATATGGAACAAAGAGAAAGACAGTATTCTTCATGAACCTTTTCTCAGACTGTCACCCCTAGAAATTGCCAAAGAAAATTTACTCCCCAGAGTTGATCTATTCTCGGTGAATAGCATCTCTTGAATTTCTTCAAACCTCAGGACTTTCACTAAATGATCTATTCTCGGTGAATAGCATTTCTTGAACTTTTCTTGGTTTAGGACCCACAAGCTTCCTAAAAGCATCCCCGCCTCCTCTTGGGCTTTGTACAAGGACCCTTCGGCTTCTTAGAAGTTCTCGCGCCTTCTCTTGGGCTTAATACAAGGACCCTGAAGACCTCTTAATGGTATAAGACAGAACTTAGTCATCCTTTTCTAGAGCAGTCTTTCCAGTGTCAAATCACAGACCAATTTATGGTTGATTCTCATCCCTTAATACACCTGCCTCCTCTTGGGCATCATACAAAAGATAAAACTTTTCCACACCAATAGACTTAGACAGTCTAAACCCCTTTAAGTCTCAAAGACATTCTCAAGTTCCCTATAAAAATAGGAGAAACTCCGGTTACTCCGAATAAATCTCCAGCTGAGTTAAAACTCGTGGCTTCTAAAACCCAATCTCTCTCCCAAAAATCCCCAAACTAGGGTCAGTTTATCATCGCTATAACACTACCCCACATCAGAACCTCAAGGCATATGATACCTCAACTCTTCTGGAACCCTTAGCAAGAGTTGATTCCCCACTTGGACCTGCCTAGGGATCTCAATAAGCCCCGGCAGAAAGATAGCCTCCTCTTAGGCTTTGTATAAGGACATTTCCTCAGCAGGTAGTTAGCCTCCTCTTAGGCTTTGTATAATGATTCTCCCCAACAGATCTAACCTTTTTAGATTCTCTTGTTGAGTCAATCAAACTTCTCAGACTCTCTTGTTAAGTCAATCACTTTTCAGGCTCTCTTGTTGAGTCAATCACTTTCTCAGACTCTCTTGTTGAGTCAATCACATTTCAGCACTCTCTTGTTGAGTCAACCTTTTCAGCCTCAATTTTGGGCTTTGTACAAGACAGATAAAGATACTCTCTTGTTGAGTCAATCCTTTTTCATGCCTCCTCTTAGGCTTTGTATAATGATTTCCCCTAGCAGGAGATAGCCTCCTCTTAAGCTGTGTAGAATAATTTCTCCAGCTTGTTCACAATCCTGGGCTTTGTACAGGACAGATAAAAGCACTCTCTTGTTGAGTCAAACCCTTTTAGCCTTAATCTTGGGCTTTGTACAAGAAATAACTCTCCATCTATTAAACTGGGGACATATATCTTCCCCAGTAGAGTCATTTCCTCCCAGCCTTCGTTTAGGCTTTGAGGAATGATTTCTCAAGCAGAGTCAAACTCATTTCAACCTCAATCTTGGGCTTTGTACAAGACACATATAAACCTCCCCGACGGAGTCAAAACCTTTTTCAGCCTCCTCTTAGGCTTTATATAATGATATCCCCAGAGCCAGTCTCTTTTTTGCCTCAATCTTGGGCTTTGTGCAAGACACCAATATATACCCTCTCTTGTTGAGTCGGTCTTATCCAACCTCCTCTTAGGCTGTGGGTAAGGATTTCCCCAGTGGAGTCAATCAACCTCTTAGCTTCAACCTTGGGCTTTGATCAAGGCACAAAAAAAATCAACAATCCCTCTTTAGAGATGACAAGTTCTCTCTCAATCAAACCTTTTAGCTTCAATCTTGGGCTTTGAACAAGAAACCAAAACATCTTTCCTCCCTTAGAATAGGAGGAACTACGATTGCTCTGATTTCCCTGTTTTGTTTAAATGGGAATACATAGGCATAAGATTGCAAAATCTTAGCGAGCATACTAATAAAAAACTCTAGGTCTAGTACCTTCATACCAATCAAAACATAGGTCCAGTACCTTACCAAAAGCGTCGAAAAAACCTGAACATCAACAAAAACTCACTCACTCATACTTCCCAAGAAACTTTCCTAACCCATTAACGGATAAACACCATCAAGTATAAAGCAAAACCTAAAGCTAATATCCTGTGGGTAACCACATATAGGATAGGCAATTGACAACTCCCCATTGTATAACCTGACTTCGGACCCCCTAATCTCTTTAAAGCGTTTGTTTAGTTGAACATTCGCGTGCAAGGTTAGTTTTAGATAGCTTCCCTTTCCCTTCCAGCTTCACGGAATAAATAAGAAATCAGAAAGTAGCACCCCCTCCTCCTCACTGCGGTGACGAAAACCTAGCGATAAGGTGGTCGCGTCACCGACAAAAATCACTCGCTATAGTAAAATTGCGACTCTGCTGGGGACGTCGTTGATCTGTTAGGATTATGGACTAGCTATTAAGAGGTCTAGGATGTTAGTTTTAGGAATATATATATATCGCTTTTCCTAATTGATATCCGTGTTTATTTGTCTGCTAATGGGAGTGCAGGTGATACCACATCTGGAAAGTTTGAGTGACACCTAAGATAAGTGATGGCATTAGATGGGTAATCTTACAGGGAGTGACTCTCAAATAAGAGACCCCGGTCGACCATCGAATCAGTGGAGATGCCCTTTGCGGATTCAATTCCTATACGACTTCGGTTGTTGAAAGCAGATTGTTCGATTTTGGTGTCCGTGAAATTGAGGATTTAGTAGGCTAAGACCTTGTTACTATTTTTGTAGTGCGGAAGCTATCGGAAATAGTTGTCACGCGATACTACCCTCATTTGAGATTACTCTAAGATACTGCAGCTCACTCGGGTGAACCAGACTGCTGTTGTTATCCTAAGAGGGGTCAATTATTTTGAGGACAGGTACAAAAAATCACCAGTACAACCTTTGGGGATGGGTAGAGCCATGACTTCATGACACCGAACCTTTGACCCCATGTTTTTTCTATGTTTTTGTGTACTGCATTCATGCATTCATTTCATTAAAAAAAATTTAAAACAAAGAAAATTTTTCTCTTCTGGTCTCTCTTTTTCAAATTAAACTAAGACAATGGTTGCAAATATTAGAGGGAAAGATTGCGTTATGGATTTCGGTAGGAGGAAGACTCACAAGTACACCTTCAAGGTTCCAAAATTAGAGGATTTAAGAGGGTTGGCAAGGATGATCACCAACCCTGCTGTCTTTGTTAAGGGTCCATGTAATTGAAGGAATCCTGGCTACACTCATTCAGTTTTTAGATCCAGTTTATCACTGTTTTACATTCCCGGATTATCAACTTGCACCAACGCTGGAGGAGTATTCTCACCTGACTGATTTACCCATCCCTGACCAAGCTCCCTTTTCTGGATTGGAAGAAATTCCAAAGGATCAAACCATTGCAAGAGCAATCTATTTGGACGAGTCAGAAGTCAGGACTCACATGACCACTAAGGGTGGAATCCAAGGTTTGCCAGCCAAGTTTTTGATAAAGAAGCCTCTGTACTTTGCTAGTATAGGGAACGTGACTGCTTTTGAGAGCATCTTTGTTTTTATCACCTACGGGTTATTTTTGTTTCCCAACATTGATGACTTTGTTGATATCAATGCCATTAAGATTTTTCTGATTGGAAACCCTGTACCGACCTTGCTCGCAGATGCTTATCATTCTGTACACTTAAGGAATTTGTACAGCGGAGGAATGATCACATGCTGTGTACCCCTGCTATACAAATGGTTTACTTCCCATTTACCCAAGTCTGCTGCATTTTGGGATCCTAAGAGTACTTTACGTTGGTCGCAGAGAATCATGTCTCTTACCAACTCCGAAATAGACTGGTACAATCGGATCTATGACGGGATAAGAATCATTGACCGTTGTGGAAACTTCCCTAATGTACCCTTCATAGGAATTAAAGGTGGAATCAATTATCATCCAGTTTTAGTTCGTCGTCAATTTGGATACCCAATGAGACATGTCCAGCGTAATGTTCATTTGGAGGGTATTTTCTTCAAGGAAGGAGAAAATGACAGAGCACTAAAGACAGAAATAGTGCATGCCTGGAAACATGTTCACAAGAAAGGAAGAGAGTCTCTAGGAAAACTGGATTGTGTCTCTATGGAACCTTATCTCCACTGGGTATAAACTAGAGCTCTCAAACTGAGGATGCCTTACCCTCGTGAAGAATTTCTTCCGTTAAAGGAATTTGTCCTTTATTTTATGTCTGATACGGAAAACTCCAGGTTACTCTCAACAAAGTTCAACAAGAGAAGAAGTCTTGGAAGAACAAGTACCGTATTCTCAGTGTGGAGTGTACGAAAATACAGCAATTGTTAAAAGAAAAAGATGCTCTGATCGAGATTTTAGAGCAACATGGTGTAGAAAATCAAGAAGACCAAAGGAATTTGCTCGCTCCTTTCACTTGGCAAAGGAATGACAACCCGACAACGGCTCGAGAGCCCCGGTCAAAGAAAAGAAAGATACCAGAACCAGCACCTCAGCTCTCCTCAGAGAGGACTCAGGATCCATAAGTTTAGACATTTCCTTTTGCAGCACTTTGTAAATGACAGTATTTCCATTTCTGCAATCTTTGAATTCAATAAAATGGGGTTTCCCCACTGTATGATATTTGCAATCCAATTGTTGAAGTTTATTTTGATTAAACAAAAAAAATTAAATTAATATAATCATTGCATATCATTCATCATTCTCGCATAACACATTCTTCTTACCTACGAATCTCACATTTATGTCTTGATTCTAGAGTCAAACTGTCTCATTCGTACAATACTCAGGCCAATCGACAAAAGAAAATGGATAATCTCGAAGAAGAGAACAGAGAGTTGAGAGAAGAACTCGATGCTCTGAAAGAAGATCTGAGGAAACTTCACAATGAAATGCAAGCTCTGGCGGCAGCCCAAATACAAAGAATTGTGATCTCAGAGATCACATCAACGTCCATATTGGAGAAGTATGATCCTCGGTATAACATGCCTAAAGATCGTCCCTGGGGCATGCCTATTAACTATATCTCGGAAGGATATATTCCGCCGATCACGGAGATCCGGAAACTGCAGTAGGAACCGTTGGGCCTGAAGGTTACAAACTTCGGGAAAGCGAAGATGCAAGGGGCATGACAGCAACTCCTTAAGGTTACAAACTTCGGGAAAGGGAAGCACCAAGAGTCACCGCCGTAATGACTATACCACCACCCATGGTACACACTGTCCCGGAAGGGCAGATTCCACGGATACTTTCTGTTGGAAACGAATGTATAGACGACATAATGAGGGAATTACAGGAACAGTTCTTGGAGATGCAGAAGGAACTGCATGCCATTCGCGGTCAGGATCTATTCGAAAAGGACACCGCAGACCTTTGTTGGGTCCCCAATGTGAAAGTTCCGCACAAATTCAAGGTGCCCGAATTTGAAAAGTACAAGGGTAACTCTTGCCCTCAAAGTCATCTGGTGATGTACGCTCGGAGGATGTTAACTCAGACAGAGAACCAACTGCTGCTGATCCACTATTTCCAAGATAGTTTAACCGGTGTCGCACTCAAATGGTACATGGGTTTAAACCGCACTAAGATCGTCATTTTCAGAGATCTTGGTGTTGCCTTTGTTCAACAATATAAGTATAATCTGGACATGGCACCGGACTGAGATCAACTCAGAGCCTTGTCGCAGAAGGATAAGGAAACCTTCAAGGAATATGCTCAGAGATGGCGTGAAATTGCCGCCCAAATTTGTCCACCTCTTGAGGAAAAAGAGATGACAAAGATCTTCTTAAAAACCTTGAGCTCATTTTACTACGATAGAATGGTCGCCAGTGCGCCTAGTGACTTCACTGAGATGGTGGGCATGGGAGGTCCTCTTGAGGAAGCAGTCCGAGAAGGACGTTTAGTTAAAGACGCTGGATCATCAAGTAGTACCAAAAGATACAGTAGTGCTCTCCCTAAGAAAAAAGGGCAAGATATTGGTAATATCTCTCTCGGGAAGCAAAGGCGACGGTACTAACCAGTAGCAGCTGTAACTCCTGCAATCAACCCTGCGCCTATTCCAATGCATCAACCTCAGGTTGCATAGAGCCAACCGAATCAACAACAATATCAGCAAAGGACACAACAACCTCTTCAGCAGGCTCGTCCTCAGTACAACAACAACCGTACAACGCGACTACAAGGGTTCGACCCTATACCAATGTTGTACGTGGAACTGTTCCCGCTACTACTGACCAAAAGGCACGCCCAAACTAGGGCTCCTCTTGCGAAACTGGAGAATCCACCTTTTTGGTTCAAAGCGGATCAGACTTGCCCTTATCATCAAGGAGGACCAGGGCATAACATAGAAAACTGTCTCAGTTTCAAATCTGACGTACAAAAGCTTGTTAGGAGCGGGGTCTTATCCTTCAAGGATACAAATCCAAACATTCAGACGAACCCGTTGCCTCAACACGAGAAAGCTGCCGTAAATTTGATAGAAGAAGAGTCTAAGCACAGCTATCCAATTCACGATGTACTCTTATTGGGAACCAACCTGGTCAAGATACATTGCAGACAGAGTGAATATGGTCATGTACCGTCTCATAACTATTATCAATGTGATGTCTGCTCTAAAACCAATCAAGGATGTTCTGTGGTGCAATCAGCTCTACAGAAATAGATGGATCTCTGATGGATCCAAGATCACCGAATTCATGAAGTCAACATGACTTATACGAATTCCAACGTCATCCAAAACCACGACATCCGTGCGATGAATGTCAATTTGGTGGCAATGCACTCAAGGCAAAGCCAGCATCATAATCTGCCATGGCACGATTATGATTCCTATCTGATCTGCTCGGTAAACAATCAGGGATGCTCTTTTGTACAAGAGGCCCTCCAGCGTCAGATGGATCTTGGATGGATTCAGGATTACCGCGATAGAAGTTAGTATCAAGTTAATATGATTCAAATCTTTGATATTCGCTTGATGAATACCAGCTTGGTGGAATTACACGCTACATAAGTCCAGCTCAGTTTTCTGACTTCGCACGACTATTAAAACTGTAAAGTGTGTCGCGAGAGTGACCAAGGATGTGCACTCGTTCAAAGAACACTGCAACACTTGTTGAACCACTGGTGGCTTCTGATCTATCTAGATGAAGACACACAACAAATCAGCATGATTAACGGGAACCCTACTAGGCATCAAAGTCTGGATGTTCGATCAATGGAAACAGATCTAGTGAGGTTACACTGCATATAGAGCGGACGTGGCCGTGTGCCACCACACAACTATGAGAGCTGTAGAGTTTGCTCGGAGAATAATCATGGATGATACCTCGTGCGAGCAGCCCTTCAAAGTCTGTTGGACCACAAGGAGATTCAACCATGGTCAAGCTCTGGGTCAATGTCGGACTATCATCCTAATCAAGGCAAAGATGTTGTCTTGATCCCTAAGCGAGAAATGGCCAAAGATGTGTGTGCCATAATCCCTTTATTCCATGAATCAAGAGTTCCTCTCGATGGTGGAAGGATTCTCAACCTCGAACCAATTGAGGCTGACTATGATAGCCAGAAAAATCAAAAGGCCCCTGTAGCCATCTATCTGCCGGGACCAGTACCGTACAAGTCCGATAAGGCTATCCCTTATAAATACCGTGCAACAACAATTGAGAATGGAAAGGAAACTCCATTACCCTCCGTCGTGAATACTGCAGACCTCGGTCGAGTAACACGGAGCAGTCGAATCTTCAACCGAGGAGTTGGAGAACCCAGCAAAGAAAAGGAACCCCGAACAGAAATTCCTAATCAACCAGTCGGTCAATCCTATGATCCCGACCTTTCAAAGAACAATGATGAGATCCTGAAGCTCATCCAGAAGAGTGAATACAACATTGTTGATCAACTGTTACAAACTCCTTCAAAAATCTCTGTGTTATCTCTTTTACTCAGTTCCGAAGCTCACAGGGAGGCTCTACAGAAAGTCTTAGAGCAAGCCTTTGTGGAACAAAATGAAACAATAAGACAATTCGACAGCATCATCTCCAACATCACTTCCTGCAATAACTTGAGATTTAGTGATGAGGAACTGCTGGAAGAGGGCCATAATCATAATATGGCACTCAACGTTATAGTCAACTGCCAGGACAATGCTTTAGCTAGCATACTAGTAGACACCAAATATGCTCTAAATGTAATGCCGAAGTCCACTCTAATGCGACTATCATTTAAAGGATCTCCGATGAGAGGCAGTGAGGTCATCATCAAAGCATTTGACGGGTCCCGAAAAATAGTTATCGGTGAAGTCGACCTTCCCATAACTATTGGTCCCCTCACTTTCCAAGCCAATTTCCAGGTCATGGACATCCGGGCAGCATACAGCTATTTTTTAGGAAGACCTTGGATACACGAGGCTGGGGCAGTCACTTCGACACTTCACCAAAAGCTGAAGTTCGTCAAGAATGACCAACTAGTCACAGTCTGCGGAGAGCAAGCCTTGATCATGAGCAACTTATCATCATCCACTTGTGTAGAACCAGAGGAGGTTGTAGGAACCCAGTTCCAAGAACTTTCGGTGAGCAATGACAACCAATCAGAAAGAGGAACGTCGATTTCCTCATACAAAGATGCTCTCGAAGTAATCAAAAGTAACAATGCGGAAGGATGGGGACAACTTGTCATTCCTACAGACAACAAGACAAAGAAAGGTCTTGGTCTTTCTTCAAACTATACACACACTGCTACTAACAATGGAAGTCTTTATCCCATGCAAAGCTTCTTCACAGTGGAGGTTTCCTTCACCCGGTGTCTCAAGAAGTACATACCATCAACGAGGGTGATTCCTTCGATACAAATGAAGAGTGGAAGTCCTATCTTAACGAGGACGATTATATGTCTCAGGAAGAGGTGCCTACACCATTTTGCTTTCTGGCACAGAGTCCGAGATATATACCAAGGTCAGATGTCAGGATGATATACGGAGATTGTGATCCGAAAGGATGTCGTGCTCCACCAAATTCATTAGAAGAGGACACTCTGATGAAAGACAACTTTGACCACGACTATTATGGCCCAATGGATGGCCTGCCTATCTGGCAGTCGCACCCAGGAGACTCAGGACAAAAGAGTTAGCCGAACGATGCATATCAGCTGAGCATCGTTGAAAAGAGTACCTGCATTCCCACCGAATCATGGGATCATTACTCTGGGCATTCACAAAATATCCAGCACGATGATGAATTTGCAAAGATTGCAGGACAAGAGTTCCTTAACTATACTTTTCCCGAGGTCAACGTCATCGAAAGAGATGACTCCTCTAATTCCAAAATGGTGTGGGACACCTTACGATAACCGAGTGGCAAATTCGACTTTTTAGTCAAGTACACCGCTCCCAAAAGCTCTCGTATCAGGCTCGAAGACATCCAGCCAACTGGATGGGGAGATATACCTGAGAGTGCAAACACTGTGCAAGATACAGCTGAGGAATCCTCCTACGACAACTCTTCCTGAGAGACAGATTCCAACGATCCTGCTCCACCAGAAATCATTGTTATTTCTGAAGACAAATCCAAAAGGAAAGTACCAGACTTTGTGATTCACCGAGGAGTTCCCCGCCAATGGGTTGTTGTCAACGTTCCGAAAGTTGTTCATAAGTCGAAGTAATTACCGTCTTTACTTTAACCTTTCACCCTGCCCAGGTGAAACAGATCTTTTTATAGGGCTCACTTTCTGTAAATGTACCTCTTCGCTTTGCCCAAAGCGATATAGTTTTGTTTTATTGGGCTGTAGTTTCAAGAATCGACAAGATCATGAATAAAATAACGTCGTTCTATAATTTCCGCATTTATTGCTGTTTTCTCTTTTCGCTTTTTCAGAAAATGGTAATCCTAAAAACAACCCAAATAATAAAAACAAGCAGTAAAAAAAATATACACTGCACACACTCTTGCATTTCTCTCTATCTCTTCTAAAAAAAATCATCACGTCATGCAGATTGCTTGTTTTAAACCCCATTGAAACATACGATCCAATGCCTTCTCCCAACTTTGAATTCCCGGTATTTGAGGTTGAAGAAGAAAATGACGAGGAAATTCCAGAAGAGATCTCTCAATTACTGAGACAAGAGGAAAGGTACATTGAACCTCACAAAGAGCCATTGGAAATGGTTAACTTGGGTTCAGAGGAAGAGAGAAAAGAAGTCAAGATTGGGGCACTGCTCAGTCCAACTATCAAAGAAGGTTTGATAAAGCTTCTCAAAGATTTTCCCGATGTATTTGCTTGGTCCTATCAAGACATGCCAGGGTTGGATACCAGCATCGTGGAACATCATCTACTGTTGAAATCAGAATGTCTGCCGGGAAAACAAAGACTAAGACGGACTCACCCGGACATGGCCATCAAAATCAAAGAGGAAGTACAGAAACAGATTGATGCGGGTTTTCTCGCCACATCAGAATATCCTCAATGGCTAGCCAACATAGTACCAGTTCCAAAAAAGGAGGCAAAAGTCAGAATGTGTGTAGACTACAGGGATCTGAATAAAGTAAGTCCAAAGGACAACTTTTCCTTACCGTACAGAGACATGCTGGTAGACAGTACAACAAAGTTTAAAGTCTTCTCCTTCATGGACGGATTCTCGGACTATAATAATATCAAAATGGCGCCGAAAGACATGGATAAAACTTCCTGCATCACCCCATGGGGCACCTTTTGCTACAAGGTAATGTCGTTCGGTTTGAAGAACGCCGGGGAGACCTATCAAAGGGCCATGACTACTCTGCTTCATGACATGATACACGAAGAAATCGAGGTATATGTCGATGATATGATTGCCAAATCTAAGACAGAAGAGGAGCAGGTGACCCACCTGTTAAAGCTATTCGAGCGTTTAAGAAAGTACAAACTCCACTTGAATCCCAATAAGTGCACATTCGGTGTCCGCTCAGGAAAACTCTTAGGATTCATCGTCATCCAGAAAGGAATTGAGGTTGATTCTGACAAGGTCAAGGCCATTCAAGAAATGCCTTCTCTAAAGACTGAAAAACAAGTCAGGGGATTCCTGGGACGTTTGAATTACATTTCCAGATTTATATTCCTCATGACCGCGACATGTGCGCCGATCTTCAAATTACTAAAAAAGAATCAGGACTGCATTTGGACAGAAGATTCCCAAACCACCTTCGACAGTATCAAGGAATACCTGTTGAACCCACCGATTCTATCACCTCCAGTGGAAGGAAGACCACTGATCATTTACTTAACAGTCTTGGAAGACTCAATGGGTTGTGTACTTGGCCAACAAGATGAAACGAAAAGAAAAGAGTCTTCCATCTATTATTTAAGCAAGAAATTCACCGACTGCGAGACTCGGTACACTATGCTTGAGAAAACTTGCTCTGCTCTGGCTTGGCCAGCCAAACGACTTCGCCAGTATATGATTTGTCAGACTACTTGGTTAATCTCCGAAATGGATCCGATCAAGTACGTCTTTGAAAAGCCTGGTCTCACGGGAAGGATCGCCCATTGACAGATGTTGTTATCAGAATACGACATTGAATACCACGCTTAGAAAGCCATCAAGGGAAGTGTTTTAGCCAATCATTTGGCTCATCAACCGATTGACGATCAAGAATCAATTGGGTTTGACTTCTCAAACGAAGATGTTATGTATTTGAAAATGAAAGATTGTGATGAACCACTACCCAGTGAAGGGCCAGAACCAGGTTCCCAATGGGGACTAATCTTTGACGGAGCTGTCAATCATTATGGAAACAGAATTGTGGCAATCATTATAACACCTCAGGATACTCACATTCCCTTCACTGCCAAATTAACGTTCAAGTGTACAAACAACGAAGCCGAATATGAAGCTTGTATCAGAGGTCTCGAAGAAGGGATCGATTTAAGGATCAAAAACTTGGATGTATGTGGCGACTCAGCCCCAGTTATCAATCAGATCAAAGGAGATTGGAACATATACCAATCAGGATTGGTTCCTTACAAAGATTACGCGAGAATGTTGTTACCGTTCTTCAACAGAATCGAGTTTCATCATATCCCTCGTGAAGAGAATCACATGGCTGACGCATTAGCCACTCTCTCTTCCATGATTAGTGTAGATCAATGGAATGACATACCTAACATGGACATAATGCGCCTTGAGAGGCCCACTTACATCTTCCCGATCGAAGCAGTCATCGACGATAAACCTTGGTATCACGATATCAAGTGCTTCCTTTAGAAACAAAAGTACCCACCTGGGGCATCCAGAAAGGACAGAAAGACCCTCAGGAGATTGGCAGGCAATTTCTTCCTGAGCGGTGATAGACATTATAAGAGAAACTTCAACATGGTCTTGCTCCGATGTGTAGACAGACCAGAAGCAAACATGCTGATGAAATAAATTCATGAAGTATCCTTTGGAACTCATGCCAGCAGATACACAATGGCGAGAAAAATTCTGAGATCAGGGTACTATTGGTTGACCATGGAATCTGATTGCTACAAGTACATGAGGTCGTGTCACAAGGTTCAGATATACTCAAACAAAATCCATATACCGCTAACGCATCTCAAAGTTCGTTCTTCCCCATGGCCTTTTTCCATATGGGGAATCGACATGATTGGCCTAATCGAACCCAAAGCTTCGAATGGACATTGGTTCATTCTGGTAGCCATTGACTACCTCACCAAGTGGGTCAAAGAAGCGTCATACGCCAATGTAATCCGACAAGTGGTGGTCCGATTTATTAAAAACAATATCATCTGCCGTTATGGTGTTCCGAGCCAAATCATTACTGATAATGGATCCAACTTGAACAACAAAATGATGAAAGAGTTGTGCGCTAAGTTCAAGATCGAACACCACAACTTATCTCCCTACCGACCCAAGATGAACGGAGCGGTAGAAGCAGCTAACAAGAACATCAAGAAGATCGTTCAAAAGATGGTTGAAACCTACAAAGACTGGCACGAGATGCTACCTTTTTGCCCTTCACGGTTATCGCACATTTGTCCGCACTTCAACAAGGGCAACCCCTTTCTCTCTAGTATATGGCATGGAGGCAGTTCTTCCCATAGAAGTAGAGATCCCGTCAATCCGGGTATTGATGAAGGCCAAGCTAACAGAGGACGAATGGTGTCAAAGTCAACACGACGAGCTAAATCTGATCGAAGAAAAGCGAATAACAGCACTATGCCATGGTCAGTTGTATCTGCAAAGGATGAAGAAGGCGTTTGACAAAAAGGTCCGACCTCGCGTCTTCAGGAAATGGGACCTCGTGCTCAAGAAGATATAATCAATCCTCACTGATTCCCGGGGAAAATGGACTTCGAATTATGACGACCCCTATGTGGCCAAGAAAGCTTTCTCAAGCGGCGCCTTGAGACTCGCAACCATGGACGGAGAGGAATTTGCCTACCCCACAAATGATGATGTAGTCAATAAATACTTCGCCTAAATTAAAAATAAAAAAAATGTCTCGGTGGATTGAAAACCCGAAAGGGCGGTCCAGGCAAAAATTAGAGACATAAACAAAAAAACCATCCCGATGGACTGGAAATCTCAAAGTACAATCCAGGAAAAAGTTAGGGGTTCACGGCAAGTAACTACGTCCAACTAAGGGGCAAATCCCTTAGTGGCAGTCATGCCATCCACCAGGAAGACTCCAGTCAAGGTCATCTTCGACGGAAGCTCATGATGTCCAGAATTCAAAGTTGGTAGAATGATAGCAGTCGTTATGTTTCAATGTAGCCATTTTCCCTTAAATTACCATTTTCTAACTTTGTAAATACTCTATGGAATCACGCGCTTGGTTGATTTCCATCCTATCAATAAAATTGAGCCCTAGTGCTTTTGTTTGCAATTCGTATTTGTTTTAGCTTTATAGTACGACATTTTAATATGATAAAAAAATCTTGAAATAAAACAAAAATGGATTTACTTGTCAAAATTTTTCTGCTTTTAAAATAAAGATAGCAATTCTTTTAACTGTTGAACGTTGAAAGAACATCGATCGCTTCTCCAAAGGCGATTAAGCTTCAAAGTGCAGAATCAAAGTACTCCTTCTAAACCAGTGCACCTAAATGAAGGATCAACTATGTCAGATGCGAATATTCCGTCCGACACCCCCGACAGAGTTCTTACCTCCTACGCCCGACCAACGTTTTTCCCCACAGGGATTATCTCTCCTAAGCAGGGCAGAATTGCTATTTTGGACCAAATGATACTTCTTCGTCCCCCGCAGTGGCCGAGTATCTAGTCGTGTTCATCCACTAGTCTGTATGTCATGTCACTTTTGTCAGCATAAACATACATATATCATGCATTATTGATTTACATTCATATTCATATTGCATCACTATCGCTCTAGTCGGTCTTGTTCCCAAGTGATAAAAGTCCTCTCAATCGAGTTGTCAGTTCTTTCCTTGTCAGGAAATGTCCGGTCCTTGACCACTTTGATAACTTGAACCTCTAAAATGCAAGAAGACATTCGACAAACATTACTCTTCACCATTGAGGATGATATCTTCGCTTTCCCGGTTTAAGGAAAATCCCCAGAGAAAGCATCGCAACTAAAGACTCTCAGCAACACATTGATTTTATCTCCAAGAGAGTCAATGATAATGAAGTCATCAGCACCTCAAAATTGGATCACATCACATGGAATTTCTCCGAGAAGATCTCGGGGAAAAGTATGATGTAATATCCCCAAGCGGGAAAGCAGTCTCTCAAGAGACTCGTCTTTCCCCAGTAGAGCCAACAAATGGCGTCTCCAACGGAGAAGTTTATACAACTCTACAACTCAGACGAATGGGTTTCCGCAGCAAGTCTGACATCAAAACTTTTTCCATCAAATGGAATCCCCCCAGGAAAATTCGGCGAGAAGTTTGAGGAAAACCACTACAAATAGCGTTCCTTGTCAAGAAAGTTTATTGACAAAAGAAACTGATACCAGTTCCTTGGCTAAAAACCAGGATCGAGGGGAAGTTTATTTCAGAAACTGAGACCAGTTCCGTGGCTAAAAACCAGGATCGAGGGGAAGCTAATGGACAAAAGAAACTGAGACCAGTTCCGTGGCTAAAGACCGGGATCGAGGGGAAGTTTATGGACAAAAGAAACTGAGACTAGTTTCGTAGCAGAAGACCATGATCGAGGGGAAGTTTTTACCTTTTTTAAGCATCATTGCTTAGCAAAAGAAGATGGATGAGCCAACTGCCATTCATAACCACCATCAAAATTTTGGGTTTTCCGATATTTAATCCTCTTGCACCCCGAATGCCCGAATACCTTCGCCATTCACATCTTTGGGTCCAAGAAGATTAAATAGGGGCATCTGTCATACCCCAAATTTTGACCACTAAGATTTACCATCATTGTGCCAATCATCATCACAATATGGATGCACTTTCATGTCTCATCAATCTCCTCAGGAATTGTTAGGCATTCTCTACAATCAAAGATTAGGGTTTTGAGCCCTCTCAGGGCATTTAGACAAAGGATCAATCAAGAAATGACATGATCTTCAACTTGTCTAACCTCTCAAACACTCATAAAGGATCAAGAGGACTCCCACATTAAGAATCAAGCACAAGGTTGCAACATTCCAAGTGGATCATGCCTCAAGATCGTTAGTCTAACCAAATTAGGGTTTTGGTCGACTGAGGCCTCCAGATGGAAATTTTCTTCTGGGCATGAGCCAATGCTTCAAAGTACAACCTAAGATACTCAAAGGGACCTCATGAACCCAATCATCAAGTCAATTTAATCCTAGGGGATGCATTCATCAAAAATTAGGAATTAGGGTTTCTTGACCTAATTCACCCCTAAGTTGACTTTTGGGACAAAACATGAGCCAAGATCTCAAGACATGAATTGAAGGTCTCCAATACACCACATTGATCCATTTGACTTTTGATCAAGACATGCTCCCAAACCTTGGGACATGATTCAATACGCCTTATAATACCTATGGAACCCACCCATTAGGTTTGATTTAGGTCAAGGTCTTGATTTCACAAAGGTTCGCATAGTTTGGATTTCATCCGATAAAAAGTCAACTGTACAAAAATCCAAAGTTTGGCTTTTTGAATTTTTGGTCAACCAAGGTTCCTTAACCCTTAAACAATGTTAATATGTGATTTGAATCATCATTCATCAAGAAAAATCAAAGAAAGTGAGTTAACTTGTAAAAGGGGTAACCATAAAAAAACTTAGAATTTTTCTAAGTTATGAAATAAAGTGGCTAGGGTACCAACTTCCAAGGACCATAACTTGAGATCTAAGAAACCATTTTGGCTGGTCCAAGGCTGGATTTGCAGGTCTTGCTACACTCTACAAAAGCTTCAACTATATCTCATTCCAATTCCTCATGGATTTTTAGTTATGGAGTGATCAAAATGGCAAAAAACATGAAAATGACACTTTTCCAACACTTAGTGAAAATCTGCCTAAGTTGGCATCTTGAACATCAATGTTCATGATGATTTTTCAATTGGATCCAAATAGTTTCAAGACAAACTATGATCACACATGTGTTGTATCATATGAGGGCTTTCCAATGAGCCCAAAAACATGAGAAAACTCCACCTGGGCTAGGAATTATGATAGCTGCAACATGCCTTGCTGCAAACTGTCTTGGCAAGGCAGATTTGTGCATAAGGGCTCGATTTTATCAAATTATGCAACAACAAGCATGGTTATCCATCTGCACACCTCAAGGGGGAACAACCAAGGGACAAACACTGATATACCAGCCTCACAAGTCCATGGAGCTATGTTTAGGCATGACACTCCTAAATTCAAAGATGCCTCAAATATTCAATTTTGTTTCAAAGCATTTAACTGATGCATAGAGATGGCATTCATCAAGACAATGTTATACAAGTTTAGTCAAGACTTACCCCTGAACCAAAGAACCTTAGGCCCGTGCTCTAACCTCAAGTCAATGGCTAGAGGAGACTTAAGATTTTATTTGATCACAATTGGCCACAGACCTGTACCAGTTGCCATTCACTATTTCTTGTAAAACAAACTTGCTCTACTATAAATAGAGCTCATTTGTGATCAGTTTGAGTACATCAAAGTACCCAAACTGATGCTTTCCTCAAAATCACCTCTTTCACTCCAATTTTTGCTTCTAACTCAAGTCACTATCGGGTTTTGAGTTTGAGAGCAATCCCAACCAAAACCAATTACACACACACACACACCTCACATATAACATATAGAAGTGATCCAAACCCTCACATAACATTTGGAACACTAATTTCACAAAATCACCATCCATCTGCACAAGCTTTTGACAGATTAGTAGTTGAGGTGCCAAATCAAGTTGCAGCTAAATTCAATCCACTCCAAGCATTCAGACACACTCCATAGCACCTAAGGAAGTTGTTCAAATCATCACAACTCATTTGTAACACCTCCAACTCTAAAATCAAACTACTCTTGCTGCCACGACATTCAATTAAGCCTAAACTTGGTCATCTCATGATTCATGCATATTTCCTCGCACAATAATTTTGCCATATGTTCATAATCTTGTATGGAGTGTTTCCCCTCAATTGATTTCTTTGTATGAATCATGTATGGAATTTCTTAGCCTTCATGCAAAAATTAGGGTTCTTGAGGTTTCTCTTTGATTTCTCATTCCATACTTAAAATAAATGAAATTAAAGACCATAGACATTATCGTGAGTTGAAAACGAGCAGATTGATATGTGGATTGTGTGATTTCATCAAGTATTCAGTGAGATTGATGAGAAAATGCAAATCAGTCAAAAACAGGGCATGCGGGCAAGAACATGGTGTTCTTGGTGCCCTTTTTCAAACTTTTGAATTTTTGAATTTTTATTATTTTATTTAATTGATTCAAAAATTAATTTCTCTCTGAAATTTAATGATTTTGAGTTGATTCTTTTTTTCAAAATTCACAAAAATGTTGAAATATTTTATTTTACAAAAATTTCCCAAAAATATTATTTATTTAATATATTTGATTTTTTTTGCAAAGAATTAATTTTTATTTGTTTTTTAACATTTTAAAAATTTTCTTTCTCTTGATTTTCCAAACTTAAATGGTTTTCAATCATTTTGTGGATAAAAACATGATTTTTGAAACATTGACCCAAAATCACAACTCATTTCTCACATGTTTTCAATGATTTTATTAATTTTTAATCAAAATTAGTTCCATTTTTAACAAAATAAGGGTTTTGATTGATTTCACCCTCATCAATCTTTTTCAAAACACTCATGGGCCTCTAATAGAGTGTAAGACTCAACCCCTTTGTAAATACACAATTTTGGGCCTCACACATTGTATAAGTCCCTCTGTATATCTTCAAAAGTTCAGCGTGATCGTCACCTTTTTAACAAAATCAACTAGGCTTCTCCTTAAGTTATAAGACCCATCTTTATTCATTTTCAAACTCTTTGGGCCTTTAATAGAGTGTAAGACCCAATCCCTTTTTGAAACCAAAAAAACATGGGCCTCAGTTATTGTATAAGACCCACTGTAATTTGAAAAATCTCGCCGCGATTGTCGTTTTCAAAACATTTTCATCTGGGCCTCTGCTCGTGTTGTAAGTCCCATCTTTCCTTTTCAAAATCTTTTTGGGCCTCTCCTTGAGTTGTAAGACCCATCCCTTTGTACAGAAAACCTCTTTGGGCCTCAGTAGTTGTATAAGTCCTGATACGATATTCAAAACAACGGTGCGATCACTGTTAAACCTTGGGCCTCTCCTTGAGTATAAGCCCCAACAATCTTTTCAAAAAGAACTTCTCTTTTGATTTAGATTCAATATACATGTTGTTATCAAAACTTTTTGTAATTTCTTTGAACAACTAACAATACAGCATGGAAGCTTGCTCACCTGTAAGTTTTAGACTGCTTTCATTTACTCGTTTTCATATAAATATAATTGTATTGTGGGAAGCTGTGCACAGTAAGTCTTCTTTCATATCCTTTTAAATACTTGTCATATATAAACTATATATATACTAGTATAGTTATTTAGAGTTTTCCCCGGCAACTAGGTCTAGAACTAGGTAAAGCCATGTTAGGTCACTCTTGAATACAGCAAAAACTAGATCCCCATAGGATTTCCAGATACAGTCTTCCCTTCTCTTAGGCTTAAACAATATGGAACAAAGAGAAAGGCAATATTCTTCATGAACCTTTTCTCAGACTGTCACCCCTAGAAATTGTCAAAAAAATTCTACTCCCCAGAGTTGATCTATTCTCGGTGAATAACATCTCTTTAATTTCTTCAAACCTCAGGACTTTCACTAAATGATATATTCTCGGTGAATAGCATTTCTTGAAATTTTCTTGGTTTGGGATCCACAGGCTTCCTAAAAGCATCCCCGCCTCCTGTTGGGCTTTGTACAAGGACCCTTCGGCTTCTTAGAAGTTTTCATGCCTTCTCTTGGGCTTAATACAAGGATCCTGAAGACCTCTTAAAGGTATAAGACAGAACTTAGTCATCCTTTGCTAGAGCAGTTTTTCCAATGTCAAATCACAAACCAATTTAGGGTTGATTCTCACCCCTTAATACACCTGCCTCCTCTTGGGCATCATACAAAAGATAAAACTCTTCCACACCAATTAACTTGGACAGTCTAAACCCCTTTGAGTCTCAAAGACATTCTCAATTTCCCTACAAACATAGGAGAAACCCCGGCTACTCGGGATAAATCTCCAGCTGAGTTAAAACCCGTGGGTTCTAAAACCCAGTCTTTCTCCCAAAAATCCCCAAACCAGGGTCAGTTTATCTTCGGTATAACACTATCCCACATCAGAACCTCAAGGCATCTGATACCTCAACTCTTCTGGAACCCTCAGCAAGAGTTGATTCCCCACTTGGACCTGCCTAGGGATCTCAATAAGCCCCGACAGAAAGATAGCCTCCTCTTAGGCTTTGTATAAGGGCCTTTCCTCAGAAGAAAGCTAGCCTCCTCTTAGGCTTTGTATAATGATTCTCCCCAGCGGAGCTAACCTTTTCAGACTCTCTTGTTGAGTCAATCCAACTTCTTAGACTCTCTTGTTGAGTCAATCACTTTTCAGACTCTCTTGTTGAGTCAATCACGGTTCAGACTCTCTTGTTGACTCAATCACTTTCTCAGACTCTCTTGTCGAGTCAATCACATTTCAGCACTCTCTTGTTGAGTCAACCTTTTCAGCCTCAATCTTGGGCTTTGTACAAGACAGATAAAGATACTCTCTTGTTGAGTCAATCCTTTTTCATGCCTCCTCTTAGGCTTTATATAATGATTTCCCCTAGCAGGAGATAGCCTCCTCTTAAGTTGTGTAGAATAATTTCTCCAGCTTATTCAGCCACAATCCTGGGCTTTGTACAGGACAGATAAAAGCACTCTCTTGTCGAGTCAAACCCTTTTATCCTTAATCTTGGGCTTTGTTCAAGACATAACTCTTCATCTCTTAAACTGGGGACAAACATCTTCCCCAGCCAAGTCATTTCCTCCCAGCCTTCGTTTAGGCTTTGAGGAATGATTTCCCAAGCAGAGTCAAACTCATTTCAGCCTCAATCTTGGGCTTTGTACAAGACACATATAAACCTCCCCGACGGAGTCAAAACCTTTTTCAGCCTCCTCTTAGGCTTTGTATAATGATATCCCTAGAGTCAGTCTCTTTTTTGCCTCAATCTTGGGCTTTGTACAAGACACCAATATATACCCTCTCTTGTTGAGTCGGTCTTATCCAGCCTCCTCTTAGGCTGTGGGTAAGGATTTCCCCAGTGGAGTCAATCAACCTCTTAGCTTCAACCTTGGGCTTTGATCAAGGCACAAAAAAATCAACAATCCCTCTTTAGAGATGACAAGTTCTCTCTCAATCAAACCTTTTAGCTTCAATCTTGGGCTTTGAACAAGACACCAAAACATCTTTCCTCCCTTAGAATAGGAGGAACTACGATTGCTATGATTTCCCTGTTTTCCTTAAACGGGAATACGTAGGCATAAGATTACGAAATCTTAGCGAGCATACTAATCAAAAACACTAGGTCCAGTACCTTCATACCAATCAAAACTTAGGTCCAGTACCTTACCAAAAACATCGGAAAAACCCGAACATCAACAAAAACTCACTCACTCATACTTCCCAAGAAACATTCCCAACCCATTAACGGATAAACACCATTAAGTATAAAGCGAAACCTAAAGCTAATATCTTATGGATAACCACATATAGGATAGGTAATTGACAACTCCCCATTGTATAACCTGACCCCGGACCCCCAAATCTCTTTAAAGCATTTGTTCAGTTGAACATTCGCGTGCAAGGTTAGTTTTAGATAGCTTCCCTTTCCCTTCCAGCTTCACGGGATAAATAAGAAATCAGAAAGTAGCACCTCCTCCTCCTCATTGCGGTGAGGAAAACCCAGCGATAAGGTGGTCGCGTCACCGAAAAAAATCGCTCACTACACTTTCAAAGGACAACAATGAGATACTGAAACTCATCCAAAAGAGCGAGTACAACATTGTAGACCAACCGTTGCAAACTGTCGCTCCCGAGGATTTGCATCCATGGTACAAACGCGAAAGTGGCACGGAAAACAAAGTCGCCAGCAATGTGTATTTATCCCAAGAGAGGGAAATGAAACACTGCGTAAACCTGAACGAAGGAAAAGAGCATGGTCTCGCGACCAAGAGAAACGGGTAAGGGAGTCGGTTACGCAAAGGGAAGGTGTTAGCACCCCCACGCGTCCATTGTACTCGATGGGATCCACGCTTGTTGTCTCGATCAAAGGGTGTCGTCATCTGGAGCTCCACTGCTACTGGAAAGGAAAAGGAACGGGAATGGAGAAGAGCGAAGAAACGAAGAAGAAAAGAAGAAGAAGTGACTCGATAGGACATTGCTCGTCCTACGCCTACGTATTCCCTCGTGCAATGGGAAAGTCATAGTCAACGTAGTTCGGACGCGAACTAAGGGGGGAGGTTGCTCGCCAAGACATCGCCGTCTTGTGCCTACGCATCCTCAATCGGACGAGAAAGAGGAAATTAGAGCAGTCGTAGTTCGACCTAACAAGGTCGGTTAGTGTTTTTTTATGAGCGACGTTAGATTCACGTCCGACAGTTAGGGTCGATGCCTGTTTGCGACGAGACGGAAGTAACGTGCCCTTTTTGAAAATGATTTGAACTTAACAATCCCGAAGGATAAACAAATTTGAGTTTGTTTTTGTGTTTTTTAGACAGAAGTAGATTGAAGTTAGTTCGTAACTTGTATTGCACCGAAGTCTATGAGGTAGGAACGAATGTTTAGCAAATCGTTCCAAGATGGAACGTCCACCAAACACTCTAGAAAAATGAGAGGAAACCCCTCATTCCTCACTTCCCACATACAAGGCTCATGCGCAATACACGTTAATTTTATTAAGTGTTTTAGAAGTGTTATGAGATGAGAAGAGAAGAGTTAAAGGAAAAGAAAACACTAAGGGGAATTCTATCCTAATGTTGTCATGCAAAGGTGGCCCTATAGTTGAGTTTGAAAGGGGAAACATCTACCTAAGTTAGCATGCAAAAGAAAGCCTAATGCTAATCCTACTCCAAGCTTAATCAAAAATTAAGTTGGACTAGGTAGCTCTAAGGGAGTGAATCCAAGACTTAAACAAGTCTTGAGACTCATGGGAAAAGAAGGAGTGAAAGAGATGGAGAAGAAAAGATGAGTTAAAACAAACAAACAGTAGCTACAACAGTGCCTCTGCACCTGCACAGCAGTAAAAAATAGCACACAACCAAGACAACTTTCAACAGCACACATATTCAGCATAAAATAGGTGTAAAAGGTAGCAGGCAGCAAGTGTAAACAATAGACAGCACATGCACAAGTTTAGAACAGCATCTGTAAAAAACAAGGCAGCATACATCCAAACAAGAAATGATTGCAAATGAACATGCATGGCAAGGCAAACCAAGCTTAGAGGTTGCAAACATCAAGGATGAACAAACATGATCATGTTAACAACTCAAGAACAAGCATACTCAACAACATTGCACAATTTAAACATTGAACAAAACAATCATGCGCAAGCAACCATGGAGACAAACAACAAACATGCATCATATGTCTAGCAAGTTGAATCATCAATCAAGAATTAACATGCTCCAAATGTGTGTGCAACGTGTTCATCGCATCAAGAATGCAACAACGTAAACATGTTCATAAACGAATGAAAACCATAAAATCATGTGTCGGAAAATTATGTTCATGCAATAGTGTGAGGTGCAACAGCTCAAGAATGATCCACAAATCATCAACATATCAATCCATAAATTTTAGACATGAAAAAGATCTCAAACAACCAAGAAAATGCAAGAAAATTAAGTTCTGCTTCAGTGGTAACCGGTTACAGCATAACTGCTAACCGGTTACACAGTTCAAAATTGCACAAATTACACTAAAAATACACAGTGTAACCGGTTACAGCATAACTGCTAACCGGTTACTCCGGGACAGTGGTAAAAAAATTCAGTTTCAAAAGCACTTTTCAGCAGCAAATCACTTATGTAATCATGTTCAATGATCATGTAATCAACAATGCGCGAAAATCAAGTTCAGAAACAGCATTCAAACATCATTTAGATACAATAATCATCAACATCCACAATTAAATTCACACAAATGAATCAAAACACACCAAAAACCATGGATCTACATTGTAAAAGTTGCAATTAAGCTAAAATGAGTATGGATCTGAAATTAACCAACCTACAAAACTAAGATTTGCTTTGGTGAGTGTTGTAAACAGAATTTGATGAATCCAAGTAGAGAAATCCAAGATCCACAAGCTCCTTGCACTCAAAAGTTGAAGATCCAAGCAATAAGCAACCAAAACTCCAAAATCACTTCCAAAAATCACTTCTGAAAATTCAGAACTAGATCTAAACGAAAATCTAAGTTGAAAAGCAGAAATGTAGTAATGATGAGAGGCTTTAGCTCAAGAATTAACAAGTTCCAATGAAGAACTTGTTAATCTTTGAAAAAGAGCTTTGAGTGTGGTTGAAAATGGAGGTTGAGAGTGAAAAAGTGAGAGAGAATTGAGAGCAAAATTCTGAAAAATGAGAGTAAAAAATGATCTAGGGTGGAGAGGTTTGGAATGAATTGGTTTAAATAACCCCTAGGTTAGGAGTTAAGTTTGGGTTTGGAGTGAGGGTAAGTGGGTGGAAATTAGGGTGAAAAATGAATTAGGAAAAGAAAATTTGAGGAATTTGAGTAGAAGAATGATGGAGAGAATTTGAATTTTGGGTGGAAAATGATGAAATTGGATCAATTCTAGACCCTTCCCACACATGCACATGCCAAGCACATGATCACTAATGATGCAAACTTAATTTTTTTCGAACTGCGCCTAGGGTAACCGGTTACAGCATAACTGCTAACCGGTTACACAGTTTAAAAAACCTTGAGAATGTGCTAAAAATGAATGAGTAACCGGTTAGCACATATGCTGTAACCGGTTACACAGTTCAAATTTTGAATTTTGGCGCCTTTTGGAGGGAAACTTGGAAAAGTGACTTCTGATAGTTGTTTTGAACCCGTTAAACCTCTGAAACTCAAAACTTGATATTGCTACTGAGTAACACCTGAAAAGAACACAAATTCCTGCTGACACCTCAGAATATCCTGCTGAATTAATAATGCCTGATACCGGATCGCTTGATCAGAAAATGACTGTTGAAGCTTCTGATTATCAAAACACCTAATGAACAAAATAAAAGCTCCAAAAGACCTTGAAAACCATCTGCTTGACATTGAATACTACTGAAAATAATGCCAGAGCTGATAACGGCATGAGCTGCTAGAAAATACCTTGATCCCATGCCCAAAAGAAACATGGAAAATGCAGAAATGACGATGCAAATGAAATGAAGCATAAGCCAAAAAGGTTAGCAACACTAGGGAAAATTTTGAGGTGTTATAGCTGCGCCTATTCAAACTTCTTGGATCCGAGGGTATGGAAGCAACGGCTTTCAGACAATTGGGATACACGGAGATTGAATGCCAAAATAACCTGGAAATTTGCAACCTGTGGGGATGATGAAATAAACCGAATACGAGAACGGCCGAAGGTGAACTCGGAAAGGCAGACCGGCCGAAGGCAGACTCGATAAGAAAGACCAAGCCGAAGGTGGGCTTTTATAGAAAGGCTATGCCGAAGGTGGAGAAAGACCAAGCCGAAGGTGGACTCGAAAAAGAAAGACCAAGCCGAAGGTGGGCTTTCAAAGAAAGACTATACCGAAGGTAGATTTTCAAACAAAGGATACGAGCCCATGCCGAAGATGGACTCGAAAAAGAAAGACCAAGCTGAAGGTGGGCTTTCAAAGAAAGACTATGCCGAAGGTAGATTTTCAAACAAAGGATACAAGACCATGCCGAAGGTGGACTCGAAAAAGAAAGAACAAGCCGAAGGTGGGTTCTCAAAGAAAGACTATGCCGAAGGTAGACTTTCAAACAAAGGATACGAGACCATGCCGAAGGTGGACTCGAAAAAGAAAGACCAGGCCGAAGGTGGGTTCTCAAAGAACGACTATGCCGAAGGTAGACTTTCAAACAAAGGATACGAGACCATGCCGAAGGTGGACTCGAAAAAGAAAGACTAAGCCGAAGGTGGGTTCTCAAAGAAAGACTATACCGAAGGTAGACTTTCAAACAAAGGATACGAGACCATGCCGAAGGTGGACTCGAAAAAGAAAGACTAGGCCGAAGGTGGGTTCTCAAAGAAAGACTATGCCAAAGGTAGACTTTCAAACAAAGGATACGAGACCATGCCGAAGGTGGACTCGAAAAAGAAAGACCAAGTCGAAGGTGGGCTTTCAAAGAAAGACTATGTTGAAGGTAGACTCTCAAACAAAGGATATGAGACCATGCCGAAGGTGGACTCGAAAAAGAAAGACCAAGCCGAAGGTAGACTTTCAAACGAAGGTTACGAGACCATGCCGAAGGTGGACTCGAAAAAAGAAAGACCAAGCCGAAGTTAGGCTTTCAAAGAAAGACTATGCCGAACAGGATAACTCTACTAGGGATAATAAGATAACAGCGGGTACGAGGACAGCCGAAGGCGAACTCAAGAAAAGAGAAAGACCAAGCCGAAGGTGGACTTTTAAAGAAAGACCAAGCCGAAGGTAGACTTTCAAACAACAATATGTAGAATCGACAGTTCTACAAAGATGACTCCACCGGGGAAAAGAGAAATCTAAATAGACAACTCTGTGAGGGAGTATAGGAAGGACCAACAAGAAGGACGAATCCACAGGTTGCGGTGTAGTGTAAAACAACGTCTCCTGAATTTTGTTACTTTCTGCTGGGGAAAGAATCTGGTAAAGGATATCAAACCTGGCTTATGCTTCGAATGCATATGTTTGAATTTTCCTATGGCGTAATGCTCCATACGAAATGGAAATGCTACACGTTTGAGAGGATGCCATGCAAAAATAAATGATGAAGACCAAGGCAGCTCCACTGGGGATGACAAACTAAATTGTCCTCTGAAATAAAAGACTCTGCTGAGGAAGATCCTGATCACAAACTCTGCTGGATATGAAAACTCTGAGAGAAGATCCACTCTGTTGAAGATGGATAAAAATGAATAATGAAGATGGAACCCGAAGAGAAATTTCCTCTGCTGGGGATGGATAGAAACGAATATTGAAGATGGAACCCAAAGAGAAATTCTCTCCGCTGGGGATTACCAATGACTTTTACCTGGATCTGAAAGAATGCCAATAACAATTGGACTTAGGACCTGCTGGAGATATCAACCGCTGTTGATCAAACCACTGTGAAGATCACCATCAAACTTTGCTTGGGGAGACAAGTCAATAATTCCAAACATGTTTGGGGATATTACCGAACTCAACCTGCTGTTGGGAGATGCCCTTGCTTTTACCCTGCCGGGGAATATTAGTACTTTTCCCCTGCTGGGGAGTATCGGCCATGACCAGCAAACCTGCTTGAGGAACGGTTGATGCTGACGTCCACCCTGCTAGAGGATAACATCAAGCTTACTCGTCTGAGGGGATTAACTCATACCGTTGCTGGTGAGGAAAACATTTCTCGACTAGCTAAGGAGAATGAGTGCTCAGGCCCTGCGGGGAAAATAACATCTTTGTCCAAAGAAGATATTCTATAAGTCTCTTGTTGGGGATGCGTCAGCATCAACTTCTGACTGCTTGCAGAAAGAGTAATGAATCGATCACAACTCTAGCTGGGGAATTAATCTTCTGTATTTGCTGAGGAGGATAACCTCGATACTCTGGCTGGGAAAACAACCTGCTGAGGAGGATGAACTTTTCAATGTCGAGCAAAGTAGCTCTACTGGGGAAGGACAAACCTGTTACCCTGCAAACAGAATTAACAGAAAGTTCTATATGCAAAAAGGCTACTTCTATTACCATTAAAACGACTGTTGCCTAAGCAATTTCCACTATTTTCTGATATGCTTAGCAAAGCTTAACATTTTTGCATGCAATGTTTTATCAAAATATCGGACGTTTTCACAAATAAAACAGTAAAAGTAAAAAACACAAATGGAAAGCTTTTGAGTGAAATGAAAATTTTATTGAATGGAATTGGCCTGTGAATAGGCATTTACATCTGGAAGCAATTCCTGAAAAGAGGTAATTGCAAAAAAGAAATAAAGGAAAATACACATGTCGGCAATGTGGGGAACAGATATCCACCATGATTCAATTCAGCTATGACCCAATATGCCTTGCTTATCCGCAGATGCTTTGGCCTTCAAAAAGACTGATTAGACTAATTCCTTTCCTTCAAAATTTCCACGTATCCAAGAATGCTCACTGATCGAATGCAGATCATATCCATTTGCTTTTAAATCCCTGACTTTTGCCTAGATCGCCCTTTTCGGGTTTTCAATCCACCGGGATACCCTTTTTTGCCAAAGTTGCCTTTTCAGGTTTTCAACCTTGCGGGTTTATTCTTTTTTTCTTTTTATCCCTAACTTTTGCCCGAACCCCCTTTTTTTTTATGGTTCGCCAGGATGCCCCTTTTTTGCCTGGACTTTCTTTTTGTGTCCAGCGGGTCTCTTTTATGCAAAGTATTTTTTGACTACGTCTGCGTTCACAGAGGACATAAAATCTTCGCCATCCATAGTTGAGAGTAATAAGGCTCCACCAGAGAAAACCTGTCTTACTACATATGGCCCTTCATAATTTGGAGTCCATTTGCCCCTGTGATCTGTTTGAGGAGGAATTATCCTTTTCAAAACCAACTCACCAGCCTGAAAACATCGAGGACGTACTTTCTGATCAAAGGCTTTCTTCATCTTGCTCTGATACAACCGACCATGTGCAATGGCTGCCAATCTCTTCTCTTCAATAAGGTTCAGCTGATCCAGTCTGGAATGCACCCACTCAGCTTCATCAAGCTTCACGTCTGCCAGGATTCTTAAAGAAGGAATCTCAACCTCTAATGGTAGAACTGCTTCCATACCATATACCAGTGAGAAAGGAGTTACCCTAGTCGATGTGTGTATCGAAGTACGATAACCATGTAAAGTATAAGGCAACATCTCATGCCAGTCTTTATAGGTTACTACCATTTTCTGCACAATCTTCTTGATGTTCTTATTTGCTGCTTCAACAACCCCATTCATCTTCGGACGATAGGGAGAAGAGTTGTGATGTTCAATCTTAAAGCTCTGACATAGCTCCTTCATCATATTGTTATTCAAATTTGAACCATTATCAGTAATGATTCTCTCCGGGACTCCATACCGGCAGATGAGGTCCTTCTTGATAAACCGAGCTACCACCTGTCTGGTGACGTTGGCATACGAGGCTGCTTCCACCCACTTAGTGAAATAATCGATGGCAACCAAAATGAAACGATGCCCATTGGAAGCAGTAGGTTCAATCTTTCCGATCATATCAATGCCCCACATAGAAAAAGGCCAAGGTGATGACAATACATTCATAGGAGTAGGCGGTACATGCACCTTATCAGCATAAATCTAGCATTTATGACATTTCTGGGCGTATTTGAAACAATCAAATTCCATAGTCATCCAATAATACCCTGCTCTCAGCAGTTTTCTGGCCATAGCATGCCTATTGGCATGGGTACCGAAAGATCCGTCATGGACTTCTTCCATCAACAGGCTTGCCTCGTGTTCATCAGCAAGACCATGTCAAAGTTCCTCTTGTATAACACATCATCTTTATTCAAAAAGAAGTTCCCTGCCAACCTCCTCAGAGTTTTCTTATCTTTGGCAGACACACCTTCTGGATACTCTTGACTCTTCAGAAAAACCTTAATATCATGATACCAAGGTTTGCCATCTGATACACCTTCAACTGCAAACACAAAAGCTGGTCTATCCAGATGCATGATTTTGATCGAAGGAGTTTCATTCCAACGATTCACCTGATACATCAAAGACAACATCGCCAACGCATCGACCATCTGATTCTCCAACCGGGGTATATGATGGAAGTCAATTCTGTCAAAGAAAGGTAACAACCTTCTGGCATAGTTGTTATAAGGCACTAAGTTCGCTTGACGAGTCTCCCATTCACCTGTAATCTGATTAACTACCAACGCGAAATCACCATAAACATCGAGGTTCTTGATTCTCAAGTCAATTGCTTCTTCTAACCCCATAATGCATGCTTCATACTCCACCTCGTTGTTGGTACATATGAATGCTAATCGGGCAGTGAAAGGTAAATGAGAACCTTTCGGAGTTGTAATGACTGCCCCGATTCCGTTACCATATGAAATAACAGCCCCATCAAAAACCATCTTCCATTGGGACCCAATTTCTGGCCCTTCATCAAGTAGAGGCTCTTCATAGTCTTTCATCTTCAGATACATAATGTGCTCATCAGGAAATTCGAACTTCATCGGTTGATAATCCTCAATTGGTTGTTCAGCGAGATATTCTGACAAAACACTTCCCTTGATGGCTTTTTGGGAAACATATTGAATATTGTATTCTTTCAGAACCATCTGCCAACGGGTTATTCTACCAGAAAGCGCCTACTTTTCAAACACATACTTGATCAGATCCATCTTCGAAATCAAGAGGGTTGTGTGGTTTAACATATACTGCCTCAAACGTTTAGCTGCCCAAGCGAGCGCACAACATGTTTTCTCCAGCATTGAGTACCTCGACTCACAATCAGTAAACTTCTTACTCAGGTAGTAGATGGCATGCTCTTTTCTACCTGACTCGTCGTGTTGACCGAGCACACACCCCATTGAGTTCTCAAGAACCGTAAGATACATAATCAATGGCCTTCCCGGCACTGGCGGCATAAGGACCGAAGGTTCCTGCAAATATTCTTTTATTTTTTCGAACGCCTTTTGACAGTCTTCGTTCTATCTAACTGCTTGATCTTTTCTTAACAACTTGAATATTGGTTCACACGTGGCTGTAAGATGAGAGATGAATCTAGCAATGTAGTTCAACCTCCCTAAGAAACCACGAACCTCTTTTTATGTTCTTGGTTCAGGCATTTCTTGAATGGCTTTTACTTTAGCAGGGTCAACCTCGATACCTTTTTCACTGACAATAAAACCCAGTAACTTTCCAAATCTCACCCCGAAGGTGCACTTGTTCGGATTCAACCTTAGTCTGAACTTTCTCAACCTTTCAAACAATTTCTGAAGATTAACCAGATGTTCTTCCTCTGTCTGTGACTTCGCAATCATGTCATCAACATAGACCTCGATCTCTTTGTGAATCATATCATGAAAGAGAGTCACCATCGCCCGCTGATATGTTGACCCAACATTTTTCAATCCAAAGGGCATCACTTTGTAAAAGAATGTTCCCGACGGTGTTATGAACGTCGTTTTCTCCATGTCCTCTGGGGCCATCTTGATTTGGTTATACCCAGAGAAGTCATCCATCACTACTACGAAAACCGCATTTAACAACGCCAGGTTTACCACGGTTTCGTATCCCGCCGTTGTATAAGGACTAAAAATTTATAACGCCATGTTTAACGACGGTTGTATTACATAACTGTTGTAATACAAGCTGTGTAACAAGCTTCGATTCCCAGCTACTATATTTTTTTTCCATATTTTTACATTTTAACACGCTTATATTAGAAGACCGTTCTAATACATGTATCACGCTTCGATTCACAGCAATGTATTTTTTGTCATATTTTTAGATTTTAAACATATATTAATTTTTGGGTTAATTGTGATTTACCCCCCTGACATATGAGCGAGTTTTGATTTACCCCCTACATGCCTTTAGGCAACGGTTTTTTTGAAAAAATCGTTGTCAAAACCTGCCTATGGCAACGGTGGGGGGGTAAACCAAAACACGCTCATATGTCAGGGGGGTAAATCACAATTAACCCTTAATTTTTTAAACATGTCTAACGCCATGTAATGTATGATGTATATTCCCAGCAATGTATTCTTTAGTATTTTTAAGTGCAATAGAGTATATATATAACTTAAAAAATAAAACTGTAAGAGATGAACATATATATAGATATTTTTTTTTTAATATTCCATTGAGAGTACATTGATAAACATATTACATATCAAGATCATTGTCAGAGCCCATAGCATAAAATGCATCTTCATAATCTAGACATCTCTCCTCACTCCCCTCATCGGAATCATAATATACAGGCCTCCTTTTCTTCTTTATCTTCTTCTTCTTCGGCTTCTTCTTCTTCTTCTTCTTATCCTTCCTTACCCTTAAGGCATCCCTGAAGTTGGCAGTTGCTAGTTGGACGACCTCCTGGATTGGCGCCTGACGTTCCTTATTGAGGTTTCTAGGATTCTCATTTGTTGAACTCATTGTTACGAAGAATATATTATTTTGATATGTAAAATTGTCTATTTATAGATGAGGTTAAAGATGAAAAGACTGATAGTTTAATGCTTGTAATGATGATAACTTGTAAACCATTCATACTCTGGAATGATATTTTCTTGTAAACTATTCATATGTTGGGAAGTGCAATGGTTAATAATATTACGACGGTTATAAGTGATGACTGTAGCAATATCACTTATAATCCAGGCGTAATTTTAGGAAAATGTTGTTGCCTGGTGTCGAACCTTGTACCATGTATAAGGGGTATCGTTATGATTATTATAACTAACCGTTGTGATATTATTAAATTAATATATAATCTATCATAACAGTTATTTAAGAAAATCGTTGTGAAAAATTTACTTATATAAGGGAATTAACTTTTCCTTTTTGACAGTCGCGCCGTTTCCTTCACAGCGAAACCCTAGCACCCAAACTTCATCTTTTTTTAGAATCTGCGAGAATAAATACAAGAAGTATGAAGCTTTTGATTTAAGCTTCTTCCTCCTTGTAGTTCTTCTTGCAGAATCTAAAACTAGATGAACATGGTGATGATGCTGGCAGTAGCAAGTGTAATGTACATATTGTTTATGGAAAATAAGGTAGTCTTCCACTTCAATTTTTTTGTTAAATAGTACTCATTATCTCGTTTGCTTCATGATGTTTTTGTTGATTGTTCTTTTTTTGCGCAGATTCGACTTCAATGCTTCACAAGCAAGGTGAACTTCATTGTTATGGTATAGTCCCACTTCTTAGCATTTTCTTTCAACTTTTGCTTGTTTTGTTTTGAATACTAACTAATTTTCTTCATTGCTTCCCACTTCTTAGGGTTTGTTTCTAATTTTGCTTGTTTTGTTTTGAATAATAACTAATTTTCTTCATTGCTTTCCCACTTCTTAGGTTTGTTTCACATGGTGATGATGATGGTGGTACATATATATATATATATATGAATTCATTCTAATAAGGTACATATATATGAATTCATTATGATATTGTACATATGAAATTTAGTTTATTATTCTGATATTGTACATATGAAATTTAGTTTATTATATACTATGTATATTGTTTGTTTTACTATTCTTTTAATGAAAATGCAATCTGTTAAATTGGTATCGAAACTTATAATCTAAAAATTAAGATGTATTTGAAAACCAACCATTATCATGTTAATGTTTTTCGAATCGCATCCATTTCATTCAGCACATTGAATGTTCCTTAACGCATAATATACGATTCAACGGTCTGATTCCTTCTACACATCGATATCTTTTATATTATATAGTTTACCTATTCATCGCCAAAAATCATCGTGGTTTTTATGATCATGATTGTTATGATAATAAAATCGCGATGATTTTGGGTGATGGAGAGGTAAACTATATAATTAAAAATATCGATGAGTAGAGTGAATCAGACCATTAAATCGTATATTATGTGTTAAGGAACATTCAATGTGCTGAATGAAATGGATGCAATTCGAAAAAAAGTGGTGTGTTTAAGTTGGTTTTCAAGAATATTTTAATTTTTAGATTATATATTTCCTTACCAATTTAATGGTTGTAATTCTTTAACTAGGTGTATGGTAAAACAAGCAATATACATTTGTATATAATAAACTAAGGGTACATGTAACAACGGTTGAAACTAATATCCGTTGTGATTGATAATATATTTCACAACGGTTGAAACTAATATCCGTTGTGATTAATAATATATTTCACAACGGTTGATACAACTAATCGTTACAATATATAGCGCGTTTTCCAGAATACAACAACGGTTTCCAGACCGTTGTAGAAACATCGAAGATACAACAACAATCTACATAACAACGCCTTCGCCCGCGTCATTATATGTCATTCCCAACCGTTGTTAAATGGGTTTTTCGTAATAGTGCATGAAGGAAAACACAGATTATTGAGCAGTGTTATCCACTAACACGTCAATGTGAGGAAGCAGGAAGTCGTCTTTTGGGCTTGCTCTATTCAGATCTCTGTAATCAACGCACATCCTGACCTTTCCGTCTTTCTTAGGTACAGGTACAATATTAGCAACCCATGGAGGATAATTCGTTACAGCAAGAAACCCAACATCTAACTGTTTTTGAACCTCTTCTTTAATCTTGACAGCCATATCCGGTTTCGTCCTTCTCAGCTTCTGCTTAACTGGAGCACATCCTTCTTTGAGTGGCAGCTGGTGTACCACGATGTCAGTGTCGAGCCCAGGCATGTCTTGGTAAGACCAGGCGAAGATATCCACATACTCTCGGAGCATTTCAATCAATCTTCCCTTGACAGTGTCTTCCAAAGCAACCCCAATCCGTACCTCTTTCTTTGCGTCCTCGGTTCCCAAGTTAACCACCTCGATTTCCTCCTGATGAGGCAGAATGACCTTTTCCTCCTGTTTTAACAGCCTGGCCAATTCCTCTGGTAAGGCGCAATCTTCATCAGTCCCCTCTTCAGCCTGATATATGGGATTATCGAAGTCATATCGAGCCATAGCCAAATCATGATGGGTGGAATCTGAACATGAAAACCTGCATGATTGATGATTTATGTTTATTATGGATGCATCAAACAAAAACACATTGCCATTTTGATGTGGTTTTAATGCAAAAAATAAAAAACAGAAAGACAAGGATCAAAACATTTGAATGCGAAAACGTCCTTTATTAATGATAAAGAAAAGCATACAAAAACATTCAAGCCCTACAAATATGGATCGCTACGTCTTGGGTAGAACGTAGGATCAACATAGATGACAAACAGGAGCAATTACTCTGGTCCGACCACTTGAATGGCTCTCTCTGACGACCAGTTACGAAGACTTTGACCTGGAATACAAGGGCGGATCCATCTATCCATATCACAATCACTATCCCCATCTTCGCCAATAGCATTGACTCTGTCAAAGAACACACCAGCACTGGTGAAAAGAACTGGACCACAAAACTTGGGAGGCTCTTCAGGATGCTTGGGTGGCTTATATTCTAGTCCATGAGTATTCCGCTTTTCCTGGACATCAATAATCTGGCCCTACCTTTGTGAACCGCCGGCTTCAACCACGGCCCGTGCATCCCTGAAGGAGGACATAGAAATTTCCGGCTGATCTACCACCGCAGGCTGCTCTACCACTTCAGGCTGGCTCCCTCCCTTGAGAGATTCCTCAGGGATCTTCACTGCCTCAAAATCCTGACATAAAGTTTCATGTATTTCGCCATCTACCTCCACATACTTGAAAGTAGATAGCTGGCTTATCATGATATCCTCTTCTCCAGAAACTGTCACCACATGTCCGTCTACCATGTACTTTAACTTCTGATGCAATGTAGACGTCATTGCCCCAGCACTGTGAATCCATGGATGACCCAGTAGACAGCTGTAAGCAGGTTGGATGTCCATGATATAGAAGGTAGCATCGAAAACCTCTGGCCCAACCTTAATTGGTAGTACAATCTCTCCGAAAAAAAATCTCTTCGAGCCGTCGAAAGCGCGCACCACCAAATCACTTGGTGTGCATATCAACCCACGAGTGTCTAGCTTCATTAAGGCTTTCTTAGGCAGAACATTCAAAGAGGATCCAGTATCCACAAGCACATGAGATATCAACGATCCACGACACTCGACAGAAATATGCAAGGCATTATTATGGTTTCTCCCAGCTGGAGTTAAATCAACATCAGTAAAACCCAGACCGTTCCCTGCATTTACATGGGCCACTACCCCTTCCAACTTATTAACAGAGATCTCCTGGGGTACGTAAGCAGCATTCATTACTTTCAGCAATGCGTTTCGGTGAGCCTCAGAACACAATAACAGGGACAGGATAGAAATCTTGGATGGAGTCTGATGCAATTGATTAACAATTTTATAATCACTTTTCTAAATCAGTCTCATAAACTCTTCTACATTCTCTGAAAAAGAATTATCAACCGGTCTTGTCATGGAATCATTCACTACTGGCGCTTGCATAGAATTATCTACAACCTGCTTTCCTTTGTCTTGTCTAGAACTACCAGCTTGATCATCTGAAGGGATAAAGACTCTACCACTTCTCATGATATCCCTTGCTTCATCATCATTCTCAACACGAGAGTTCACCACAGAAGTTCCCACCAGCTCTTGTTTATGTCCATTAACGAATACTTCGGCTCCATAGTTCCAAGGAATGGCCTTGGCACTCTCAAACGGAACGGGTCCGGGAGCTGTAATAATAACCGGTGCTGGCCTTACCGGCCCTGAAATAGTGATTGTTTTGAAAGGGATAGTAATGGTAGCAACCTCATTTTTTCTGCTAACGACTTTTTTCTGTTGGTCACACCGGTCAAACTGCAATCGACCTTCATCTATCAGCTTTTGAATTCCTGATTTCAACAAACCACACCCATTCATTTGCGACATACAATCTAAATAACTCTCATCATATTCGGGGGACACCCCACCCCTCAATAACCTCTCCTTTACCACCATCAAAGGAGTCTTTAATTCATTAACATCCATAACCAAATTCAAAGATTCATTCTCCTCTAACACAGCATTAACCCTCGGGCCACCATGGTTCGGCATTGGGTTTTGGACGACATTTGGCACATCATTTGAAAAGTTTATGGCATTTGAATCCACCAAGTCTTGGACTATATGCTTAAAAGCTTTGCAGTCCTCAATATAGTGTCCGGGTGCCCCAGAATGAAAGTCACAATGGGCGTTAGGATTATAACCCGGAGGTGGATTACCGGTGGGGGGAGCTAGAGTCCTCTTCTGGATTAACTGCAACTGTAGCAAATGCTGAAACAACTATGAATACGGTAGAGGTGGAGTATCAAAATGTCGGTTCTGTTTAGGCCTTGGTTGATATTGGCGTGGAGCCTGATTTTACTGCTGCTGAGGTGGAAGCACTGCAGGAATTGTCACTGAAGCTACCTGCTGGTTATAACTCTGATGCTGCTTTCCTTTACCTCGGTAAGACGACACAAATTTTTTTTCCTCCTTCTTCTTATAATTCACATAGGGTTTCTTCACTTTACCAGAAGATGACCCATCACTACCTGCAACCTTCCCCGCTTTGATTCAACTCTCTAACATTTCCCCGACCATGATTAAGTCAGCAAACTTGCCTGACGCGCAAGGTAACAGTTTCTCATAATAACGTCCCGGCAAAGTATCCATAAACAAATTCAGCATCTCCTTTTCCAACATGGGCGGCTGTACCCTTGCCGCTAGTTCACGCCATCTCTGCGTATATTCTTTGAAGCTTTCATTATTCTTTTGAGACATATTCTGTAACTGGGTCCTGTTGGGAGCCATATCAGTATTATATTGGTAGTGGTTGATAAAGGCCTCCACCAGCTCCCTCCAATTACGGACATGGCATCTCTCCAATTGCATATACCATTCTAAGGATGCCCCAGACAGGCTTTCCTGAAAGAAATGCATCAGTAATTTCTCATCTTTAGAGTACGCGGCCATCTTCCTCGCGTATGCCCTGACATGCATCTTGGGACAAGTGGTACCATTGTATTTCTCAAAAGTGGGTACCTGGAATTTATACGGAATTACAACACCAGGAACCAGCCCCAAATCCTCCAGATCCATACCTACAAAATTTTGATTCACTACACCCCTTAGTTGTTCTTTAATCAGTCTAAACCTCTTATCATTATCCACCTGAGGAGTAGCATCAACACCTTGCATAGAAAAAATGTCGTCCTATTGGTCATCATAACGACGGCCATGAATAGCGCAAACGCTATTTCCTCCTCCAACAACAGAGGGAATCACCACATTCTCTCCTCCTCCTGGAGGTATCACATCACCAGGAATGGGGATCTCTACGCCCACAGGACCTCCCTGAGCACCATTATCAACAACGCCATTATGGACTCTGCCATGAAGAACCCCATTTTCATGCACTCTTGCCACTAAGGGTTGGACCAGAGTCCTCAGTTGCTCTTGCCCTTGGGCAACACCTTGCATCAATTCCATGAACTGGCCTATGCGAGCTTGCATGGCGGCCATCTCTGCTTGCATTTTCTCCATAATCCTCCTCTGATTTGATCTAGTAGAATACCGGTGAATTGGCTGGTTATCAATCCTGCCTGCAACCAAATAAAGGTTAGAAAAACCCGGGACGAGAACCTGCTATGCAAAAAAAAATGAATATGATTATGCATATGCAAATGAACATGCTTGAATCTAGTTTAAAGACAAGATAGGAATGAAACTTCTGCTCGTATATCAGAGAAAATCACTGTCAGAGATTACAACCCAAGATAACATAATAAGCCTGAAGCAAAATAAACAAAAATCCCAGCCAACAATTCTGGTGGTGACCCAAAATACAAAGAAAAAACAAACTACGGTGTATCACCCATGTGCGAGTTCTCTTCAACCATCATGATCTTGCACCCTTTGATGACCACTGCCTGAGCTAGAGCCTTCACCCCTAGACCTCTTCACCTCAGCTCGTATCTTCAGCTCTTCTATGGTTGCTATGGCCTCATTCAGTCATTCCTCAACTGCGTGTCTCTGGAATGTCCCTGATAAGATCTCCTCATTTTTCTTCTTGAGCTTCGTCTTCAAACTCTCGATCTGATCCAGGAACTTATCTTTTTTCTATTTGTTGGCAGTTATTATAGTATCTCGGTAAGCGTTGAACTTGTGAATTTTTGACCAAGCCTTGGCTAGGTCTTCCTTCTTGGATTTGAGAATCCTGTTAACACCTTTTAGAGCTTGCCCTACCTTTTATCTGTCTGTGACCTCTTCAGCTAGCTCTTTTTCTTTCTTAGCGAGAAGCTCTGTCTTCAGCTTGGCGACATGAACAGCTTCACCTCGTTCATGTTTCAACTAATAAATTTCTTTGTGTAGCTCGTTGTTCTCCTCTCGTAGCTTCTCTTTTTCAGCCCACAGTTTATTATACTCCTTTATCTTCACCGTGGTTGGTGGCTCAATCAACAGAGGGTACAAAGGCGGCTCTATTGGGAAAGGAAGAAGCTCATATTCTGCCCTTTTCCAGACCCACTCCACATACGGAGAGAAAACTTGGTTGTTACACTTCCCAAAGAAAGTCTTTCCTCTCTTAAAAACTTGCTTCCAAGCGTTCACGACTTTCCTTACCATCTCTTGGTCTGCAGTGCCATTGAAAAACAATGATTCTCTGATATCTTGTTCCTCAGGGGGAGTCTTCAATGTATACCCAAATTTTCTGATAGCAAGGGAAGGGTTATAATTAATTCCGCCTTTCGTCCCTATTAAGGGTACATTTGGGAATCCGCCGCAGTTGAAAATGAGCTCAATCCCTAGCAAACTGTGATTAAACCAAACGATGTTGTCAGCGGTCAATCCCATCAACCTTTTAGACCACTTCATTGAATCCCTTGCATCAACAAAAGCCCCAGCTTTAGGGAGATGACTAAAAAACCATGTAGATAGGAGCGGCGCGCAGCAACTTACAGTCCTTCCTCGTCTCTTTTCATTCTTGTAGTGGACTGAATGATACACGTCACCAAGAAGGGTAGGCACGGGGTTTCTCAAGATGAAAATCTGAATTGCATGCATGTCAACAAACTCCGGGATGTTGGGGAATAGGACAATCCCATAAATGCAAAGAGCTAAAATAGCATTGAAAGCAGACCAATTTCTCTCCTTAGCATATGAGCTGGCTTGGTCAAACAGAAACTTCAAAGGGAGGCCTTTAAACCCTTGCTTGTCAATAACATTGTTACTCAGAATGGATTCCCCCATGTGAATACCAACCGCCATCTCTTCCAGTCCTGGATGTTCTTCAGAGAAGAAAGGTATCCTCGGCTCGACATAGATTCCCAAAATAAATGAGAACTCCTCTAAGGTTGGAGCCAATACATAATCCGGAAAAGTGAAACAACGCAAAGGAGGGTCATAGAATTGAAGGAGCGTGTGAATGGCATCGTGCTCTTCTTGTGAAATATTTCAGACAACCTTCAATATCTTCCTATATTCCTCCTTGAACTTGGCGTGGATCTCAGGATCAGTCATACTAATCAACTTGGGAATCAACTTCAGAGTCAGATCTGGGAACGTGTAAGCTACATTCTTCTTCCTCTGAGCTTCTATGACGAGGACACCTCAACAACCGGAATCAAGGGTAAGATGCAAGTCCTGAAAAAATGTCAAACATGTTAGAATGCAAGAAATGATGCAAATGCAAACATGGGATCAAGGTATCACTGCTCTGGACATGTGCTGTGCTGTTAACTGAACAAGAACCACAAACCAGAAAACCAGAATTCCAGAACATCGGACCACTGAGATAACCAAAAAACCAGGTAAATAACTATGCACTGTCGAGAAGTCCAGAAAACCGGGTAGGTTGAAGGTTTCGGTTACCTGCAGACCTGTAAATACCCGCCCATCTCACATGTGGGTACTAGAAAACCAAGGATCCTCAATATCACGGGCTCTCAAGTCGAGAAATGATGATACGTTCACCATTTCTGGTTTGGCGTCATCATCAATCGAGGAGGCCTCAACTGATTCCCCTAAAAAATAAGGTCATCCTATGCAAGTTCCAAGCATTGGTTCCTCGGATCGACAAGTGTAATGGGTTTGCCATTTCTGGTCTGCCATTATCACATGTCGGGAGGAGAGGCGTTGCTGAGTCCTCAGAGAAACGGTCGCCAGAGTCGACAGCTCTCTAGATCAACATTCTGAAATGCGCAAGACACGCACGTCATAATATCTCCTAAGATAGCCTCGTCTGGATGTGAATTTCGTGAACACCAAATGCACCAAGACGGCGCGTAGGTCCCACTACTTTCCACTCTAGTCCTAAGTGTATGCTCAAGCCTGTGTATTGGCCTTATCTCTCAAACAATCCCAACCTGCCAAACAGAAAACCAGCACAACATAGTACAATCCAGAAATAATGAAATGCAATGCAATAAATACGGTAAATACAGTGAAATAGTAAAATAGTAATACAGTAAAATAAAGCACACCAGTAAACACCCAATGAAAATAAACAAACAAGCGCTAGGATTGACTCGCAAGAGGGGATGGACCAGCAAGAGGTCAACCTGTCCCCAGCAGAGTCGCCAGCTGTCGCTCCCGAGGATTTGCATCCATGGTACAAACGCGAAAGTGGCGTGGAAAACAGAGTCGCCAGCAATGTGTATCTATCCCAAGAGAGGGAAAGGAAACACTGCGTAAACCTAAACGAAGGAAAAGAGCATGGTCTCGCGACTAAGAGAAACGGGTAAGGGAGTCGGTTACGCGAAGGGAAGGTATTAGCACCCCCACGCGTCCATCGTACTCGATGGGATCCACGCTTGTTGTCTCGATCAAAGGGTGTCGTCGTCTGGAGCTCCACTGCTACTGGAAAGGAAAAGGAACGGGAACGGAGAAGAGCAAAGAAACGAAGAAGAAAAGAAGAAGAAGTGACTTGATAGGACATCGCTCGTCCTATGCCTATGTATTCCCTCGTGCAATGGGAAAGTCAGAGTCAACGTAGTTCGGACACGAACTAAGGGGGGAGGTTGCTCGCCAAGACATCGCCAATTGTGCCTACGTATCCTCAATTGGACGAGAAAGAGGAAATCAGAGCAGTCGTAGTTCGACCTAACAAGGTCAGTTAGTGTTTTTTTATGAGCGACGCTAGATTCGCTTCCGGCAGTTAGGGTCGATGCCTGTTTGCGATGAGACGGAAGTAACGTGCCCTTTTTGAAAATGATTTGAACTTAACAATCCTGAAGGATAAAAAGATTTGAGTTTGTTTTGTGTTTTTTAGACAGAAGTGGATTGAAGTTAGTTCGTAACTTGCATTGCACCGAAGTCTATGAGGTAGGAACGAATGTTTAGCAAATCGTTCCAAGATGGAACGTCCACCAAACACTCTAGAAAAATGAGAGGAAACCCCTCATTCCTCACTTCCCACATGCAAGGCTCATGCGCAATACACGTTAATTTTATTAAGTGTTTTAGAAGTGTTATGAGATGAGAAGAGAAGACTCAAAGGAAAAGAAAACACTAAGGGGAATTCTATCCTAATGTTGTCATGCAAATGTGGCCTTATGTTGAGTTTGAAAAGGGAAACATCTACCTAAGTTAGCATGTAAAAGAAAGCCTAATGCTAATCCTACTCCAAGCTTAATCAAAAATTAAGTTGGACTAGGTAGCTCTAAGGGAGTGAATCCAAGACTTAAACAAGTCTTGAGACTCATGGGAAAAGAAGGAGTGAAAGAGATGGTGAAGAAAAGATGAGTTAAAACAAACAAACAATAGCTACAATAGCGCCTCTGCACCTGCACAGCAGTAAAAAACAACACACAACCAAGACAGCTTTCAACAGCACACATATTCAGCACAAAATAGGTGTAAAAGGCAGCCGGCAACAAGTGTAAACAATAGACAGCACATGCACAAGTTTAGAACAACATTTGTAAAAAACAAGGCAGCATACATCCAAACAAGAAATGATTGCAAATGAACATGCATAGCAAGGCAAACCAAGCTTAGAGGTTGCAAACATCAAGGATGAACAAACATGATCATGTTAACAACTCAAGAACAAGCATACTCAACAACATTGCACAATTTAAACATTGAACAAAACAATCATGCGCAAGCAACCATAGAGACAAACAACAATCATGCATCATATGTCTAGCAAGTTGAATCATCAATCAAGAATTAACATGCTCCGAATGTGTGTCCAACGTGTTCATCGCATCAAGAATGCAACAACGCAAACATGTTCATAAACGAATGAAAACCACAAAATCGCGTGTCGGGAAATTGTGTTCATGCAATAGTGTGAGGTGCAACAGCTCAAGAATGATCCACAAATCATCAACATATCAATCCATAAAGTTTAGACAAGAAAAGGATCTCAAACAACCAAGAAAATGCAAGGAAATCAAGTTCTGCTTAAGTGGAAACCGGTTACAGCATAACTGCTAACCGGTTACACAGTTCAAAATTGTACAAATTACGCTGAAAATACATAATGTAACCGGTTACAACATAACTGCTAACCGGTTACTCTGGGACAGTGGTAAAAAATTCAGTTTCAAAAGCACTTTTCAGCAGCAAATCACTTATGTAATCATGTTCAATGATCATGGAATCAACAATGCACGAAAATCAAGTTCAGAAACAGCATTCAAACATCATTTATATCCAATAATCATCAACATCCACAATTAAATTCACACAAATGAATCAAAACACACCAAAAATCATGGATCTACATTGTGAAAGTTGCAATTAAGCTAAAATGAGTATGGATATAAAATTAACCAACCTACAAAGCTGAGATTTGCTTTGGTGAGTGTTGTAAACAGAATTTGATGAATCCAAGTAGAGAAATCCAAGATCCACAGGCTCCTTGCACTCAAAAGTTGAAGATCCAAGCAATAAGCAACCAAAACTCCAAAATCACTTCCAAAAATTACTTCTGAAAATTCAGAACTAGATCCAAACGAAAATCTAAGTTGAAAAGCAGAAATGTAGTGATGATGAGAGGCTTTAGCTTAAGAATTAACAAGTTCCAATGAAGAACTTGTTAATCTTTGAAAAAGAGCTTTAAGTGTGGTTGAAAATGGAGGTTGAGAGTGAAAAAGTGAGAGAGAATTGAGAGCAAAATTCTGAAAAATGAGAGTAAAAAATGATCTAGGGTGGAGAGGTTTGGAATGAATTGGTTTAAATAACCCCTAGGTTAGGAGTTAAGTTTGGGTTTGGAGTGAGGTTATATGGGTGGAAATTGGGGTGAAAAATGAATTAGGAAAAGAAAATGAGGAATTTGAGTAGAAGAATGATGGAGAGAATTTGAATTTTGGGTGGAAAATGATGAAATGGGATCAATTCTAGATCCTTCCCATACATGCACAAGCCAAGCACATGATCACTAATGATGCAAACTTAATATTTTTCAAACTGCGCCCAGGGTAACCGGTTACAGCATAACTGCTAACCGGTTACACAGTTCAAAAAAACCTTGAGAATATGCTGAAAATGAATGAGTAACCGGTTAGCACATATGCTGTAACCGATTACACAGTTCAAATTTTGAATTTTGGCGCCTTTTGGAGGAAAACTTGGAAAAGTGACTTCTGATAGCTATGTTGAACCCGTTAAACCTCTGAAACTCAAAACTTGATATTGCTACTGAGTAACACCTGAAAAGAACACAAATTCCTGCTGACACCTCAGAATATCCTACTGAATTAATAATGCCTGATACCAGATCGCTTGATCAGAAAATGACTATTGAAGCTTATGATTATCAAAACGCCTAATGAGTAAAATAAAAGCTCCAAAAGACCTTGAAAACCATCTGCTTGACCCTGAATACTGCTGAAAATAATGCCGGAGCTGATAACGCCATGAGCTGCTGGAAAATACCTTGATCCCATGCCTAAAAGAAACATGCAAAATACAGAAATGACGATGCAAATGAAATGAAGCATAAGCCATAAAGGTTGGCAACGCTAGGGAAAATTTTGAGGTGTTACACAAACTCCTTCAAGAATCTCTGTGTTGTCTCTCTTGTTCAGTTCCGAAGCTCACCGGGAAGCCCTACAGAAAGTCTTAGAGCAAGCCTTTGTGGAACAAGATGTGACAATAAGACAATTTAGCAGCATCATCTCCAACATCACTTCCTGCAACAACTTAGGATTTAGTGATGAAGATTTGGCAGAAGAAGGCAAAAATCACAATATGGCACTTAACATTTCAATCAACGGCCAGAACGATGCGTTAGCCAGCGTACTGGTAGATACCGGATCAGCTCTGAATGTTATGCCAAAATATACTTTAATGTGACTAGCATTTCAAGGATCTCTGATGAGAGGCAGTGAAGTCATCGTCAAAGCATTTGACGGATCCCGAAAAATAGTTATCAGCGAAGTCGATCTTCCCATAACTCTCGGTCCTCACACTTTCCAAGTCACTTTCCAGGTCATGGACATCCGAGCAGCATACAACTATTTATTATGAAGACCTTGGATACACGAGGCTGGGGTAGTCACTTCAACACTTCACCAGAAACTGAAGTTCGTCAAGAACGACCAACTAGTCACAGTCTGTGGGGAGCAACCCCTAATCGTGAGCAACTTATCATCATCATCCTATTTAGAACCCAAGGAGGTTATTGGAACTCAGTTCCAAGCACTTTCGGTGAGCAATGAGAATCGACCAGAGAAAGGAACATCGATTTCCTCATACAAAGATGCTCTTGAAGCGATCAAGAGTAACAATGCAAAAGGATGGGGACAGTTCGTCATGCCTACTGATAACAAGACAAAGAAAGGTCTTGGTTTCTCTTTGACCTGTACCCAGACTACTACTGACGATAAAAGTTTTCATCCCATTCAGGACTTCTTCCACAGTGGAGGCTTCCTTCATCCAGTGTCTCAAGAAGTACATACCATCAATGCGGGTGATTCCTCTGATGCAGATGAAGAATGGAAGTCATATCTCAACGAGGATGGTTATATGGCTCAGGACGAAACGCCTACGCCATTTTTCTATCCCGCGTAAAGTGTGAGATATATACCTAGATCAGACGTCAAGATGATGTACGGAGATTGTGATCCGAAAGGATGTCGTGCTCCACCAAACTCATTAGAGGAGGACACTCTGATAAAAGACAACCTCGACTATGACTATTATGACCCAATGGATGGTCTGCCTATCTAGCAGTCGTACCCAGGAGACTTAGGGCAAAAGAGTCAGCCAAACGATGCATATCAACCGAGCATCATTGAAAAGAATACATGCGTCCCCACCACTTCATGGGATCATTACTCAGGACATTCATAAGATATCCCGTACAATGATGAATCTGCAAAGATTGCAGGACTAGAGTTCATCAACTATGCTTTTCCTGAGGTCAACGTCATCGAGAAGGATGACTCCTCCAGTTCCACTGAGGTATGGGATACCTTAGGACAACCGAGTGGCAAGTATGACTTCTTGGTCAAGTACACTGCTCCTAAAAGCTCTCGAATCAGGCTCGAAGACATCCAGCCAACTGGATGGGGAGATCTCCCTAAGAGTGAAAACCCTGTGCAAGATACAACAGAAGAGTTCGTCTACGACAACTCTGCTTGGGAGGAAGACTCCAGCGATCCTGCTCCGCCAGAAATCAGCGTCATATCTGAGGACAAACCAAGAAAGAAGGTAATAGACTTTGTGATTCACCGAGGAGTTTGCCACCAATGGGTTGTTGTCAACGTCCTGAAAGTCGTCCATAAGTCTAAGTAATTGCCATCTTTGTTTTAACCTTTCACCCTGCCCAGGTGAAACAGATGTTTTGATAGGGCTCACTTTCTGTAAATGTCCCTCTTCGCTTCGCCCAAAGCGACAGAGTTTTGTTTTATAGGGCTGTAGTTTCAAGAATCGACAAGATCATAAATAATAAACGTCAATCTGTAATTTTCGCATTTATTGCTGTTTTCACTTTTCGCTTTTTTAGAAAATGGTAATCCTAAAAACGACTCAAAATAATAAAAACAAGCATTTTTCAGAGAATACACTACACACACTCTTGCATTTCTCTCCATCTCTTCTAAAAAAAAATCATCACGTCATGCAGATTGCTTGTGTTAAACCCCATTAAAACATACGATCCAATGCCTTATCCCAACTTTGAATTCCCGGTATTTAAGGCTGAAGAAGAAGAAGACGAAGAAATTCCGAAAGAGATCTCCCGAGTACTCAGACAAGAGGAAAGATCCATTGAACCTCACAAGGAGCCGTTGGAAACAGTCAACTTGGGTTCTGAACAAGAGAGTAAAGAAGTCAAGATTGGGGCACTACTCAGTCCGATTGTAAAGAAGGCTTGATAGAACTTCTCAAAGAGTTTCCCGATGTATTTGCTTGGTCCTATCAGGACATGCCAGGGTTGGACACCAGCATCGTGGAACATCATCTACCGTTAAGATCATAATGTCCACCAGTAAAACAAAGACTAAGACGGACTCATCCAGACATGGCCATCAAAATCAAAGAGGAAGTGCAGAAATAGATTGACGCGGGTTTCCTCACCATGTCAGAATATCCTCAATGGTTAGCCAACATAGTGGCAGTTCCGAAAAAGGACGGAAAAGTTAGAAAGTCCGTGGACTACAGGGATCTGAACAAGGCCAGACCAAAGGATAACTTCCCCCTACTACACATAGACATGCTGGTAGACAGTACAACAAAGTTTAAAGTATTCTCCTTCATGGATGGATTCTCGGGCTGTAATCAGATAAAAATGGCGTCAGAAGACATGGAGAAAACTTCGTTCATTACCCCATGGGGCACCTTTTGTTACAAGGTAATGTCGTTCGGTTTGAAGAACGCCGGGGAAACCTACCAAAGGGCTATGACTACTCTGTTCCACGACATGAAGAACAAAGAAATTGAAGTGTATGTCGATGATATGATTGCCAAATCTAAGACAGAAGAGCAACATGTGACCCACGTGTCAAAACTATTAGAGCGTCTGAGAAAGTACAAACTCCGCTTGAATCCCAACAAGTTCATGTTCGGTGTCCGCTCAGGAAAACTGCTAGGGTTCATCGTTAGCCAAAAAGGAATTAAGGTTGATCCTGACAAGGTCAAGGCTATTCAAGAAATGCCTTCTCGAAAGACAGAAAAACAAGTCAGAGGATTCCTGGGACGTTTGAATTACATTTCCAGATTCATATTCCTCATGACCGCGACATGCACGCCAATCTTCTAATTACTCAAAAAGAATCAGGACTGTATATGGACAGAAGACTGCCAGAAAGCCTTCGACAGTATCAAGGAATACTTGTTGAACCCACCGATTCTATCACCTCCAGTGGAGGGAAGACCGCTGATCATCTATTTAACAGTCTTAGAAGACTCAATGGGCTGTGTACTTGGTCAACAGGATTAAACAAAAAGAAAAGAGTCTGCCATTTACTACTTGAGCAAGAAGTTTATAGACTGTGAAACTCGATATACTATGCTTGAAAACTTGCTGTACTTTGGCTTGGGCAGCCAAACGTCTTCGCCAGTACATGATTTGTCACACTACTTGGGTAATCTCTGAAATGGATTCGATCAAGTACGTCTTTGAAAAGCCTGCTCTCACAGGAAGGATCGCCCGTTGGCAGATGTTGTTATCAGAATACGACATTGAGTACCATGCTCAAAAAGCCGTAAAAGGGAGTATTTTAGCTGATCATTTGGCTCATCAACCGATTGACGATCAAGAATCAGTCAGATTTGACTTCCCAGACGAAGATGTCATGTATTTAAAAACGAAAGATTAGGATGAACCGCTACCTAGTGAAGGGCCAGAACCAGGTTCCCAATGAGGACTGATCTTTGATGGAGCTGTCAATCATTATGGAAACAGAATTGGGGCAATCATCATAACACCTCAAAGTACCCACATTCCTTTCACTGCCAGACCAACTTTCAAATGTACAAATAACGAGGCCGAATACGAAGTTTGCATCATGGGCCTAAAAGAAGCGATTGACTTGAGAATTAAGAATTTGAATATGTATGGAGACTCAGCCCTGGTTATCAATCAGATTAAAGGAGTTTGGAACACACACCAATCAGGACTGATTCCTTACAAAGACTACGCGAGAAGGTTGTTACCATTCTTCAATAGAATCGAATTTCATTACATCCCTCGTGAAGAGAATCACATGGCTGATGCATTAGCCACTCTCTCTTTCATGATTAGTGTAGGTCATGGAACGATATACCTAAGATTGACATAATGCTCCTAGAACGGCCCGTTTACATCTTCGCGATCGAAGCAATCATAGAAGACAAACCGTGGTATCACGATATCAAATGCTTCCTTCAGAAACAAGAGTACCCACCTGGGGCATCTAGAAAAGACAGAAAGACCCTCAAAAGATTGGCAGGCAGTTTCTTCCTAAGCGGTGATACACTTTATAAGATAAACTTTGACATGGTCTTGCTCTGATGTATAGACATACCAGAAGCAAACATGCTGATAAAAGAAATTCACGAAGGATCCTTTGGCACTCATGGCAACGGACACACAATGGCGAGAAAAATTCTAAGAGCAGGGTACTATTAGTTTTCAATGGAATCTGATTGCTACAAGTACATGAGGAAGTGTCACAAGTGTCAAATATACGCTGAAAAAATCCATGTACCTCCAACACATCTCAAAGTTCTTTCTTCCCCATAGCCTTTTTCTATATGGGGAATCGACATGATTGGCATGATCGAACCCAAAGCTTCAAACGAACATCAGTTCATCCTGGTAGCCATTGACTACTTCACCAAGTGGGTCGAAGCAGTGTCATACGCCAATGTGTCCCGACAAGTGGTGGTCTGATTTATCAAGAACAAACTCATATGCTGTTATGGTGTTCCAAGCTAGATCATTACTGACAAGATTGAACACCATAACTCATCTCCCTACCGGCCTAAGATGAACGGCGCGGTAGAAGCAGCTAACAAGAACATTAAGAAGATTGTTCAAAAGATGGTTGTAACCTACAAAGACTGGCATGAGATGCTCCCATTTGCTCTTCACGGTTATCGCACATCTGTTCGCACTTCAATAGGGGCAACCCATTTCTCTCTAGTATATGGCATGGAAGCAGTGCTCCCCATAGAAGTAGAGATACCATCGATCAGGGTATTGATGGAAGCTAAGCTAACAGAGGCTGAATGGTGTCAAAGTAGACACACGAATTAAATCTGATCGAAGAAAAGCAAATAATGGTACTATACCACGGCCAGTTATATCAGCAAAGAATGAAGAAAGCGTTTGACAAAAAGGTCCGACCTCGTGTCTTCCAAAAAGGAGACCTTGTGCTCAAGAAGATACAATCATTTCTCAATGAATCTTGGGGCAAATGGACTCCAAACTATGACGGTCCCTATGTGGTCAAGAAATCCTTCTTAGGCGGCGCCTTGAGACTTGAAACCATGGATGGAGAAGAATTTTCCTACCCCACGAATGTTGATGTAGTCAAGAAATACTTCGCCTAAAAAAAAGACTCGGTGGATTGAAAACCTGAAAGGTCGGTCCAGACAAAAATTAGAGACACAATCGAAAATCATCCCGATGGATTGGAAATCTCAAAGTACAATCCAGGCAAAAATTAGGGATTAATGGCAAGTAACTACGTCTGATCAGGTTAAATCCCCAGTTGTAATGCCATCCATATAGAAGACTCCAATCAAGGTCATCTTTGACAGAAGCTCAGGATGTCCTGAATTCAAAGTTGGTAGAAGGATTACGGTTGTTATGTTTTAATGTAGCCCCTTTTCCCTTAAAATTACCATTTTCTAACTTCGTAAATACTCTATGGGATCACGCGTTTGGCTGATTTCCATCCTATTAATAAAATTTGAGCCCATGTGCTTTTATTTGCAAGTATTATTTGTTTTAGCTTTACAGAATGTTATTTTTAATATGATCAACAATTCTTGAAATAAAACAAAAATGAATTTACTTGTCAAAAATTTTTCTGCTTTTAAAATAAAGATGGCATTTCCTTTTGACTTTGGACATCGAAAGAACATCGATCACTTCTCCAGAGACGATTGAACCTCAAAGTGCAGAATTAATGTACTCCTACTAAACCAGTACACCTGAATGGAGGATCAACTGTGTCAGGAACCATGTTTTATCTAACATCCCAGGCAGAGTACGTATCTCTTAAGACCAATTGAACAAATTCTTTCTCCCCACAGGGACCGTCTCTCCTATGCAAGGCGGGATTGCTGCCTTGGAACAATGATACTTTTCATTCCCCGCAGTGGCCGAGTATCCAGTCGTGTTCATCCATTAGTCGGTATGTTGCGTCAGTTTTGTCAGCATAAACATACATACATCATACATTATTGATTCACATTCATATTCATATTGCATCACTATCACTCTGGTCAGTCTAATCTCCCAGTGATAAAGTCCTCTCAATTGAGTTGTCAGTCCTTTCCTCATCAGGAAATGTTTTGTCTGAACAATTTCTCCCCAGTTTATTTCTGGATTGGAGCCGGTCCTCGACCACTTTGATAACTTGAGCCTCTGAAAGGCAAGAAAACCTTCAGAACATCACTCTTCACCATTGAAGATGATATCTTCGCTTTCCCGGATTAAGGAAAATCCCCAGAGAAAGCCTCACAATTAAAGACTCTCAGCAACACATTGTTTTTTCTCTCCAGAAAGTCAATATTGATGAAGTCATCAGCGCCTTAAATTGGATTACATCGCATGGCATTTCTCCGAGAAGATCTCGAAGAAAAGTATGATGTAATATCCCCAAGCAGGAAACAGCCTCTCAAGAGACTAATTTTCCCCAGTAGAGTCAACAAATGGCGTCTCTAACAGAGAAGTTTGAACACCTCTACAACTCATACGAATGGGTTTCCCAGTAAGTCTGACATCAAAACTTTTCCCCATCAAACGACATCTCCCCATGAAATTTCGGCGAGAAGTTTGAGGAAAACCGCTACACATAGAGTCCCTGGTCAAGAAAGGAACCTGACGAAAAAAAACTGATACCAGTTCCTTGGATGAAGACCAGGATGGAGGGGAAGTTTATTGACAAAAGAAACTAAGACCAGTTTCTTAGCTGAAGACCAGGATTGAGGGGAAGTTTATTGACAAAAGAAACTAAGACCTGTTCCTTGGCTGGAAACTAGGATTGAGTGGAAGTTTATATCAGAAAACTGAGACTAGTTCCTTGGCTGAAGACCAAGAGCAAGGGGAATTTTATCGACAAAAGAAACTGAGACCAGTTCCTTGGCTGAAAACCAAGACCGAGGGGAAGTCTTTACCTTTTTCTAAAGCATCATTGCTTAGCAAGAGAAGATGGATGAACAAACTGCCATTCATAACCACAATCAAAATTTAGGGTATTCCGATATTTAATCCTCTTGCACCCCGAATGCCCGAATACATTCGCCATTCACACCTTCGGGTTTAAGAAGATTAAATAGGGGCATCTGTCATACCCCAAATTTTGACCACCAAGATTTCCAATCATTGTGCAAATCATCATCACAATATGGATGTACCTTCATGCCTCATCAATCTCCTCAAAGATGGTTGAGCATTCACCATAATCAAGAATTAGGGTTTTAAGCCCTCTCAGAGCACTTAGACAGAGGATCAATCAAGAAATGACATGATCCTCAACTTGTATAACCTCTCAAACATCTATAAAGGATCAAGAGGACTCCCACATCAAGAATCAAGCACAAGGTTGCAACATTCCAAGTGGATTAAGCCTCAAGATCGCCAGTGTCACCAAATTAGGTTTTGGTTGACTAAGGCCTCCAGATAAAAATTTTCATCTGGGCATGAGCCAATGCTTCAAAAAATAACCCAAGATACTCTAAGGGACCTCATGGACCCAATCATCAGGTCAATTTAACCTTAGGGGATGCATTTACCAAAAATCATGGATTAAGGTTTCTTGACCTAACTCGCCCTAAGTTGACTTTTGATACAAAACATGAGCCAAGACCTCAAGACATGATTTGAGGGCCTCTAATATACTAAATTGATCCATTTTCAATAATGAATTGATCCAAGAAGCTTGATTCACAAGTTTCAATTTCATCTGGACCACAATTAGGGTTTTGAAGTGAAAAGTCAAATGTACCTTTGACTGTTGACCAAGACATGCTCCCAAACTTTAGGACATGATTCAATACACCCTATATCACCTATGGAGTCCATCCATTAGGTTTGATTTAGGTCAAGGATTTGATTTCACAAAGGATCACACAGTTTGGATTTCATCCGATAAAAAGTCAACTGTGCACAAAAATCAAGTTTGACTTTTTGGAATTTTTCACAAATATGATTCCCCTAAGTCAAAAATAATGTTAATGTGCGGTATTGATCATCATTCATCAAGAAAAATCAAGAAAAGTGAGGTTTCTTGCAAAAGGGGCAACCTTGAGATCCAACTTCCAAGGATCATAAATTGAGATCCAAGCAACCATTTTGGGTGATCCAAAGCTGGATTTGTAGGTCTTGCTACACTCTACAAAAGCTTCAACTACCTCAGACTCCAATTCCTTATGGATTTTGAGTTATGGATTGATCAAAATCACAAAAACATGAAAATGGCACTTTTTCCAACACTTAGTGAAAATCTGCCTAAGTTACCAGCCTTGAACATCAATGTTCATGAGGTTTTTTCAGTTGGATCCAAATAGTTTCAAAACAAACTATGATCACACATGTTTTGTATCATATGAGGGCTTTTTAAAAAGCACAAGAGCCTCCCATAACTCAACCTAAGCAGAGAGATATAGATCCCTCAAAATCACCATGTCCAATTGTCCTAGGCAAGGCAGATTTTGGCAGATTTTGTTGTTTTGCTCGAGTTGGAAAAATTGAGCAACTCCAAGCCCTGTCATCATTTTGGACACATCTGGGGATAAAATAAGAAGGTAATGATCTAATCCCCAAGCCTCCAAAGTCCAAGAATCTACATTAGCCATAATAAACCTAAAAAGGCTAAAAAGGTGCCAAGACTCCAATTTTGTTGTAATGCATTTAATGGATACACCAAGGTGGCATGGACTGACACATTCCTAACTAAATGAGTCAAGGATCCGCACTGAATCATAGGACCATAGATTTGTGCCCTAACCTCGAGTCAATGGCTAGAGGAGAGTTGAGATTCCTTTTGCTCAACATTGGCCAAAGGCCTGCTGCAGCTGCCATTCACTATTGCTTGCAAAACAAACTTGCTTTACTATAAATAGAGCTCATGTGTGCTCAGTTTGAGTACACCAAAGCACTACAACACTTGCTTTCCTCAAAATCCCTCTCTTTAAGCCAAAATGCCTTCTTTTGCAAGGTATCTCTGAGTTTTTGAGTTAGAGAGCAATTCCATTATAACTTATGATCCAAACACCTCTAATATGTTGTATATAAGCTATTCAAACACTCACTTGTGACCTCAAACACCAAAATCACAAAGTCCACTTCCAAAACCTCAAAATTGGACTTTTCTGCATTTTTCAAGCCATGTCTTGATTCAGTCACTTCCAAAACCAAACAAAGCCTCAAACACACTCCAAGTATCATCCTTGAACTGTCCCAAATGGTTCCCCTCATCTGGAACATCATTTGAGAGAGTTGCCATATTGGTCACTTTTGCCCCTTTTGCAAGAAAGTGCCACAACTTGTTCCTGAGGAATCCAGTTGGTTCTAACCATTATAAAAGCTTCTAAGGGATCAATTGAGAGTGTCCAAAGCATCAAATTACTTCGGGCACAAGACACTTGGCCGATAACACAAAAAGCTCCAAGAGGTAAGAGCATGACAACTTGATCTCTTTGAATTATGCATTGCTTTGAAGTCTACTAATCATAAACATCTCATACATGTTATCTATGTTGTGTTTGAACCAATTTGCAATGTAATTCTTGCCTGTACCATGTGTTAGCATAGAAAATGCAAATATTGGCCTATTTCAAAACAACTATCGGGTTTTTAAATAGGGACCTCATCTAAAAAAACCAAGACCACCATTGGATTCCTTGTGAAATTCTGGGTCAGATGCACCTAAATTTTGTCCCAATCCATGGAGAAATGAGAAAGTTAGAGGCTTCACGTAAATTGCCCAAAAGCTGGCCTTGCCTTGCCCAGGCCTAGAAACAAGGCATGCCTTGTGCATTTGTGGGGTGGTTTTGATACACGGATGTATCACCACCCCAGTGGTAGCGCCTATGTGTGTTTGGCTTGATGGTCGTGGGTTCAAACCCCACCCAAAAATGCTAAAATATTTTATTCCATGAAAATTTCACGAAAATATTATTTATTTCATATATTTGATATTTTTGTAAAGAATTATATTTTTATTTGTTTTTAAACATTAAAAATATTTCTTTCTCTTGGTTTTGCAAAATTCAAATGATTTTTTAATCATCCCATGAATGAAATATGATTTTCCAAATATAAATCCAAGATCACAACCTCTTTTTCACTTGTCTGATTATTTTAATTGAATTTTTTATTCAATTAAAATACATTTTAAAAACCAAAAATTAGGGTTTTGATCATCTCCCTAACAAATCTTTTCAAACACTTTTTGGGCCTCTAATAGAGTGTAAGACCCATTCCTTGCAAATAAAAACCTTTTTGGGCCTCAGTCATTGTATAAGTCCCACTGCGATTTCAAAATCTCGGCGCGGTCGTCGCCTTTAAAACGAAAATCCTATGGGCCTACCTTTGTGTCGTAAGTCCCATTTCTTTTCTTTTTTCAAACTTTTGGGCCTCTCTTTGAGTTGTAAGACCCATCCCTCTGTACAGAAAACTTTTTTGGGCCTCAATCATTGTGTAAGCCCCAGTACAGTTTACTAAACGACGGTATGATTACTATTTTTTCATCTGGGCCTCTCCTTGAGTATAAGCCCCAACAATCTTTTCAAAACAACTTCCGTTTTGATTTAGGTTCAAATAAACAGTTGTTATCAAAACTTTCTTTAATTTCTTGAACAACTAACCATACAGCTGTTACTATGGAAGTTTGCTCGCCTGTAAGTTTTTATCAGCTTTCATTTACTTGCTTTCATATATATATATATATATATATATATATATATATATATATATATATATATATATATATATATATGTATTATGGGAAGCTTGCTCACCTGTAAGTCCTTCTTTCATATCCTTTTAAATACTTGTCATATATCAACTGTATATATACTTGTATCTTCTTAGAGTTTTCCCCGGCAACTAGGTCTAGAACTAGGTAAAGGCAGTTGGTCACTCTTTAATGCAGTCAAAACTAGACCCCCATAGGAATTCCAGATACAGTCTTGCATTCTCTTTGGCTTAAACAATATGGAACAAAGAGAAAGGCTTTATTCTTGGTGAAACCTCTCTTGAATTTCTTCAAACCCTAGAACTGTTCACTAAAGAAAAGATTATTCTTGGTGAAACTTTTCTTGAACTCTTCTTAAGTTTGGACCCACAGGCTTCCTAAAAGCATCTCCGCCTCCTCTTGGGCTTTGTACAAGGACCCTCCGGCTTCTTAGAAGTTCTCCTGCCTTCTCTTGGGCTTAGTACAAGGACCCAAAGACCTCTTAAATGTATAGGACAGAACTTAGTCATCCTTTGCTAGAGCAGTCTTTCCAGTGTCAATACATCAAACCATTTTAGGGTTGATACTCAACCAGTATCTGCCTCCTCTTGGGCATCATACAAAGATAAACTCTTCCACACCAGTAGACTTGGACAGTCTCATCCATTTTTGAGACTCAAAGACATTCTCAAGTTCCCTACAAACATAGGAGAAACCCTGGTCATTTTAATAAATCTCCAGCAGAGTTAAAACCCAGGGGTTCTAAAAACCCAGTTGTAGCGAGCGATTTTTGTCGGTGACACGACCACCTAATCGCTGAAGTTTGGGTTTTCCTCCTCAAGGAGAAAGGGTGCTACTTTCTGATTTCTTATTTATCCCATGAAGCTGAAAGGGAAAGGGAAGCTATCTAAAACTAACCTTGCCTGCGAATGTTTAACTAAACAAACGCTTAAAAGAGATTGGGGGGTCCAGGGTCAGGTTATACAATGGGTAGTTGTCAATCACCCATCCTATATGTGGTTATCCACAAGATATTAGCTTTAGGCTTCGCTTTGTAATTGATATTTGTCATACCCTAAATTTTAACCACTAAGATTTCCCATCATTGTGCAAATCATCATCACAATATGGATGAACCATTAGTCTCCCCAAAGATGGGTGAGCATCCACTACAATCAGGCTTAGGGTTTCAAGCCCTCTCAGAGCTCTTAAACAAAGGATCAATCAAGGAATGACATGATCTTCAACTTGTCTAGCCTCTCAAACTTCCACAAAGGATCAAGAGGACACCCACTTCAAGGATTAAGCACAAGGCTTCTCCCTTCTAGGTGGATCAAGCCTTAAGATCGCCAGTGTCACCAAATTTGGGTTTGGTCGACGAGGGCCTCCAGATGGAAATTTTCCTCTGGGCATGAGCCAATGCTTCAAAGCATAACCTATGATGCTCCAAGGGATCTCATGAACCAAATCACCAAGTCAATTTAGCCTCAGGGGATGCATACATCAAAAATCAGGAATTAGGGTTTCTTGACCTAATTCACCCCTAAGTTGACTTTTGGGATAAAACATGAGCCAACACCTCAAGAAGGGATTTGAGGGTCTCAAATACATCACAAGGGCAGAGATTCCTAAGGTTCGGGAGTCGGCAAAAAATATTCGAGTCGCCACCATATTTTTTAAGGAAAATAATGATAAACCTAAAAATCCTTAATCCCAAGGGCAGAGATTCCTAAGGTTCGGGAGTCAGTTAAGTGAGGGGAAGGTGTTAGGCACCCCTCACCTCCATTGTACTCAATGGGATCCTACTTAGATTTTAGGGTATGCTTGTTTGTTTGTCTAAATGATTTATTTACAAAGGAAACCTAAGTTTTTTATTAATTATACTCGCTGGGGTTCACAACCCTATGCCTACGTACCCTCATTTTGAAGGATCAGAGTAACCGTAGTTCACCGCCCCTATTCATACCCCCTAATCATATTCCTAACCCTAATCCCAAACTCAATCCACTATTTAAACTCTTGGATAAAGAGTTCTATCCCTTAAATCTATTATTTATACTCCTAGATGAGGAGTTCTATCCCTTAATCTATTATTTATACGCCTAGACATGGAGTTCTATCCCTTAATCTATTATTTATACTCCTAGACAAGGAGTTTTATCCCTTAATCTATTATTTATACTCCTAGACAAGGAGTTCTATCCCTTAATCTATTATTTATACTCCTAGACAAGGAGTTTTATCCCTTAATCTATTATTTATACTCCTAGACATGAAGTTCTATCCCTTATCCATTATTTATACTCCTAGATAAGGAGTTATATCCCTTTATCTATATTTATACTCCTAGACAAGGAGTTTTATCCCTTAAATCTATTATTTATACTCCTAGATAAGGAGTTCTATCCCTTAAATCCCTTATCCCTTGTTTATACTCTCGGATGGAGAGTTCTATCCCTTAAAATCCCTTGTCCATTGTTTATACTCTCGGATGGAAAATTTTATCCCTTAAAATCCTTTGTCCATTGTTTATACTCTCGGATGGAGAGTTTTATCCCTTAATCCCTTATCCCTTATTTAGACTCTTTGACCAAGAGTTTTATCCCAAATTTAAATCCTTAAAAATCCCTTAGATATCCCTTATAAAAACACAATAAAATCCTCAAATTCCATAGAATTTTATAAAACCTAAAATAAAATTTATGCTAAAAATATAGCAAAACAATTCCCCAAGTTATCCCAAAAATATCTTTAACGTAATCCCTAAATAAAGAATTTAACTCCCCAAAATTAAATTAAATTCACTTTAATTTATTTTTATCCCAAACCCAAATTTTCCACATAAAATCAATAATAAAAAAAAAAGTTTATGATAAACCCTAACCCAAGGTTTTTTTAGTAAAATTCCCAATTTCCCAAATATACCTTATCCAACCAAAATCCCCAAAAACCTACTATCATCATTCTATTTTTTTTTACAAAGAAGGATAAACAAAATATTTCAAACATATAAATTATAAACTAAAAAAAATAAATAATAACCAAACCCAAAATTACCCTAAAAATCATAAATAACTTCATAAATAAAATTCCTGAATAAAAATAAATTTCCACTTTTCAAAAAGAATAAACAAAATGTTGTAAATATATAAAATATAAACTTAAACCCCACCCCAAAAATTCCTAAATAAAATTCCTACAAAAAATTAAATCCATATTCTCTTAAATAAATTATTTGCAATATATAAAACTGTTTATTATTAAAACAACCAAAAATTAAAAAACACCTAAATATTTATCCTAATTAAATAATTAAATTAAGTTATTAATTTAATTATTAAAACCCTAAAATCCTACTTCTAACCGTAAATAAAATTTAACCTAATTAAATAATTAAATTAAGTTATTAATTTAATTATTAGAACCCTAAAACCCTATTTCTAAACCCTAATTAAAAATTAAAATCTAATTAAACAATTAAATTAGGTTATTAATTTAATTATTTAAAAACCCTAAACCCTATTCCTTATAAATCCTAAATTAAAAATTAACCTAATTAAATAATTAAATTAATTTATTAATTTAATTATTAAAAACCCTAAAACCCTATTTCTAAATCCTAATTAAAAATTAACCTAATTAAATTATTAAATTAAATTTTTAAAACCCTAAATAAATCCCTAGAAAATAAAATAACAATTTTAAAATCCCTAATTATATTTTTCCATAATAGTAAATCCTAATCCCCTAATTAATCCCTTAATCCCCAATTAATAATTAAATTAAGGATTTAATTTAATTAAATTAATTAAAACCCCAAGGGTTCAATATGAACCCTAACCCTTTTCCCCAAGAACCCTAACCCTTTGGTATGAACCAAGAACCCTAGCCCTAACTTTTCCAGAATATCCCTAAAAACCCAAGCAATCAACAGCAACAAACAACAATAAAAAAAAGCTAAGTATTCGAGTTACCTCCCCTTGCCGTGACCAATATATGCTGTTTCATCCCTTCTTTTCTTTCCTTTGCCTTTGTGCTTTTTCCCTTCTTTTTCTTTTTTCACTTCTTTCCCTTCCCTTGTGCCTTTTCCCCTTCTTGTGCCTTTTCCCCTTCTTTTGCCTTTTTCCCTTGTACCTTTTCCCCTTCTTTTGCTTTCCTTTGTGCCTTTGAGGAATGTTGAAGGTATAGGGTTTAATATTGTTGAGGGTTTAAGATTTACCTGTTTTTGCTTTGAGGGATGTTGAAGGTTTAGGGTTTAATATTGTTGAAGGTTTAAGGTTTACCTTTTTTTGCCTTTGAGGGATGTTGAAGGTTTAGGGTTTAATATTGTTGAGGGTTTTAGTGTTGTTGTTCTTCGATGTGTGAAGAACAACAACTTTTTATCGTACGGTTTGTAGTTTCCCCCGAAATTGTAAGAAATAGACTCTACTTATAGGACAAATTAGGTTAAACAAAAAAAGGAAATTAATAAATTTGATCCATCAACAAAATCAAAAGTCCATAAATCAATTTTATGTGATTTTTAATTTTGTTATCAATCATATTAACTTTTTTCTAAAATTAAATATTATCCTAAAAATAAAAAGAACAAAATCTTTTCCAATACTTTTTATTTTATGATTATTTTGAATATTTTTTGAGTAAAAAGTAAAAAAAGTGAAAATTAATATTTTTTAAAAATGCCTAATAAATAAATACGAGAATTAAATTAAAAAAGATGGAAAATACAATTTTTGTGATTTTGATTTTGTAATAATTCTTTATCAATCATATTGATTCTCAAAATAAATAATAATTAAAAATATACTAATATAACCATAACCATGTAAAAATAAAATAAATAATAAATATAACAAAAAACCATATTACTAAATAAATAAAAACAAAATAAATAATAATTAATAACCATAATTCCGACTGATCGGGCCATCTCCCAATTAAGTTTAAATCTCACTAACCTTAAATAATGATAACATAAAATGACTCTAAATGAAATAAATAAAATAAGTACTAATTCTAAATAATAAATAATAATGAATTAAAATAAAATAAACTACCAGTCTTTTTAAATTAGTAAATCCTAATATCATCCAAAACCAAAAATACGAATTATCCCTAATCAATAATTAATTTAAAATAATATACTTAATCTCTAAAACTTAATAAAAATTATTCCTAATTAATAATTAAAAATAATATACTTAATTTTTAAACCTATTTAATTAATTCTAATGAGCCTTAGAAAATAGTAAAATAAATAAACATTGATATATTTAATCCTTTAAAATAAATCAATCACAATATTCAAAAATAAATTAAAAATAAATAATTCTGAAATAGAATCCTGATTATTATACTATTAAATTAAAAAAGCCCAAACTTTCTAACTAACTCTAAAATGATTGCCCCTAAAATAAAATAAATCCTAACAAATTATTAAAATTAAACAAGCCCCCTTTAAATAAAACAAATAATAAAAAAACCCTTTATACCACACCAATTCCAAAATGGGCCTAAAAGTGCTAGCAATCTTAGGAGCCCACGGACATCTAAATGACACCCTCTGGTAGCACAAAAATCCAAAAATAGTAACAAATCACTGGTCAAAATTTAGGGTACTACATATATATTTGACATATATTTAAAAGAATGAAAGAATACTAACCATGCACAGCTTCCCACAATACAGTTATATATATATATATATATATATATATATATATATATATATATGACATATATTTAAAAGAATGAAAGAAGACTAACCATTCACAGCTTCCCACAATCCAATTATATATATTAAAGTGAGTAAATGAAAGGTGTTAAAACTTACAGGTGAGCGAGCTTCCATGCTGTATTGTTAGTTGTTCCGAGAAATTAAAGAAAGTTTTGATAACAATATATATAGTTGAATCAAAAGGGAATTATTTTGAAAAGATTGGTGGGGCTTATACTCAAGGAGAGGCCCAGATGATTTTGAAAAGGCGATGATCGCGCCATTGTTTGAAAATATACAGAGGAGCTTATACAATATGTGAGGCCCAAAAATGTTTATTTACAAAAAGGGGTTGGGTCTTACACTCTATTAGAGACCCAAAGAGGGTTTTAAAAAAAGAAAGATGGGACTTACAACACGAGGGGAGGCCTAATTGGTTTGTTTGAAAACGGCGATCGCGCCGAAGTTTTTGAAAACATAGGGGGTCTTATACAATGACTGAGGCCCAAAATATTTTCGTTTTCAAAAGGGATCGGGTCTTACACTTTATTAGAGGCCCATGAGTGTTTGAAAAAGATTGATGAGGGTGGAATTAACCAAAACCCTAATTTTGTCTAAAATGGAATTAATTTTGTTTAAAAATTAATAAAAATGATTGAAAACATGTGAAAAATGAGTGGTGATCTTGGATCAAAATTTCAAAAATCATGTTTTTATCCACAAAATGATTGGAAACCATTTAAGTTTGGAAAATCAAGAAGGAAAATATATTTTAAATGTTAAAAAACAAATAAAAATTAATTCTTTGCAAAAATATCAAATATATGAAATAAATAATATTTTTGGGAAATTTTTGTAAAATAAAATATTTTAACATTTTTGTGAATTATTAAAAAAGGAATCAACTCAAAATCATTAAAATTCAGAGATAAATTAATTTTTGAATCAATTAAATAAAATCACAAAATTCAAATATTTGAATTTTTTAAAAAGGGCGCCAAGAACACCAAAGAACACGCGCGTGTTCTGGGTTTGGCCAGATTTGCTTTTTTCTCCTCAATCTCACTGAATACTTGATGGAATCACACAATCCACATATCAATCTACTCGTTTTCACCTCACGATCATGTCTATGGTCTTTAATTTCATTTATTTTAAGCATGGAATAAGAAATCAAAGAGAAACCTCAAGAACCCTAAATTCTGCATGAAGGCTCAGAAATTTGATACACGATTCATACAAAGCAATTAATTGAGGGGAAACATTCCATACATGATTATGAACATATGGCAAAATTATTGTGCAAGGAAATATGCATGAATCATGAGATGCCCAAGTTGAGGCTTACCTCTTGCAGATGGTGATCGTATTTTAAGTTATAGATGTTACAGCTTGGTTCCAATGATGTGGACAGTTTCCCTAGGTGCTATGGAGTGTGTCTGAATGCTTGGAGTGGTTGGAAACAAGCTGGAACTTAAAATGGTACCCCAACTGCAAGTCTGCTAAAACCTTGAGCAGTTGGATGGTGATTTTGTGAAATTGGTGTTCCAGATATTGTTTAAGTGTTTGGATCACTTCTATATGATGTTTATGAGGTGTGTGTGTGTGTGTGTGTGATTGGTTTGGTTGGAATTTCTCTCAAGCTCAAAACCCGATAGTGACTTGCTTTGGAAGGCAAAATTGGAGTGAAAGAGGTGATTTTGAGGAAAACATCAGTTTGGGTGTTTTGGTGTACTCAAACTGATCACAAATGAGGCCTATTTATAGTGGATCAAGTTTGTTTTGCAAGCAATAGTGTATGGCAACTAGTACAGGTCTGTGGCCAATTGGATCATTTTGAAATCTCAAGTCTCCTCTAGCCATTGACTTGAGATTAGAGCACAGGCCTATGGTTCTTTGATTCAAGGATAAAGCTTGACTGAAGTGTTCCTCTTTGCTCTGATACATGCCACGTCTAAGCATCCATTGAATGCCTCAAAACAAAATTGGAGTCTTGAGGCATCTTTAGCTTTTAGGGGTGCCAAACCTATATGAAGTTCCAACGACTTTGGAGGCTTATGGATCAGTGTTTGTTCCTCCTTGGTCTCCCCCTGAGGTGTGCAGATGGATAAACTTGTTTGTGGTTTGCACAAATTAATCAAATCGAGCCCTAATGCACAAATCTGCCTTGTAGAACAGTTTGCAGCAAGGCATGTTGCAGCTGTCATAACTCCTACTCAGATGGAATTTGGTGGAGTTCTTGGACATTTTGGAAAGCTGGTATATCCTATTTCAACATGATGTCCAACTTTGGTTTTGATCCAACTTGAATTATAATGAAAAATGCCTCTACATTTGGAAAAAAATAAGGCAGATTCTGACTTAGTGAAAATTTCACTAAGTGTTGGAATAATGTCACTTTTGTGTTTTCAGCCATTTTGATCACTCCATAACTTAAAATCCATGAGGAATTGGAATGAGGTGTAGTTGACACTTCTAAAGTATGCCATGAGAGCTACAAATCCATCTTTGGACCATCCAAAATGGTTCCTTGGATCTCAAGTTATGATCCTTAGAAGTTGGTACCCTAGCCACTTTGTTCCATAAGTTAGAAAAATTCTAAGTTTTTATGGTTACCCCTTCTACAAGTTATCCCACTTTCTTTGACTTTTATTTATGAATGATGATTCAAATCACATATTAACATTGTTTTAGGGTTAAAGAACCATAATTATGAAAAATCTCAAAAAGTCAAACTTTGACTTTTGTGCACAGTTGACTTTTTATCAGATGAATTCCAAACTGTGCGATCTTTTGTGAAATCAAGTCCTTGACCTAAATCAAACTTGATGGATATGTTCCATGGGTGTTATAGGGTGTATTAAATCATGTCCCAAGGTTTGGGAGTTTGTCTTGGTCAAAAGTCAAAGATACAGTTGACTTTTTCTACGAAACCCTAATTGTGGTCCTAATGAAATTGAAACTTGTTGATCAAGCTTCTTGGATCAACCCATTGTTGCAAATGGATCAAGATAGTGTATTAGAGACCCTCAAATGATGTCTTGATATTTTGGCTCATGTTTTGTCCCAAAAGTCAACTTAGGGGTGAATTAGGTCAAGAAACCCTAATTCCTGATTTTTGGTGAATGCATCCCCTGAGGTTAAATTGACTTGATGATTGGGTCCATGAGGTCCCTTGGAGTATCTTGGGTTATGATTTGAAGCATTGGCTCATGCCCAGATGAAGATTTCCATCTGGAGGCCCTGGTCGACCAAAACCCTAATTTGGTGACACTGGCGATCTTGAGGCTTAATCCACTTGGAATGTTGTAACCTTGTGCCTGATCCTTGATTTGGGAGTCCTCTTGATACTTTATGTGTGTTTGAGAGGTTAGACAAGTTAAAGATCATGTCAATTCTTGATTGATCCTTGTCTAAATGCTCTGAGAGGGCTTGAAACCCTAATCTTTGATAGTAGTGAATGCTCAAACATCTATGGGGAGATTGATGAGGCATAAAGGTTCATCCATATTGTGATGATGATTCTCACAATGATGGGAAATCTTGGTGGTCAAAATTTGGGGTATGACACCAGTCTTTCTCCTAAAAATTCCCCAGCAAGGGTCAGCCTACCATCAGTATAACACTATCCCAAATCATAATCTCAAGGCCTCTAATATCTCAACTCTTCTGTAACCCTCAGCAAGAGTTGATTTCCCATTTGGACCTGCCTCTGGATCTTAATAATCCTCAGCAGAAGTCAGCCTTCTCTTGGGCTTTGTACAATGATTCTCCCTTAGCAGAGCTAACCTTTAAAAACTCTCTTGTTGAGTCAATCACTTTTCAGACTCTCCTGTTGAGTCAATCACCTTTCAATACTCTCTTGTTGAGTCAACCTTTTTTTAGCCTCAATCTTGGGCTTTGTACAAGACAGATAAAAAAAACTCTCTTGTTGAGTCAATCTTTTTCAGCTTCCTCTTAGGCTTGGTATAATAATTTCCCCTAGCAGAAGTTAGCCTCCTCTCAGGCTGTGTATAATGATTTCTCCAACTTGGTCAGCCTCAATCTTGGGCTTTGTACAAGACACCATATAAATTTCATAAGCAGAGTCAATTCTCATTTCAGCCTCAATCTTGGGATTTGTAGAAGACAGATAATACTCTCCAGCAGAGTCAAACTCATTTCAGCCTCAATCTTGGGCTTTGTACAAGACACCTAAAATATCCTCAACCGAGTCAGTAAAGTCTCATTTCAGCCTCAATCTTTGGTTTTGTACAAGACAGATAAATATTTCTTTCCCACAGAGTCAGTCTTCTTCTCAGCCTCAATCTTGGGCTTTGTACAAGACACATACAAACCCTCCCCGACGGAGTCAAAATTCCTTTTAGCCTCAATCTTGGGCTTTGTACAAGACAGACATAATATTTTCCCCGGAAAAGTCAAACTTTTAACCTCCTCTTAGGCTTTGTATAATAATATCCCCCAAAGAGTCAACCTCTTTTAGCCTCAATCTTGGGCTTTGTATAAGATATATATAAACACTCTCTTGTTAAGTCAGTATTTTTTAACCTCCTCTTAGGCTTTGTATAAGGAATTCCCCAGTGGAGTCAATCAATCTTTTAGCTTCAACCTTAGGCTTTGATCAAGGCACACAAAAATCAACGTCCCCTCAAAGAAAAATCAAAATCTCTCTGTAGGAAGACATTTCTCTGTTTATCACTCTTCAAAACAGACATTCAAATCAAACCCTATGTAGCGCGATTTTTGTGGTTTCGAATCACTATCGCTTGGGTACTACAATTCGATTCATTTTTTATCCTGTGAAGCTGATTAAGGAAGGGAAATAGATGTCTCCAATTAACCCTGCTTGCATAATGAGTTTAAAAATATGACTGTTGGTTTACAGATGTTATCAAAAGGGGGGGGTCTGTCTTAGGTTATTTTGCTTAAGAATACAGTGTCTGGACTATTTGCGAGGCTTTTGGTAAGGTGTTTAGATTTGATGCTTTTGGTTGATTGACGGAGGTACTGGATTTTGAGTTTTTGATTAGTATGCTTGCTAAGATTTTACAATCTTATGCCTATGTATTCCCGTTTAGGGAAATCAGAGCGATCGTAGTTCCCTCCTATTCTATGGAGGGGAAACATGTTTTGGTGTCTTGTTCGAAGCCCAAGACAGAGGCTAAAAGGAGTATTTATGTCTTGTTCAAAGCCCAAGATTGAAGCTAAAAGGTTTTTTGTGTCTTGTTCAAAACCCAAGATTGAAGCTAAAAGGTTTGACTGAGAGAGAACTTGTCATCTCTAAAGAGGTATTGTTGATTTTTTGTGTGCCTTGATCAAAGCCCAAGGTTGAAGAAAAGGTTGACTCCACTAGGGATTTTTATATCTGTCTTGTACAAAGCCCAAGATAGAGGCTGAAACGAGATTGACTATGCTTAGGGAGATCATTATACAAAGCCAAAGAGGAGGCTATTAATCCAACAAGAGGGTGTTTATTAGTTCTCTCGTACGAAGCCTGAGATAGAGGCTAAAGGGGTTGACTCAACAAGAGAGTACTAACAAGTGACTGACTCAACAAGAGAGTGCTTTTATATGTGTCTTGTACGAAGCCCAAGATGGAGGCTAAAAGGTTTAACTCAACAAGAGAGTCCTTTATACTCAACAAGAGAGTGATTTGTTGTCTCGTACGAAGCCCGAGATAGAGGATAAAAGGAAAGTGACTCAACAAGAGAGTCTTGGAAAGTGATGGACTCAACAAGAGAGTCTGAAAAGGTTAAATCCGCTAGGGGGAATCATTGTACAAAGCCCAAGAGGAGGCTGACTTTGGTGAGGAAGGATCATTATACAAAGCCTAAGAGGAGGTTATCTTTCTACCAGGGATTCTTGAGATCCCGAGGCAGGTCCAAGAAGGGAATCAATCCTTGCAAGGGAATACAAAAGGAATTGATAGATCAGAAACCTTGAGGCTCGGGTTTGAGATAGTGTTATCTTGATGGTAAACCGACCTTGGTTGGGGATTTTTGGGAGAAAGACGGGGTTTTAGAACTGACAAATTTTAACTCGGCTGGAGATTAATCCAGAATCCGAGGTTTCTCGTATGTTTGAAAGGTGCTTGAGAATGTCTATGAGACTCAAGGGTATTAGACTGTCCAAGTCTACTGGTAGAGTTTTATCTTTTGTATGATGCCCAAGAGGAGGCCAACTCGTTTAAGGGATGAGTATCAACCCTAAGATTGGTCTGAAGGTTTTAGCTCCTTTTAGAAAGACAACTCTAACGAAGGATGATTAAGTTCTATCCTATACCTTTAGGAGGTCGTTAGGGTCCTTGTATTAAGCCCAAGAGAAGGCATGAGAACTTCTAAGAAGCTGAAGGGTCCTTGTACAACGCCCAAGAGGAGGCGGGGATGCTTTTAGGAAGCCTGTGGGTCCCAGAACCAAGAGAAGTTCAAGAGATGCCATTCACAGAGAATAGATCATTCCAGGAAAGTTCGAGAATTTGGAAGAAACTCAAGAGATGCCATTCATGGAGAAAAGATCATCTTTGGGGAGTTAGAGTTTCTTTGACAATTTCTAAGGGTGACAGTCTGAGAAAAGGTTCACCGAGAATACTGTCTTTCTCTTTGTTCCATATTGTTTAACCCCAAGAGAAGGGAAGACTGTATCTGGAATCCAATGGGGGATCTAGTTTTGTTTGTATTTTAAGAGTGACCAACAGGGCTTTACCTAGTTCTAGACGTAGTTGCCGGGGAAAACTCTAAATAACTATACTAGTATTACACAATTGATATATGACAAGTATATAAAAGGATGTGAAAGAAGACTTACAGTGAAACAACCCCACAATACAGTTTATATACATATGAAAGCATTAAATGAAAGCGGATAAACACTTACCCGTTGTAGAGCTTCCATGTTGTTTTGTTAGTTGTTCAACAAAGAAATTAAAGAAAGTTTTGATAACAACATATATTTGAATTCAAAATCAAAGGAGAAAGTGCTTTGAAAAGATTGTCGGGGCTTACAGCTCAAGGAGAGGCCCCTAATTTTAACGATGATTGCACTGTTGTTTTGAAAATATACAGAGGGACTTATACAATATGTGAGGCCCAAAATTGGCTTATTTACAAAGGGGTTAGGTCTTACACTCTATTAGAGGCCCAAAGAGTTTTTAAGAAAAGGAATGGGTCTTATAGCTCAAGGAGAGGCCCTGGGTTTTTTTGTTTGAAAACGGCGATCGCGCCGAGATTTTTGAAAACATAGTGGGTCTTATATAACATCTGAGGCCCAAATCATTTTGGTTTCAAAAAGGGGGTTGGGTCTTATACTCTATTAGAGGCCCAAAGACTTTTTTAAGAAAAGGAATGGGTCTTATAGCTCAAGGAGAGGCCCAGGGTTTTTTTGTTAAAAAGGCGACGATCGCGTAGAACTTTTTGACGGTATCGAGACTTATACAATACACTGAGGCCCAAAAAGGTTTTTATTTACAAAAGGATGGGACTTACGCTCTACCAAGAGGCCCAAAGATTATTTTAAGAAAATGATTGATGAGGGTTGAATTAATCAAAACCCTAACTTTGTTTAAAAATTAATAAAAATTATTGAAAACATATGAAAAATGAGTGGTGATCTTGGATCAATGTTTCAAAAATCATGTTTATATCCACAAAATGATTGGAAACCAATTAATCTTGGAAAATCAAGGGGGAAAAATATTTCAAATGTTAAAAAACAAATAAACATTAATTCTTTGCAAAAATATCAAATATATGAAATAAATAATATTTTTGGGAATTTTTGGTAAAATAAAATATTTTAGGCTTAAATAGTGTTTTAGTCCTTGTAAGTTGGCGAGATTTTGGTTTTAGTCCCTGTATCTTTTTTTTTTTCAGTCCAAGTCCCCACATGTTCATTTCCTTTTGGTTATAGTCCCTACTGACAATGGAACGTTTAAAAAAAGATGAGTTGGCAGACGGTGCTGAGGTAGAATATTGTTTTATCATTTCTTGTTTAATTTTCTTTACACACGTGGATTTAATCAATGGACAGTTAAATAAAGAGGGACCAAATACAAAAAACATTACAAATTTGTTTTGCTTCTTCTTCCTTCTACATTGGCACTGTTTTCTTCTTCTTTCTTCTACATTGGCTCTGTTCTCTTCTTCTTATACCTTCAACATCCATGGCCTCGTTTTCTTCTGCGAACTCTCATCATGGTCAAGCACCGGTTTGTGGTTGCAATAGAAGCATGAAAATGTTTATGTCAAATTCATTTGAAAACCCTAAAAGACGATTTTGGAAGTGTCAAAATTCAGGATTAATGTCTGGTTGCAAGTTGTTTATTTGGGACGATGAGCTTGAAAGAAATCCAGCAAGTGATGTTAGATGTTTAGGTGGTTGCAACTGCTCTGAAGTGTTGAAGGATTTGGGGTTCATGGTCAAGGAGATTGAAAATGGTAAAAAAACAAAGATGAAGATTAAGCTGGAGAAGGAGAAGAGAAAAGTGAATCTGTTAAAGCTATTGTTGGTTGTTTCATGGGGGATGTTCTTTGGTTATCTGAAATGGTGAATCCAATTGTTTGTGTTGTTGTTCAGTTTTTTTGTCTTTAAGTCCTTGTAACATTATTGTATTTTGGAATTGGTCCATGTACCATATGATGAATGAAAAACATGTTTTGGTTCTATTCAGTATATGTATGCAATTATATTGTTCAATATATGAATTCAATTAAGTTGATCATTGTGCTATTGAAAGCCTCAGATACATTATTCATTAACACATCACATTTGGGATAGAATGAGAAAACATGCTTACACCATAATTTTGTTGGTATTTTGGCCAACCACTCCCAAGCCTTAGGATTAAATGCCTTTAGCTCTTTCATCTTTGCCTCCCATGCTTGTATATATGTTGACTTTGCTGCAGACATCATGAAGTCTCTGATTTTGGTGCCACCACCAAACTTCTTTTTGAAATTGGCATATAGATGCCTAAGAAAAAGCCTATGCTCCATCCTCTCAAACATCTCCTAAAATACTGGAATTAAGTCCTTGACAGTAAAACAAACAATAAAATAAGGGACCTAATTCTAAACAACAAGACATTTTCAGGGACCAAATCCAAAACATAATTAAAATATAGATCTGATGAAATGTACCTTTTGTTGGTCTGAGATGAATACCCATCTTTTTTCTTGTCCAATGTCTTCCAAAAGCAATGTCAAGAACCACATCCATGACTCCTTTGTCTCAGTCTCACATACACCAAAGGCCAATGGATAGTATTGGTCATTAGGATCCCTTCCAACAGCCACAAGCAAAGTTCCTCCATATTTTGTCTTTAGATGACAGCCATCAACACCAATAAATGGTCTACATGCGATGGTGAATCCCTTTTTGATTCCATCAAAGCAGAAGTAAAAACAACCAAATCTGGGTTGAATTGTGGGTGCAATTCTTGTGACATTAATTTTACAAGTGTTGCCTGTATTGACCCTCCTTAATTCAGCAGAATACCTCCACAAAAGTGTATATTGCTTTGTGGCATCACCTTCAACCAAAGCCTTTGCTATTTGCTTAGCCTTCCATGCCCTGTTCATACTAATACCTACAGAATAACTTGTCCTAATATCAATCACAATATCACGAAGTTTGATTCCATCAGATGAAGCCATCCTAGCCGCTACAGTCTTAGCAATCCACTTGGAGTTAGCAGTAGTGTTATTTAAAACCATACCACACGTGTGAGTACCAAACCATTTCTTCATTCGATACGTGTGTTTATTTCCCACTTTACTAACCAAAGCCAAAAATCACATTTGCCCTTGCACACCACTCTCACTCTAACTTTGTCATTTTTTAGATACTTTATCTCTCTTCCATTCAAGACTGACCATTCAGTTATTGCCTCCTTAAACTCATGCAGAGAAACAAACTCCAACCCAACTTTGAACATGTAATCCTTGTCTAATTCCTCCATCTTAAATCTAGGATATGCTGGTCCTTTCTCTTCATCTGATGCATCTGGATCACTACTCCCTAGATCATCACTTAAATAATTAGTTTCAAGCCCTCCATTACCAACTATATTCCCACTAGATGAACCCCCAGCTGCTTCAACATTTCTTATCTTTGATGGAGTTTTCCTATGTTTATTTGCTACCTGCTTAACCCTTGCAGGGGTTTTTTCTACAACATCAAATCCATCATCCAAACTAAGGGCTCTTTCATCCTCACTGTCCTCAAATGATAAACCATTGTAATCACTGTCATCACTATCATCACTATCAAAACTATCACTTTCAACATTACTTACATTATCAGCACCAACTGTGTCACCTTCAACATGAGGAACACCATCATCCATAACTGTATCAGCTTCAACATTACTTACATTATCCTCACCAACTGTGTCAGCTTCTATATTGTCAGCTTCTACATTTCCGGCTTCAACATCATTCTCAAGAACATCACCTTCGATAACATTGTCAATTTCCACATCATTAACACCATCTTCCATAACTCTATGCTCAACAAAAAGATCTACACTACAACTATTTTCAACAGAGTGTTCATAGATCTTAGCAGCATCAACATCACTAACTACCCTTGCATGCTTACCCGATACAATGTTATACCACCATAGCCAATAATCATTGATTTCAAGTTTGCAAATATCTTTAACAATACCGGTTGCTTCAAAGAAGCTCCACCTATCAGGGTCAATGTCTACTTCTACTTTATCCCCACCTAGGTAGTACACTACACCATGCCTAACAAACTTTCCCCCGTAATGCAAATTCACAGTGAACACCATACCTGGATGATTCGATTTGGAAGATCAATCGTATTCGTACAAGCACCCTTCACCTTCCCTGCGCTATGACTGAGGTGGAAAAGAGAAAGATGGAAATGGAAAGACAAACCCTAGTTTACAGGGACTTAAAGGAAAAGAGGGAAACTACATTTGATGACATGTTATGGGGGTAAACATTTAAATCCACATGTGCAAAGAATATTAAACAAGAAATGATTTAACAATATTCCACCTCAGCATCGTCTGCCAACTCAGCTTTTTTTAAACGTTCCATTGACAGCAGGGATTATAACCAAAAGGAAATGAACATGTGGGGACTTGGACCGAAAAAAAAAAGATACAGGGACTAAAACCAAAATCTCGCCAACTTATAGGGACTAAAACACTATTTAAGCCAATATTTTAATATTTTTGTGAATTATTAAAAAAAGAATCAACTCAAAACCATTAAAATTCAGAGAGAAATTAATTTTTGAATCAATTAAATAAAATCACAAAATTCAAATATTCAAATTTGTGAAAAAGGCGCCAAGAACATGGGCCAAGAACACGCGCGAAGGGAGTTTTGCTCAGATTTGCATTTTCTATCCAATCTCACTGAATACTTGATGAAATCATGCAATCCACATATCAATCACTCGTTTTCACCTCGCGATCATGTCTATGGTCTTTAATTTCATTTATTTTAAGCATGGAATAAGAAATAAAGACAAAACCTCAAGAACCCTAAATTCTGCATGAAGGCTGAGAATTTTGATACACGATTCATTCAAAGCAATTAATTGAGGGGAAACATTCTATGCGTGATTATAAACATTTGGCAAAAGTATTGTACGAGGAAATATGCATAGATTAAGAGATGACCAAGTTTAGGCTTATTTGAAGGTCGTGGCAGCAAGAGCAATGTGATTTTTGAGTTGGAGGTGTTACAGATGGGTTGCGATGATCTGAACAACTTCCCTACACCATATGGAGTGTGTTTGAATGCTTGGACTTGATTGGAAATGGCTGGATCACTTCATTGCATCTCAACTGCAACTTGGTTGAAAACTTGAGCAACTGGTTGGTGATTCTGAGAAATCAGTGTTACAGTTGTGTGTTTAGTGTTTGATCAGCTCACATATGATGTTTATGAGGTGTTAGAGCAATTGGTTTGAGTGGAATTCCTCTCTATTGAAAAATTTGATAGTGACTTGCTAAGAAAGGCATTTTTGAGAGTGAGAAGATTATTTTGAGAAAGGCAAGTGTTGTAAGCCTTTGGTGTACTTAAACTGAGCACAAATGAGCTATATTTATAGTAGAGCAAGTTTGTTTTGCAAGCAATAGTGAATGGCAACTGCAGCAGCTCATTGTCCAATTGCATCACTTTGGAATCTTAAGTCTCCTCTAGCCATTGACTAGAGGTTAGAGCACAGGCGTTTGGTTCCCTAGTTCAGAGATCATCCTTGACTCATTCAGTTGGAAAAGGCTCAGTTCATGCCACCTTGGTACATCCATTGAATTCTTAGAAACAAAATTGAATTCTTGGCACATTTTAGCCTTTTTAGGTTTGGCATGCTATTTGTAGATTCATGGACTTGTGAGGCTTGGAGATCAGTGTTTGTCCCTCCATGGTCTCCCCCTGAGGTGTTCAGATGGATAAACTTGTTTGTCATTTGCACAAATTACCCAAATCGAGCCCTAATGCAAAATCTGCCTTGCCAAAACAGTTTGCAGCAAGGTATATTACCACTGTCATAAATCCTAGCTCAGATGGAATTTGATGGAGTTCTTGGACATTTTGGAAAGATGATATATCTTATTTTATCATGATGTCCAACTTTGGTTTTGATCCAACTTGAATTACATTGAAAACTTCATCTACTTTTGGGAAAAAATACGGCAGATTCGGACTTAGTGAAAATTTCACTAAGTGTTGGAAAAATGTCACTTTTGTGTTTTCAGCCGTTTTGATCATTCCATAACTTAAAATCCATAAGGAATTGGAATGAGGTGTAGTTGTCACTTTTAAAGAATGCCATGAGAGCTGCAAATCCATTTTTGGATCAGCCAAAATGGTTGCTTGGATCACAAGTTATAATCCTTGGAAGTTGGTACCCTAGCCACTTTGTTCTATAACTTAGAAAAATTCTAAGTTTTTATGGTTACCCCTTTTACAAGTTATCCCATTTTCTTTGGTTTTTCTTGATGAATGTTGATTCAAATCACACATTAACATCATTTTAGGGTTAGGGAACCATAATTGACCAAAAAATCAAAAAGTCAAACCTTGACTTTTGGGCACAGTTGACTTTTTATCAGATGAACTCCAAACTGTGCGATCCTTTATGAACTCAAGTCCTTGACCTAAATTAAACTTGATGGATTGATTTCATAGGTGTTATAGGGTGTATTGAATCATGTCCCAAGATTTGGGAGCATGTCCTGGTCAAAAATCAAAGGTACAATTGACTTTTTCTTCAATAACCCTAACTGTGGTTCAGATGAAATTGAAACTTGTAGATCAAGCTTCTTGGATCAATCCATTGTTACAAATGGATCAATGTAGTGTATTGGAGACCCTCAAATCATGTCTTGAGGTCTTGGCTCATGATTTGTCCCAAAAGTCAACTTAGGGGTGAACTAGGTCAAGAAACCCTAATTCCTGATTTTTAGTGAATGCATCCCCTGAGGTTAAATTGACTTGATGATTGGGCCCATGAGGTCCCATGGAGTCTCTTAGGTTATGCTTTGAAGCATTGGCTCATGCCTAGATGAAAATTCCCATCTGGAGGCCCTGGTCGACCAAAACCCTAATTTGGGGACACTGGCGATCTTGAGGCTTAATTCACTTGGAAGTGTAGCAACTTTGTTTCTAATCCTTGATGTGGGAGTCCTCTTGATCGTTTATAGGTGTTTGAGAGGTTAGACAAGTTGAAGATCATGTCATTCATTGATCGATCCTCTGTCTAAGGCTCAGAGAGGGCTTAAAACCCTAATTATTATTTATGGTGAATGCTCACCCATCTTTGGGGAGACTGATGAGGCATGATGGTTCATCCATATTGTGATGATGATTTGCACAATGATGGGAAATCTTAGTGGTCAAAATTTGGGGTATGACACCCTAATCCTAGATAAATGCTGTAAGTGACACACTCGTGGATTCAAATATCCAAGTTGTTGTCCATCTTTTATGTAAATTCTCTCTCATCTAATTGCTGTAAGCGGCAAGCTTCTGGATTATTTACATCCATGCCACTGTCCCTCTCTTAGCATGAGAAATTCCTAAGGAAAAATGGCATTGCTCTACACTAAGTTAAATTTTTCTCCTTCAGGACAAATCCCCTATAAAGGAAATTATGGCATTACTGGATTCACATATCCCACTTAAAATAATCCTCCTTTATAAACAGTCACCCAACAGTTGTGATAAACAGATCGGATGTCTCCCTTTAGAGATGACAAATTCCCTCTCAGTGAAACCTTTTAGCTTCAATCTTGGGCTTTGAACAAGACACAAATAATCATTTAGCTTCAATCTTGGGCTTTGAACAAGACACCAAAACATCTTTTTCCTCCCATAGAATAGGAGGAACTACGATTGCTCTGATTTCCCTGTTTCTTTAAATGGGAATACGTAGGCATAAGATTGCGAAATCTTAGCGAGCATACCAAACAAAAACTCTAGGTCCAGTACCTTCATACAAAACAAAAACTTTAGGTCCAGTACCTTCACATCAATCAAAACAGAGGTCCAGTACCTCACCAAAATCATCAAAAACTCACACTCTCTCTCTCTCTCATATTTCCCAAGAAACTTTCCCAACCCATCATCAAATAAACACCATTAAGTACAAAGCAGAACCTAATGCTAACAACCTGTGGATAACCACATATAGGATGGGAAATTGACAAATCCCCATTGTATAACCTGACCCCGGACCCCCAATCTCTTTAAGCGTTTGTTCAGTTAAACATTCATGTGCAAGGTTAGTTTTAGATAGCTTCCCTTTCCCTTCCAGCTTCACGGGATAAATAAGAAATCAGAAAGTAGCACCCCCTCCTCCTCATTCTGAGGAGAAACACAAACTCTGCGATAAGGTGGCCGCGTCACCGACAAAAATCGCACGCTACACATTCCCCTATGACTTTGCATTCATAAATGATAAGACGTATGTGAGCTAAGTTTTTCTTGAAAATAAGCTATACTCTCTTCTTTCTTTACTATGTGTCATTTTTCAATTGCCACTTATAAGTGTACATTTATTCATAGTATTGACTCCTGTCAAAACTTAAATAATGTATCCTTATTTGTGACCTTTTGGATATTCCGTTTTAAGAGACTGCTACACTCCTTTCCTATTCCTTGATATTCTTTGTCTCTTCCACAATGTCCTTGGCATATCTTATGCGTGATACGCATCTTGACCTATGTCATTTTCTCAGTCAGGCATGTCTCTCATTTCCTACATATTTATATATATTTTATTCCGCCTCTCATGATCTGTGGTGTTTGATTTTACTAGTTCAAAATTACCTTTACTGTCTAAATCTTCTCATCGTATCTCTAATCACTTTCCAAGGAGATGAGAACCTCTGTAAGGTCATATCAGAAAAACAAATTAACCTTCTTCATCTTGGAAACAGAGAAATTGCTAGCAGTATCACCTCAATCATGCACTATCAAGAATGGGCAAAATACTTCATCATTCTGGATAAGCCAGTCTACTTAAATCATGTAAAAGATTTTTGGAAACATGCCTACATTAATTATGAAGGTCACTCAATTACTTCTCGTGTTTTTTATGTCTCCATTAAAACCACTTCCTTCACCATTGCTCTAGCAATTGGCTGTGAGAACATTGGCTTTACTGTTGAACATGTTAAGTCTAGGTATCTTATTTTGTGAGGAACTCGCTTCCCTTCACAACACATCGTCCAAGTATTAACCTCTCAATCCTGAAAGCCTTCTTCCCATTCCCAAAGCTTGGTTTAAGCTTATGCTGACCAATTTTCATCCTCGGGAAGAAAACAAAAATATCCTGTTTCATGATGATCGGGTCTTCATCTTTCTCCTGATGGCTGAGATGCGGATAAATCTACCTCAGACTATCTTCAATTTTCTGCAAAAATCCATTACTGACTCCAGAAATGGCGATTTCATCAAGCCCTACATACCTTTTGGAAGAGTTCTATCTGAAATCTTCTTTAAAGAAGGAATTGTTGAATTTGTCAAGACAGATGGTCTAGAAAATGGTCCGTTGAAGAAAAATTGTGAAGTCTTTGATGGTTAGTCTTTAGCATGTCATATCTTGTATTTTCTGCCTCTTCTCTAGGATGCTCTGTTTTCGATCGTGTTCGAGTTACGCAAATGTATTTCGATTCATTATTAATGAAATTGTTTTTATATATATGATTGCTATGACCTATTTTAGAAATCTCTTTCTCACATATTTATCATTATAATGCACTATTTATTGCATTATCTCTTCGAGATATCAGATTTTCATTTTAACTAAGAATCATTTATTTTTAACCTTAGTCATCAGAAGATGCTTTTGTCAGAAGCGTCTCTGATCAGACGGAAACCTTTTGGTTTTTGAGACTCTGAAGATTTCAAAACGTGTCCAAAATCAAATCATATCTACTGTTGAAGAGACACCTCGAGCGTTGTGTTTTCTTGAGACTAGGTTTCAAGTCATTATTACCTATGACTCCTTAATATCATGTTTAACTCATTAGATTTGAAAATTTTACTTGAAAATTGTTTAAATCTTTACGTATTCCATCCTCTTTAGGCATTCATAAAGATGTATGTAAGACAAAGATTTCTTGGGACTTAACACTTATCTTCCCTCCTTTATTCTTTGTCAAAGTATGCCCTCTCATTTTCGAGTATACATTTATTCCTATTTATTGACTGATGTCATAATATCAATAATGTATAGTATTCCATAATCTTTTGGAGACTGATACACTCTTTCATCATTCTTTGTTCTTGTTTGTATTCCGTGTATTGTAAATGATGAATTTCTCGTCTCAATTCATCTAGTCTCTATTGCTATTTATTGCTATCAATCATTGTTCTCTTTATATACCACATAACCAGTCATCAGTTTCTAAACTTGCTTTTTGCTCATATCCTTCTTACTTTCAAGATGTCTTCTAAAACCATTAGAGGAGAAATCTATAATTTTGATCTCTTGAAAGAATACTCTATTGATCTTAATGATCTTGTTGAAAATGGTCATATCAACATTCTCTCAGACATCATCTACCAAAACTGGGACAGATATCTTGAAATTCTCAACGGACCTATCTATCCAGCTCTTGTAAAAGAATTCTGGGCCAATGCTCGCATCCTGGCATATGAATCCGATGCATGTTGCATTCTGTCTACTGTATATGGATTTCCCATCATGATCAACTCCTCAATCATCTCTCAAGCTATTGAATGCAAAGAAGATGGTGAATGTGTTGAATACTACAGAGGAAATAACTGGTTTGCTAAACATATTCACATTATCTATCTTCAAGAAGGACCTGTTGACAGTCCCCCTTCTCTCACTCCTGAGGCTAAAATATGGTACCGAATCATGGGAACAAATCTTAGACCCAGGGAAAAGGGAACAGGACGACTCTCTGCTATGGATAAGCTTTTCATTTTCTTCTTAATCTCCAAGATTAAGATTAATCTGCCTCAATCCATATTCAACTTCTTGAAAGGAGAAATTCTTTCGTCAAGAGCGGAGTTACCGTTTAAGATTCCTTACAGTAGAGTTATTTCTCACATTCTTGATCTCCAAGGAGTTGTTGCTCACTTAAGACAAATCGGAATGAATGACAAACTCGATACTGAATGGTGTTCTCCCATGAACTATTCTGAAACCATCATCAGGGATTTCTGATAGCTGTTTGGCATGCTTTTCATCACTGTTTGATCTTTTGGTTGCTGGTTACTTGGTCTTCCTTCCGTTTATCATTGCTTTTCCTATCCGTTGTCCTCGTTGTTGTTTCTTTTTCTGTTTTATGGTTTTGTTCCTGTACTGCGCTCCAGTGTTTTTTCGTTCTATAATTGAAGTATTTTCCTTATTTTCTTTATCTTATCTTACTGCATTCCATAATTATTACAATAAAAAGGAAGAAAATGACTAAATTTAACTTATCAATATTCTTTCAAATCCAAATGATTTAGTTAAAATTTTGATTACCCTTTTTGATTATGACAAAAAGGGGGAGAAAGTAAAATGATTTTGATAGTACTCATTCTCAGAATCTCGAACTCAAACATTACATAATGCTTTTGTAACTAACCGTTTGTTTGATATTTCAATTAAGGAACTTAGAAAAAATTCACTTAGCATTCTAGACAGGTTGAATATAAAGACCCTACTCTCTAAAGATTGAAAATCTTATGGATAATTTCAACTCTGATAATTCATGGTTAAGAAGCTGTACACTTCAAGAATATATGTTTATTCAAACAGACGTTCCAATACTGTTCAGTAGTTGTGAACTTTTTGAAAGTCAAAAAATCTTGTTTTATATCATAGTGTTCAGAAGTTGTAAACTTTATGAACGTATGAAATTCAGACTCAAAGAGTCAGAAGCGGAAATCTCCTTGAAAACAAGTCAAGTCAATTCTCTGATTCAAAGATACTATTCAGAAGATACGCTCTGCAATGGATGATATTATGATAAAACCAATCAGGCTCTGAATCTGATAAGATTGGTGAATCCAAGAAAAGATTGATAAAAGAGAAGTCATTTCTAATCAAACTCTGATACTTAAGAAGTTGTGATTCTTCTTCAAGTTTTGATAAGAAGCTTTGATACGAGATGCGCGACATCATCTAATCAGACTCAAAATCAAGTTTTGATTTTTCATCAAAGTTATGATAGTAACCAGGTTCTGAAATGAGGACCCAGTGTTCTAGTCAGACTCTGATGAGTGATTGTAGCGAAGTATTCCTTCTCTATTGTTATGTTCTCAAGAACTCAATTTTTATTTTGTGAGTCTTGGGATTAGGGGGAGACTCTGAACAAGCATAAATGAAATTTTGAGATTAACAAATTCAGGGGGAGCTGAGAGCTTAAACTCTGAATTTGTCAGCTATGGTGATTACCCTATATAAATTGTTCTATCAAAATACATGGTTTTGTCATCATAAAAAAGGAGGAGATTATAAGAACAAGATTTGGTTCTGCATCTCATCTCTATGTTTTGATGATAACAATGGAGTATTTGTGTGAGAACAATTCTGGTACTCTAACGTTTGTTATTCTGATGGTTTTAACAAACAGGTTCTGAACTTAATTGAAAACCATATGTGAATCACTTTGTGTGATAAATGTCGCTTTCGTTCCAAGAAGCAAGGATGCTTCTGTATCTGATCACATTCATATAGATCCTGATAAGACATTATGTTGCTGCTGTAACGCCTCTTGGATTCTAACTTTTGAGCGTGACTCTGATGTTCTACTTATGAAGTCTGTTTAGCCTCTGAAGTCGTTAACTCTGAAGACTTATGTTTCTGATAACCAAGGGTTCTGAAGAAGGAGTGCTGAAGATTCTGAAGACAAGGTTCTTCTGTACGAAGTTTTGAAGACTCTGAAGACTTAAGGATTCTGAAGAATAAGGGTTCTTAAGAACAAGTGCTGAAGATTCATAAGACAAGGTTCTGGTGAACGAGTTTCTGAAGATTTTGAAGACTTGAGTTTCTGAAGACCCAATGATTCATTCTTCTGATCATTCTTCAATCATATCAACTCAGAAGCCTCTGATGGATAGAAGAAGATGAAACGTTTGCGAGGGAAAATAATACATAGTAAAAATCAAACACGTTTTTTTCCACTACCCTGATTTGGTGATACAAAGGACAATTTTAGTGTACGATTTTCACCCCAACATAATGACATTATTTCAATTCGCCAGTACTTTTCTGATATTACTGATCTGCCCTTCAACGGATCTTTTTCTGGCTATATATATAGGCTTGATCATTCAATGAATCGGTGGTGATAACAAGTGTAACACTCAGTGTGAAAAAGAGAAATATTAAAAACACTGATTCAAATGAAGAAGGAAATCAAGAAATAGAGGAATATCTGAGTGAACAATAAAGCACCATAATACAAAGAAGAGGATTGTTTTTACTGTGCAGATTCGCTCTAAGTTAGATTGAGCTAGAAATTGTGTTTACTTTGCTTGTGTTGAGGCATCATTATTGTAAACAAACCTTTGTAACAAACAGTTGTTTGTGATTCCTAAAGGACCAGTTAGGTCTGAACCTTTAGGAAGATTTGTGTTCCCTAAAGGATCGGGTAGGTCAGAAGCTTTAGAAAGACTAAGACAGTGAGTTTTAGTGTTGTTAGTCACTTGCAGTTTGGCTTGTGCATTGTATTTTCAAACAATTGTTTGATTTCCATAAGAGACTGGTTAGGTTAGAATTCTTAAGAAGTCTAGGACCAGTGTGTCTTAGAGATTTTTGTTAGTCACTTGCAGTTTAGCTTGTGCATTGTATTAATCAATTTGATTAGTGGATTAAGACCTCACTTGAGAAAGGCAAAATCACCTTGGCGGATGGACTAGACTAACTTGAGGATTTCTCAAGTGAACTAGTATAAACATACTGTGTTCTTTCTTTTCAGTTTCGCTTGCTTTATTATTAAGAAGTGAAGGTTATTTGTAAAGGGGATTATTTTTAAAGAATAGTTTTTATTTTAAAAACCCAATTCAAACCCCCCATTTCTTATGTTTTTCACACCTTTACAATGTGAGTTTGAAACTAACTTCAATCCACTTCTGTGTAAAAAACACAAAAAAAATTCAAATCATTTTCATCCTTTGGGATTGTTGGGTTTCAAATCATTTTCAGAAAAGAGCATGTTACTTCCGTTTTGTCGCAAACAGGTATCGACCCTAACTGTCAGACGCGAACCTAACGTCACTTATAAAAAACACTTACCGACCCGTAGGTCGAACTACGACTGCTCAGATTTCCTCTCTCTGGTTAGATTGAGGATACGTAGGCACAAGACGACGATGTCTTGGCGAGCAACCTTCCCCATTTAGTGCGTAGTATGTCGAACTACGTCGACTCTGATTCTTCGTTCGTCCACGAAGATACGTAGGCATAGGATTGCGATAATCCTTGCGAGTCCGTTTTTTGTCTTTCCCTTTCCAGTTTCCGTTTAGCAGTAGGCTTTAGATATCCCACCCTTTGATTAAACAACAAGCGTAGATCCCATCGAGCACGACGGATGCGTGGAGGTGCTAATACCTTCCCCTCGCGTAACCGACTCCCGAACTCAGACTATGGTTGCGATGACCATGTCTTCTCCCTCTTCAGGTTTTCTTCGATCGTTTCCTTTCCCTGCGCCGGGATAAATAACATTTTGTGGCGATTCTTCTGTTCTGTTTCCGCCGGTTTTTTTTTTCGCAGTTGCGACAGCTGGCGACTCTGCTAGGGACTCTGGTTCCCTATGTGAGTCGATCCTAGCGCTTGTTTGTTTTATTTCATTGGGTTTTTATTATTGTGCTTTATTTGTTGTATATTACTATATTTTACTGCATTTATCGCATTTGATTACTGTTATCATATTGCTCTGCTGCTGTTGTATTGTTGGGTGGGTTGGTCCCATGAGAGATAAGCCCAATACCCAGGCTTGAGCATACACCTAGGATTAGAGTGGAATGTAGTGTGACTTGTGTAGCATCTGGCCATACTTAGTATGCACGAAAATTCCACATCCAGACAAGGTTTTCTTTGGTAATGTTCTATCCTCCATATTGGGGTAGATGATAGAATGTAACCTAGAGAGCTGCCGACTCTGGCGACCATTCCCCAAGGACTCAATTAAGGAACTCCTCCCAAGAGGTAATAATGGCAGACCAGAAATGGCAAACCCATTATACTTCTTGATCCGAGGACCCGAAGCTGGGGACTTATCATAGGTTGACTTTTTTTAGGGGAATTAGTTGAGGCCTCCTCGATTGGTAATAATGCCAAACCAGAAATGGTGACCGTATCATCATTTCTCGACCTGAGAGCCCGTGAAGCTGGGGATCCTCGGTTTTTCTAGAACCCACATGTGAGAGGGGTTGGGTGTTTACAGGTTTGCAGGAAACCGTAACCTTCAACCTACTCGGTATTCTGGATTTCTTATTAGTGTGAACTTATCGTCCCGATATTATGATATTCTGATTGGTCCGTTATTCTGGATTTCTGGGTTTCTGGTATTCTAGAGGAATCTGGGTCTTATTCAATCAGTAGTACAATACAGTACAGAGCTTTGTGGATACCTTGATCCCATGTGTGCATTTGCATCATCATTTTGCATTCTAACATGTTTGTTTATTTGTAAGGTTTGCATCCTATCCTTGATTCCGATTTCTGAAGACTGTTAGAGATAAATACTGAAAGAAAGAAGAATATTGTAGTGTACAAGTTCCCGTAGCTTGTTTTGGATTCTGTTCACAAGGTGAGTGCTATGGCAGAGCCCGGGGTGTTAGTAGACTTCAAGGAAGAGTATGGAAAGATTCTGAATTTTGTCTGCAACATCACTGAATATGAGTATAGAGCTCTACACACTCTCGTGTAGTTCTATGACCCTCTTCTACAGTGTTTCTTATTTCTTGATTATCTTCTGGTCCCGACATTAGAGGAGTTCGCTTTCATTTTGGGTGTCTCTATCAAGGAGGAGGCGCATTTCTACTATTCTGGGGAAGTTCTTAATCTGGAAAAGGTCTTCGTTGTTCTACATTTGGATCAGTCTTTGTTGGAAAGCAACGTTGCCAGTAAAGGAGGGTGTAAAGGCTTTCATATGAAGTTCTTAGTTGATCAGGCTGGTGTATATGCTAAGGCTAGGTGCTGGTCAGTCTTCAAGGTAATCTTGGCCCTGCGTGTTTATGGGGTGATGTTATTTCCAAATGTGAAGGATTTCGTAGATATGCACACTATCAGGATATTCACCATGAAGAATCCGGTACCTACCTTGCTTGGAGATCTGTACCACTCATTGCACTACAAGAATGAAAAGAGAAGGGGAGGACCCCTATATTTTTGTGCATCAATCTTCTACAAATGGTTTGCTGATCGTCTTCTCAAGTCAGGGGCATTCGTGGATACTCGAGGGACGTTGGAGTGGTCCAAAAGACTGATGGGACTAAGAGCGGATGATTTGATATGGGTCAACCATGATTTGTTGGGCCAAGAGATCATAATCAGTTGTGGAAGCTTCCCGAATATGCCTCTAATAGGAAGGAAATGGGGGATTAACTACAACCCTATTCTGGCTGTTAAGCAATTCGGGTATGCCTTGAGAGGACCACCAAAAGAGGAGGATGTCTGAGAGTTGTTATTTTTAAGTGGAGAAGTTAACCCAGATTTGTTGAAGGAAGCCGTGAATGCTTGGGAAAATCTTCATAAGAAAGGGAAAGCCTTTTTGGGGAAGAGTAACAACATAGCATATCCTCCATATGAAGAGTGGATTCAGAAGAGAGTAGAAAAGGAGCTTCTGCCTTTCTCCATAGAGCCACCCTGTTACCCCTTGATGATTGAACAACCTACCACAATTGAGATAGAAAAGTATAACAAGTTGTGGGCTGAGAAAGAGAAACTGCGTGAAGAGAATATTGAATTGCAGAGGGAGATCAGTCAATTGAAGCATGATCGAGGTGAAGCTATCTACACTGCTAAGGTGAAGACAGAACTTCTAGTTAAAAGGGAAAAAAATTAGATGAAAAGGTCGCAGCTAGACAACGAGTAGGCCAAGCTTTGGAAGGTACTAGTAGTGTGCTTAAGTCCAAGAAGGAAGAGTTGACTAAAGCTTTGGTAAGAATTCAAAAGTTCGACGTTCACCGAAACACCGCAATGGCTGCTAACAAGCAAAAGGAAGACGAGTTTCTAGATGAGATCGAGAATTTGAAGATGAAGCTCAGAAAAAAAGAGGAAGAGTTCCTAACAGAGGTATTTCATAGACAAACAACTGAAGATTGACTCAATGAAACCTTAGCCGCTATAGAAGAGCTTAAAATTCAAGAAAAGGTGAAGAAGCCAAGAGGTGAGGGCTCTTGAATGACAGATACTTCTGGAGAGGATGCTTGGGAATTGCATTGTCGTTACTTGGAGGGGATCATGTACAGGCGAGACGTTCTTATTCAAGAGCTGATTCAGAGGCCAAAGCACCCCGACACTAAGAAGTTGTTCAAAGAAGTCCAAGACTGGAGCAGAGTGCACAGTGGCTAGGGAGAATTTTCCTTGGTGGACTTTGATGATATGCCTTAGCTTTCTTTTCTGTTGTATTCGATCACCTCCAGGCTTGTTGGTCGGGATCTCTGATCATTGTATTCTGACATCTTCCTTTATCTTGGGCTGTATATATTGACAGATAATTATTCTTCGATTTTCTACTATATGAGCAGATACTGTTGGCATTCCATTCCATCTTGTTGCTTGTTATTAAACTGGAATCAAGGGGTAGATCTCCCTGTAAATACTCGTATATGTCATTTTTAATTTTCATTTTCATACCCATTTGCATAACAGGTGTTTCTGTTCTGAGTTCCTTATCTTTGACTGATGTTTCTTAGCAGGATTGCTGAACTACGCACCCACCGCTACGCAACTCTTCTCAACCAACGGAGAGTCATGGAACATGTTCAAGCCGAGCTTCAGGAGGTTCGCAATTTTATGAATCAATTTATGGATTTAATGCAGAATGTTGCCCTAGGCCAAGAAGAGCTGAGAACTCTTGTTCAGCCCTTGATTGCCAGGGTTGATGAAGATGGGGTTCTTCATGGGGGTGTTCAGACTCATGTTATTCCTCCGGGAAGAGGTGGTAATGGTAATGGTGTCCCTGTTGGTCCTCCGGGAGGAGGTATTCCTATCCCTAATGTTATTATTCCTCCGGGCGGAGGAGAAGCTGTTGTGATCCCTTATGTGGTGGGAGGAGGTAATAGTGTATGTGCGGTGCATGGCGCTGGAGGCCATCACTGGGAGGATCAGCAAGATGACATTTTCTCCGTGCAAGGTGGGGATGCTGGCCACCAACCTGATACTGAAAGAAGGTTCAAAATGATCGAGGAAAAGATGAAGGCCTACGAAAGTCAAAACTCGCTGGGTCTGGATATGGAGGATTTGGGATTGGTTCCAGGCGTGAATGTTCCTCATAAGTTCCAAGTGCCTACTTTTGATAAATACACTGGTGTTACCTGCCCTAAGACTCATGTTAGGGCCTATTACAGAAAGATGTCTGCTTACTCAGAGGACGAGAAGCTGTTGATGCATTTTTTCTAGGATAGCCTGTCTGGGGCATCCTTGGAGTGGTACATGCAGTTGGAAAGAAGTCATATCCATAGTTGGCGCGAGCTGGTTGAAGCGTTTTGTCGCGGCCGGCAAAAATTATTGAGCCGTCATCATCCTTTATTCGTCATAAGGGACGGAAAAATAATGATAAAACCTAATTCCTAAGGGAGAGACACTAAGGTTCGGGAGTCAGTTAAGCGAGGGGAAGATGTTAGGCACTCCTCACCTCCATTGTACTCAATTGGATCCTCCTTAAGTTCTAGGGTATGTTTGTTTGTTATTTTAATGTTTGACTTTATTTTATTCTTACAAAAAACTTTAATATTAAGTAGAAAAAGTTAAATGAAATTAGTCTAAGAGGGGGACCCTAAGTTTTATTATTATTATACTCGCTAGGGTTTACAACCCTATGCCTACGTACCTTCAATTTTGAAGGATCAGAGTATCCGTAGTTCACATCCCCTATCCCCTATCCCTATTCCCATTCTCATTCCTAATCCTAATCCTTTATTTATACTCTTGGACAAATAGTTCTATCCCTGAATCCTTATCCATTATTTATACTCTCGGATGAAGAGTTCTATCCCATATCCTTATCCATTATTTATACTCTCGGATGAAGAGTTCTATCCCAAATCATATCCATTATTTATACTCTCGGATGAAGAGTTATATCCCTTAAATCCTATCCATTATTTATACTCCCGGAAGAAGAGTTCTATCCCTTAAATCCTATCCATTATTTATACTCTCGGAAGAAGAGTTTTATCCCTTAAATCCTACTTCATTGGCCTATATTTATACTCTTGGAACCTAAGAGTTTTATCCCAAAATCCTTATCCAATATTTATACTCTCGGATGAAGAGTGCTATCCCAAATCCTATCCATTATTTATACTCTTGGACGAAGAGTTCTATCCCAAGTCCATAATCCTAAATTTTATCCCATACCCTTGATATCCCATTTTTATCCCTTAATATTTATAAACCTTAAATTAATTAAGAAAACAAATTAATAATTTATAGTTAAACCCTTATCCCTAATTTTATCCCAAATTACTTATAAAAGCCTATTATTTAATTTAACATAAATTATATAATTAAATAATCCTCTATCCTAGATTTATCAATTATTAGTTATAATAATCCATAAAAATATAAGTTAATCCCATCTATAATTAAATAAATTAAAATAACCCAAAAAAACAAAAAAAAAATCTTCAAAATTACCTACTTATAAAACCCATAATATCTCAAATTGTAAAAATAATCCGAATTATCTAATTAGATAACTTGTTATAACCCAAGTATACATTAAATCTTATAATCCTAAAATATGAACTAAAATATCAAAATATATCAAAATTGTCCCAACTATTCCAATTACTTATGAATCTTATAATATCCAAAATAATTTAAATATTAAAATATGCCATAATATGAATTAAATTATTATTCCCAAACACCTGAAATAGCCCCCCTCATCCGCAAACTTAGAAAATTATCCAAAATATTAAAACATGGGACATAAACCCAATTATTTAATTAATATCCCAAAAAAAAAACTAATCTCAAATATCTAGATATAGAATAAAAATCCCTATTTTAGCTTAAATAATTTTTTAAATATATTTCATATATGGTGAATTCCCAAAAATACAATTCATTCTATTATTTAAAAAAACCTTTACAGAAATCCAAAATATTTTCATTGACTAATTAATTATCTTCAAGTTTAATTAAATAACTTATATAAAATCCCTAATGTATCCAATAACCCCTTAATTATCTTAATTTTTGAAATATTTCCCATATTAATTAAATATTAAGCTTATTAATAAATTAAATCAACACAATAATCCTTCTAATCCTAATGACCTAAATTAATCCTAATTATCCCATTAGATCCCCTAGAATAATTATTGAGTTAATTACCAAAAACAATTAATTAAAAAACCCAGGGGGTGTAGATTGCTACCTAAAAGTGTTTTGGGTCAGTGATTGGGGGTGTGGGTATCAAGGGCGTTAATCCCATTAACCCTGGAGGCCCATCGCAGGTCAACCATCTTTGGAAAGAGTCAGCAGGTTGACTCCCTATCTGGAGCGTTGGATTGATTTGACCGTGGTCGCCTGAGGACCATTGGATGTGGCTACCATCGGATGCATCACAAACGTAAGGACGAGATTGAGAGTCCACCATGCATGCACCCTTAGACCACCCCCCTATGTATGCGCATCCGAGGGCATACAGAGCCCCACGTGTTTTTGGTCGGTCGCCCTATGGGTATGGTATATAAACGGGCCACCTTCAGACTTGCCCCATTTCCCTCTTCTCTTTCTCTCTGTATCTTTCTCCGTCTCTCTCTAACTCCAAACACTCTCTTCTCCCTCCCTCGCCGGTGAGCTTCCCGCCACCGCGCAACACCCTTAAAACGCCCTATAACCCAGATTCCGGTGAGTAATCAACTAGAATCTTCATCCCACAAGAACCCTAACCCCCTTTCCAGCCCAGATCACCAGTTCTTCAGGGTTTGTGACGAACCCTAAGAACCCTAACCCAGTCTCAAGAACCCTAACCCTAATCCCACCCAGACCTTCATGTTCTTCAGGGTTCGTGAAGAACCCTAACCCTCATCTTCAACCCAAAACCCAGCAACCCCAAGAACCCTAAGAACCCTAAAGGTTCTGCGAAGAACCCTAACCCTACCTAGATGAACCCTAACCCTATCTACATGAACCCTAACCCTAATATAAACCTAGAAACAAATCCAAACTCCAAATTAAACACCGATTTAGTCAAACAGCAACCAATACAACATCAAGGAATGAAAAAGCTATGTGATTACCTCCCTGGCTGTGACCCTATTATGCTGCTCCGATTCCTTCTTTCTCATTCTCCGATCTCTAATCTATTTCCTTTTGTTTGCAGGTTTAGCTCAAGGAGTCTTAGGGTTCTAATGATGAGCCCTAAGTCCTTTATACTATGGAGCTTTGAGTGATGGGTGCGAAAAATTGCGCAAGAGCAACAACAGAGAATTGTTTTTTGGGTCCCTTTTTCCGATTTTCCTCGTAGTTTATATAGGCTTAGGAATTAGGTTAGAAATTAAATTGTTAGATTTAGTTTTAGGAAAGTTTGAATCTGATTCGATTTATTTTAGAATTAGGGCCCTAATTTTGTACAATTTTGATTGTAAAATTAATGAAAATGATTAGTTATTGATTTTGTGTTTACAATCCGATCCAGTTTGATTCACCTCCAAAGTCTCTGCGCGTGAAATTAGGATTCTCAGTTGACCGAAAAAACTTAATTAACATAAAAAGCTTTAAATTAAAAAAACAAATAACCAAAAGCAACGTGACAACCCATAATCCATAAGAAAATAGTTAAACAAACATTAATAAAAATAAACTTAATCCTGATAATAATTCACATGATAAAATCTGACTTAAATGAAAATAAAATTTAAGACAACGTGGGTCAGATGATTAACCCAACTTACTAAAAAATAAAATAAACCAACTTATTTTAAATCAACAAAATAGTCTTCTAAAAATCTTTAGATTAAATAATTTATCCTTAAAAATAAAAGAAAAATTTCAAGGACCTTTGACCTTCCTCTAAAATTAGTAATTAAATTCAATTAGAAATTAATAGATTAATTAGCGAATAATAAAATAAATAAATCCATAAAATAAAATCAATCCTTTAATAAAACTAGATTTAAAAATAAACTCAATAATTTCTAAAAAGTTAATTTAACGTTTTAAACATAATAAACCCTAAAAACAAACAATCCTATCCCTTATCAAATTAGTACTTAAATAAGTAAAAAGAAATTCCAAAATCCTAGAAATGTACCCCTCATGTTCAACTACTTCCAAAACAGGTCTAGAAGCCCAAACTGAAATGTGTTAAAGGCCCACACCCCCTAATGACATTACATCCAAAAATAGTAATGGGTCTCTAAAATTGACTGTAAATTACTGGTCAAAATTTAGGGTACGACACGTTTGTAAAGCATTATCAATACAACACAGACATGGCTCCTAATAGAATGCAACTACAGAGCCTTTCTCAAAAGAATAATGAAAGTTTCAAAGAGTACGGCCAGAGGTGGCGTGAGCTGGCTTCCAGGGTCCAACCTTTCATGGTGGAGAGGGAAATGGTTGATATGTTCATGGCCACTCTTCAGGGGCCATATTATGAAAGATTGGTGAGTTGTATGTCTGGTGGGTTTGCTGATTTGGTTCTAGTCGGTGAAAGAGTGGAGAGCGGAATTAAGGTTGGAAAGATACTGACTAACGACGGATCCTCATCTGGAGGAGGAAAGAAACCATATGCTGTGAATTATAAGAAGAAGGAAAGAGATGAAAGTTCTGTTTCATCTTATCGTAGTAGAGGAAAAGCTCGTCAGAACTTTAACCAATAGGTTGCTTCCGTGACCACTCCGGCAGCACCTCAGCAACAGACAGCACCGTATCAACAAAATCCTACTCCACACAGATATCAAGATAGGCCTAAGCAAGACAGGCAGTTTAAGACACCACCCATGCCTTACTCTCAATTGTTCCAACATTTGCTACAGTTACAGTTGATTCAGAAGAGGACTTTGGCCCCTCTTACCGATAATCCCCCTCCCGGTTATGACGCCAATGCCCATTACAAGTTCCATTCTGGAGCGCCAGGGCACTATATTGACGACTGTAAGGCATTTAAACACAAGGTCCAAGATTTGATGGATTCAAAAGCTATAAATTTCACTAATGATGCTCCGAATGTTAACCAGAACCCGATGCCAAATCATGGTGGACCGAGAGTTAATGCTGTTGAAGAGGGCGAACCTCTGGTTTTGGTATTGGATGTAAATGAGTTGAAGACCCCATTGTCAGTAGTTAAAGCGAGATTGTTAAAGGGAGGATTCTTTCCTGGGTGTACAAATAGTTGTTCGGGATATTTGCTACAACCTGAGGGTTGTGTTTTGTTGAAATCAGGTATTCAAAGTTTAATCAATCAAGGGCGGTTACAGTTTGACTGGATTGATAGTCAGAGAAAAGTTGTTGATGAAGATGATATTGCCACAATTTGCATTCCCTACAGGACAATCAATATATCAACACCGGCGAGACCAGCACCGACTATCATCACTGTCCCAGGACCAGTTCCTTATGAGAGTACCAAAGCCATTCCTTGGAATTATGGCGCTGAGGTGTTCTATAACGGGAAGAAGCAAGAGTTGGTAGGGTCGTCAGCTGTGAATTCAAAAGTTGAAAATACTGTTGAGGCTGGAGCTATCATAAGGAGTGGTAGGGTTTTTTCTCCATTAAATGATCAAGTGTGTAGTTCAAGACAAGACAAAGAAAAACAAGTAGCCAATGATTCTGTACAGAGACAAGTCGTGAATGATTCAGTGTCAAAACAGGTTGACAATTCTTTTTCAAAAAATGTAGAAGAATTCATAAGGTTGATAAGAAAAAGTGACTATAAAATTGTTGACCGGCTCAATCAAACACCGTCAAAGATCTCCATTTTTTCATTATTGTTGTGCTCAGAGGCACACAAAAACGCTTTGTTAAAGGTTTTGAATGCCGCTTACGTACCGCAGGAAATATCAGTAAATCAGTTGGAAGGGGTTGTAGCGCATGTAAACGTCGGGAATGGTTTGGGCTTCACAGATTTAGACTTGACTTCGGCTGGAAGGAATCATAACAATGCTTTGCATATTTCGTTGGAATGCAGAGGTTCTTTGATGTCTCATGTGTTGGCTGATACAGGATCTTCTTTGAACGTGTTACTGAAGAACTCTTTAATGAAGTTGGATACACGAGGTTTGATTTGCACGACAAGTGATTTGGTGGTGCGAGCCTTTGATGGTTCGAAGAGGTCCGTATTTGGGGAGATTGTGTTACCGATTAAGGTTGGCCCATAAATTTTCAACACTACTTTCTACATCATGGATATCTAGCCTGCGTAGAGTTGTTTGTTGGCTCGCCCGTGGATCCATGGTGCTGGGGCAGTGACGTCAACATTGCACCAAAAGTTGAAATATATGGTGGATGGTCATGTGGTGACAGTTTTTGGCGAAGAAGATATTATGGTGAGTCACTTGTCAACATTCAAGTATGCGGAAGTAGACCGGGAAATACATGAAACTTTGTGTCAGGCTTTTGAAGCTGTAGAGATTCCTGAAGAGCCTCCCACAGAGGTCACTCAACCTGAAGTTTCCATGTCCTCATTCAAAGATGCACGTGCAGTGGTTGAAGCTGGCAACTCCCAAAAGTCGAGCCAAGTGATTGACGTACAAATGAAGATAGATGCCTATGGTCTGGGGTATAGGCCACCCAAACGGTCTCAAGAGCCTCCTAAGTATGATGGTCCAATTCAATTTACAAGTGCTGGGGTTTTCTTTAACCAGATTAACGCTATTGGGGAAGAGGGAGATAGTGACTGTGATATGGATGAATGGATCCATCCTTGCAGAGTTTATGTAACTGGTCTTCCGAGGAAATCATCCAAGTGACCAGCAAAGAGTAATTGTCTTTGTTTTCTGCTTATGTTAAGTCCTACGTTCTGCCCAAGATGTAGTGACACTTTTCTGTAGGGCTTTGATGTTTTAGTTCCAATTTCTTCATTAATAAAGGACGTTTTCCGTATTCAAATATTTTGATCCCTGTCTTTCTGTTTTTACTTTTTGCATTTACTTAAAGTAAAATGGCAATGTGTTTTTGTTTGTTGCATTCATAATAAACATAAAACATCAATCATGCAGGTTTATTCATTCAGATTCCACCAATAATGATTTAACTATGGCTCGATATGACTTCGCCAATCCCATCTGCAAGCATTCATGTTGTTTTAGCTTGTTTTTCTGTTGTTTTTGAAGCTTACTAGAAGCAGCGTGAGTTCTGGCTAGTGATAGGCACTCTAGGTGCTTAGAATACCATGAGATCAAGTCTTGCCCAAGAAATCAG